>OZ007500.1:120613099-121213099 GCA_963931805.1 Microdon myrmicae | reverse complement strand
GGCAGCATTACAATACTTGGTTGTTGCAAGTACCAGGTTTCCGCGTAAAGATATCCACAAAGCCACCTGGGTATCACCTGATGGAGCCACTCGCAACCAAATTCACGTTCATCCTGACGACGGTACGAGTGTACCGAAGTGCCAACATTGACTCGGATGACTATCTTGTTGCTATAGTTTTCCGAGCGCGGATTACCTTACGGAGACGTATTGCATCCGCGGATTGGGTTTGGATCAACATGGTTGCCTTACGCAATGTGAATACCAGTAACACTTTGGTCATGCGCTAAGACTCGCCCTCGAAGAGCACGACAGAGGGAGAGTAAGTTCTGGGACCAGAATGCCGAGTGTAGAAGAGAAATGCCTTAAGAATACTGTCATTAGTACTGCCAACTTCATCTTAGGCAGTAGTCATAGAGATCGGAGCGACTGGTTTGATGATGAGTGCAAAGTAGCGACTGAACGTAAGAATGCTGGATACCGGGCAATGCAGCAGTCTCATAGGTCGCGGGTACGAGAGGAGAAGTACAAAGAGCGCAGAAGATTTGAAAAGAGACTTCACAGACAAAAGAAAAATGCGAAATAGAGAAAAGTAGAGAGCGAGGTCCGCACCAGGCGCGAAAGTTCTACCATATAATCCGCAGTATGACGCGGTACAAACCACGCTGCACTTACTGCAAGGATAAAGAGGCTAATCTGATCACCGATCCTGAAGGCATTCTGGGGCGATTGGAAGTGCACTTCAATGAACTGCAAAATGGTCAGCTCACAGAAGAATTGGAGGCTCGACCAATGCAAAATCGACACCAAATGCTGCCGTCACCAAGCATTGAGGAAACATTAAAAGCCATAACACCACTCAAATAAAATAAAGCCCCCGGAGCTGATGGCATACCAGCCGAGCTGATCAAACAAGGAGGGGCAGCGTTACATCACGCAATTCATGAGATCGTGGTGCACGTATGGGAGCAAAAGGAGATGCCGGAAGATTGGCGTCGTGGAATAATTTGTCCCATACATAAGAAGGGAGATATCATACTGTGCAGCAACTATAGGGGTATAACATTGCTGAGTACCGCCTATAAGATACTCTCTTCTATCCTACAAGATCGGATAGCCCCATACGCTAAAGTCATCATTGGTCAATATCAGTGTGGCTCCGTCCCAGACAAATCAGCGATTGATCAGATAGTCACCCTTAGGAAGGCGATGGGAAAATCTGGAATTTAAGATCCCATTATATCATCTATTTATAGGCTTTAAGGCCACCTACTACAGCATAGCCAGAGTAGAACTATATAATGTCATGAGAGAGTTCGGCATTCCACAGTGATACTGACCATTTGATTCAACTTTGTAGGTTGACCATGACCAACGTAACTAGCCAAGTAAAAATAGCGGGGTGGCTGTCCAAACCAATATACATCTTTAATGGACTCCGACAAGGGAACAGTCTGGCGTGCCTCCTCTTCAACCTGGCGTTGGAGAAAGCAATCCGCGGCTCTGGCCAAGTCCAGCCAGGTACTTGCCTACGCAGATGACATCGACGTTATCGGTAGATCCGATTCGGCTGTACAGGAATCCTACGAGACCTACGAGAGTGTCCGCCTCTATCTTTCATACCTCCACGACAAATCTGACTCTGTCTGTTATGAAGGCAAAACGAAAACCAGCGTAACGGCCTCCATCCAACAGGAAGGTCTACCCACCGACTTTCCTAGCCTCCGCAGCCTGTTTGTTAAGTTCCATAAAAATCTCGATATGCTCCCTAATAAGGTGCTAAAAGATCTCTCGGCATTTCGCCAATATATCGACAATAAAATGACCTATCCCAAGAATGGCATGCACTTTTGACCCTAATCAGTCGCCCTCTCGTCCCCCCTATCATCTCAATGCCCCCAATACGCCCCCCCTAACCGTCTACTATCAGAATGTTAGAGGTCTCCGCTCCAAAACACATTCGACTCTTGAAAAGGCGCATTCCCTCCCCTTCGACATATACGCTCTGACTGAGACCAATCTTATCCCTAGTATTAATAGTCTCGAACTATTCCCCCCCTCCTTCAATGTTTTTCGCGATGATAACGCTCATTGAGAAGATCCCTATTCCCCATGCCGTGGAGTGCTGCTTGCCAGTCATAACAGACTCGCTTCGTCTCTAATTGCCATCTCTTCTTCACCGGATCTTGACTACGCCGCAATAAAAATTGACAAGCGCCCTAAGTCTCTTTTCATTATCTGCTTCTATATATCTCCTTCGCGACCCAGCGTGTCATACGAACTCACAATAGAAGCGGTAGATAACCTAACCGAGTTAAGCACCTCAACAGACGATATCGTCGTTCTTGGCGATTTTAACCCCCCCTATCTCCAATGGACATTGGCTGACGAACAAGCCTTCTACGTCTCAAACCCCACTAGCTTCAAGGAACGTATTTTTATAAACGGTCTCACCGACTCATGCCTCCATCAAGTAAGCAATGTCCCAAATCATATGGAGAGACAACTGGACCTCGTGTTTACAACGGACCCACACAAGTTCTCACTTGCCCCTAGTCCACACGCCCTCTCCACGATTGATAACTACCACCCCCAATTTTTCTTATCCATATATCTTGATCATGAAACCCACCCTTCTCTACCTCATGACAGCTTTTCATACAATTTCCACAAAGCTAACTTCCGCCTTTTAAATAAGCATCTTAGCAAAACAGCGTTTCGCTTTGATCATTTGGAGGTAGAAGAAGCTACTGCTGCTCTCTATAAGGAGATCTACTATGCCATCGCCTTATACGTCCCCTATTCTCGTCACAGGTTATCGGTTTCATCGCCGCCATGGTACAACCGCACACTCCGCGCTCTTAGGAACAAGAGAAATAACTTGTGGAACATTTTCCTCAAAACGCGTTCCTTCCAAAACTACCCCAACTATCTCGGTTCCTTTTATAAATTTTCCGAGCTCTACAACTCCCTCTACACCAACTACCTCACAAAAACACAATCTAATTTGATCAATGACCCCAAATCTTTTTTCCACTTCATAAACTACAAACGTAAATCCGACGCCTATCCTAACTCTCTTTCTTACGGCGCGACTACTTCAACCGACCCCCTAACTACTGCCATTCTATTCGCTTCGTTTTTCAATAAATCCTTCACAGATTACTCCTTCGAACCCAATCCGTCTCACTTCAAAGACTTGCCCGAATTCTCCCTCGGCCCCACCACCCCTCAAATTATTCAGCGCCACGTAGTTGAGGAGAAATTAAACTTACTCAAAGACGAGTTCAGCCCTGAGCGTGATGGACTCCCGGCTGTATTTTTAAAGAAATGTTCCACTTCTCTTTCCCTCCCGATATCAAAGATATTCAATCTATCCCTTTCACAAGCGATCTTTCTTAGTATTTGGAAATCCTCCTACGTCACCCCCATACATGAAAAGGGACCTAAAAACGATATAACCAACTACCGTCCCATCGCCAAACTGTCTCATATCTCCAAACTGTTCGAAGGAATTCTTTACAACGCGTTATCTTTCCGTCGTAAATCCACCATCTCATCCAACCAGCATGGTTTTCTTTCGGGTAGGTCGACCACAACCAATCTGGTCGAGTTCTCATCCCATACTGTCCGAGCTTTAGAAAATGGCAACGAAGTCGATGTAATCACCACCGACTTCAGCAAGGCCTTTGATAAAATCTCCCATAATCTCATCCTTTTTAAGCTGTCCTCCCTAGGTTTCGAACCCCTATTGATCAAGTGGTTATCTTCTTATCTGAAAGATCGATCCTACCGTGTCAAATTCAGATCCTCCCTGTCCAATCCTTTTCTTCCCACGTCAGGTGTGCCGCAAGGCAGCCATCTAGGTCCCCTCCTATTTATCCTTACCATCAATGATGTTGACTCCATTATTAAATACTCATCCATCTCCCTCTATGCGGACGACGCCAAACTCTACAAAACGATCATCTCTCCTCTCGACTCCTCACTTCTCCAAACAGACCTCGACAGCTTCTCAACTTGGTGCCGTAATAACTGCCTTGAACTCAACGTTGTCAAATGTCACTCGATCACCTTCTCCCGCAAACGTCCCCGTGCCCCCCCCCCGGGTCCTACTTCCTACTAAACCAGCAGATATCATCCGTACTCTCGATACGCGACCTCGGGATCTTATTTGACAGGGAGCTTAGCTTCATCCCGCATATTGATGATATTATTCTTAAAGCCAACTCTGTCCTTGGGTTTATGAAACGGTGGTCTAAAGAATTCTCGAATCCTTACGTTTCCCGTTCTCTCTACATAGCCTTCGTCCGCCCCCTTCTTGAATACACCAGTCAGGTCTGGTCTCCACACTACTCGCCCCATGTACGCAGAATTGAAAGCGTGCAACGTCGTTTTCTGCGCTTTGCCCTCCGCGGACTGAACTGCGCGAATCCCCGGATTCTCCCCCCATACACAAGCCGGCTCCATCTGATCAACTTCAACACACTTGAGGAGCGCAGAACTCATGCCGATATTCTTTTCATCCACCGTCTCCTTTCAGGCACAATCAACTGCCCAAGCCTGCTCTCCATCATTCAACTTCACACTAACCCCCGTAACCCGCGAAACCCTCATCTCTTCTATCAGCCCACCCACCACACTTCGTATGGCTCTAATGAACCCATTTCGCGAATGCTGCGGCGGGCAAACTCCTACCCTACCTCCTTCGATTTCAACTTTACCTCTACTGCTCTCAAACTACATCTCCCCCCCCCCCCCCCGCGGACCACGCTCGCTTCCGTCTACAATCTTATATCCTGTACTAAGCGGAGTGAATGAATTAGTGATAATTGATGGATAAACCCAGTAACCAACCCGCCAAACATACCCCCCCCCCCCCGCTTTTTTTCCTTTTAACCATAGTTGATATTCTTATATATAGTTTTAAGATAATTGTTAAGTGTTATCGCTTGTACTAAGCTGAATATACGAGGGGTCTGCCCTCACTAAACTAAACTAAACTGAACTTCACCCAGATAGAGCAGGCGGCACAAAAACTGGGACTGCACATTAATGAGGGGAAAACTAAGTACATGGTGGCAACTTCTGCGAAGAGAAGACCAAACGTTGGTCAAACTATCAGGGTGGTGGGGCACGAATTTGAAGTAGTGCAAGCTCTTAACTACCTTGGGTCAATAGTATCAGCAGATAACAAGAAGAAATACGCGAACGACTGATCAAATCCAACAAAGCCTATTATGGTCTATTACGGCTCTTTTAATCCCGAAATTTATCCAGCTAAAATTGTACAAGACCTTGGTCTTACCAGTACTCATGTATGGATTCGAGACCTGGGTGCTCAGTACCAGGCACCCTGAACCCTTAGTCGCGTTCGAGAGGAAGGCCTTAAGGAGAATTGTTTGCTCCGTACGTGAGGGAGGACGATTCCGGAGACGCTACAACCATGAGTTGTACGCGATCTACCTTGAAGCTAATGTTGTAAGAAATATCAAGCTCGGTAGACTCCGGTGGGCGGGACACCTAGCTCGAATGAGCGAAGAGGAGCCTGCCCGGAAGGACCTTTGTGGTAATATGTATGGAAGGAGACGCCGCGGCAGACCTTGTCTGGGATGGAGGGATGGCATAGACCGGGACGCCCAGAGCCTCGGAGTGCCAAACTGGATGACATCGGCTCGAAATCGAGACCGGTGGAGAGATTTGTTAAATAAGACCAAGAGCGGATCCCGGTTGTAGTGCCGATGATGACGAAAGTGTGCTCTTTGGAAATAATTCCTATTTTGTATAAATAGCAATAAAATAAAGCATTAAATAAACTTAACGTGTGTTTTATTCTCTGTGTGTGAGTGTGAGAAGTGTGTGGAAATGGGTTACATGTAAGTTATAACACTCATCACATTTGGAACCCTGTAGGCACCGGAGGGCGTGCATTGTTGCATTCCAAAGCTGCTTCTGGGGACCACCGGAGAATTAAGATAATGCGTTAACTGCATTGGCTGTATCGGCTCTATAAAACAAAAATTCCTATCAAACGACGGTTCGCGTTCCAACCTCAGATTCGCCGCTATCGCTAATCGGTCTGGCTTGCAATCCTTAAGTCCGTATTTATCTAACAGGTTGTTAATATACAATGATATGCTAATATATAATAATTCAATTCAATTCAGTTTTTATTTGGTAGATAATTACATTTATGGTATATTTTACAACTAGTACTTAAGAGATTTAGGATAGCAATTCCTTTACAACTATAATATTAAATCTATATAACGACAATAGCACAATTTTAATGAATAGCAAATAATAAATTAAGGGAAAACTACAATAAAAAACCCTTATTTGAATCTTAAGACTAATATTGCACGAGCTTCCGGTTATTTTATATAATAATAACCTCGATATAATTTTCATAGACAGAGTACATATGTAGTGATTTAGGATAACGCAAGACGGGAAACGAGAATATTGTCAGAAAAAGAACAATTGACGAAGAAGTTTCGATTGATTTTGTCAATAAGGAACTCTACCGGTTTAACGTTGGCGTTTTCATGTAGTTCATGTGCCGAATAATGCCATGGCAAATTCAGCAACATTTTCAATATTTTATTTTGACACCTTTGCAATTTTATTTTGTGTGTGCGAGCACAATTACACCATACAGGCGCCCCGTACAGGAGTATAGCTTGAAAAATGGTTTTATATATTATAATTTTATTTTCGATGCTAAGCTTTGACTTTCTACACACTAATGGATACATAACTCTTACGACTTTGTTTATTTTGTCAATTGTGGTAGTGATGTGTTTTTGAAAGATGAGTTTTTTATCTAGAATAATACCTAGATATCTACAGTCTTCGGACCAATCAATATCAACTGCACACATACTGAGTTTAGTGCCATTTGGTAGGTAGCAGTGTTTCCTACATCTCGAAAACCAGACAGCTTGTGTTTTATTACCATTTATTTTTATTTTCCATTTCCTGTAATACACTGCTAGTTTGTCAAGAGCTGCTTGCAAAGAGTTGTAGACATTAGTGAATAAAGCACCCGAAGAGAAAATGGCCGTATCATCGGCAAACATAGCTACCTGAATGTTTTCACCTAGATATGGTAAATCTGCGACAAACAATGTAAATAATATGGGACCAAGAACCGAGCCTTGGGGTACACCATGGTGGATTTGGTGAGTAGAGGATATGTCGGTTCCTATACTCACAACATATTTTCTCGAACGAAGAAAGCTCTGGATAATTTTGATAAGCGGTATTGGCAGCTTAAGTTTTAGTAGCTTATAAATCAAGGCATCATGCCATACCGTATCAAAGGCTTTTTCGATGTCTAGAAGAACCAGTCCCGTTGACTCCTTGTCGATGAATTTACCAGCTATGTGGTTTTTAATGCGCAAGACTTGGTGGATTGTGCTGTGACCACAACGGAAACCGAACTGAAAGTTTGGTAAGATGTTATTGTCTTCTACAAAACGATCAATCCTTTCCTTAATGATTTTCTCTAAGAGCTTACTTAGACAGCTAAGTAGACTAATAGGTCTGTAGCTTTCGGGGCTGTTCTTCGGTTTGCCGGGTTTCGGGATAGGTATTACCTTTGCTGTTTTCCAACAGTCCGGAAAATAACAATTCTTAAGACAAGCGTTGAAAATGAACGTTAAATAGTTACTTGCAGCAGGTGGAAGTGCTTTGATTAATTTGTTGTTAATATTATCGAGACCCGCAGCCTTTTTTGATTTCGATTTTTTTATCAATTCTTTAACTTTGCTGATATTAGTTGCGTAAGTACTTTCAGCTGGTGTTTGAGAAAGTACATGGATAGTGTTAGAAACTTCAGCTTCAGTATACGCGTCGCTTAGATGCATAGATATGGAGTGGCTCTTACTAAACATGTTAGCAAGTAGGTTCGATTTCTCCACTGAAGAAATAAACAACTTGTCGTGAACTTTAAACGGAGGAATACTTGACCCTCTCTTTTTCATAATTTTTGATATTTTCCAGAACGGTTTGCTTGCTTTGTCAAGAGAGGAAAGGTGTTTATTCCAACACTTGTTCCTATATGTTGAGATTTCGTTTTTAATGATATTATTTAAGACCTTAACATTAACTAGAAAACAATCGATTCTATAACGCAGCCATTTTCTTCTTTCAGAGTTTCGTAGCCTAATCAGATGTAAGATATTTTCAGGAAGCGGTGCCTTATCAACTGGAGCAGTGGAACATTTAGGTATCGCAAGATCGGCCGCTCTATTGATAACAGAAACAAAATTGTTACATAGGATATCAATGTGCTCGCTGCAGGTTATAGAATTTAGGCTGGTATCACCTAGAACCAAGTTCGTGTTTATATATGATTTATAACAATTCCAGTTGGCGGCCGAATAGTTGTGGTATAAACTGGTACGATTTACAACTACTGTATGATTCACTGTAAGGCTGATCGGAAGGTGGTCTGAACTTAACGCATTTAGAGTTAATGGCACTGTGCAGTAATTTGGAATATTAGTGATATATAGATCAAGAGTTGAGGGGTTCTTGTTAGCACTCGCTGGGATATAGGTGGGGAGAAGTGGATAAAGTATGGAAAAACTTGGGCTGGATTCAGTAACATCTAGTAAAATGTTACCCCAGCAGTTTGCCCTAAGACAATTCCCCGACTGATGTCTGCAGTTTAGATCACCACCAATAATTACCTTGTTTCCAGTGTTGACTCTATACAATTTTTGCAGATCCCGCTTAAAGTAAGTAGATTTCTCTAGGTTTCTATTTCCTCCAGGGAAATAAACCGAAAAAAGACTCACCTTGGAGTTGTCACTTAATGTTACATCTATACTAATTTCCTCAATTAACTTAAGGTGCAATGAAGGACGCAAGGAATGTTCTATACATTTTTTCACAACAATGGCGACACCTCCACCACTAGCATGTACCCTGTCTAGGCGATAGCATATGTAATTTTGATGTGAGAAAGAAATGTCTTGTTTGAGCCAGGTTTCTGAAACAAGTGCAATGTCAATATTAAAATTTATCAAGAAACTAAAAAATTCATGCTTTTTGTTTTTGATGCTTCTCGCATTCCAAGTTATGACGTTAAGAGTGTTTCTTAACATGTTTTTTCCGAGTATATGTACTTAATAGCTAATGAAGTAATGACGTTAAATTGGTCAGCTTTGGTTTGACCAGCACTAAGCTTGGTTACAACTTCATTAAGAAGAGAGTTTATCTCGCTAAATGAGAACAGGTTATCATTAGTTAATGTTTCTGACGGATTTTTCTTCGTGTGTGTCGTATCACTGTTGGAAGGTTGCTGGGTTTGATGGAGGCCAGAAGCCCAGGTGGATGAAGGAAGTGAAAGTTGACGCACAGATCGGGGTAGTGGAGGAAAATTATCCATGGATAATCGGTCGGGCACTGGCTGCTGTTTGTCACTCGGAGGCTGTAGGAACGTTGTATTTCCTGTACCACGTCCACGTGGGGATAATTTGCGGCGAATGTCTATGTACTGCTTTCGGCTTATGCATTCTGGATCGGTGGATTTATGTGGCCCACTACAATTTGCACACTTGATGACCTCATTCGTTTTGCAGTCGGATGTTTTATGGTTTCCCGAACATATTGCACAGAAGCTATTTATATGACAATGCATCGAGCCGTGACCATAAAGCTGGCAATTGTGACATTGTGTGACCTTACCTGGATTATGTTTTTTAAAGTCCCAGCGAACGATGGTTTTGAACAAGGTGGAGTAGTTCCGTTTTAGTTCGTTTAATTTAACAGTACCGCGTTGAATGTAGACGATGTACAAGTAGTGTTTGTACAGGGCTTTTGTTGACGGATTTAATGTGATGGTTTTAACATCTAGGCACTTAATCCCGAGTGCAATTAGCTCATTTTTCACTACATCGTTGCTAATTAAGTCTAGCCCGGATAACACTGCCTTTAATGGACGATTTTCCTTACGCGAGTGGGTGAAAAACTCACATTTTAACCGTACGAGTTCGGTTCTGATTTTATTATATATGTCCATTGTTGGGGCACATATTTTTTGCCCAAGCGAAATGTTTTTGATTAAGTATTTGTCTATCTTAATGTTGCTCAAAATATCACGCACTTGAGCACTAGTTGTTTTTAATACCACAATTGGCGGAACGGTTTCCTTAGGAAGTTCTGCGCACTGTTCGTCATTGGTCGGATCCATTTCAGGAGAGTCTTCCATCAGACTTTGAAGTGGTTGAAAAAAGTTAGTGTTTGAACACATTTTAGATTTTTCTAGAACTTTATTGTTCACTTTTGAAAGTTTATCGGGAGGTGTTTGGCCTCCAATAACGGGGTCGTAACGCAACCGTTTGCGCTTAATTTTGTTTAACACACGTGGCCCAGGGGCCATAACTTAACGGTTTTAACACTTGTTCAAATTTTTGTATGCGGAAAACGAGGCAAAGAAAACAAGATAATGATAATTAAATTGTGAAAATTATTGTGAAAATAATGGTTGATTAAGATAAATAGCACGAGCAAAACTGTGAGACAAGTTGTCTGTTTGAAAGTCAGCCAGGTACTCCTAATATATAATAATATCACACCGGATCGAGCAGTAAGCAGACTTTACCATATCAAAGAGGTGTCTGATATGGCGGACTATTTGAAACCTCAAGACTCGTGGGAACAAAAATGAATAATCAGTATACAAAAAAGAAATCTCACGAAAAACCGGTAGGCATAGGTGTGATGAGCCGACACTACCATAAGGGAACAAATCATCAAGAAAACGCCGACTCGGCAAAAAAAAGGTGTAGGGAAAAACGGAAAAAGGGGGATATACGCGTCGGAACGTGGAATGTTCGAACGTTTTATAAATCAGGCGCGATACAGAGAGTCGTAGAGAACACGAAGCAATATAAAATGGACATTGTCGCACTTCAGGAGGTCCGACTCCCACATCAAGTAATCGAAACCAACGGGTTTACACTGGCGTGTGGAGGTACCGATACACATAACCTCGGAACGGGCTTCATCATAAGCAAGCAGATTACGCCCCATGTAAAAGATATGAACTTTATTAACGACTGGATGTCGGTGCTAAAAATACATGGTACAATTATGTAATTATAAACGTACACGCCCCAACAGAACCTACGGACGAAGAAACTAAGAACACGTACTACGAGACCGTAGAGGAAGTTTTTAATGGGATCTCATCATTCGATGTTAAAATCCTCCTCGGGGAGCTCAATGCGAAAATTGGAAAGGAAGATATCTTCCAACCAACTAAAGGTAAAGAAAGTCTACACGACGTGACATATGATAATGGAATTCGAATTATTACGTTCGCAGCGTCAAAAGATCTAACAGCCACATGGATATCACCCGACGGCGTAACGCGTAACCACATAGATCACTTCCTCATAGACAAAAGACACCACTCGAATATCCTTGACATAAGATCATATAGAGGAGCAGATTGCGACGCCGATCATCTTCTAGTGATGGGCAAAATCATGAGCCAGCTCGCAGCAAACACACATGGACAGTCTCGGGAGACGAGCAAAAAGTTCGACATTGATACACTAAAAGAGATGGTCCAACTGCGCAGGACGACGTCGAGATGATGTTGTCCGAGAAATCTCAATGCTGTATGAAATATTTACATGGGATCGACTCGAACAATGTCTATTTCGACGCCTGGCACAACAATACTGAAAAGCAAACATTTTCTGTGCAAATGTTTTATGGCGCACTTTTCACTTAATTTTTTATCTTCATTTGTGTTGAATTTTGATAATTGAGAAGTTATTTTGAATGTACAAATGAATAATTTCAGGACGTCCGTTTGGTATGACAGCTGTCAGAATAAAGTAGTCAAAGTTATAGTGTTGTCCGAGGCGTTCGCCCTGACTGTATGTCACCATATGTGTAAATAATTTTTTGTATATAATTATTTCACGTCTACATATTGTACATAATTTGAATATCAATATGAATAAATATTTAAAGTCTGTATAAATAATAGATTAACATTAAGTTAATTAAGTCCGTATTTACATAACAGGTTCCTAATATATCATCATCATCACCGGCACCACAACCGGGAACCGGTCTTGGCCTTATTTAGCAAGTCCTGGGGCTTGTTAAATTTTCCATAATGATTTGTCTTTTCCGAGCAAAGTCATTAGTCTTGCGCCAGAGGATCCCCGACGGGGTATTTAAAGTCTGTGTAAATAATTTATTAACATATATTAAATAATTATTTAAGAACAATGCAAATAATCAATTAACATTTATGTAAATATTTTCTACATCTATGTAAATCCTGTCATATATATATAAAACAATACAAGATATATAAAATAATGTATCATGTGTTTAAAAAATTAATAATTTCAATGCAGACGACTTTTAGATGAATTTGCAATCTGTGTAGTATTTTTTACATCAATGCAAATAATTTATTTATACTATATCATATTTTTCATATGTGTAATTATTCATATATCAATTGATCAACTTTTACTTATCTATAAAACAATTTCTACATCCGTGGAAATAATTTCACATATATGAAAACTAATTATTTTATATTCGTGTTGATAACTTTTACATCAATTCAACAATTGCCAATACAAATAATTATTTTACATATATGTACGTAACTCCAACATGGATGAAACTATTATTTAACCCTAATGCGACTCACATCGACATATGTAATTAATTATTATTTCTGAAAGACATTATAGCCACCCGCAGTTACCTAGTGGTACGGACAGCTTTACAGAAATTCAAGAATGAATTAGTACGCAAATGTGTTCTCCTCTAACATTTAGTAAATTATCCTGTTTCCTGTCTGACTTTATGCAGCAATCTGTACTAAATGGTAGTGAATTGTTTTGTAATAAGAGAAATCTGTGCTTCAGTGGTAAAGTTGAATGCTTTAAGCTATCACTAGAGAATAATAAAGCTTGAAAAAGTGATGTCCTGGATACGTCTTGCTGGAGCTTTCCGAAGGACACTAAACTAACGACGACTTTGCTTTTTATTAACTACCTGGTTCGCGTGCAGAATTAATGTTGATTTAAATTGACTTCTTTACTAAAAGCCCCAATATCTCGTCCTCTTGCTCTTCTCATAAAACTTCAAGTTTGTAGTCTCATAACTAGGTATGACACAAAATGAGTAAAACAATTCTATAGAATATTTTTTAAATCGACTTAAAACGGTCAATCACATTAATCGGCTGTGCGCTGCGGTTTTTGGTTCAATTGTAGTCCAAGTTCTGCCACCAAGTTTAGTAAAACTGCAAGAATGTTTCTTCGAGACCCAGAGGACCGTTCCGCCTCCGTAGACGAAAACATATCCGCTTTGGAACTTCCGGTCGTTGTAATCGCTTGCACAACTAGCATCAGCAAATGCATATAGATCCTGTGATGTGTTCCTATACACAATCGCAGCACTTTTGGAATCCTGTAGGCACCGAAGGACGAGCATTGCTGCATTCCAATGCTGCTGCCGTGGATCACCGGAGAATTGAGATAATGCGTTAACTGCATAGAATATATTGGCTGTACTAAACATGTAGAGATGCAGTAGATTTCCTATCAAACGACGGTAAAGGGTTTTGTACGAATGTAAACGTTTTCGCTCTCCTTCGATTGATGGTTCCCGAATTCCTTTGGATCGTTCGTTGCCACCAATAGACCTGTGGAGAGGAAGTATGTACCTGCATGGGTACTCCGTTCCCTTCCTCGGCCAACATCTGATTACTGCAGTCCATTTCGCCGCCTTAAACTAAACTGTTCGTCGAGAAAAAGGAAGCACACACAAACACTCAGGAAACAAATAAAATGAAACACGGTTTGGTTGTCTGTATAAAAGGTTCGTGTTTTATTTTTAATGTTAGTTATTGAAAGTTGTGGTGACTGTTAATAGGTTCACTTTATGTTAAATTATTTCTATTTGCTAAAAACCCGGTACAAACATTCGCGGAACACATAATTACGTGACTAAAAGGGATACGTCCCGCAGGGGTGCAGACTCCGGTGCACACCCTACGGGAGATGATAAGAAAGAAAAACTCGATGTGCGCGCACTGAAGGATAGAAGAAGACTTAGCGATAATCATCTCGTGCAGCGATAATTCGCATTTTTGGGGTGAGTTTATTGTGCCGTGGTAGATATCCTCTCCAAAAAGGATATCGGTTCTACCTACCACCAGAGAAACGTAAAGTCTCTCTTGGTGGTATGTGTGCGATCGTTCGGATCTGTGTGGTTTACACAATGGGTAATGGGTAAACGAAGCAGACAGGCGGTAAAGACAAAAGAGAGAAATGACCAAATGCGCCGTTGGTAATGCGGGTCATTTTTTACGCGATGCCTCGTCGCTATTATCGACGTTGGGAGAAAAAAGGTGCTAAAAGCAAATTGGATGTTTATGGCATCTCTGGCTGCAGTAGAAACCGGGTTCATGTTTGCATTACGAAATGCTGGAGAATTTGGTTTCAGCGTCTATTGCACTAATTATATGCAGCTGCTTGGGTTGTTTATTGATGAGAAAAAAAAAGGTCGCCAGCCAATGTGTATGAAAAGGTACATGACGCGGCTGGGAAAATAGACGGCGCAATATTTATGGTCCCTGTCGTGACGGTTACATTGAATGCAATCCGAATCATTTTGTTTACAGGAATTTGTCTGGTACCGAATTGGTTTAGAATACCAGATAAGCAAAGAAAGAAATCTTACGGAAAATTGTATGCGAAGGGATGCATGAAAAGGTAAGTTTTCTTTATAGGGATTTTAAGATTATAGATGGTGATCTATATAATGCGTGAAGCATTTACAGGTACTAATACTGTTGCATTAGCGAACTTAAGGAAGTTGGGTAGTAGTTATGGGGATTTTTTCAGGTAATTGTACCGTGGGGTTTGGCGGGACCGCCACAGACCATCCTCATAAACAGTAATCAATGTGATTTTTCATTTCGCAACTTTGTAGTACATGCATTTTTGTCTTGTGAGTAGGGCGTTAAAACATCCTCACAGCTAGGCCGGCTCAACGTAAGAGGCGACTAAAGGCCCAGTTCTAGGTGGGGTCCGAATGCCCTGTCGCCCGATGAAATACCACCCCTCCAAGCTATAGGCTCCGTGAAATGGTCGGGAGAAATCCCTGGCCATCTGTCGGAGCTTGGCTGATGGACCGGTTCGAGAAGAGGTTGGTTTAGGTGATAGGTCGGTCCCAAGGTGAGATATCACCTGGTCACGCTGTACATTCCGCGATATGGTCGGGGGAAATTTTCGACCATGTTTCGAATGTATGGCTGATTCCCCGGACTGACACGGGGATAAGTCATGGTGGTGCCATCTGAGATCAAGAATTCCGGAGGTAAACTAGTTCCACATTTGGCTCTCCCGGGGGGAATATGTCAGGGGGAAAGTTATGACCCTTCTTTCAGTCAAGTCAGCTACACGCGGCGCATACACTAGTTATCACCTTTCTTTCAGGCGAGTCAGCTACACGCGCCGCCTATCCAATGCATGCATTGACATGGATCAAGTAGAATGTGGAACTCGCACCGGATAGAACTACAGATCTCCGTCTGGAATATTTTCCCATGAATAATGACATTGAATTTGTTATGGTTGCACTTTTTAGTTTATAAATATATGCTATCGAAAATATTGTGGTGAGAGTTATATTTGAATTGAATAAAGAGACATCTGTCTCATAAAAAATATCTTTTGGTTTTCATTAACAATAAATAACTGGAACATTATGCCAATGTTATGATAAATAACCGAACTTTAAACAATTTGTCATCGCATAATCGGGTTCGTTCTCGAATCTATTTAGACGTTCGAGCGGCAATGGCATTTTGTAACATTAAGGGCATCGGTTTCACCAATATGAATGTAAACGCCAGTAGTAGGGATATAGCGGTTCTGGGACAATTTTCTGGCTCAAAAGCTCTTTTCTGTGTGAAAGCTCTATGTGAAGGTGTAGATGTGTGTGTTGTGTGGTGAGTGTTGATAGTGGTATGTGATTAATGGGTGGTGGGATTCTTAAGTGAGGTGTAAATAGTAGTATTTAGTGTATTTCTTATGAGTGTTGGTATTAATAGTGATATTTTGTGGTTGCGATTAATGGTTGTGGGTTCTTATGTGGGGTGGAAACTAGTAGTATTGGTATTAATTGGGTATAGTTTGTAGTGTTCTTATCGCTGTAGTTGTTGGATTTTGTGCTTTTGATGCTCTTGGGTTTTTGCAGGTGGTGGTGATGAATGCTTTTTGTTGGCTATTGAGCTTTTTGTAGGTGGTGGTGAGTATTGCGGCTTGTGGTGATGTCGGTGCTTTTTGTTATGGGTTTATGTTTTTGCTAATGGATTTATGCTTAGATGGTGATATCGGTGCTTTTTGTCATTCATGGGTGGTGTGTCTTAACTGAGGTGGAAATAGTAGTATTTAGTATATTTCTTATGAGTATTAGTAGTAATTGGGTATAGTTTGTAGTGTTCTTATCGCTGTAGTTGTTTGTTTGGGCTAGTGATTAATCGTTATCAGCGTGGTGGATCCGTGGATTTTGTGCTTTTGATGCTCTTGGGTTTTTGCAGGTGGTGGTGATGAATGCTTTTATTGACTATTGGGCTTTTTCTATGTGGTGGTGAGTATTGGGGCTTGTGGTGATATCGGTGCTTTTTTTGTTATGGGTTTATGTTTTTGCTAATGGATTTATGCTTAGGTGGTGATATCGGGGCTGAATGGGTAGTGCTTTAGGCTTTTGTCTCAGTTGTAAGCTGTTAATTGTGGTAGAAATAAAAAAAACGTTGTCTTTGGTGTGCTTTTTAATCTTATTGTCATTAAGCTGAGTAATATATAAACGGGAATTTTGTTGTTTGTGGATTTGTATGGGAAATGGGGTGTTTTTGCTGGAACTTAAACTGACTTCCCCTAAGACGCAGAGTTAAGCTAGTTGAATTCACCTAAGACGCAGAGCTAAGCTAGTTGACTTCACCTAAGACGCAGACCTAAGCCATGATGATGAATGGGTTGTGCTTTAGGCTTTTGTCTCGGTTGTAAGCTGTTAATTGTGGTAGAAATAAAAAACGTTGTCTGGGTTGTGCTTTTGGCTTTTGTCTCAGTTGTAAGCTGTTAATTGTGGTAGAAATAAAAAAACGCTGTCTTTGTTGTACTTTTTAATCTTATTGTCATTAAACTGAGTAATATATACGAGAATTTTGTTGTTTGTGGGTTTGTATGGGAAATGTTTTGTTGATTCTATCTGCTTTTGCCTTATGTCTCAATACTTGACATGGTTTGTGCTTTTGCTACTGGTTTGTGTCTTTGATCTCTAAACTTTCATCGCTTTCTGCTAATGGTTTGTGTTTTTGATCCCTAATGGTTCTTGTTTTGACTTCTATACAACAATTTTCTAAGTACAAATGATTATTCAAGTCCACATAGAACATAAAAAATGATCTGTTATCAAAAAAAAAACATGTGGGGGTGCTTGCCCGATCCCATGACCTTGGATGCTATATCAAATTCTTGATGTCTAAGTGTATTTATGAGAACCAATTATTCTTATCATAGTTTCCATATTGAAGAAAGAATTCATTGCTTCCGCTCCCCCCAGACTAATGTTGATTTCTATATGCTGTTATCAAAAAAAAACCAAACATGACTATGCTTGTCCGATCTTATGAGCTTGGATGCTATAGTAAACTCTTTTTTTATTTCTAAGTGTACTTATGAGAGCCAATTATTCTTATCATAGTTTCCATAATGTATCGTTTCCGCTCCCACAGACTAATGTTGATTTCTATATGCTGTTATCAAAAAAACCAAACATGACTATGCTTGTCCGATCTTATGAGCTTGGATGCTATAGTAAACTCTTTTTTTATTTCTAAGTGTATTTATGAGAGCCAATTATTCCTTATCTTATTTTCCATATTGAAGAAAGAATTCATTGCTTCCGCTCCCCACAGACTAATGTTGATTTATATATAGCAAGTTCTTGGTCATTATTCTTATCATAGTTTCCATAATGTATCGTTTCCGCTCCCACAGACTAATGTTGATTTCTATATGTTGTTATCAAAAAAAAACCAAACATGACTGTGCTTGTCCGATCTTATGAGCTTGGATGCTATAGTAAACTCTTTTTTTATTTCTAAGTGTATTTATGAGAGCCAATTATTCCTTATCTTATTTTCCATATTGAGCAAAGAATGTCTCGTTTCCGGTATTAGAAGGGGATTTCTTGTATAAAAGGTCGAGTTTTTAATCCAGTATGTATCAGTTTACTTTAAAAATTAAACCTAGTAAAACAGCTCTGCCTATATATAATAATGGAGGGTTTGAATCAATTGGGTAAAATTAAACCACTAGAGAGTTTAAAAACTCTAATACTAAATAGGAAATATAAAATACTTCGAGCGATAAGGTGCCAAACCAAGTATGGACCGAGGATACTGGTTGAACTGGAGAACAATAAGGTGTTCCTGCCGATTCGCTTCAACATGATGGATGAGGACACCATGAAGATGCTTACCTCGAGTGAGATGGAGGTGCTCCAAGCAGTAGGAAATACATTCGAATTGACGTTTCATTCCACAACATCGGAAGCGGACGAATCAGAATTTTTATATTCGCAACCATTTTTTTACAATTCAAATAAGAAATAAATAAAAAATATATTTAAACAGTAAAATTAATTGATGTTTTTCACTTTGGCTAATTTTGTGAGAAAATTATTCGAATACTGGTCATTCATTTTTTCCCTCCATGAGTCTTAGAGTATCAAATATAGGCTCATCATAACATCATATGATAAGATTGAAGAAGCAGTCTGTTTGGACCAGCCCATGTTTGGAATCGTTCTGTATTATTCGAATATTGAGCAGTTATTTTTTCCCCCCAGGAGTCTTAGAATATCAAATATAGTCCACCATAACATCATATGACAAGCCCTGCTTACAGCATTGAAGAGTTATCAGAGAGGGGTGGTACATAATACAGCCTGTTTGGAATCGCCCTGTTTAAAGAAACCGCCTGTTTGGAATCGACCTGTTTGGAATCGCCCTGCTTGAAGAAACCGCCTGTTTGGAATCGCCCTGTTTAAAGAAACCGCCTGTTTGGAATCGCCCTGTTTAAAGAACCCGCCTGTTTGGAATCGCCCTGTTTGAAGAGACAGCCTGTTTGGAATCGCCCTGTTTGGAACCGCCCTGTTTAAAGAAACCGCCTGTTTGGAATCGCCCTGTTTAAAGAAACCGCCTGTTTGGAACCGCCCTGTTTAAAGAAACCGCCTGTTTGGAATCGACCTGTTTGGAACCGCCCTGTTTAAAGAAACCGCCTGTTTGGAATCGCCCTGTTTGAAGCCACCCTTTTTTGTTATACAGCCGATCCATAGAGACCTGTTTACTGATTTGAATTCTCATAGATCTTGGATGAGGAGATGTTTTTCTAAGAATAAATCAAAAAAAAAAATATGCTTAAACATTAAAATTAACTGATGTTCTCTTATCAAAAATATGAATACTTACCCAGTCCAATGACCTCATATTTAACCACAAAAATTGTTTGAGCTCTAAGAAAATATTAATCGAATCCCATAGTTCTCTTATCAAAAAATATGAATACTTACCCAGTCCAATGACCTCATATTTAACCACAAAAATTGTTTGAGCTCTAAGAAAATATTAATCGAGTCCTACAGTTCTATTATCAAAAATATGAATACTTACCCGATCCAATGACCTCATATTTAATCATAAAAAATTGTTTGAGCTCTAAGAAAATATTAATCGAGTCCCACAGTTCTCTTATCAAAAAATGTGAATGCTTACCCAGTCCAATAATCTCATATTTAACCATAAAAAATTGTTTGAATTCTAAGAAAATATTAATTGAATCCCATAGTTCTCTTATCAAAAATATGAATACTTACCCGATCCAATGACCTCATATTTAATCATAAAAAATTGTTTGAGCTCTAAGAAATATTAATTGAATCCCATAGTTCTCTTATCAAAAATATGAATGCTTACCCAGTCCAATAATCTCATATTTAACCATAAAAAAATGTTTGAATTCTGAGAAATATTAATTAAGACGCCTAGTTCTCTTATCTTATTTTTTCTTTTTTTTCATTATATTGTTCAAAAATGTTTTACTGGTCTGGTGATATGACTAAATAATGATTTCTATGTCGCTGGTCATTATTCCTTATCTTATTTTCCATATTGAGCAAAGAATGTCTCGTTTCCGGTATTAGAAGGGATTTCTTCTATAAAATGTCGAATGTTAAAACCAGTGCGTATCAGTTTACTTTGACGAAGCAAAGCTTCATATTCATTTTGTTTTTGATATATATTTAGTGAGTCAAAAAAGTGTGTGTAAAAAAAGATAAAAATCAACAACAACATCATCATCATCATACCAAAATAGGAAAAAGGTAAGTTATCTTATATTTATATTAATTATGGAAAAAAATTTTTTAGGTAACAATTACGTGGACGGTTCTAGTTTTTTTTTTTTTGCGGTTAAATTTTTAGGTAACAGTTACGCGGCTTCTAGTGTTTTTTTGCGAATAAATTATTAGTTAACAATTCGGCGGTGCTAGATTAAATTTTTAGTTAACAATTACGTGGTGATATAGATAACAATTACGCGCTTTCTAGTGTTTTTGCGAATAAATTACTAGTTAACAATTAGGCGGTGCTAGATTAAATTTTTAGTTAACAATTACGTGGTGATAATGTTTCGCGGGTAAATTTTACTTAATAATTACGCGGTTCTAGTGTTTTTGCAAATAAATTATTAGTTAACAATTAGGCGGTGCTAGATTAAATTTTTAGTTAACAATTACGTGGTGATATAGATAACAATTACGCGGTTTCTAGTGTTTTTGCGAATAAATTATTAGTTAACAATTACGTGGTGCTAGATTAAATTTTTTAGTTAACAATTACGTGGCGATAATGTTTCGCGGGTAAATTTTACTTAATAATTACGCGGTTCTAGTGTTTTTGCGAATAAATTATTAGTTAACAATTAGGCGGTGCTAGATTAAATTTTTAGTTAACAATTACGTGGTGATAATGTTTCGCGTTTAAATTTTTAGTTAACAATTACGCAGTTTCTAGTGTTTTGCTATTGGAATTTGTTTATCCTTTTTTTTTTTGAATATTGTTTTAATGAAGTTTTTTTATCCATATAGATATTCAACAACAACAAAATAAAAAAATTCGACGGGGGAATTAGTGATAAAAATCATCACCAAAAAACGGTAAGTTATCTTATATATTAATTATTATTTCTTTTTTTTGATGCGGTGTTAGTATTTATTTTGTTCTGGGTTTTAAATGTATAGAGCGCAATATTTAATGAAAATTGTTTTGTTCTTAACAATAATACGGTGTTATCGTTTTAGAGAGAGAGAGGAAGTAAATATTAATATGAAATTTATAGTGAAAAAAATATATAGCAAAAATTATCACTTTTTAATAGACAATCGCGGTCTATCGTAGTGATGTTTTGTAATAGCGATTTTTTTCTGCTTTTTTATTGGTTCCTATTGCTAAAATGACATCGCCTAATACCTACTCAGCCTCTCTTCTAAACAAAAAAACAAAACTGTAGTAGTAACAATAAAATTTTATTCATTCCTTTTTAGATAAAAAACACCAACCAAAAAAATAAAAAAAATTTAATTTAATAATATAACCAAATATTTAATAATATGAAGCGATCAGGACAACAACAACAACAACCAACAATGTCAGGAGAACAACCTGCAAAAAAATCTAAGCAGTCGACATACAAAAGATGCTTGTTTTGCTATGAGAATGTTGAAGAGCAGCTTTGGGTTCAACATCAAAGAAAAAATACCCATAAAGCAAACGCTCAACAATCTCTAAATGAAAATGTTTCCTTGATAGCAAACGCGTTCAAAAATCGTGTAAAAACATTCTCCATCACCAACAAAGATGAGAGTATGATAAATGTGAATAATCTGTTTGAAAAAAATATTCCATTGATTAATGAATTATTGAAAAATCAATTGGAAATTTTGAGCACCTTTAAATTTAGCATGGAGCTTTTTGCTAAGTTTGCGAAATTCACCAAAGAATGTGATGAGTTAATGCAAATAGATATAAAAAGCATGCAAACTAAAATGTACACGATTGAGAACGAGGAAGACATAAGGGAACATTTGAGCACGGCAATTGAAAATATCAAAACAAAATTGGAAGAGTTTCAAGAAAAAGAGAGCGGATGGACGTTGTTAACATTTCAGAGCATTGAAATTAATATCAACAAATACGATCCACTTCGAGCTTCTTCCCATTTTAGCCTGCCTAAGCAAATATTGACCAAAAAAGCCTGTATCAATGTGAAAAACAACGATGATTACTGTTTTAAATGGGCTATTATATCGGCTTTCGCGAATGATACAACTAATGCTGATAGACCATCTCATTATAAAATTGCCAACATAGCAAGCGAAACAATAGTATACAATAATCAAGTACTTTGTTTCAAGAATATGCAATTTCCTCTAGCAGTCGAAGACACGAGCATATTCGAAACAAATAATCCAGCCATTAGCATAAATGTTTTTGGTTATGAGATTAATGATAAAGGGCAATATCAGATAATTGGACCCTACTATCATACTCGTGAGGAAAAAGCAAAGCATATTAACTTGCTTTATTGCATAAGTAGTGATGATGTGAATAAAACGCATTATGTATACATTAAAAACATCTCGCGTTTATTGAAAAGCCAGATCATCAAAGATACCAAACGATTGCATCTATGTAACGGCTGCTTACAACACTTCACCACTGAATCTGGACTGCAAAAACACAAGAGTGAATGCCGCAAATTAATTACAACCATGGCCGAGGGAAAAAATAGAATACAGGAATTTCCGGATCATAGTCGGAATGAATACGCCCCACATTTTAATTTGCCCGAACAAATAACAACCAAAAAAGCCTGTATCAATGTTCAAAATAACGATGAATATTGTTTTAAATGGGCCATTATATCGGCTTTCGCGAATGATCCAGTTCATACAGAAAGACCATCGTACTATAATATTGCCAACATTGCAAGCGAAACAATAGTATACAATGAACAAGTACTTTGTTTCAAGAATATGCAATTTCCTCTAGCAGTCGAAGACACGAGCATATTCGAAGCAAATAATCCAACCATTAGCATAAATGTTTTTGGTTATGAGATTAATGATAAAGGGCAATATAAGATAATTGGACCCTACTATCATACTCGTGAGGAAAAAGCAAAGCATATTAACTTGCTTTATTGCATAAGTAGTGATGATGTGAATAAAACGCATTATGTATACATTAAAAACATCTCACGTTTGTTGAGACCTCAGATCACCAAATATGAACATCGAATGCATTTATGCAACGGCTGCTTGCTGCGGTTCGCTTCAGAATCTATCCTACAAATGCATAAGAGCGAATGCAAAAAAATAATAACAATTATGCCTGATGAAGGTAATAAAATACTTAAATTTAAAAAGCATAATCGCAAATTAATTGTTCCTTTTGTGGTGTATGCGGATTTTGAATCCATTCTACGCCCCATTAGCCAATGTGCACCGAATCCGGAAATTTCTTCAACGACAGACGTTCAACAACATATCCCGTGTGCTTTTTCATATCATATCAAATGCTCTTTTGATGATGATTTAAGCAAGCACCGCATATTTGTTGGTAAGTCAAAAACATGTTTAATAAGAAAAAATCATAAAACTAATAAAACATTTTTTTTCTTTTTTGCAGGAGAAGACACACCAAACCGGTTTGTGCAGATGCTATTCAACGATTTAATACATATTCACAAGGAAGTCATTGGTCGACCAAAGCCAATGGCTCCTTTAACAAAACAACAGAAGCAGCATCAAACAACATCGCCAGTCTGCAGTATTTGTAAGGTTAGATTTAATGAATTAGATGTAAGAGTAAGGGACCATTGCCATTTCACTGGTGTCTATAGAGGGCCAGCCCATTCTCAGTGTAATTTAGATTTTCGCGTTCCAACCTTTTTCCCAGTCTTTTTCCATAATTTGACGGGTTATGATTCTCATCTATTTATGAAAAGTCTGGGTTGTATTAAGGGGGAAATACGTATAATTCCACTAAATAAGGAAAATTATATATCAATATCCAAACGCATATATTTAGATGAGCACAATTCATTTGAGATTAGGTTTTTAGATTCATGTCGATTTCTACAGTCTAGCATAGATTCGCTAACTAAAAATTTATCCGAAGACGATTTCATAATTAATAGGGGATTTTACAAAAACGATTCCTCTTTGAAGTTAATGATGAGGAAGGGGGTATTTCCCTATGAATATGTTAATTGTTGGGCTCGTTTAGATGATTGTTCTCTTCCTCCAATTACAGAATTCTTTAATAGACTAACGAATGAAGATTGTTTAGTTGAAGATTACGATCATGCTCAAAAAGTGTGGAAGCATTTCAATTGTAAAACATTAAAAGAGTACATGCTTTTATATCTGCAGAGCGATGTCTTATTGCTGGCAGATGTATTTGAGAATTTTCGTAAGGTTTGTCTAGATATATATGAGTTAGATCCATGTCATTACTATACATCTCCCGGCTTATCTTGGGATGCAATGTTGAAAACAACAGAAATCAATCTGGAACTTCTAACAGATGTTGAGATGCTTAATTTCTTTAAGAATGGCATCCGTGGCGGATTATGTCAGTGTAGCCATCGACATACCGTTGCGAATAATAAATATTTGAAAAATTTCGATGCTAGCAAGCCAAATAAATATCTTATGTATTTAGATGCAAATAACCTGTACGGTTGGGCAATGTCGCAACATCTTCCAGATGGAAATTTTCAATGGAGTGATCCACAAATCTTCACAGCCGATTATATTTTAAATTGTGATGGAAACGATAAAATCGGCTATGTATTGGAAGTAGATTTAACTTATCCAATTGATCTTCACGATCAGCACAATGATCTTCCATTTTGCCCAGAAAATATGATAACGCCTGGGTGCAAAACTCCTAAGCTTGTCGCTAGTCTACATTCAAAGACAAAGTATATAATTCATCTAAAGAATTTACAACAATGTCTGAAACATGGGCTGATTCTCACTAGAGTTCATAGAGTGTTGTCTTTTACACAATCTGAGTGGTTGCAAAAATATATAACCCTCAACACGGAGTATAGAAAAAAGGCGAAAAATAAGTTTGAAAAAGACTTTTTTAAATTAATGAACAATAGTGTGTATGGCAAAACCATGGAGAATGTTGAGAAGCGACGAGATGTAAAAATTGTCTCTCAATGGGAAGGAGAAAGAAATTCACACAGCGCCAGAAAACTGATTGCTCGTCCCAATTTCCATAGCCTCTCAATATTTACACCTCAAATGTGTGCTATTGAACTGAGCAAGGCGCGAATAGTATTTGATAAACCCATTTATTTAGGATTCGCAGTATTAGAACTATCAAAATGGCTCATGTATGACTTTCACTATGATTACATGAGAAAAAAGTTTGATACGGCGATTCAGCTGAATTACATGGATACAGACTCTTTTATCTATACAATATCAACTAATGATTTTTATTCGGATATATATAGCGATATTGCTGATCCCGAAAAATCTAGGTTTGATACATCGGAATATCCAATAGATAACATTCATAATTTCCCTCAAATAAATGGAAAAGTTCTCGGAAAATTCAAAGATGAGAACAACGGTAAAAACATGACTGAATTCATTGGGTTAAGAGCTAAAATGTATTCTTTTGCTTTAGACACCAGTGAAGTAACAAAAAAGGCCAAGGGGGTAAAGAAGTCTGTTACCAATAGTTTAGATATAAGAGATTATAGAAATTGTTTATTAAGACGTAAGTTATTATATAAGCCTATGTTAATATTTAGAAGTAAGTTACACAATATTTATACACAGTCTGTAAATAAGTTAGCATTAAGCGATAGCGACACAAAAAGGTATATTTGTGAAGATCGCGTAAGCACATATGCTTGGGGGCATAATAGATTAAGTAATGTTTAAGTTAAAAAATTATGACTCATATTTATATTTAATAATAGGATTGTTATATATTTTTTTAAATAATGTAAATAATTTTTTTGTAGCTAATAGGTTAGATATAAGAGATATTTGTAGTAAAAAATAAAAAAAAAGTAATAAATTATAACGTTATGAGAAAAAAAAATTAACTATTGTTTTCTTTATTGATTCGCTTGTGTGTTCATGGAATGAATGTTTTAGACTAACTGGATACATTCGATAGTCTATCATTATAAATAGGACTTTATTACTCGCGATGATTACTGTGGAAAAAAAAACTAATGTTGATGTCAATGGTTAAAAAATGAACCCAAACAATGATATGGAGAACAATGTACCTGTTAATAATAGAAAAAATAAGATTGCTTTTTTAATTTGACGTTTTTTATTTTAATTTTTTATTTTATATAATTATAAAAAAAGATCATTGATGGTAGATTCCTCTACCTCGAAATTTATTAAGCTTTGTTGTAACAACTCGTCAGTGAGTAGACGATCGTTGTTGTTTAAATTGAGATAATCATTGGTATATATAATATCCCCGGAATAGCTATTAACCATATCGTAATCTGCTATAAAAACATCGTCTTGAAGATAATTGAGGTCCAGGAATATATCATCATCGATGTTAGGTTCATCAATCGGATGGCCTGAACCTAGCTGTCTGATGTCATCGTCCTCGTCATCATGAATAAAATAATCCTCAGTAGGAATATAATTTGATGTTTCTACATGGGGTTTTACTATGCAGATGGGTCTTGGCTTCCTATATTTGGCAAAATATCGATCAATTGCTTTCTCCTGAGCAATAGTTGGTTCCATCTTTAATAAAAAAATTAATCAAAAAATGAAAAAAAAGTATCAATAGGACGACTTACCTTGAGATTCGTCTTCGTAGTCGGTTTTATTGTTTTGAGTAGATGTGAATTTCTTCTAGTCAAGTCTTCTAATAGTGAATGTAAATTTAACACCCGACCTTTTTATACAAGAAATCCCCTTCTAATATCAAAACGAGACATTCTTTGTACATTATGGAAACTATGATAAGAATAATTGGCTCTCATAAGTACACTTAGAAATAAAAAAAGAGTTTACTATAGCATCCAAGCTCATAAGATCGGACAAGCACAGTCATGTTTGGTTTTTTTTTGATAACAACATATAGAAATCAACATTAGTCTGTGGGAGCGGAAACGATACATTATGGAAACTATGATAAGAATAATGACCAAGAACTTGCTATATATAAATCAACATTAGTCTGTGGGGAGCGGAAGCAATGAATTCTTTCTTCAATATGGAAAATAAGATAAGGAATAATTGGCTCTCATAAATACACTTAGAAATAAAAAAAGAGTTTACTATAGCATCCAAGCTCATAAGATCGGACAAGCATAGTCATGTTTGGTTTTTTTGATAACAGCATATAGAAATCAACATTAGTCTGTGGGAGCGGAAACGATACATTATGGAAACTATGATAAGAATAATTGGCTCTCATAAGTACACTTAGAAATAAAAAAAGAGTTTACTATAGCATCCAAGCTCATAAGATCGGACAAGCATAGTCATGTTTGGTTTTTTTTTGATAACAGCATATAGAAATCAACATTAGTCTGGGGGGAGCGGAAGCAATGAATTCTTTCTTCAATATGGAAACTATGATAAGAATAATTGGTTCTCATAAATACACTTAGACATCAAGAATTTGATATAGCATCCAAGGTCATGGGATCGGGCAAGCACCCCCACATGTTTTTTTTTTGATAACAGATCATTTTTTATGTTCTATGTGGACTTGAATAATCATTTGTACTTAGAAAATTGTTGTATAGAAGTCAAAACAAGAACCATTAGGGATCAAAAACACAAACCATTAGCAGAAAGCGATGAAAGTTTAGAGATCAAAGACACAAACCAGTAGCAAAAGCACAAACCATGTCAAGTATTGAGACATAAGGCAAAAGCAGATAGAATCAACAAAACATTTCCCATACAAACCCACAAACAACAAAATTCTCGTATATATTACTCAGTTTAATGACAATAAGATTAAAAAGTACAACAAAGACAGCGTTTTTTTATTTCTACCACAATTAACAGCTTACAACTGAGACAAAAGCCAAAAGCACAACCCAGACAACGTTTTTTATTTCTACCACAATTAACAGCTTACAACCGAGACAAAAGCCTAAAGCACAACCCATTCATCATCATGGCTTAGGTCTGCGTCTTAGGTGAAGTCAACTAGCTTAGCTCTGCGTCTTAGGTGAATTCAACTAGCTTAACTCTGCGTCTTAGGGGAAGTCAGTTTAAGTTCCAGCAAAAACACCCCATTTCCCATACAAATCCACAAACAACAAAATTCCCGTTTATATATTACTCAGCTTAATGACAATAAGATTAAAAAGCACACCAAAGACAACGTTTTTTTTATTTCTACCACAATTAACAGCTTACAACTGAGACAAAAGCCTAAAGCACTACCCATTCAGCCCCGATATCACCACCTAAGCATAAATCCATTAGCAAAAACATAAACCCATAACAAAAAAAGCACCGATATCACCACAAGCCCCAATACTCACCACCACATAGAAAAAGCCCAATAGTCAATAAAAGCATTCATCACCACCACCTGCAAAAACCCAAGAGCATCAAAAGCACAAAATCCACGGATCCACCACGCTGATAACGATTAATCACTAGCCCAAACAAACAACTACAGCGATAAGAACACTACAAACTATACCCAATTACTACTAATACTCATAAGAAATATACTAAATACTACTATTTCCACCTCAGTTAAGACACACCACCCATGAATGACAAAAAGCACCGATATCACCATCTAAGCATAAATCCATTAGCAAAAACATAAACCCATAACAAAAAGCACCGACATCACCACAAGCCGCAATACTCACCACCACCTACAAAAAGCTCAATAGCCAACAAAAAGCATTCATCACCACCACCTGCAAAAACCCAAGAGCATCAAAAGCACAAAATCCAACAACTACAGCGATAAGAACACTACAAACTATACCCAATTAATACCAATACTACTAGTTTCCACCCCACATAAGAACCCACAACCATTAATCGCAACCACAAAATATCACTATTAATACCAACACTCATAAGAAATACACTAAATACTACTATTTACACCTCACTTAAGAATCCCACCACCCATTAATCACATACCACTATCAACACTCACCACACAACACACACATCTACACCTTCACATAGAGCTTTCACACAGAAAAGAGCTTTTGAGCCAGAAAATTGTCCCAGAACCGCTATATCCCTACTACTAACGCCGTCCACCAAAATTTGCAAACAGCGAAGCCTGATATCCTTGCCCTAAGGTCGATTCGTCGATTGATTCGACATATCTTCGTTGCTTAGGATACGACTTGTATTCAAAGTTCTGTTTTATAGGTGGCGTCTGCGTCTTCATGTGATCCAATCTAGCTTGCCAAGGGATGGTAGCGTTGGAACCCAAAAACTGGAACATCATGTGGTTTAGGGTGGTGCTGGGAATTCTGTTAAATTTCTTTGTTGTTTTTATCGCTCCCCGAATGACGATCGACCAGCGACATTTTTCTAACATCTGTCACGTACGGTCGACTGGATACAGATCAACCACCCGGCTTCTGAAATTGTCGTCCTCGGCGATTTTAATGTACACAACTCCGGCTGGTTGGTACGTTTTAACAGAACCACCGAGGCTGGAAAGTTAGGGGAGATTTTGGCGGTTAGTTTGTGTATTATATATTTGTCCAAGTGTTCCGCCGAACACTGTTTGCAAGAAGGAGAGAATCACACTGGAACACGGACATCAATGAAACACTGAGAGGTTGTTTTATTTACAAACGTCTATTTATTATTTTTTCTTCTTTGTTTTATTTGTTCTGGGCCAATCGGTTACATCGGCTTTGACTATAATTTAATGTATGTGAAACTCGATAAATAACAACACAATGTCTGCCCGCGAATTTTACTTTCGGTTCTGTAGTTCTGATATACTATTCACGTTTCTAAGTCACACGTCGCGATTAACAAGGTACACACTCGACTGACATTAACTTTTCGTCATCCAACAATCGCGATTTTACACACCTCCTCCTTCGGGTTCAATATGTCGACTCCCCGGGTACTCGAAATAGACTCTCCAGTCTGGAGCCTCAATGTAGACTAACTGTCTGCCCAAAAAGATATCCCGATTCAGATCTCCGTTCTGTATCTGCGAAGGAGAAAATTTCCCATTCAATCTGCTAACAGAATTTTCCACAGTATCTGTTAGCGGCACACCATCTTCCTTTTCATCTCACAAGGAGAATTTCCCAATGAACCTGGAAGGAGAATCTTGGACATGATCATTACTTTGTTATAACCATCCGTGGTGGTCATTGAAATTCGGTTCAACGGCTGTCGATTGTGTGCCGCCTTTATTTACACAGCACATCTGGCGCGCAGGCCGACGGATATCGTGCAATTTGAATGGACGTACGGTCCATGGGTTTTGTTTAACTTTTTTCTGTTAAAACTAACAATCCATTAGATCTTTCTAATGGGTGTGAAATACAAAAAGGGAACCGTGGGATTTGAGTAGTTCGTTTTGTTGGTTTTACTCTCATAAATATTCCCGATATATCTCGTTGAGATATATATGGTTGCCTAGAATTTGGCAGCGGATAAGCGATATGCCTTATTGTATGAGGTTGCCGCTGCCTTTGTTTGCGCAACGGATTTGGGTGGTCTTTATGGTAGACTACTTGCACGTGCATCCGTTGGTCGGCTAATTTACCGACGATAGCAATTCCTTGTAACATCGTGTAGATGTTCAGGATTTCCGATTGTGCAGTGCTGGAGTGCGGCGCATTTCAGTCTTTGGGTTTGTCTTTGGGCATAGGATTAGTGAATGTTTTACCTTTGTTTCAGGTATGCTATATTCGAATTGTTGAGCTTGTCATTGAAAGCTTTGGGACGTTCAGTTCCTTGCTTTTTAGTGTCGGGCTCAACGTTGGCTGAATGTTTCCGGCCCCTAGCAGGACTTAGTGGCAGGCGTCTGTGGGCGCGTGTAATTCTTTCCGGTAAGTATGTCCTTGAAGGGTAGGAACCTTACCTGTGGTGAATTGTACGGTTCGTAGAACGCTACAAGATGTTCGCTGTTAGCCGCAATTTGACTCAATTCGTAGAGGAAGCTACGCGAGTGCCGGAAACCTGAGGTGATTATACGAACACTCTGGACCTGCTTTTGACGGGCGAGCCGAGCATTTATACCGTGGAGATTGTTGTGCCACCGGGAAACTCAGGTCACTGCTTGGTATCTGTCGCGCAACCACGTGCATTTCAAGCGAATAATCGATCTAAACAGCTTCGCCATATCTGGAGGTACGGGGCTGCCAACTGGGACGATTTGCGAGATTTCTTCGCATCCTTTCCGTGGTCGGAGGTGTGCTTTGGAGACTCCGATGTTAACGGGTGCGCGGAATTGGTCACGGAGATTATTCTTCTCGGGATGAAGATTTACCTTCCGCATTCCATCAAACCAAATTCATCTGATAAACATTCGTTTGATAAAAAAATGCGTGTAGTGACGCGTGCAACCAGGCGATTGATACCCCGAAGAAGGTTTACAACAACAGGGCGACCAATAAACTCCTTGAATGCCCAACTGGTTCGCGTCCCTCCTTGCCAATGGAAGGGGCTGTCAGCAATAACTTTGTTTCCTCCTCTTTTCTTCCGTTAGTGACGGACAGAGGGACACTAGGCACAAATTTAAAAGATAAAGTTAATGTGTTCGCGAATTTATTTTCCGCGAAATCAAATATCGATGCCGGTCTTTTGGAACCACTTGTGATCGCGCCGGTACGCTCTTTAATGCGGGATGTGAGGTTCCGCCTGCGTACTATTGTAACGTTGTAACGCCCCCACCACCTTTATTCCACCGCGAAAAAGAAAAAGAAGTGGGAATACGGAGAGACGATTCACCAACTGTTCGTTGACTTCCAAAAAGCCTACGACTCAGTCGCAAGGCAAAGACCCCACCATGTTGTAGTTGAGCTGGGAATCCCGAAAAAATATGCCGCCCTCATTCAAATCTGCATGAACGAAAACAAAGGGCGAGTTAGAATAGAAAACCTCCTCTCAGAACCATATGAAATCCGGGATGGATTAAAACAGGGGGATGGCCTCTCACTATGTCTTTAAAACCTTGTGCTCGAGTATGTCATCAGAAAGGTACAAGACGAGAACATGGCCGGATCATTCCTGAACGGGGTCACACAAGTGCTCGCATATGCGGATTACATCTCCGTTTTGGGCGATAATCTAGAAACTGTTAGTAAAAACCGTGAAATCATCATACAAGCGGCAGAAAAGGTGGGCCTTGAAATAAATGAAGTCAAAACAAAACACATGCTTACGGCCAGAGCATATGGACTCACGGAATACATATAAACGTCAGAGGCAAGATATTTGAAAAAGTTAAAGAATTTAAATATCTGGGAACGATACTGACGACCAGTAACGAAATGTCGAAGGAAATTAAGAAAAGACTGCATTCCGGCAACGCTAGTTGGCATCTAGTCAGTAAACTGCTGAAATCCAAACTGCTATCACGTAACATAAAGCTCCGGGTCTATAGAACCATAATCATGCCGATTGCTCTATACGGATGCGAAATATGAGCTCTCACAAAACGGGAAGAAAACAAATTCCGCGTATTCGACGTATAATTCTTGACGGTAGACCAACAGGAAAGAGACCGGCAGGACAGCCGCGACGGAGGTGGGAGGACAATGTTAGGTTTAACCTTGGGGAGATCGGATCGGCTGGTCAAGGGTGGAAGTAGAGTGCACAGAACAGGGAACGATGGCGGAGTCGAGTCGGTGAGGCCATGAACTTCCGGGTTCCTAAAGGCCAATAAATAATAATAAATAATAATAATCATAGAGCCTTGAGGCATTCCGTTATTAAAAGCAATGCGATCCAAAGATATGCTGTCTACAACAATACGAATCGATTCTCGAGGAAATGTTTCCTCCATTCAATGCTTTCAAATTAACACGAAGTATGCGCCTAAATATACAGTCATCCGATGAGACTAGTAAATTACTAATATGAAGCAGGGTTGACATCAATATAGAATCGTGCGCTGCGTTGTGGTTCATAGCTATGTTATCCCCACGTTAGCTTAGAGCGTCTGCGCAGGACCAGTAAGTTATAATATAAAATAATTAGGCAAGAATTTAAGCATTTTTAGAATCTAAAAAAAAAAAACGAAAAATGAAAAAAAAACCTTCCCACGTGAGATTGTATATAGAATAATGTTATTATGAGTAATATTTTGATATTAATATTTTAAATCATTTATTTAAATAATATTTTAAACAAAAAATATAATTTGAATGATATAGCATACATTTTAGACCCCATTGTGGCACCGTGCTATGTGACCCGAGTCCATCGGTTCAGATAACGTAGCGATTCCCACAGAGCGCGGCAACCTACACGCGCCGACGCTGGGAATGCCTGATCAGCGGTTTGCCGATCACTGCACGCCCAGCGATCCGTGGGTTCGTTCGCGTCCCCGCATCCGGGATCGGATCATGTTGCACACTATTCACCCACGGGTGGTTCATTGTACTTTTTTGCCTGATATGCATTTCGTTCTCTCTTCTTCTTTTTGTTGCTAATTCCTTGTAGATATTTTATTTTGCTAGATAACCTTATTTAAGTAAGCTGATAAGTAATGGAATTTATGTACTTCTGTCTAAGGATAAATTCCGTGGGGGCTACTCGTGTCACCCACGTTAAATAATAAATAAATAAGTCGCTCGCGGAAGACCTCGGGAGTACAAACACAAATGTTTATCATGTTTAACTGTTCATCTGATGGTCCAACTGCGCAGGACGACGTCGAGATGATGATGCCGGAAAAATCTTAATACTGTATGAAATATTTACATGGGATCGACTCGAACAATGTCTATTTGGACGCCTGGCACAACAATACTGAAAAGCTATCAATTTCCGTGCAAATGTTTTATGGCGCACTCTTCACTTAATTTTTTATCTTCATTTGTGTTGAATTTTGATAAGTACAGTTATTTTGAATGTACAAATGAATAATTTCAGGACGTCCGTTTGGTATGACAGCTGTCAGAAGAAAGTAGTCAAAGTTATAGTGTTGTCCGAGGCGTTCGCCCTGACTGTATGTCACCATATGTGTAAATAATTTTTGTATATAATTATTTCACGTCTACATATTGTACATAATTTGAATATCAATATGAATAAATATTTAAAGTCTGTATAAATAATTGATTAACATTAAGTTAATTAAGTCCGTATTTACATAACAGGTTGCTAATATATCATCATCATCACCGGCACCACAACCGGGAACCGGTCTTGGCCTTATTTAGCAAGTCCTGAGGCTTGTTAAATTTTCCATAATGATTTGTCTTTTCCGAGCAAAGTCATTAGTCTTGCGCCAGAGGATCCCCGACGGGGTATTTAAAGTCTGTGTAAATAATTTATTAACATATATTAAATAATTATTTAAGAACAATGCAAATAATCAATTAACATTTATGTAAATATTTTCTACATCTATGTAAATCCTGTCACATATATATAAAACAATACAAGATATATAAAATAATGTATCATGTGTTTAAAAAATTAATAATTTCAATGCAAACGACTTTTAGATGAATTTGCAATCCGTGTAGTATTTTTTACATCAATGCAAATAATTTATTTATACTATATCATATTATTCATATATCAATTGATCAACTTTTACTTATCTATAAAACAATTTCTACATCCGTGGAAATAATTTCACATATATGAAAAATACTTATTTTATATTCGTGTTGATAACTTTTACATCAATTCAACAATTGTCAATACAAATAATTATTTTACATATATGTACGTAACTCCAACATGGATGAAACTGTTATTTAACCCTAATGCGACTCACATCGACATATGTAATTAATTATTATTTCTGAAAGACATTATAGCCACCCGCAGTTACCTAGTGGTACGGACAGCTTTACAGAAATTCAAGAATGAATTAGTACGCAAATGTGTTCTCCTCTAACATTTAGTAAATTATCCTGTTTCCTGTCTGACTTTATGCAGCAATCTGTACTAAATGGTAGTGAATTGTTTTGTAATAAGAGAAATCTGTGCTTCAGTGGTAAAGTTGAATGCTTTAAGCTATCACTAGAGAATAATAAAGCTTTAAAAAGTGATGTCCTGGATACGTCTTGCTGGAGCTTTCCGAAGGACACTAAACTAACGACGACTTTGCTTTTTATTAACTACCTGGTTCGCGTGCAGAATTAATGTTGATTTAAATTGACTTCTTTACTAAAAGCCCCAATATCTCGTCCTCTTGCTCTTCTCATAAAACTTCAAGTTTGTAGTCTCATAACTAGGTATGACACAAAATGAGTAAAACAATTCTATAGAATATTTTTTAAATCGACTTAAAACGGTCAATCACATTAATCGGCTGTGCGCTGCGGTTTTTGGTTCAATTGTAGTCCAAGTTCTGCCACCAAGTTTAGTAAAACTGCAAGAATGTTTCTTCGAGACCCAGAGGACCGTTCCGCCTCCGTAGACGAAAACATATCCGCTTTGGAACTTCCGGTCGTTGTAATCGCTTGCACAACTAGCATCAGCAAATGCATATAGATCCTGTGATGTGTTCCTATACACAATCGCAGCACTTTTGGAATCCTGTAGGCACCGAAGGACGACCATTGCTGCATTCCAATGCTGCTGCCGTGGATCACCGGAGAATTGAGATAATGCGTTAACTGCATAGAATATATTGGCTGTACTAAACATGTAGAGATGCAGTAGATTTCCTATCAAACGACGGTAAAGGGTTTTGTACGAATGTAAACGTTTTCGCTCTCCTTCGATTGATGGTTCCCGAATTCCTTTGGATCGTTCGTTGCCACCAATAGACCTGTGGAGAGGAAGTATGTACCTGCATGGGTACTCCGTTCCCTTCCTCCGCCAACATCTGATTACTGCAGTCCATTACGCCGCCGTAAACTAAACTGTTCGTCGAGAAAAAGGAAGCACACACAAACACTCAGGAAACAAATAAAATGAAACACGGTTTGGTTGTCTGTATAAAAGGTTCGTGTTGTATTTTTAATGCTAGTTATTGAAAGTTATGGTGACTGTTAATACGTTCACTTTATGTCAAATTATTTCTATTTGCTAAAAACCCGGTACAAACATTCGCGGAACACATAATTACGTGACTAAAAGGGATACGTCCCGCAGGGGTGCAGACTCCGGTGCACACCCTACGGGAGATGATAAGAAAGAAAAACTCGATGTGCGCGCACTGAAGGATAGAAGAAGACTCGGCGATAATCATCTCGTGCAGCGATAATTCGCATTTTTGGGGTGAGTTTATTGTGCCGTGGTAGATATCCTCTCCAATAAGGATATCGTTTTTACCTACCACCAGAGAAACGTAAAGTCTCTCCTGGTGGTATGTGTGCGATCGTTCGGATCTGTGTGGTTTACACATGCACGAGGGCAATGGGTAAACGAAGCAGACAGGCGGTAAAGACAAAAGAGAGAAATGACCAAATGCACCGTTGGTAATGCGGGTCATTTTTTACGCGATGCCTCGTCGCTATTTTCGACGTTGGGAGAAAAAAGGTGCTAAAAGCAAATTGGATGTTTATGGCATCTCTGGCTGCAGTAGAAACCGGGTTCATGTTTGCATTAGGAAATGCTCGAGAATTTGGTTTCAGCGTCTATTGCACTAATTATATGCAGCTGCTTGGGTTGTTTATTGATGAGCAAAAAAAGGTCGCCAGCCAATGTGTATGAAAAGGTACATGACGCGGCTGGGAAAATAGACGGCGCAATATTTATGGTCCCTGTCGTGACGGTTACATTGAATGCAATCCGAATCATTTTGTTTACAGGAATTTGTCTGGTACCGAATTGGTTTAGAATACCAGATAAGCAAAGAAGGCGAGTCAGCTACACGCGCCGCCTATCCAATGCATGCATTGACATGGATCAAGTAGAATGTGGAACTCGCACCGGATAGAACTACAGATCTCCGTCTGGAATATTTTCCCATGAATAATGACATTGAATTTGTTATGGTTGCACTTTTTAGTTTATAAATATATGCTATCGAAAATATTGTGGTGAGAGTTATATTTGAATTGAATAAAGAGACATCTGTCTCATAAAAAATATCTTTTGGTTTTCATTAACAATAAATAACTGGAACATTATGCCAATGTTATGATAAATAACCGAACTTTAAGAAATTCGTCATCGCATAATCGGGTTCGTTCTCGAATCTATTTAGACGTTCGAGCGGCACTGGCATTTTGTAACATTAAGGGCATCGGTTTCACCAATATGAATGTAAACGCCGTCCACCAAAATTTGCAAACAGCGAAGCCTGATATCCTTGCCCTAAGGTCGATTCGTCGATTGATTCGACATATATTCGTTGCTTAGGATACGACTTGTATTCAAAGTTCTGTTTTATAGGTGGCGTCTGCGTCTTCATGTGATCCAATCTAGCTTGCCAAGGGATGGTAGCGTTGGAACCCAAAAACTGGAACATCATGTGGTTTAGGGTGGTGCTGGGGAATTCTGTTAAATTTCTTTGTTGTTTTTATCGCTCCCCGAATGACGATCGACCAGCGACATTTTTCTAACATCTGTCACGTACGGTCGACTGGATACAGATCAACCACCCGGCTTCTGAAATTGTCGTCCTCGGCGATTTTAATGTACACAACTCCGGCTGGTTGGTACGTTTTAACAGAACCACCGAGGCTGGAAAGTTAGGGGAGATTTTGGCGGTTAGTTTGTGTATTATATATTTGTCCAAGTGTTCCGCCGAACACTGTTTGCGAGAAGGAGAGAATCACACTGGAACACGGACATCAATGAAACACTGAGAGGTTGTTTTATTTACAAACGTCTATTTATTATTTTTTCTTCTTTGTTTTATTTGTTCTGGGCCAATCGGTTACATCGGCTTTGACTATAATTTAATGTATGTGAAACTCGATAAATAACAACACAATGTCTGCCCGCGAATTTTACTTTCGGTTCTGTAGTTCTGATATACTTTTCACGTTTCTAAGTCACACGTCGCGATTAACAAGGTACACACTCGACTGACATTACCTTTTCGTCATCCAACAATCGCGATTTTACACACCTCCTCCTTCGGGTTCAATATGTCGACTCCCCGGGTACTCGAAATAGACTCTCCAGTCTGGAGCCTCAATGTAGACTAACTGTCTGTCCAAAAAGATATCCCGATTCAGATCTCCGTTCTGATCTGCGAAGGAGAAAATTTCCCATTCAATCTGCTAACAGAATTTTCCACAGTATCTGTTAGCGGCACACCATCTTCCTTTTCATCTCACAAGGAGAATTTCCCAATGAACCTGGAAGGAGAATCTTGGACATGATCATTACTTTGTTATAACCATCCGTGGTGGTCATTGAAATTCGGTTCAACGGCTGTCGATTGTGTGCCGCCTTTATTTACACAGCACATCTGGCGCGCAGGCCGACGGATATCGTGCAATTTGAATGGACGTACGGCCCATGGGTTTTGTTTAACTTTTTTCAGTTAAAACTAACAATCCATTAGATCTTTGTAATGGGTGTGAAATACAAAAAGGGAACCGTGGGATTTGATGGTTTTACTCTCATAAATATTCCCGATATATCTCGTTGAGATATATATGGTTGCCTAGCATTTGGCAGCGGATAAGCGATATGCCTTATTGTATGAGGTTGCCGCTGCCTTTGTTTGCGCAACGGATTTGGGTGGTCTTTATGGTAGACTACTCGCACGTGCATCCGTTGGTCGGCTAATTTACCGACGATAGCAATTCCTTGTAACATCGTGTAGATGTTCAGGATTTCCGATTGTGCAGTGCTGGAGTGCGGCGCATTTCAGTCTTTGGGTTTGTCTTTGGGCATAGGATTAGTGAATGTTTTACCTTTGTTTCAGGTATGCTATATTCGAATTGTTGAGCTTGACATTGAAAGTTTTGGGACGTTCAGTTCCTTGCTTTTTAGTGTCAGGCTCAACGTTGGCTGAATGTTTCCGGCCCCTAGCAGGACTTAGTGGCAGGCGTCTGTGGGCGCGTGTAATGCTTTCCGGTAAGTATGTCCCTTGAAGGGTAGGAACCTTACCTGTGGTGAATTGTACGGTTCGTAGAACGCTACAAGATGTTCGCTGTTAGTCGCAATTTGACTCAATTCGTAGAGGAAGCTACGCGAGTGCCGGAAACCTGAGGTGATTATACGAACACTCTGGACCTGCTTTTGACGGCCGAGCCGAGCATTTATACCGTGGAGATTGTTGTGCCACCGGGAAACTCAGGTCAATGCTTGGTATCTGTCGCGCAACCACGTGCATTTCAAGCGAATAATCGATCTAAACAGCTTCGCCATATCTGGAGGTACGGGGCTGCCAACTGGGACGATTTGCGGATTTCTTCGCATCCTTTCCGTGGTCGGAGGTGTGCTTTGGAGACTCCGATGTTAACGGATGCGCGGAATCGGTCACGGAGATTATTCTTCTCGGGATGAAGATTTACCTTCCGCATTCTATCAAACCAAATTCATCTGATAAACATTCGTTTGATAAAAAATGCGTGTAGTGACGCGTGCAACCAGGCGATTGATACCCCGAAGAAGGTTTACAACAACAGAGCGACCAATAAACTCCTTGTATGCCCAACTGGTTCGCGTCCCTCCTAGTCAATGGCAAGGGCTGTCAGCAATAACTTTGTTTCCTCCTCTTTTCTTCCGTTAGTGACGGACAGAGGGACACTAGGCACAAATTTAAAAGATAAAGTTAATGTGTTCGCGAATTTATTTTCCGCGAAATCAAATCTCGATGCCGGTCTTTTGGAACCACTTGTGATCGCGCCGGTACGCTCTTTAATGTGGGATGTGGGGTTCCGACTGCGTACTATTGTAACGTTGTAACGCCCCCACCACCTTTATTCCACCGAGAAAACTAGATCATCCGATGTAACTGTTATGACCCAATCAATGGCGATGATCGATCTCGAGTTTATCGGAGATAGCATCGCCGATGAATTAACTGGGGGTTTGTATGCACCAGTTTAATGTTTTATGTTTCAATTTATGTTCTATGTTTCATATTTGTAATGATAAATTTAATGTGTCATATTGGCGAGAATCACACCGTACGCAGAACAAATACTGGGAGACTACCAATGCGGATTCCGTAGGAACCGGTCAACAAGCGAACGAATGTTCACAGTAAGGCAATTGCTGGAAAAGAAGTGGAAATACGGAGAGACGATTCACCAACTGTTCGTTGACTTCCAAAAAGCCTACGACTCAGTCGCAAGGCAAAGACCCCACCATGTTGTAGTTGAGCTGGGAATCCCGAAAAAATATGCCGCCCTCATTCAAATCTGCATGAACGAAAACAAAGGGCGAGTTAGAATAGAAAACCTCCTCTCAGAACCATATGAAATCCGGGGCGGATTAAAACAGGGGGATGGCCTCTCACTATGTCTTTAAAACCTTGTGCTCGAGTATGTCATCAGAAAGGTACAAGACGAGAACATGGCCGGATCGTCCCTGAACGGGGTCACACAAGTGCTCGCATATGCGGATTACATCTCCGTTTTGGGCGATATTCTAGAAACTGTTAGTGAAAATCGTGAAATCATCATACAAGCGGCAGAAAAGGTGGGCCTTGAAATAAATGAAGTCAAAACAAAACACATGATTACGGCCAGAGCATGTGGACTCACGGAATACATATAAGCGTCAGGGGCAAGATATTTGAAAAAGTTAAAGAATTTAAATATCTGGGAACGATACTGACGACCAGTAACGAAATGTCGAAGGAAATTAACAAAAGACTGCATTCCGGCAACGCTAGTTGGCATGCAGTCAGTAAACTGCTGAAATCCAAACTGCTATCACGTAACATAAAGCTCCGGGTCTATAGAACCATAATCATGCCGATTGCTCTATACGGATGCGAAATATGGGCTCTCACAAAACGGGAAGAAAACAAATTACGCGTATTCGAGAATAATGTTGTAAGGGGTATCTTTGGCGGTAAATATGACGAGGAGGCAGGACAACTAAGGAAACTCCACAACCACGAATTGGAAGAGCTATACCGCAAACCTACAATAGTGAGAGTAATCAGGTCGAGAAGATTAAGATGTGGCGCGAATGGGCAACGATAGGTCGTATAATTCTTGACGGTAGACCAACAGGAAAGAGACCGGCAGGGCAGCCGCAACGGAGGTGGGAGGACAATGTTAGGTTTAACCTTGAGGAGATCGGATCGGCTGGTCAAGGGTGGAAGGAGAGTGCACAGAACAGGGAACGATGGCGGAGTCGAGTTGGTGAGGCCATGAACTTCCGGGTTCCTAAAGGCCAATAACCAATAATAAATTATAATAATCATAGAGCCTTGATGCATTCCGTTATTAAAAGCAATGCGATCCAAAGATATGCTGTCTACAACAATACGAATCGATTCTCGAGGAAATGTTTCCTCCATTCAATGCTTTCAAATTAACACGAAGTATGCGCCTAAATATACAGTCATCCGATGAGACTTGTAAATTACTAATATGAAGCAGGGTTGACATCAATATAGAATCGTGCGCTGCGTTGTGATTCATAGCTATGTTATCCCCACGTTAGCTTAGAGCGTCTGCGCAGGACCAGTAAGTTATAATATAAAATAATTAGGCAAGAATTTAAGCATTTTTAGAATCTAAAAAAAAAAAACGAAAAATGAAAAAAAAACCTTCCCACGTGATATTGTATATAGAATAATGTTATTATGAGTAATATTTTGATATTAATATTTTAAATCATTTATTTAAATAATATTTTAAACAAAAAATATAATTTGAATGATATAGCATACATTTTAGACCCCATTGTGGCACCGTGCTATGTGACCCGAGTCCATCGGTTCAGATAACGTAGCGATTCCCACAGAGCGCGGCAACCTACACGCGCCGACGCTGGGAATGCCTGATCAGCGGTTTGCCGATCACTGCACGCCCAGCGATCCGTGGGTTCGTTCGCGTCCCCGCATCCGGGATCGGATCATGTTGCACACTATTCACCCACGGGTGGTTCATTGTACTTTTTTGCCTGATATGCATTTCGTTCTCTCTTCTTCTTTTTGTTGCTAATTCCTTGTAGATATTTTATTTTGCTAGATAACCTTATTTAAGTAAGCTGATAAGTAATGGAATTTATGTACTTCAGTCTAAGGATAAATTCCGTGGGGGCTACTCGTGTCACCCACGTTAAATAATAAATAAATAAGTCGCTCGCGGAAGACCTCGGGAGTACAAACACAAATGTTTATCATGTTTAACTGTTCATCTGATGGTCCAACTGCGCAGGACGACGTCGAGATGATGATGCCGGAAAAATCTTAATACTGTATGAAATATTTACATGGGATCGACTCGAACAATGTCTATTTGGACGCCTGGCACAACAATACTGAAAAGCTAACAATTTCCGTGCAAATGTTTTATGGCGCACTCTTCACTTAATTTTTTATCTTCATTTGTGTTGAATTTTGATAATTGAGAAGTTATTTTGAATGTACAAATGAATAATTTCAGGACGTCCGTTTGGTATGACAGCTGTCAGAAGAAAGTAGTCAAAGTTATAGTGTTGTCCGAGGCGTTCGCCCTGACTGTATGTCACCATATGTGTAAATAATTTTTGTATATAATTATTTCACGTCTACATATTGTACATAATTTGAATATCGATATGAATAAATATTTAAAGTCTGTATAAATAATTGATTAACATTAAGTTAATTAAGTCCGTATTTACGTAACGGGTTGTTAAAATATACTCCTTGACTAAAACGTAGCCAGTTGGCAAGACTAATTAATTATTTAAGAACAATGCAAATAATCAATTAACATTTATGTAAATATTTTCTACATCTATGTAAATGCTGTCACATATATATATAAAACAATACAAGTCAACAATTAAGTATATAAAATATGTAGCGTGTGTATATAAAATAATAAATAATTTCAATGCAAACGGCTTTTAGATGAATTTGCAGTCTGTGTAGTATTTTTTACATCAATGCAAATAATTTATTTATACTATATTATATTTTTCATGTGTGTAATTATTCATATATCAATTGATCAACTTTTGCTTATCTATAAAACAATTTCTACATCCGTGGAAATAATTTCACATATGTGAAAAATACTTATTTTATATTCGTGTTGATAACTTTTACATCAATTCAACAATTGCCAATACAAATAATTATTTTACATATATGTACGTAACTCCAACATGGATGAAACTATTATTTAACCCTAATGCGACTCACATCGACATATGTAATTAATTATTATTTCTGAAAGACATTATAGCCACCCGCAGTTACCTAGTGGTACGGACAGCTTTACAGAAATTCAAGAATGAATTAGTACGCAAATGTGTTCTCCTCTAACATTTAGTAAATTATCCTGTTTCCTGTCTGACTTTATGCAGCAATCTGTACTAAATGGTAGTGAATTGTTTTGTAATAAGAGAAATCTGTGCTTCAGTGGTAAAGTTGAATGCTTTAAGCTATCACTAGAGAATAATAAAGCTTGAAAAAGTGATGTCCTGGATACGTCTTGCTGGAGCTTTCCGAAGGACACTAAACTAACGACGACTTTGCTTTTTATTAACTACCTGGTTCGCGTGCAGAATTAATGTTGATTTAAATTGACTTCTTTACTAAAAGCCCCAATATCTCGTCCTCTTGCTCTTCTCATAAAACTTCAAGTTTGTAGTCTCATAACTAGGTATGACACAAAATGAGTAAAACAATTCTATAGAATATTTTTTAAATCGACTTAAAACGGTCAATCACATTAATCGGCTGTGCGCTGCGGTTTTTGGTTCAATTGTAGTCCAAGTTCTGCCACCAAGTTTAGTAAAACTGCAAGAATGTTTCTTCGAGACCCAGAGGACCGTTCCGCCTCCGTAGACGAAAACATATCCGCTTTGGAACTTCCGGTCATTGTAATCGCTTGCACAACTAGCATCAGCAAATGCATATAGATCCTGTGATGTGTTCCTATACACAATCGCAGCACTTTTGGAATCCTGTAGGCACCGAAGGACGAGCATTGCTGCATTCCAATGCTGCTGCCGTGGATCACCGGAGAATTGAGATAATGCGTTAACTGCATAGAATATATTGGCTGTACTAAACATGTAGAGATGCAGTAGATTTCCTATCAAACGACGGTAAAGGGTTTTGTACGAATGTAAACGTTTTCGCTCTCCTTCGATTGATGGTTCCCGAATTCCTTTGGATCGTTCGTTGCCACCAATAGACCTGTGGAGAGGAAGTATGTACCTGCATGGGTACTCCGTTCCCTTCCTCGGCCAACATCTGATTACTGCAGTCCATTACGCCGCCGTAAACTAAACTGTTCGTCGAGAAAAAGGAAGCACACACAAACACTCAGGAAACAAATAAAATGAAACACGGTTTGGTTGTCTGTATAAAAGGTTCGTGTTTTATTTTTAATGTTAGTTATTGAAAGTTGTGGTGACTGTTAATAGGTTCACTTTATGTTAAATTATTTCTATTTGCTAAAAACCCGGTACAAACATTCCCGGAACACATAATTACGTGACTAAAAGGGATACGTCCCGCAGGGGTGCAGACTCCGGTGCACACCCTACGGGAGATGATAAGAAAGAAAAACTCGATGTGCGCGCACTGAAGGATAGAAGAAGACTTAGCGATAATCATCTCGTGCAGCGATAATTCGCATTTTTTGGGTGAGTTTATTGTGCCGTGGTAGATATCCTCTCCAATAAGGATATCGTTTTTACCTACCACCAGAGAAACGTAGTCTCTCTTGGTGGTATGTGTGCGATCGTTCGGATCTGTGTGGTTTACACATGCACACATGTAAAGACAAAAGAGGGAAATGACCAAATGCGCCGTTAGTAATGCGGGTCATTTTTTACGCGATGCCTCGTCGCTATTATCGACGTTGGGAGAAAAAAGGTGCTAAAATCAAATTGGATGTTTATGGTGTGGGGCTTTTCAGGGCCCGAAGAGCCATGCATCGCTCGATCCCCACTATTCCAGGCGAACGACTTACCTCTCGGTCGAACTTCAGCAAGGTTGCGTAACCTTGCTACGGCATTTACCCCCAGCCAAATCGCTGGAATTAATACGGTTACCCAATCGGATAACTGTTTTGAATTTCTGTTAGGCAGCTTACCTATTCTGTGGGGGGTTTTTCCTTCTAAACCCCTTTTTCACCAACACCACCCCTGAAAGACATTAAGTCCACGGCAAAGCTTATCACCTTGCCGTGGCATCAAAAACCCACCCTCGGGCAGGCATTAATTCCTAAAAGACATTAAGTCCACGGCAAAGCTTATCACCTTGCCGTGGCATCGAAAACTCACCCTCGGGCAGGTATTAATTCCTAAAGAAACATTAAATCCACGGCAAAGCTTATCACCTTGCCGTGGCATCGAAAATCCACCCCCCGGCATACATTATTTCCTAAAAAAGCATAAGTCCACGGCAAAATCATCACATTGCCGTGGCATTTGAAATCCCATCTTTAGGCATACGTTCTGCCAGGGCAGCTTGTTTCCATAGCCTTATGCTATGGAAACAACATCAACAAAGAGTTCCTTGTTGACTCGTTTTATATGTTTGCCCATGGCACTTCTTGCGTGCGGCCATTTGGTCCCATTGGTTTGCTACCGCCGACAAGGTTTCAGCTGACGCAAACCAAACATGTCCCTGATTACCAGCAATCGCTGGCTTCCAATTATCGGTCCCCACGTTCAGGGATCGCAACCAAGCAACGAACATGATGCAGCCAGAAAATGTTTACTTTCAACATCTGGCAATGGCTGCACCCTATGTTCGTTGCAATGTTTAATCATCGGCAACCGAAATGATGATTTATGGCCTCCCATTAGGATGACCAAATCTTCGGTTTGGGTCTTTCGCACCCCAGATGCTAGTGTTTACATTCTTGGAAAATGCACTAGCGATGTTGCCCTCCATCCATGGTCGCCGAACGATCGTATGCATGGCATACACACACATGCGTAATGTATGCCTATTCCGTCCGGTCCAATCACGATTAACTACCTCGAGTTAATCGTGTAACTCCTCCTCCTTTTCAGTTTCTTTTGAGGTTCCCTTGTCTTTAATGAGTTCCAATGGAGTCAGTCAGATTACAACCCTCGTCGCGTACGTATACGCTAAGAAGTCATATATTTTATCGGTCAACCGGTGGTCAGAGTCTTATCGTGCAGGGCGTTCTTATTTGTTTCGAGACTTGTAACCTCGAATGAAATTATAATAAGTGTTGTGTTCGGTTACAGAACGATTGTAATTGTCTAACGTAATTATAACAAGAGTCGTGTCTAACTTGCAAATTCAATTTGCAGAACAATAGTAATTGTTAACGTAATCAAAACAAGTGTTACTGTTCGGATAACAAATAAACTTTAGAAAGTAAGCGTGACATTACTAATATCGCCTTCCGCAATTTTAAATAAAGAAACAGTGTACGAGAACAATCCAACAGAAATAAAAGTGTTTTATTTTCTGTGTTTGGAACAGCGCATCACGCAGCAGGACAACCGAGTGCATCTGGAAAATAGTGACAACCGTTCAGTGGGTGTTAGCTGAATCCGCACCCGTGTTTGGTGCATTAGCTAAACAAACACCACATTGGTGACCACGACCAGTGGACATACGCCTTCACCTGACTTTTGACCGCTTAACGCCCGAATATTGTGCCGTTCCGTCCTTTTAAAAAACAGTGACTTTCTCGGTGCCGGTGACTTTTCCAACCAACCTTCGGATATAACCCAATGTTGTTGACTCTTGTGTGATCGCGCCACCCTTTTTGAACCTTGTCAAAACAAGTGAGTGAACTATAAATACAACCAACACCACAATACAAAAACGGTGACAAGTGCCAACAATTAAAGACATTTTAAGGGTGAGAAGAACCCCGACCCAACTTTAGCCTGGCGAACAACAACGACTTATAGAGATCAACACCAACATCACAGGAAGCAGTCACGGACCACCAACAGCCACATCAGCAACAACATCATTTGCACCCGTAGCAAGTATTCCTTTTTCTGTTTTTCTTGGTTTAGTGTTAATTGTAAAGTGTGTTAGCAACCCCAACAGCATTGTAAAATTTTTTTAAAAGGTTAAAAAGGGTTAGACAAAAACAATTACTAGAAATTTCATAAATGTCATAATTTTTAATCAATTTGCATTTTCGGGCAATAAAAATTGCTATCTCTTCAAGTACTGATTTATATATTTAACAAACCTGCTACGTGTACATCTAGTCCGAAAATAACAAAACTAAATAAGAATCGATATATTGTGTCGTTTGTAGTTATTAGCAATCGGCTTAGTTGAAATTGGCTCAATATTTTATTAATTCCTTAGGAGTGTGTAACAATTAATTATAAGAATACAAACTAGAGTACATTAAAAATAATAAGTATTATATGATTGTAAAGATCAAATATTTTCGAAAATAGTTATGTTGTCTGATTTGGAGTCATTAAATAAATCAAAAAAATAGATAAACTTTCAAATTTTTCCTTTTACATTTCCGTTTCCCTTTATTAATTTAATATTTCGCATAGTGAACAAACATAAAGCCAACCGCATAGAAGGGTTGCTACAGAATTTTAAACAATATAACCATTATATCATATTTTTTCTTTTTTTATACGCATATTCATTATGGTATAACCACTATACCCTACGTCCTAATCTCATACTAGGCAAAAATATTACAACACCGCTATTAATCTATCAAAAAATAAGTTTTTTCAAGTCGAATGTGCCAAATTGCAAGACTTATCCATCAATTTAAATGCTAAGAAGTTCATATATAAAGCAAATTTTACCAGTTTAAATAATTATATTATAAATTTATTGAAACACAATATGCGAGATAAAATAAACACTTACACTACGAAAACAAAGTAATCGATTCCTCTAACGCATTGCTACTATTGATTAACACGCTCCTCAAGCGAGTCCATATTTTTACATAAATATTTGAATAAGCTAATTAATGTCGATCAAGGCTGAGACGCGTCACTAAGAGAATGTTACATAGGATACCTGGAACGTATCACTGACGAAACAATGCAATGTGCGAGTTTACTCATTAGAATTCAGTACCGAACATAAACCTAATTGCAGGCTGACTAACTACAATTGACATCGGAATAAACTATACGAATAGTATAGTGAGACTAATGAGGATTCTTATTATTGCAATAAAACAATTAAGCATTTTAAAAGAAATCTAAAACAAAACGTGAAATACCCTGTTAATATATATTTTAAATAATAAATATTGTAAACCCCTTCAGGGTACATGGTAATATTGAAATCAGGGTTTTACGAAAATAACTTACACTCGCACACCTTTATATACCCGCACGTCCGCGAGATTTGAATTTTTTTTTAATTCTTATTACGGTTCAATAATTTAAAATAAAGTTAATTATTTTAGGATTAAGCTGTATAATACAGCCCTATCCGTTTTTCGCGACCTATCGACCACCGTTGACTCCATTCCGCTCCGCACGGCTTACATCGCGACTCTACTCGACCATCTACGACTCCTTTTGACTATTTTGGCCTCTTTCCCCAACTCTTCGCGTCCTCTTACGCCATTAATTTCCGTTTCGCGTCACTACCCATAATGGTCAACACACGGAACACCATGGCCAAAAAGGCTCAGGAACAATCCGAGCCCCTCGAATTCCACGACGCTTCCAGCGTCGATTTCCCCACTGAGCAAGTCGATGCTGACCTAGACTTGCCCGGACAATCTACTCCTCTGGCACCACCCGTTGCCCCCAGCGTCGTGAACCGACCCCAGCCTACTTCCACAGACACACTCCCGACTGCTCCTAACGCCCCTGGTACCGGCCCTTTGGTAGATTCCGGCATTTTTATGCCCACAACTAGTGCCGGTACCTCACAACAAACTCATAGGCACCCAGAGTCCCAAGAATTCCGCGATGCTTCCAGCCTCGGGAACGGGACTCGTCATTTAAATATAGGACTTCCCCCCTTCGATGAGGAGGACCCAGACCTTTGGTTTGCAGTGGCAGACCGCATCTTCCAGGCCTCAGCTTTGCACGACGAACAACTTCGTGCAGTCGAGCTGTTGAAAGTGCTTGACCGCACTCAGCGACCGCATGTTGCCCACATAATAAGGTCGGCCGGCCGCAACCCATATAGCAACATGCGTGAAGCTCTGCTCGACGCTTTGGACGAACCTGGAAGTATGCGGCAACAACGTTTAGCCGCTGTAACCAACCTTTCTGGGATGAGACCATCTCTTGTCCTGACCCATTTACGCTCTATAGCGGGGACCAGGATTGGGGACGACCTAATAAAGCCTCATTTTTTGAGGTGTCTTCCCCAACATGCCCGTTCGGCACTTATAGCCCAACCCAACCAGAGTTTGGGCTATTTATCCAAAATTGCGGACGCAATTATGGAAAGCTCAGATCAGTATTCTGAGCCTCCAGCGTACCAAGTAGCGGCAGTTTCTCAACACGCTGCCCGGCCTGCACGGCACCCTCGTCTGCCTTTCTCAGCCCCTCAATTGGTCCCGACTCTCCGTTCTCCTCAAATCCAATTGCCTCTTAGAGGGCCCGCCTCAACCAATTTCCCTCAGGGGAATCCAGAGGCAGGCCCCAACGTATTTAACCAGAGAGGTCCGCCACCACAATTGACCCCCGCTGACCTTCGGGCGCTCCAAACCTCACTCCTCCGCGAGATAACTCAATTGCGTGCGGAGGTGAGGAACAATCCTCGAAGCGCCCAGAATCGAGCCATGCCGAGCCGTCCTATTAATCGGCAAAATTCCTACCAAACTGCCCCTCAGAGGGCCTATACCCCTCAAAATGGCCCTCACCGGGCCAATCCCCAGCGAGCTCCGGCTCGACCTCCCCGTAACGGCAATACTACCAGGCAGAATATACCTGATAATGCCGTTACTCTGCCTTGGTGCGCCAATCACCGACGATATGGTGATCGCGCATTTAACTGCAAGGCGCCTTGTGGTTGGACACAACCTTCCACCAACCAAAGGCGCTCTTTAAACTGATTTTGCCGACCGACACCCTCGCGCAATCGGCCGGCACCCATACGATAAGTCGCCTAACCATCCGGGATTCGAAACTGAATATCGCTTTTACTGTCGATACCGGCGCCGATATTTCAGTCCTCCCGCGATCGTTTGCTCCGCGCAACCGCGTGCCAGCCGCACTTAAATTGTCAGCTGCAAATAATACGCCGATACTTACGTACGGACGTAAAAAGCTGACACTTCACTTGGGTCTTTGTCGTCCGATCACTTGGCGTTTCGTCATTGCGGACGTAAATGAACCCCTGATAGGTTCCGACCTATTAGGCGCACATAACCTGTTGGTCGATTCGACCCATAACAGACTTGTGGCTCCAACCGCACCCCCCTTGCCCATGACGGCATCACCAGCGGCAACTTCAGGGGCCACAGAGTGTTTAGACCCATTCCAGGTTATGGTACAGGAATTTGTGAGTACAACAATTCCTCTACCTAACCAACGCCGACATAAAGCCACGGTGTTTCATCATATAGAAACACGTGGTCCCCCGGTGAGCCAGCGTCCACGGCGACTGGCTCCGGAAAAATTACGTGCGGCGCGCGCGGAGTTCGAGCATATGATCGAACTAGGTATCTGCCAACCGTCGGACAGTCCCTGGGCAAGCCCACTCCACTTAGTGAAGAAACGTTCTGGTGAGTGGCGCCCATGTGGCGATTACAGGCTGTTGAACGCAGCAACTGTCCCGGGCAGATACCCAATTGCACACCTCTACGATTTTTCGTACAAGTTACGAGGGTGCAATGTCTTCACCACCCTGGATCTCACCAGGGCATACCACCAAATTCCGGTGGCACCTGAAGACATCCCCAAGACCGCAGTCATTACACCTTTCGGACTCTTCGAGTTCAAAGTGATGACTTTCGGCCTCAGGAATGCCGCACAGACATTCCAACGTTATATCGACACGGCTTTACGTGGTCTTAATTGCTGCCATGCTTACCTTGATGACATTCTCATCGCCTCCAAAGACCATGCCGAACATAAGCGCCACTTACGTCAGGTCCTAGAGCGCCTCCGTGAATTCGGTCTTGTCATCAACCCAGATAAGTGTCAATACGCCAAAGAGCAAATCACCTATCTGGGTTATGTCGTTGACAACCAGGGCATTCGCCCACTACCAGACCGTGTGGAGGCCCTCATGAAGTATCCCCGGCCTACTAACGTGAGTGAGCTTCGTCGATTTTTGGGCATGCTGAACTTCTACCGTCCTACTCTGAAGAATGCTGCCCAGATTCAAGCTCCGCTCAATGAATTCTTAAAAGGAGCTAAGCGCAATGATAAGCGCCCCATCAATTGGACAGAAGTCTCTGATAGAGCATTCCAACTGTCCAAAGAACAATTGGCAAATGCCACCTTACTCCGATACCCTCTCGAGGGAGCGGCACTTTCTATCCAATGCGACGCATCGGATACCGCAATCGGAGCCGTCCTTGAACAGGACATTGAGGGCCGCCCGGAACCACTTGGTTTTTTTTCAAGGAAGCTGAGTCCCACTGAGCGACGTTACAGTGCCTACGATCGTGAATTGCTCGCGATCTACAGCGCTGTTAAGTACTTCCGTCATATGATAGAAGGTCGCTCACTCTCCATCTTAACAGACCATAAGCCATTGGTCTATGCGTTCCGGAAGAAGTCGGGAAATGCCTCCCCCCGACAAGAGCGTCAATTAGACCTCATTGGGCAATATTCTACGGAGATCAGGCATATCTCCGGTAAACAGAACGTCACGGCGGACGCCCTTTCTCGAATTTGCGTACCGCCTTGAATAACACTGACCTTGCCCTAGCTCAAGAGGAGGACGAACAGCTCAAGTCCCTCCTAACTGCCGATACGGCACTAGAGCTTAAGAAAATTACCCTTCGCGACCCTTTGGGCGAAATCTGGTGTGATGTCTCCACTGGAACCGCTAGACCTTACATTCCTGAGAAACTTCGTAAGGGCGTGTTCCAGGTTTACCACAACCCAGCCCACCCCAGCGGCCGAGCAACAGCCGCTGCTGTCCGTCGCAAATTCATTTGGCCCCGGATGAACAAAGACCTCACCGGTTGGGCCCGTGCTTGTCTCCAGTGCCAGCGCTGCAAGGTAGCGCGACATAATGTACTGGAGCCAGCGCAATTCAAGCTTCCCACGGCACGCTTCGCCCATGTCCACATAGACATAGTGGGACCGCTTACTCCATCAAGAGGATTTTCTTATATCCTCACTATGACGGATCGCTGCACGCGATGGCCAGAGGCGACACCTCTCCGGGCAGTTACTGCCGAATCAGTCGCCAAGGCCTTTTACTCAACTTGGGTCACACGCTTCGGTGTACCAACCACCATAACTTCGGACCGAGGTCCACAATTTGAGGCGACAATATTTAGGCAGCTAACAAATCTTCTCGGCTGCCAAAGAAGTCGTACCACCGCCTACCACCCGCAATCAAATGGGATGATAGAGCGCTGGCACAGATCTCTTAAAGCCCCACTCATGTGTCATAATGACACACAATGGTTTGACGCCCTTCCAACCGTCCTCCTCGGCCTGAGGACAAGCATTAAGGAGGACCTGGGTGCTTCGGCAGCAGAGCTTACCTACGGTACCAACCTCCTTCTTCCAGGGGAACTTTTCCTGAATGGCGAAACACCGCGTGACCAACTTCGTGAATTGGGACATCTCCGTGACCTGCTACGTAAGGTTAGGGCAACCCCTGTAACCAGGCACGGCTCCAAAAAACTTTTCGTCCACCCTGAACTGCACAGCTGCACGCACGTCTTTGTCAGGGTGGATAAGGTCAAAAAACCCCTCGACCCACCTTATGATGGCCCATTCAAAGTCTTCCGCCGCATCAGTGACCGCGTCTTCGAGATCGACATTAGAGGCAAGCGATCCACGGTCAGCGTCGAAAGGCTCAAGCCCTGTTTTCTGGAAGCTTCCGCTCCAGAACCACCCCCATCTGCTGACACTACTCCTACTCCACCAGCACAACCTCCCCGTACTCGCGCTCAAGTGCGCGCCCATAACCAACTAACCACCTCCTAACCTGCCTTACCTGTTTCGTGACTACGTCACTGGGGAGGGAGTGATGTGGGGCTTTTCAGGGCCCGAAGAGCCATGCATCGCTCGATCCCCACTATTCCAGGCGAACGACTTACCTCTCGGTCGAACTTCAGCAAGGTTGCGTAACCTTGCTACGGCATTTACCCCCAGCCAAATCGCTGGAATTAATACGGTTACCCAATCGGATAACTGTTTTGAATTTCTGTTAGGCAGCTTACCTATTCTGTGGGGGGTTTTCCCTTCTAAACCCCTTTTTCACCAACACCACCCCTGAAAGACATTAAGTCCACGGCAAAGCTTATCACCTTGCCGTGGCATCAAAAACCCACCCTCGGGCAGGCATTAATTCCTAAAAGACATTAAGTCCACGGCAAAGCTTATCACCTTGCCGTGGCATCGAAAACTCACCCTCGGGCAGGTATTAATTCCTAAAGAAACATTAAATCCACGGCAAAGCTTATCACCTTGCCGTGGCATCGAAAATCCACCCCCCGGCATACATTATTTCCTAAAAAAGCATAAGTCCACGGCAAAATCATCACATTGCCGTGGCATTTGAAATCCCATCTTTAGGCATACGTTCTGCCAGGGCAGCTTGTTTCCATAGCCTTATGCTATGGAAACAACATCAACAAAGAGTTCCTTGTTGACTCGTTTTATATGTTTGCCCATGGCACTTCTTGCGTGCGGCCATTTGGTCCCATTGGTTTGCTACCACCGACAAGGTTTCAGCTGACGCAAACCAAACATGTCCCTGATTACCAGCAATCGCTGGCTTCCAATTATCGGTCCCCACGTTCAGGGATCGCAACCAAGCAACGAACATGATGCAGCCAGAAAATGTTTACTTTCAACATCTGGCAATGGCTGCACCCTATGTTCGTTGCAATGTTTAATCATCGGCAACCGAAATGATGATTTATGGCCTCCCATTAGGATGACCAAATCTTCGGTTTGGGTCTTTCGCACCCCAGATGCTAGTGTTTACATTCTTGGAAAATGCACTAGCGATGTTGCCCTCCATCCATGGTCGCCGAACGATCGTATGCATGGCATACACACACATGCGTAATGTATGCCTATTCCGTCCGGTCCAATCACGATTAACTACCTCGAGTTAATCGTGTAACTCCTCCTCCTTTTCAGTTTCTTTTGAGGTTCCCTTGTCTTTAATGAGTTCCAATGGAGTCAGTCAGATTACAACCCTCGTCGCGTACGTATACGCTAAGAAGTCATATATTTTATCGGTCAACCGGTGGTCAGAGTCTTATCGTGCAGGGCGTTCTTATTTGTTTCGAGACTTGTAACCTCGAATGAAATTATAATAAGTGTTGTGTTCGGTTACAGAACGATTGTAATTGTCTAACGTAATTATAACAAGAGTCGTGTCTAACTTGCAAATTCAATTTGCAGAACAATAGTAATTGTTAACGTAATCAAAACAAGTGTTACTGTTCGGATAACAAATAAACTTTAGAAAGTAAGCGTGACATTACTAATATCGCCTTCCGCAATTTTAAATAAAGAAACAGTGTACGAGAACAATCCAACAGAAATAAAAGTGTTTTATTTTCTGTGTTTGGAACAGCGCATCACGCAGCAGGACAACCGAGTGCATCTGGAAAATAGTGACAACCGTTCAGTGGGTGTTAGCTGAATCCGCACCCGTGTTTGGTGCATTAGCTAAACAAACACCACAATGGCATCTATGGCTGCAGTAGAAACCGGGTTCATGTTTGCATTAGGAAATGCTCGAGAATTTGGTTTCAGCGTCTATTGCACTAATTATATGCAGCTGCTTGGGTTGTTTATTGATGAGCAAAAAAAGGTCGCCAGCCAATGTGTATGAAAAGGTACATGACGCGGCTGGGAAAATAGACGGCGCAATATTTATGGTCCCTGTCGTGACGGTTACATTGAATGCAATCCGAATCATTTTGTTTACAGGAATTTGTCTGGTACCGAATTGGTTTAGAATACCAGATAAGCAAAGAAGGCGAGTCAGCTACACGCGCCGCCTATCCAATGCATGCATTGACATGGATCAAGTAGAATGTGGAACTCGCACCGGATAGAACTACAGATCTCCGTCTGGAATATTTTCCCATGAATAATGACATTGAATTTGTTATGGTTGCACTTTTTAGTTTATAAATATATGCTATCGAAAATATTGTGGTGAGAGTTATATTTGAATTGAATAAAGAGACATCTGTCTCATAAAAAATATCTTTTGGTTTTCATTAACAATAAATAACTGGAACATTATGCCAATGTTATGATAAATAACCGAACTTTAAACAATTTGTCATCGCATAATCGGGTTCGTTCTCGAATCTATTTAGACGTTCGAGCGGCAATGGCATTTTGTAACATTAAGGGCATCGGTTTCACCAATATGAATGTAAACGCCGTCCACCAAAATTTGCAAACAGCGAAGCCTGATATCCTTGCCCTAAGGTCGATTCGTCGATTGATTCGACATATCTTCGTTGCTTAGGATACGACTTGTATTCAAAGTTCTGTTTTATAGGTGGCGTCTGCGTCTTCATGTGATCCAATCTAGCTTGCCAAGGGATGGTAGCGTTGGAACCCAAAAACTGGAACATCATGTGGTTTAGGGTGGTGCTGGGAATTCTGTTAAATTTCTTTGTTGTTTTTATCGCTCCCCGAATGACGATCGACCAGCGACATTTTTCTAACATCTCTCACGTACGGTCGACTGGATACAGATCAACCACCCGGCTTCTGAAATTGTCGTCCTTGGCGATTTTAATGTACACAACTCCGGCTGGTTGGTACGTTTTAACAGAACCACCGAGGCTGGAAAGTTAGGGGAGATTTTGAACAACGAACGTTAGTTTGTGTATTATATATTTGTCCAAGTGTTCCGCCGAACACTGTTTGCAAGAAGGAGAGAATCACACTGGAACACGGACATCAATGAAACACTGAGAGGTTGTTTTATTTACAAACGTCTATTTATTATTTTTTCTTCTTTGTTTTATTTGTTCTGGGCCAATCGGTTACATCGGCTTTGACTATAATTTAATGTATGTGAAACTCGATAAATAACAACACAATGTCTGCCCGCGAATTTTACTTTCGGTTCTGGAGTTCTGATATACTATTCACGTTTCTAAGTCACACGTCGCGATTAACAAGGTACACACTCGACTGACATTAACTTTTCGTCATCCAACAATCGCGATTTTACACACCTCCTCCTTCGGGTTCAATATGTCGACTCCCCGGGTACTCGAAATAGACTCTCCAGTCTGGAGCCTCAATGTAGACTAACTGTCTGCCCAAAAAGATATCCCGATTCAGATCTCCGTTCTGTATCTGCGAAGGAGAAAATTTCCCATTCAATCTGCTAACAGAATTTTCCACAGTATCTGTTAGCGGCACACCATCTTCCTTTTCATCTCACAAGGAGAATTTCCCAATGAACCTGGAAGGAGAATCTTGGACATGATCATTACTTTGTTATAACCATCCGTGGTGGTCATTGAAATTCGGTTCAACGGCTGTCGATTGTGTGCCGCCTTTATTTACACAGCACATCTGGCGCGCAGGCCGACGGATATCGTGCAATTTGAATGGACGTACGGTCCATGGGTTTTGTTTAACTTTTTTCTGTTAAAACTAACAATCCATTAGATCTTTCTAATGGGTGTGAAATACAAAAAGGGAACCGTGGGATTTGAGTAGTTCGTTTTGTTGGTTTTACTCTCATAAATATTCCCGATATATCTCGTTGAGATATATATGGTTGCCTAGAATTTGGCAGCGGATAAGCGATATGCCTTATTGTATGAGGTTGCCGCTGCCTTTGTTTGCGCAACGGATTTGGGTGGTCTTTATGGTAGACTACTCGCACGTGCACCCGTTGGTCGGCTAATTTACCGACGATAGCAATTCCTTGTAACATCGTGTAGATGTTCAGGATTTCCGATTGTGCAGTGCTGGAGTGCGGCGCATTTCAGTCTTTGGGTTTGTCTTTGGGCATAGGATTAGTGAATGTTTTACCTTTGTTTCAATTATGCTATATTCGAATTGTTGAGCTTGTCATTGAAAGCTTTGGGACGTTCAGTTCCTTGCTTTTTAGTGTCGGGCTCAACGTTGGCTGAATGTTTCCGGCCCCTAGCAGGACTTAGTGGCAGGCGTCTGTGGGCGCGTGTAATGCTTTCCGGTAAGTATGTCCTTGAAGGGTAGGAACCTTACCTGTGGTGAATTGTACGGTTCGTAGAACGCTACAAGATGTTCGCTGTTAGCCGCAATTTGACTCAATTCGTAGAGGAAGCTACGCGAGTGCCGGAAACCTGAGGTGATTATACGAACACTCTGGACCTGCTTTTGACGGGCGAGCCGAGCATTTATACCGTGGAGATTGTTGTGCCACCGGGAAACTCAGGTCACTGCTTGGTATCTGTCGCGCAACCACGTGCATTTCAAGCGAATAATCGATCTAAACAGCTTCGCCATATCTGGAGGTACGGGGCTGCCAACTGGGACGATTTGCGAGATTTCTTCGCATCCTTTCCGTGGTCGGAGGTGTGCTTTGGAGACTCCGATGTTAACGGGTGCGCGGAATTGGTCACGGAGATTATTCTTCTCGGGATGAAGATTTACCTTCCGCATTCCATCAAACCAAATTCATCTGATAAACATTCGTTTGATAAAAAAATGCGTGTAGTGACGCGTGCAACCAGGCGATTGATACCCCGAAGAAGGTTTACAACAACAGGGCGACCAATAAACTCCTTGAATGCCCAACTGGTTCGCGTCCCTCCATGCCAATGGAAGGGGCTGTCAGCAATAACTTTGTTTCCTCCTCTTTTCTTCCGTTAGTGACGGACAGAGGGACACTAGGCACAAATTTAAAAGATAAAGTTAATGTGTTCGCGAATTTATTTTCCGCGAAATCAAATATCGATGCCGGTCTTTTGGAACCACTTGTGATCGCGCCGGTACGCTCTTTAATGCGGGATGTGAGGTTCCGCCTGCGTACTATTGTAACGTTGTAACGCCCCCACCACCTTTATTCCACCGCGAAAAAGAAAAAGAAGTGGGAATACGGAGAGACGATTCACCAACTGTTCGTTGACTTCCAAAAAGCCTACGACTCAGTCGCAAGGCAAAGACCCCACCATGTTGTAGTTGAGCTGGGAATCCCGAAAAAATATGCCGCCCTCATTCAAATCTGCATGAACGAAAACAAAGGGCGAGTTAGAATAGAAAACCTCCTCTCAGAACCATATGAAATCCGGGATGGATTAAAACAGGGGGATGGCCTCTCACTATGTCTTTAAAACCTTGTGCTCGAGTATGTCATCAGAAAGGTACAAGACGAGAACATGGCCGGATCATTCCTGAACGGGGTCACACAAGTGCTCGCATATGCGGATTACATCTCCGTTTTGGGCGATAATCTAGAAACTGTTAGTAAAAACCGTGAAATCATCATACAAGCGGCAGAAAAGGTGGGCCTTGAAATAAATGAAGTCAAAACAAAACACATGCTTACGGCCAGAGCATATGGACTCACGGAATACATATAAACGTCAGAGGCAAGATATTTGAAAAAGTTAAAGAATTTAAATATCTGGGAACGATACTGACGACCAGTAACGAAATGTCGAAGGAAATTAAGAAAAGACTGCATTCCGGCAACGCTAGTTGGCATGCAGTCAGTAAACTGCTGAAATCCAAACTGCTATCACGTAACATAAAGCTCCGGGTCTATAGAACCATAATCATGCCGATTGCTCTATACGGATGCGAAATATGGGCTCTCACAAAACGGGAAGAAAACAAATTCCGCGTATTCGAGAATAATGTTCTAAGGGGTATCTTTGGCGGTAAATATGACGAGGAGGCAGGACAACTAAGGAAACTCCACAACCACGAATTGGAAGAGCTATACCGCAAACCTACAATAGTGAGAGTAATCAGGTCGCGAAGATTAAGATGTGGCGCGAATGGGCAACGATAGGTCGTATAATTCTTGACGGTAGACCAACAGGAACGACACCGGCAGGACAGCCGCGACGGAGGTGGGAGGACAATGTTAGGTTTAACCTTGAGGAGATCGGATCGGCTGGTCAAGGGTGGAAGGAGAGTGCACAGAACAGGGAACGATGGCGGAGTCGAGTCGGTGAGGCCATGAACTTCCGGGTACCTAAAGGCCAATAAATAATAATAAATAATAATAATCATAGAGCCTTGAGGCATTCCGTTATTAAAAGCAATGCGATCCAAAGATATGCTGTCTACAACAATACGAATCGATTCTCGAGGAAATGTTTCCTCCATTCAATGCTTTCAAATTAACACGAAGTATGCGCCTAAATATACAGTCATCCGTTGAGACTAGTAAATTACTAATATGAAGCAGGGTTGACATCAATATAGAATCGTGCGCTGCGTTGTGGTTCATAGTTATGTTATCCCCACGTTAGCTTAGAGCGTCTGCGCAGGACCAGTAAGTTATAATATAAAATAATTAGGCAAGAATTTAAGCATTTTTAGAATCTAAAAAAAAAAACGAAAAATGAAAAAAAAAACCTTCCCACGTGAGATTGTATAAAGAATAATGTTATTATGAGTAATATTTTGATATTAATATTTTAAATCATTTATTTAAATAATATTTTAAACAAAAAATATAATTTGAATGATATAGCATACATTTTAGACCCCATTGTGGCACCGTGCTATGTGACCCGAGTCCATCGGTTCAGATAACGTAGCGATTCCCACAGAGCGCGGCAACCTACACGCGCCGACGCTGGGAATGCCTGATCAGCGGTTTGCCGATCACTGCACGCCCAGCGATCCGTGGGTTCGTTCGCGTCCCCGCATCCGGGATCGGATCATGTTGCACACTATTCACCCACGGGTGGTTCATTGTACTTTTTTGCCTGATATGCATTTCGTTCTCTCTTCTTCTTTTTGTTGCTAATTCCTTGTAGATATTTTATTTTGCTAGATAACCTTATTTAAGTAAGCTGATAAGTAATGGAATTTATGTACTTCAGTCTAAGGATAAATTCCGTGGGGGCTACTCGTGTCACCCACGTTAAATAATAAATAAATAAGTCGCTCGCGGAAGACCTCGGGAGTACAAACACAAATGTTTATCATGTTTAACTGTTCATCTGATGGTCCAACTGCGCAGGACGACGTCGAGATGATGATGCCGGAAAAATCTTAATACTGTATGAAATATTTACATGGGATCGACTCGAACAATGTCTATTTGGACGCCTGGCACAACAATACTGAAAAGCTAACAATTTCCGTGCAAATGTTTTATGGCGCACACTTCACTTAATTTTTTATCTTCATTTGTGTTGAATTTTGATAATTGAGAAGTTATTTTGAATGTACAAATGAATAATTTCAGGACGTCCGTTTGGTATGACAGCTGTCAAAGTTATAGTGTTGTCCGAGGCGTTCGCCCTGACTGTATGTCAGCATATGTGTAAATAATTTTTTGGATATAATTATTTCACGTCCATATATTGTACATAATTTGAATATCAATATGAATAAATATTTAAAGTCTGTGTAAATAATTGATTAACATTAAGTTAATTAAGTCCGTATTTACGTAACGGGTTGTTAAAATATACTCCTTGACTAAAACGTAGCCAGTTGGCAAGACTAATTAATTATTTAAGAACAATGCAAATAATCAATTAACATTTATGTAAATATTTTCTACATCTATGTAAATGCTGTCACATATATATATAAAACAATACAAGTCAACAATTAAGTATATAAAATATGTAGCGTGTGTATATAAAATAATAAATAATTTCAATGCAAACGGCTTTTAGATGAATTTGCAGTCTGTGTAGTATTTTTTACATCAATGCAAATAATTTATTTATACTATATTATATTTTTCATGTGTGTAATTATTCATATATCAATTGATCAACTTTTGCTTATCTATAAAACAATTTCTACATCCGTGGAAATAATTTCACATATATGAAAACTAATTATTTTATATTCGTGTTGATAACTTTTACATCAATTCAACAATTGCCAATACAAATAATTATTTTACATATATGTACGTAACTCCAACATGGATGAAACTATTATTTAACCCTAAAGCGACTCACATCGACATATGTAATTAATTATTATTTCTGAAAGACATTATAGCCACCCGCAGTTACCTAGTGGTACGGACGGCTTTACACAAATTATGTGAAATGTATGTATCTATAAAATTCACGAATGAATTAAATACATAAATGCATTCACCGGTAAGAACCAGTAACTAGTCCTGGTTTTCTGTCTGGCTTTATGCAGCAATCTGTACGAAATATTAGTGAATTGTTTTCGAATCGAATGAAATCTGTGCTTTAGTTGGAAAGTTTACATTGACTGCTTTAAGCTATCACCACAGAATAATAAAGCTTTAAAAAGTATTGTCCTGAATACGTTTTGCTGGAGCTTTCCCAAGGACACTAAACTAACGACGACTTTGCTTTTTACTAATTGGTTCGTGTGCAGAATTAATGTTGGTTGACATTGTCTTTTTTTATTTGAAGCGCCACTATCTCGTCCTCTTGCTCTTCTCATAAAACGTCAAGTTTGTAGTCTTGTGGGGGTAGAAGTGTTGATGCCGACGTACGGCAAGGATCCCATTAACTTCCCCAACGATATTGGTCCGTCGAAGTGTGTTCCACAAAGAGCACGAATAAATAAAAACGCACTCTTTTATTTTGTTGTTTTTTTATGTTCTTCATTTTAATTTAATTTGTTTTAAAAATTATTACGACACTAAGACAAAAATTAGAATACTTGTTTTTTGATGCAAAACTGGGTCAGATACAGTGAAAATTTGTTAAAAACCGTGAAGACTTTCGCGACAATTTTACACTGAAGCTGCATACACAATAAACAGATTACACTCGACTCTACTCACTTCTGCACCGTATGGTGGATGATTAGTGACCGCATTGAATATAACTAATTTAAATTGTGCCCGAGCGACAGCGTGTCCAATCGCAATGGAGATGGGATAGTAACTGGTGAATTAAGGGTGAAATTCTGTATTTCACATTACACACAGGACAACCAAAAGAAAGCACGCCTCTGCTCTCTCAACCTCACGCCCGTCGAAGTGTGGGTAACTTTTGTTAATAGGGAAATTGGCGGACATGGAGAATGAGAGAACAGAAACATGATGTGCTTTGGTTGTGTGTTTTGGTATCAAATGCAGCTACTGACATGACCCACGCATTGAACCGTGTAAAGACAGAATTTCAGAGGAGAGGAAAACCTAGCTGATGTTATTCACCTGCAAAAAGAGATCATTAATCCCAAGCGAATAGGTGATCTGGGAAAAGTCAATAGGACGCCGCGTCGCTTGGGGATATAATACCCTGGGGAAAACTATGTGGAATGTTGGTAAATACCCAAGCCAATGGATGATGATGCAACTGTGGGGACTCTAACAGATACACACAATTCACAAGCAAAATAGTGAAGAACACGAACGAAAAATCGAATAAGAAAAATACATCAGAACCGTATACCAAGCGATAAACAAAAATAATTCACATCAGTGCAGTATAGTCGAGTTTGGAAATCAAATTCAAAACACGGTCAGTAGCCTGATGTGTAACGCTTAGGTAAAATTTTTTTCGTGATTCGAGCTGTCATAGCGTCAGTTCGGATAGCGGGAAACTAGTCACAAATTCAGAACATATAGCTAATGTGTTCGCGAAGTTATTTTCCGCGAATTCAACCCTCGATATCAGTCATTTGGAACCACCTGTGATCGCGCCGGTACGGTATTCAATGTGGGACGTTAGGTTCCCCCCTCTTACTATTCAACGCATTCTATTTGGACTGGACTGTAAGAAGGCAACCGGCCCGGACGGAATACCAGCAGTAGTCCTTAAGAACTGTACCGCAGAATTGTTGCAGATTGTTGGCAGGCTCTTCCGCTTATCTTATGCATGGAGGACATTTCCTACCTGCTGGACGGTGGGTCGAATTCAGCCAATCCCAAAGAAGGGGAAAAACTGTTTCCCACAAAATTACCCGCCGATAGCATTACTGACTATGTTGTCTAAGGTGATGGAAATTGTCGTCAATGCCGAATTAATTAAGTATTTGGAGTGCAACGGACTGCAGAATAATCGTCAATTCGCATTCCGCGGCAGGCGATCTGTTATATAATTAACGGCAGTTAATTATCACCCCCCCCCCCCCCCCCTCCCCTTAAAACGCACCTAAAATTCTTACCGGTTCGTATCCTTTCCCTAAATCAAGCTTCACATTACAGGTAAAATAGCATATTCCCTCCAAGCAATAGACACATTTAATAAACTATACATCGCTAGAAATACATTATCCATATCCCAATAACTTAATGTTTTGTTGGCCACATGTCCGTTGCAAATTCACTTTTCATTCCACGTTTATTCGCAACTTATTCAAATGCCTACCTGAAAAGGGATTTATGGGATCTTTACGATGGGCCCGAAATATTATTTACCAAGTGAAACAACACCATTTCCCCCAATCCAAAAAGTTTGCTTCGTGGGTTCACCGTTAGAAAACGACCCTTAGTAATGAAATAAGGATAGTTGCAACTCCTTATAGCCAGTGCAGAGGGGTGGCCAAAACAGTGAATTGGTAACGAAGGAAACCAAAAAAGGATTATGGATTGGTGAGAACCAAAATAAGGGTCTACTCCACATGGATGGGTAAAAGTTCGATCCAGTTAGTCGATTTTCGCCGTCAGTGGTTGAAAAAGGAAAACCCCGAACGACGAAGATCCACGGAGAGTGTCGATTGAACGACAGTACGAAAAAGTCAACCAAGTCGAGTGTGTGTCAAGCGTTGTGTGTCCCGTACTTTAAATTTTATAACAATAGTGAAACTCTATATTAACAATATTAATTGTGAAAAATATCTAACGTTAAAATTGGAACTCTTTATTAACCATATTAATTGTGAAAAATACCTAACATTCAATTACTCCAACTTTTATAACAATAGTTAATTCGTTTTCAAATTGAAACTCTTTATTAACAATTTTTAATGTGCGTTATATATATGTAGGTTTAATGTGCGTTTAATAATAATGAAAATGCGTTTGAATATATTTAAACATTTGTTTCAATGTGATAATGTGGGCATCCTCCGTGAGTTTGCTTACATATACGTAAAAACTGGAACAAACCAGTAGGGATCAAAAAGTGAGTGAGGGAATATTCGTACTGCTGATACAGTCGTCTTTTGTTACATTGTTATCTCCAATTTCGAAAAGAAATTTGTGAGGGTAACCAAGAAAAGGTGAGTGAAATTAAAAAAAAAATGTATATATAATATAAGGTGTTACAAAAAAAAAAGTATAACAGATTCACGGGAGAACTTTTGGCCCTTATAACCGATATATGGACATCTGAGATTGAGGAACATCCTGATTCCAGAGCCGTCGCATAGGATATTGTGGGGAGGAATTATTGTGCCTAGCACGGACGCTCCGTTCACTTCCTCCTCTATCATAAATTGTTCGCCGCGTAAAACACTGAAGGAAAAGCACAAACACGATCGCACAAGTAAAAATAAAACACTCGATTGTTGGCTGTTGATGTTTCTTTATATAACGATAAAAGGATCTTATATTTCACTTAGGACTTGTGGGGATTATTCTTTTAGTTTTGAATGTATATCAAAATCGAACAACACATAAAATGACAGATTTTAATCAATACTTTCACCAACTTTAACTAAAGTTACTTGTACAACGCGAACACGACTCCGGTATATATTTGCGCGTCTCCGCAGTGACGGAGAGCGGGAGCGACGTGACCATTGCGGTCAGCGGATGGAATTAGACTCAACGATATGCAATCGTTTTGGGGTGAGATTTCCCGAGAGAAAAAGTGTTTTTCTCGTGGTGGAAACAAGGAAGAAAGACTTGGCAATATATGTGTATGTGTGAGTGAAGATCACTTGGTTTTTTTCATACACAAGGCCATGGGAATGAACCTGAAACAAAGAAAGGAAAAAGGGATCGTGGAGATCTTTGTTTATGTGAGAGGTTACTGGGAAACGAATCCAGAACTATGTAGGATAAAAGGAATTTATGGCCTGAGAGTTAAACTAAGTAAACAAGTTGCAACTCATTAGATGGTAGGTGCATTTGGGATACTAGGATGATTGAATTGTTTGCGTATCGCCAGAATGCCTGCTGAAGGACAGCGGTCTTTTGTTTACTCATGGTGTGAGTTAGGGAAATAGTCTCAACGTGGATGGTGCTAATTACACGCAGCTGGTGTTGGACTATTTATCGCTGGCTAAAAGGGTCGACAGCCGAGGTGTGCATAGATCGTTTTTATGTACACATATTGAGGCTGGGATTAGCCAACTCAAGGGTAAGATTTCCTGATATTCGGTCGTATGATATGCGAACCGATGAATTTTATTACAGGGCACTTATGATAAGGTAAGGAAGAACTCTTACAGGAATTTGTATGTGAAGGGAATGCAAGAAAAGGTAAGAATTCTTTTACTGAAGCTTTTTAGATTATACCTTAGATAATCCTAGATGCGCAAAGCATTTAAGGTGCTAATGCGACTGCATTAGCGAAGTTATGTGATTGGATGGAAGTTATGGGGTTTTTTTTAGGTAAGTGAACCGTGGGGTTTGGCGGAACCGCCACAATATCTTCAAGGCTTTTGACCAAGTCTGGAATGGAGCATTGCTGAGCAAACTTCGTTCATATGGTCTTTCCCAGCAGCCTTGCGACTGGACGAAGAGCTTCCTCGCAAATCGATCGATATGGGTTGTTGTGGACGGCGAGTCTTCGGTTATGTATCTTGTTAATCCCGGAGTGCCTCGAGGACCTATTTTGGATCCAACCTTGTTTTTGTTTCACATAAATGATTTGTTGGAGTCAACTGATAACCGTGATCGGACGATTAGTGCATCAACGTCGCATTAGTTGAGATGTAGCCAGATCGACTCTTTGAATTGGGATCTGGTTAGGGTCCTGCAGTGGGGAACGGTCAATCTCGTCGACTTTAATACAACGAAGACACAATATAAAATATTGACAAAGAAAATCGGATCATCGGTTCTACAGCTGATGATGAGTGGCTAGGCCGTCGAGTCTGGGGAAAGCTAGAAGTTACTCCGCGTCTTGATCTGTGGGAATGTCTCGTCGGATAAATACGTCTCGAACATTGCCAGGTTCGCCTTTGGAAAACTGAGTTATCTTTTTAGAGCCAAAAAATAGTTTACTCCGTCCCAACTTTTTCTACTGTATAAATCCCAAATTAGACCCGCGCTCGAATATTGCTCTTATGTTTGGACCTCTGCTCCTAGGCATATCCTCCACCTACTTCAGAGTATACAGATACGACCGCGGGACTTTAGTCGTTATCACATCGAAGGCGCCTAGCTGACATCTGTATGTTTTACAGATATTATAACGGTTACTGTTTTTCGGAGATTCGTGGTATTGTTCTGCGCGATACGGTTTATATGCGCTCTTCGAGACAATCCAACAGATTGCACCACTTTGCGGTCATCTCCGACGGCGGGAACATCTCAGAATCAGAACTCGTTCCGTTACAGAGCAGGAAAGCTGTGGAATTACCTGCCCGCGCGAGTGTTTCCGCAGCGTTACAACCTGTAACTGTTCAAAAAGAACTGCAACAGTTATTTGGTGGCTTCTCGGGGTGGTGACTCAGCGCTATAGGTTCACATCTGCCGAGAGAAGTGTTTAAAAAAAAAAAAAAAAAACCGCCCCACGTTAGCTTGTGTATACAATAATGATATTTCGAATAATATTTTAATAATAATATTTTAAATTATTTGTTTATATAATATTTTAAACACAACATTTAACATTTCAATAATGTAGCATACATTTTAGACCCCGCTGTGGCACCGTGCTACATGACCCGAGTCCATCGGAACGTCGCAACCTACACGCGCCGACGCTGACAATGCCTGATCAGCACTTTGTCGATCACTGCATGCCTAGCGATCCGTGGGTTCGTTCGCCTCCCCGCATGCGGTGATCGGATCATGTTGCACACTTTTCACCCACAGGTGGTTCATTGTACTTTTTTGCCTCATATGCATTTCGTTTTCTCTTCTTCTTTTTGTCGCTAATTCCTTGTAAATATTTTATTTTGCTAGATAAGCTTATTTAAGTAAGCTCATAAGTAATGGAATTTATGTACTTCAGTCTAAGGACTACTCGTGTCACCCACGTTAAATAATAAATAAATAAGTCGCTCGCGGAAGACCTCGGGAGTACAGACACAAATGTTTATGTTTATCATGTTTAACTGTTCATGTGATGGTCCAACTGCGCAGGACGACGTCGATATGATGATGTCGGAAAAATCTTAATACTGTATGAGATATTTACATGGGATCGACTCGAACAATGTATATTTGGAGGCCTGGCACAACAATGCTGAAAAGCAAACAATTTCCGTGCAAATGTTTTATGGCGCACTTTTTTCTTAATTTTTTATCTTCATTTGTGTTGAATTTTGATAATTGAGAAGTTATTTTAAATGTACAAATGAATAATTTCAGGACGTCCGTTTGGTATGACAGCTGTCAGAAGAAAGTAGTCAAAGTTATAGTGTTGTCCGAGGCGTTCGCCCTGACTGTATGTCACCATATGTGTAAATAATTTTTTGTATATAATTATTTCACGTCTACATATTGTACATAATTTGAATATCAATATGAATAAATATTTAAAGTCTGTATAAATAATTGATTAACATTAAGTTAATTAAGTCCGTATTTACATAACAGGTTGCTAATATATCATCATCATCACCGGCACCACAACCGGGAACCGGTCTTGGCCTTATTTAGCAAGTCCTGAGGCTTGTTAAATTTTCCATAATGATTTGTCTTTTCCGAGCAAAGTCATTAGTCTTGCGCCAGAGGATCCCCGACGGGGTATTTAAAGTCTGTGTAAATAATTTATTAACATATATTAAATAATTATTTAAGAACAATGCAAATAATCAATTAACATTTATGTAAATATTTTCTACATCTATGTAAATCCTGTCACATATATATAAAACAATACAAGATATATAAAATAATGTATCATGTGTTTAAAAAATTAATAATTTCAATGCAAACGACTTTTAGATGAATTTGCAATCCGTGTAGTATTTTTTACATCAATGCAAATAATTTATTTATACTATATCATATTATTCATATATCAATTGATCAACTTTTACTTATCTATAAAACAATTTCTACATCCGTGGAAATAATTTCACATATATGAAAAATACTTATTTTATATTCGTGTTGATAACTTTTACATCAATTCAACAATTGTCAATACAAATAATTATTTTACATATATGTACGTAACTCCAACATGGATGAAACTGTTATTTAACCCTAATGCGACTCACATCGACATATGTAATTAATTATTATTTCTGAAAGACATTATAGCCACCCGCAGTTACCTAGTGGTACGGACAGCTTTACAGAAATTCAAGAATGAATTAGTACGCAAATGTGTTCTCCTCTAACATTTAGTAAATTATCCTGTTTCCTGTCTGACTTTATGCAGCAATCTGTACTAAATGGTAGTGAATTGTTTTGTAATAAGAGAAATCTGTGCTTCAGTGGTAAAGTTGAATGCTTTAAGCTATCACTAGAGAATAATAAAGCTTGAAAAAGTGATGTCCTGGATACGTCTTGCTGGAGCTTTCCGAAGGACACTAAACTAACGACGACTTTGCTTTTTATTAACTACCTGGTTCGCGTGCAGAATTAATGTTGATTTAAATTGACTTCTTTACTAAAAGCCCCAATATCTCGTCCTCTTGCTCTTCTCATAAAACTTCAAGTTTGTAGTCTCATAACTAGGTATGACACAAAATGAGTAAAACAATTCTATAGAATATTTTTTAAATCGACTTAAAACGGTCAATCACATTAATCGGCTGTGCGCTGCGGTTTTTGGTTCAATTGTAGTCCAAGTTCTGCCACCAAGTTTAGTAAAACTGCAAGAATGTTTCTTCGAGACCCAGAGGACCGTTCCGCCTCCGTAGACGAAAACATATCCGCTTTGGAACTTCCGGTCGTTGTAATCGCTTGCACAACTAGCATCAGCAAATGCATATAGATCCTGTGATGTGTTCCTATACACAATCGCAGCACTTTTGGAATCCTGTAGGCACCGAAGGACGACCATTGCTGCATTCCAATGCTGCTGCCGTGGATCACCGGAGAATTGAGATAATGCGTTAACTGCATAGAATATATTGGCTGTACTAAACATGTAGAGATGCAGTAGATTTCCTATCAAACGACGGTAAAGGGTTTTGTACGAATGTAAACGTTTTCGCTCTCCTTCGATTGATGGTTCCCGAATTCCTTTGGATCGTTCGTTGCCACCAATAGACCTGTGGAGAGGAAGTATGTACCTGCATGGGTACTCCGTTCCCTTCCTCCGCCAACATCTGATTACTGCAGTCCATTACGCCGCCGTAAACTAAACTGTTCGTCGAGAAAAAGGAAGCACACACAAACACTCAGGAAACAAATAAAATGAAACACGGTTTGGTTGTCTGTATAAAAGGTTCGTGTTTTATTTTTAATGTTAGTTATTGAAAGTTGTGGTGACTGTTAATAGGTTCACTTTATGTTAAATTATTTCTATTTGCTAAAAACCCGGTACAAACATTCCCGGAACACATAATTACGTGACTAAAAGGGATACGTCCCGCAGGGGTGCAGACTCCGGTGCACACCCTACGGGAGATGATAAGAAAGAAAAACTCGATGTGCGCGCACTGAAGGATAGAAGAAGACTTAGCGATAATCATCTCGTGCAGCGATAATTCGCATTTTTTGGGTGAGTTTATTGTGCCGTGGTAGATATCCTCTCCAATAAGGATATCGTTTTTACCTACCACCAGAGAAACGTAAAGTCTCTCCTGGTGGTATGTGTGCGATCGTTCGGATCTGTGTGGTTTACACATGCACGAGGGCAATGGGTAAACGAAGCAGACAGGCGGTAAAGACAAAAGAGAGAAATGACCAAATGCACCGTTGGTAATGCGGGTCATTTTTTACGCGATGCCTCGTCGCTATTTTCGACGTTGGGAGAAAAAAGGTGCTAAAAGCAAATTGGATGTTTATGGCATCTCTGGCTGCAATAGAAACCGGGTTCATGTTTGCATTAGGAAATGCTCGAGAATTTGGTTTCAGCGTCTATTGCACTAATTATATGCAGCTGATTGGGTTGTTTATTGATGAGAAAAAAAAGGTCGCCAGCCAATGTGTATGAAAAGGTACATGACGCGGCTGAGAAAATAGACGGCGCAATATTTATGGTCCCTGTCGTGACGGTTACATTGAATGCAATCCGAATCATTTTGTTTACAGGAATTTGTCTGGTACCGAATTGGTTTAGAATACCAGATAAGCAAAGAAAGAAATCTTACGGAAAATTGTATGCGAAGGGATGCATGAAAAGGTAAGTTTTCTTTATAGGGATTTTAAGATTATAGATGGTGATCTATATAATGCGTGAGGCATTTACAGGTACTAATACTGTTGCATTAGCGAACTTAAGGAAGTTGGGTAGTAGTTATGGGGATTTTTTCAGGTAATTGTACCGTGGGGTTTGGCGGGACCGCCACAGACCATCCTCATAAACAGTAATCAATGTGATTTTTCGTTTCGCAACTTTGTAGTACATGCATTTTTGTCTTGTGAGTAGGGCGTTAAAAGATCCTTACAGCTAGGTGGGGTCCGAATGCCCTGTCGCCCGATGAAATACCACCCCTCCAATCTATAGGCTCCGTGAAATGGTCGGGAGAAATCCCTGGCCATCTGTCGGAGCTTGGCTGATGGACCGGTTCGAGAAGAGGTTGGTTTAGGTGGTAGGTCGGTCCCAAGGTGAGATACCACCTGGTCACGCTGTACATTCCGCGATATGGTCGGGGGAAATTTTCGACCATGTTTCGAATGTATGGCTGATCGCCCGGACTGACACGGGGATAAGTCATGGTGGTGCCACCTGAAATCAAGAATTCCGGAGGTAAACTAGTTCCACATTTGGTTCTCCCGGGGAGAATATGTCAGGGGGAAAGTTATGACCCTTCTTTCAGTCAAGTCAGCTACACGCTCCGCCTATCCAATGCATGCATTGACATGGATCAAGTAGGATGTGGAACTCGCACCGGATAGAACTACAGATCTCCGTCTAGAATATTTTCCCATGAATAATGACATTGAATTTGTTATGGTTGCACTTTTTAGTTTATAAATATATGTTATTGAAAATATTGTGGTGAGAGTTATATTTGAATTGAATAAGGAGACATCTGTCTCATAAAAAATATCTTTTTGTTTTCATTAACAATAAATAACTGGAACATTATGCCAATGTTATGATAAATAACCGAACTTTAAGAAATTCGTCATCGCATGATCGGGTTCGTTCTCGAATCTATTTAGACGTTCGAGCGGCACTGGCATTTTGTAACATTAAGGGCATCGGTTTCACCAATATGAATGTAAACGCCGTCCACCAAAATTTGCAAACAGCGAAGCCTGATATCCTTGCCCTAAGGTCGATTCGTCGATTGATTCGACATATATTCGTTGCTTAGGATACGACTTGTATTCAAAGTTCTGTTTTATAGGTGGCGTCTGCGTCTTCATGTGATCCAATCTAGCTTGCCAAGGGATGGTAGCGTTGGAACCCAAAAACTGGAACATCATGTGGTTTAGGGTGGTGCTGGGGAATTCTGTTAAATTTCTTTGTTGTTTTTATCGCTCCCCGAATGACGATCGACCAGCGACATTTTTCTAACATCTGTCACGTACGGTCGACTGGATACAGATCAACCACCCGGCTTCTGAAATTGTCGTCCTTGGCGATTTTAATGTACACAACTCCGGCTGGTTGGTACGTTTTAACAGAACCACCGAGGCTGGAAAGTTAGGGGAGATTTTGGCGGTTAGTTTGTGTATTATATATTTGTCCAAGTGTTCCGCCGAACACTGTTTGTAAGAAGGAGAGAATCACACTGGAACACGGACATCAATGAAACACTGAGAGGTTGTTTTATTTACAAACGTCTATTTATTATTTTTTCTTCTTTGTTTTATTTGTTCTGGGCCAATCGGTTACATCGGCTTTGACTATAATTTAATGTATGTGAAACTCGATAAATAACAACACAATGTCTGCCCGCGAATTTTACTTTCGGTTCTGTAGTTCTGATATACTATTCACGTTTCTAAGTCACACGTCGTGATTAACAAGGTACACACTCGACTGACATTAACTTTTCGTTATCCAACAATCGCGATTTTACACACCTCCTCCTTCGGGTTCTATATGTCGACTCCCCGGGTACTCGAAATAGACTCTCCAGTCTGGAGCCTCAATGTAGACTAACTGTCTGCCCAAAAAGATATCCCGATTCAGATCTCCGTTCTGTATCTGCGAAGGAGAAAATTTCCCATTCAATCTGCTAACAGAATTTTCCACAGTATCTGTTAGCAGCACACCATCTTCCTTTTCATCTCACAAGGAGAATTTCCCAATGAACCTGGAAGGAGAATCTTGGACATGATCATTACATCGTTATAACCATCCGTGGTGGTCATTGAAATTCGGTTCGACGGTTGTCGATTGTGTGCCGCCTTTATTTACACAGCACATCTGGCGCGCAGGCCGACGGATGTCGTGCAATTTGAATGGACGTACGGTCCATGGGTTTTGTTTAACTTTTTTCAGTTAAAACTAACAATCCATTAGATCTTTGTAATGGGTGTGAAATACAAAAAGGGAACCGTGGGATTTGAGTAGTTCGTTTGGTTGGTTTTACTCTCATAAATATTCCCGATATAACTCGTTGAGATATTTATGGTTGCCTAGAATTTGGCAGCGGATAAGCGATATGCCTTATTGTATGATCAGCTTCGCCATATCTGGAGGTACGGGGCTGCCAACTGGGACGATTTGCGAGATTTCTTCGCATCCTTTCCGTGGTCGGAGGTGTGCATTAGAGACTCCGATGTTAACGGATGCGCGGAATCGGTCACGGAGATTATTCTTCTCGGGATGAAAATTTACCTTCCGCATTCCATCAAATCAAATTCATCTGATAAACATTCGTTTGATAAAAAAATGCGTGTAGTGACGCGTGCAACCAGGCGATTGATACCCCGAAGAAGGTTTACAACAACAGAGCGACCAATAAACTCCTTGAATGCCCAATTGGTTCGCGTCCCTCCTTGCCAATGGCAAGGGCTGTCAGCAATAACTTTGTTTCCTCCTCTTTTCTTCCGTTAGTGACGGACAGAGGGACACTAGGCACACATTTAAAAGATAAAGTTAATGTGTTCGTGAATTTATTTTCCGCGAAATCAAATCTCGATGCCGGTCTTTTGGAACCACTTGTGATCGCGCCGGTACGCTCTTTAATGCGGGATGTGATGTTCCGCCTGCGTACTATTGTAACGTTGTAACGCCCCCACCACCTTTATTCCACCGAGAAAACTAGATCATCCGATGTAACTGTTATGACCCAATCAATGGCGATGATCGATCTCGAGTTTATCGGAGATAGCATCGCCGATGAATTAACTGGGGGTTTGTATGCACCAGTTTAATGTTTTATGTTTCAATTTATGTTCTATGTTTCATATTTGTAATGATAAATTTAATGTGTCATATTGGCGAGAATCACACCGTACGCAGAACAAATACTGGGAGACTACCAATGCGGATTCCGTAGGAACCGGTCAACAAGCGAACGAATGTTCACAGTAAGGCAATTGCTGGAAAAGAAGTGGAAATACGGAGAGACGATTCACCAACTGTTCGTTGACTTCCAAAAAGCCTACGACTCTGTCGCAAGGCAAAGACCCCACCATGTTGTAGTTGAGCTGGGAATCCCGAAAAAAATATGCCGCCCTCATTCAAATCTGCATGAACGAAAACAAAGGGCGAGTTAGAATAGAAAACCTCCTCTCAGAACCATATGAAATCCGGGACGGATTAAAACAGGGGGATGGCCTCTCACTATGTCTTTAAAACCTTGTGCTCGAGTATGTCATCAGGAAGGTACAAGACGAGAACATGGCCGGATCATCCCTGAACGGGGTCACACAAGTGCTCGCATATGCGGATTACATCTCCGTTTTGAGCGATAATCTAGAAACTGTTAGTAAAAACCGTGAAATCATCATACAAGCGGCAGAAAAGGTGGGCTTTGAAATAAATGAAGTCAAAACAAAACACATGATTACGGCCAGAGCATGTGGACTCACGGAATACATATAAACGTCAGAGGCAAGATATTTGAAAAAGTTAAAGAATTTAAATATCTGGGAACGATACTGACGACCAGTAACGAAATGTCGAAGGAAATTAACAAAAGACTGCATTCCGGCAACGCTAGTTGGCATCTAGTCAGTAAACTGCTGAAATCCAAACTGCTATCACGTAACATAAAGCTCCGGGTCTATAGAACCATAATCATGCCGATTGCTCTATACGGATGCGAAATATGAGCTCTCACAAAACGGGAAGAAAACAAATTCCGCGTATTCGACGTATAATTCTTGACGGTAGACCAACAGGAAAGAGACCGGCAGGACAGCCGCGACGGAGGTGGGAGGACAATGTTAGGTTTAACCTTGAGGAGATCGGATCGGCTGGTCAAGGGTGGAAGGAGAGTGCACAGAACAGGGAACGATGGCGGAGTCGAGTCGGTGAGGCCATGAACTTCCGGGTACCTAAAGGCCAATAAATAATAATAAATAATAATAATCATAGAGCCTTGAGGCATTCCGTTATTAAAAGCAATGCGATCCAAAGATATGCTGTCTACAACAATACGAATCGATTCTCGAGGAAATGTTTCCTCCATTCAATGCTTTCAAATTAACACGAAGTATGCGCCTAAATATACAGTCATCCGTTGAGACTAGTAAATTACTAATATGAAGCAGGGTTGACATCAATATAGAATCGTGCGCTGCGTTGTGGTTCATAGTTATGTTATCCCCACGTTAGCTTAGAGCGTCTGCGCAGGACCAGTAAGTTATAATATAAAATAATTAGGCAAGAATTTAAGCATTTTTAGAATCTAAAAAAAAAAACGAAAAATGAAAAAAAAAAACCTTCCCACGTGAGATTGTATAAAGAATAATGTTATTATGAGTAATATTTTGATATTAATATTTTAAATCATTTATTTAAATAATATTTTAAACAAAAAATATAATTTGAATGATATAGCATACATTTTAGACCCCATTGTGGCACCGTGCTATGTGACCCGAGTCCATCGGTTCAGATAACGTAGCGATTCCCACAGAGCGCGGCAACCTACACGCGCCGACGCTGGGAATGCCTGATCAGCGGTTTGCCGATCACTGCACGCCCAGCGATCCGTGGGTTCGTTCGCGTCCCCGCATCCGGGATCGGATCATGTTGCACACTATTCACCCACGGGTGGTTCATTGTACTTTTTTGCCTGATATGCATTTCGTTCTCTCTTCTTCTTTTTGTTGCTAATTCCTTGTAGATATTTTATTTTGCTAGATAACCTTATTTAAGTAAGCTGATAAGTAATGGAATTTATGTACTTCTGTCTAAGGATAAATTCCGTGGGGGCTACTCGTGTCACCCACGTTAAATAATAAATAAATAAGTCGCTCGCGGAAGACCTCGGGAGTACAAACACAAATGTTTATCATGTTTAACTGTTCATCTGATGGTCCAACTGCGCAGGACGACGTCGAGATGATGATGCCGGAAAAATCTTAATACTGTATGAAATATTTACATGGGATCGACTCGAACAATGTCTATTTGGACGCCTGGCACAACAATACTGAAAAGCTATCAATTTCCGTGCAAATGTTTTATGGCGCACTCTTCACTTAATTTTTTATCTTCATTTGTGTTGAATTTTGATAAGTACAGTTATTTTGAATGTACAAATGAATAATTTCAGGACGTCCGTTTGGTATGACAGCTGTCAGAAGAAAGTAGTCAAAGTTATAGTGTTGTCCGAGGCGTTCGCCCTGACTGTATGTCACCATATGTGTAAATAATTTTTGTATATAATTATTTCACGTCTACATATTGTACATAATTTGAATATCGATATGAATAAATATTTAAAGTCTGTATAAATAATTGATTAACATTAAGTTAATTAAGTCCGTATTTACGTAACGGGTTGTTAAAATATACTCCTTGACTAAAACGTAGCCAGTTGGCAAGACTAATTAATTATTTAAGAACAATGCAAATAATCAATTAACATTTATGTAAATATTTTCTACATCTATGTAAATGCTGTCACATATATATATAAAACAATACAAGTCAACAATTAAGTATATAAAATATGTAGCGTGTGTATATAAAATAATAAATAATTTCAATGCAAACGGCTTTTAGATGAATTTGCAGTCTGTGTAGTATTTTTTACATCAATGCAAATAATTTATTTATACTATATTATATTTTTCATGTGTGTAATTATTCATATATCAATTGATCAACTTTTGCTTATCTATAAAACAATTTCTACATCCGTGGAAATAATTTCACATATGTGAAAAATACTTATTTTATATTCGTGTTGATAACTTTTACATCAATTCAACAATTGCCAATACAAATAATTATTTTACATATATGTACGTAACTCCAACATGGATGAAACTATTATTTAACCCTAATGCGACTCACATCGACATATGTAATTAATTATTATTTCTGAAAGACATTATAGCCACCCGCAGTTACCTAGTGGTACGGACAGCTTTACAGAAATTCAAGAATGAATTAGTACGCAAATGTGTTCTCCTCTAACATTTAGTAAATTATCCTGTTTCCTGTCTGACTTTATGCAGCAATCTGTACTAAATGGTAGTGAATTGTTTTGTAATAAGAGAAATCTGTGCTTCAGTGGTAAAGTTGAATGCTTTAAGCTATCACTAGAGAATAATAAAGCTTGAAAAAGTGATGTCCTGGATACGTCTTGCTGGAGCTTTCCGAAGGACACTAAACTAACGACGACTTTGCTTTTTATTAACTACCTGGTTCGCGTGCAGAATTAATGTTGATTTAAATTGACTTCTTTACTAAAAGCCCCAATATCTCGTCCTCTTGCTCTTCTCATAAAACTTCAAGTTTGTAGTCTCATAACTAGGTATGACACAAAATGAGTAAAACAATTCTATAGAATATTTTTTAAATCGACTTAAAACGGTCAATCACATTAATCGGCTGTGCGCTGCGGTTTTTGGTTCAATTGTAGTCCAAGTTCTGCCACCAAGTTTAGTAAAACTGCAAGAATGTTTCTTCGAGACCCAGAGGACCGTTCCGCCTCCGTAGACGAAAACATATCCGCTTTGGAACTTCCGGTCGTTGTAATCGCTTGCACAACTAGCATCAGCAAATGCATATAGATCCTGTGATGTGTTCCTATACACAATCGCAGCACTTTTGGAATCCTGTAGGCACCGAAGGACGAGCATTTGTAGTGGTCCTTCTCTCAGGGAGCTTGTCTGGTCCTGAAAAGGACGAGGGATCTCTTTAAGAAAACTCCTGAGGGGACCCGTTGCGGTGCCGCCGTGCTTCCTCAAACCTTGAGGGAAGAGCAGCTACCGATCGAATATGGTCCTGGGAATCGGCCAGGATCAATTAAAAACACTTTTAATTTTATTAAATTTTAATTTTATTTGTAAATTCATTTTCTGGCGTCCTTACACCTAGAACGCCAATTTAGACTGATCTTCGAATCGGAAATTCATCACCCTTATAAAGAGAAACAAATCGAAATTTGTATCTCGAAAATACACAATTTCCTACAAAAATCCCGATTTTGGAATCCTGAGTGAGATGCTCAGTGTTTATTTAAGATAAGGATTCAGTTTCCTGAATTCCTATGAAACTATTGTGCAGATGTGGATATGTAAATGAATTCGGGTTTTTGTTTGTTCACTTTGATGGATTTTACCAAATTGAGATAACGTATCTCTGGTTTTTGAATTTAGATGATGCCGTGGGGCAAATGCAAGACGATAAACGAATATATGATTCGTTTATTGTGAATTTTGATTTTAATTTAGTTTTTTAGATTAAATTATGCCGTGGGGGCAAATGTTAAGCGATAAACGGATGTTTGATTCGTTTATTGCCAATTTTGGGTCTAGTTTGGATTTTTTCGGATTTTGATTGAATTTCAGGTTTTAGTGTGTTACTGCTAGGATTTGGATGTAGGTGTGGGGGAAGGAGATGGTAGGGCTTTTCAGAGCACTACATCCTCCCCTCCTTCAAAAAAAAATTAATCTGTAAGAGATTAATTTTCTAGGAGTGGCGCGATAAAAGGTGAAGGGCGATGTCATCAAGATTCGTTACATAATTTGGATTTCAAATTATAATGGTTACTTTAAATTTTCATTGTAGTTACAATTGGTTGCTACTTTTTTAAATGTTTCTTCTTGTTTTTACATATTATTCAATATTTTGTGTTAATTCTGTAGCTTACGGTAGAGCGTTCTTCAGTATTTTGTTATGTTTTTAGAAAATCTAAGATTATGTGTTAAACTAAAGGCTTAAATTCACAATTTTTCTTATCGTGTATATAAGTACATTTTTTACGTTTTGATATTGAATTAATTAAAGATTATATATATATTAATAATGTTATTTACAGAGTTCTTATGTTTGTTCAATATATTTAATGATAACTGTGAATTATTTTTTATAAAATAAGGTTATATGAAATAAAATATTAAATTCAATTTGTGCTACAGATAAATTTTAGGTGAGCCTTAAAAGTGTATTGTATTACAACTTGTGTATTATATAGGAATTTACATTATCTCCAGAGTATATTTCTGTTTCATTTTGAGGACCATATTTATGTTTTTTTTTTTCATGTATTATAAAGACAGATTTTATTCTAAATTTTTAAAATTCATTTTGATTTAAAGTGAAAAATGTTAGTTCCTTATTTTTCTTAGAATATATGTGATTAGGTTAATTGAAGAATGTTACATAGATATTTGAAATTATTATATTTGTATATAATATTGTTTATTTCATAGATTTTTTGTTATTAATTTTTGCTTACTTAAAGTTATTCAGACTGTCATTTACAGCTTTCTATTTGAATAATTCAAGACAGTTTATTTGTTTGTTTTATGTCAAGCTTTTATATATAAGCGTTAGCTATATAATATTTACAAACTTCATTTGATATGAATTTGCGGAGATTTTCTTCATAATATAAGCAATTTAAAGATTTATTTGTATTATATTTTGCTTATTATCTCCTGAATTGTGAATACAGTTGTATTATTTACAAATTTTCTTTGTTTATTATAGATAATTTTCTTTTAGATACATAAATTTCCCAAAACAAAATTGGTTGTTTTATTTTATTTATTTGCGTTATTATGTATATGTATCTATTTTGTTTTTGTACAATTATATGTTAAGAGGGGAATTCAATATTATTAATTATATATTTTCTGTGGATATATTTAATTTACATATAGTTTTTTATATATTTTTAGATTTATAATGTGAGAATTGGTATTTTATTATTTATATGTTCATACACGTATACATATATGTTTGAATAATAAAGGAAAATCCATTTGTTTCACTTTAAGTTTTTCTTTAAATTTGTGGAAGACTTTCCAAACTCTCGTCGGTTTGGTTTGTGTAAAATTTTTCAAAGGTTGGGCAGTAAAACCATCTATGAAAAGCATTTTAAAGGGTGTAGAATTCATAATCGATTTTGGAAGATTAACCATTGTTTTATTTGTGAAAGGGATTTCGATCATTTGTTTATTTTTATGTTTCATTTGCAGAATCCATTTTAAAGTTTGAAAAATTAGATAAACGAGGGAAACGATGCGGGCAAACAAGCAATTTAAAAGCGGTAATTTGATATAGCTGTTATTTACAGGCTCACATTCTACTGTGACTTCTTGTTCCACAGTCTTACTCTTAGCTGGGAATCTTTGTTCCTCAGGCTTATTGGATGCTGGGAGTTCTTGTGGCTTTTCAGGCTTACATTCTGCTGGGACTCTTTGTTCCACAGGCTTACACTTAGCTGAAAGTTTTTGTTCCTCGGGCTTACAGTTTGCTGGGAGTTCTTGCTCCTCAAGCTTACATTTTGCCGGGATTTTCAGTTTGTGCTTTATGAACTTGCACGTGTTGTTGCTAGAAGTCGGAGCATTTAAGAATATAAAAGTAGATGGACGTGATAGAATAGTATGATCAGGGGTCTTTGTCGAATCATCAGATCCGGCCCGTAGACAAACGGATTCAAATGTTGACTGTTGGATAAGATCTTTGGTCGCTACTCCCTCTATTTGGGGGGCCTCTCGATCGTCCTGCCTCTGATTTTTATCCCTATTATCTCGAATGCCAATTTCATCCGTAGACGACACCTTGTAAGGTGAGGCATTTTCTACCTTCCTGTTTATACCATTAGCTTCTAATAACGATTGTTTAGATCTTTGGCTGTTTAATGTTCCTATATAAATTTGTGATTGCTGTACCCTACTCGTTTTGTTAATTACTCCACTTCTCCAAACGTTTGCGGTAGAAGTGGGCTGAGTTCTCAAATCATTTTTATTTGATGGAGAGTCGTTTTGATTTCTGAAATGGGACAGTCTCCTACATTCTGCTTGGGAATGATTAAATTTGTTGCAATATGTGCATTGGAGGCGTTCAACCTCTGCTTTAATTTGGGAAATAGCATTACAACCATTTTCATTTCGACGACATGCCGCAGAAGTATGACCAGACCTATTGCACGATTGGCAAATTGCTGGTTGGCTATATTTGGAATTATAAGATAAATTAAGAAGGTTTCTATCGCCTAGTCGTGGGGCCTGCTCGAGAGCGTAATTTATTGCTGCTCTAAGACTTGGGGTACCTCGTGCTTTCACTAAGAGTTTTAAATGGGAATCCCTAAGACCATCTTCAAAAGTATGCAAGGCGAGCTTTTTATTTTCTTCGAGGAGATATGTTCGCACCACAGGATCAACAGTGCTTTCAAACGTGGCTTTGTTCAGCAGATGCAGGAGGTGTGCGAGTCTGTTTCCAAACTCCTTCACATCTTCCTTGCTATCTTGCTTGGCTTTCACCAGACTGTTTTGTGCCGCTGACCTTGAGGTGAGAATTTTAAATTCTCCCTTTAATTCGGAAGCAAGATCATTCCAGGTTGAAATGACCTTGTACCGGATGTGGTGGTATGCTGGCCCTTGTAGTCTGGTTTTTATCACGCTTAGATAAAATACATTTTGACTGTAGTCCTGAACCTGTGAGAAAATAATATCCCCGCAAGAAATAAAATCATCTAATTCGTCCGGGTTACCGTTAAACACCGGCACGAAATCCAAAATATCTTTCAACCCGATTGTGATATTCATTGTTATTAGTTTCGCGTTTTTATAATTGGGTATTAATTTTCGCGCGCTTCAAATATTCGATTCGCGTATTATTTTGGGGGAAAAATTCCTTGAGTAAATTCATCTTCCCAAACACAAGTGTATCAAGGGCGAATAGTATGAAGAGAATTTTTCTAACTCAACTGAAGCGATCCTAAAGAGAAAAGAGAAAAAATGCCTTCAAACCCAAACACATCGATATATCTAAAGGAAATTTTGAAAATACTAAAGGTAAGAGAAGATTTTTACTGACACCGCGAAAAACAATCCTAATATCGAAAAATCCTGGTAGACAGATAAGCAGAAGAGATCCTGTGAAAGAAGGCAATGGTGAAAAGAGAGGACATTTTAATCGAGCCCAAAGTGAAACGAGCCTGCAAGTGGAAAAGATCCTAATAGATGAATATGGGAAAGAGTTCCCAAGGAATTTCGAATCTAAAAAGATAAAACGAAAAAGACAAGCAACAGATAAGCGTAAGCGCATGGAAATTGTGCAGTCTCTGCCCGAGAATATGAAAATTTTTCCCCGAGTAATTACTAAAAACCATGTGATACAAATTCTTAAAATATATGTATATATGTATATGTGTGTATATATTGTATATATATAAAAATTTAAATTTTTAGTTTATGGGGTGTTTGTATCCCCTTAAAGTACATGTCTAGAATTTTCCCCTTTGGTGAATTTAAAAATAAATTTTGAAAGATTTTAAAAATTTTATTTCATATTGTAGGACTCTCTTTGTCCCTTTAAGAGAATTTTCAATTTATGTTAGGGGCTCTATTTGTCTCCTTGCAAATTTGTTAAAACCAAAAAAAAAATGGATATAAATACCTGTGATCTTCCTTTTGTTGGGTTGTCCGCTACCGTTGCAGGCTTCGTTGACGGGTAATTGACCATTGCTTTGCTGGCCTGCTGAAGACATCGTTATGATTGCTGATCTTGGCTTATTTCGGAACTTATTATTGATGATGATGTCGCAGATACTTGCTCATGTTACTGATGTTGTTGCTGATGCTGTTGACTGTGTCGCTGTTGTCCCTGTTGACGCACCTCAATGATTTAAGTATCCTGGTTTTAGTGGCGTTTGTGTGATTCTGTGGATATTGTCGTTTGACCAGACTGGCGGAGGACGTCTCTTTCGTTGCACTTTATTTTGTTTTGTCTGCGGAGCGAGATACGATGCTCGTCACTGAGGATCTCGGGGCTGCTCGGAGTTAATTGAAAATGTGTTTGCTGACTGATTTTAAATGCGTTTGGGTGTTGCCGATGGTTCTCTGTAACCTTATGTGCTGTTACTGTACCAGGCATTGATGTCATTCCTTTTTCTTTTCTTTTGTTTAATTGGATGTTGGTATTTCACCGCTGCCACCATTTTGTAGTGGTCCTTCTCTCAGGGAGCTTGTCTGGTCCTGAAAAGGACGAGGGATCTCTTTAAGAAAACTCCTGAGGGGACCCGTTGCGGTGCCGCCGTGCTTCCTCAAACCTTGAGGGAAGAGCAGCTACCGATCGAATATGGTCCTGGGAATCGGCCAGGATCAATTAAAAACACTTTTAATTTTATTAAATTTTAATTTTATTTGTAAATTCATTTTCTGGCGTCCTTACACCTAGAACGCCAATTTAGACTGATCTTCGAATCGGAAATTCATCACCCTTATAAAGAGAAACAAATCGAAATTTGTATCTCGAAAATACACAATTTCCTACAAAAATCCCGATTTTGGAATCCTGAGTGAGATGCTCAGTGTTTATTTAAGATAAGGATTCAGTTTCCTGAATTCCTATGAAACTATTGTGCAGATGTGGATATGTAAATGAATTCGGGTTTTTGTTTGTTCACTTTGATGGATTTTACCAAATTGAGATAACGTATCTCTGGTTTTTGAATTTAGATGATGCCGTGGGGCAAATGCAAGACGATAAACGAATATATGATTCGTTTATTGTGAATTTTGATTTTAATTTAGTTTTTTAGATTAAATTATGCCGTGGGGGCAAATGTTAAGCGATAAACGGATGTTTGATTCGTTTATTGCCAATTTTGGGTCTAGTTTGGATTTTTTCGGATTTTGATTGAATTTCAGGTTTTAGTGTGTTACTGCTAGGATTTGGATGTAGGTGTGGGGGAAGGAGATGGTAGGGCTTTTCAGAGCACTACATCCTCCCCTCCTTCAAAAAAAAATTAATCTGTAAGAGATTAATTTTCTAGGAGTGGCGCGATAAAAGGTGAAGGGCGATGTCATCAAGATTCGTTACATAATTTGGATTTCAAATTATAATGGTTACTTTAAATTTTCATTGTAGTTACAATTGGTTGCTACTTTTTTAAATGTTTCTTCTTGTTTTTACATATTATTCAATATTTTGTGTTAATTCTGTAGCTTACGGTAGAGCGTTCTTCAGTATTTTGTTATGTTTTTAGAAAATCTAAGATTATGTGTTAAACTAAAGGCTTAAATTCACAATTTTTCTTATCGTGTATATAAGTACATTTTTTACGTTTTGATATTGAATTAATTAAAGATTATATATATATTAATAATGTTATTTACAGAGTTCTTATGTTTGTTCAATATATTTAATGATAACTGTGAATTATTTTTTATAAAATAAGGTTATATGAAATAAAATATTAAATTCAATTTGTGCTACAGATAAATTTTAGGTGAGCCTTAAAAGTGTATTGTATTACAACTTGTGTATTATATAGGAATTTACATTATCTCCAGAGTATATTTCTGTTTCATTTTGAGGACCATATTTATGTTTTTTTTTTTCATGTATTATAAAGACAGATTTTATTCTAAATTTTTAAAATTCATTTTGATTTAAAGTGAAAAATGTTAGTTCCTTATTTTTCTTAGGATATATGTGATTAGGTTAATTGAAGAATGTTACATAGATATTTGAAATTATTATATTTGTATATAATATTGTTTATTTCATAGATTTTTTGTTATTAATTTTTGCTTACTTAAAGTTATTCAGACTGTCATTTACAGCTTTCTATTTGAATAATTCAAGACAGTTTATTTGTTTGTTTTATGTCAAGCTTTTATATATAAGCGTTAGCTATATAATATTTACAAACTTCATTTGATATGAATTTGCGGAGATTTTCTTCATAATATAAGCAATTTAAAGATTTATTTGTATTATATTTTGCTTATTATCTCCTGAATTGTGAATACAGTTGTATTATTTACAAATTTTCTTTGTTTATTATAGATAATTTTCTTTTAGATACATAAATTTCCCAAAACAAAATTGGTTGTTTTATTTTATTTATTTGCGTTATTATGTATATGTATCTATTTTGTTTTTGTACAATTATATGTTAAGAGGGGAATTCAATATTATTAATTATATATTTTCTGTGGATATATTTAATTTACATATAGTTTTTTATATATTTTTAGATTTATAATGTGAGAATTGGTATTTTATTATTTATATGTTCATACACGTATACATATATGTTTGAATAATAAAGGAAAATCCATTTGTTTCACTTTAAGTTTTTCTTTAAATTTGTGGAAGACTTTCCAAACTCTCGTCGGTTTGGTTTGTGTAAAATTTTTCAAAGGTTGGGCAGTAAAACCATCTATGAAAAGCATTTTAAAGGGTGTAGAATTCATAATCGATTTTGGAAGATTAACCATTGTTTTATTTGTGAAAGGGATTTCGATCATTTGTTTATTTTTATGTTTCATTTGCAGAATCCATTTTAAAGTTTGAAAAATTAGATAAACGAGGGAAACGATGCGGGCAAACAAGCAATTTAAAAGCGGTAATTTGATATAGCTGTTATTTACAGGCTCACATTCTACTGTGACTTCTTGTTCCACAGTCTTACTCTTAGCTGGGAATCTTTGTTCCTCAGGCTTATTGGATGCTGGGAGTTCTTGTGGCTTTTCAGGCTTACATTCTGCTGGGACTCTTTGTTCCACAGGCTTACACTTAGCTGAAAGTTTTTGTTCCTCGGGCTTACAGTTTGCTGGGAGTTCTTGCTTCTCAAGCTTACATTTTGCCGGGATTTTCAGTTTGTGCTTTATGAACTTGCACGTGTTGTTGCTAGAAGTCGGAGCATTTAAGAATATAAAAGTAGATGGACGTGATAGAATAGTATGATCAGGGGTCTTTGTCGAATCATCAGATCCGGCCCGTAGACAAACGGATTCAAATGTTGACTGTTGGATAAGATCTTTGGTCGCTACTCCCTCTATTTGGGGGGCCTCTCGATCGTCCTGCCTCTGATTTTTATCCCTATTATCTCGAATGCCAATTTCATCCGTAGACGACACCTTGTAAGGTGAGGCATTTTCTACCTTCCTGTTTATACCATTAGCTTCTAATAACGATTGTTTAGATCTTTGGCTGTTTAATGTTCCTATATAAATTTGTGATTGCTGTACCCTACTCGTTTTGTTAATTACTCCACTTCTCCAAACGTTTGCGGTAGAAGTGGGCTGAGTTCTCAAATCATTTTTATTTGATGGAGAGTCGTTTTGATTTCTGAAATGGGACAGTCTCCTACATTCTGCTTGGGAATGATTAAATTTGTTGCAATATGTGCATTGGAGGCGTTCAACCTCTGCTTTAATTTGGGAAATAGCATTACAACCATTTTCATTTCGACGACATGCCGCAGAAGTATGACCAGACCTATTGCACGATTGGCAAATTGCTGGTTGGCTATATTTGGAATTATAAGATAAATTAAGAAGGTTTCTATCGCCTAGTCGTGGGGCCTGCTCGAGAGCGTAATTTATTGCTGCTCTAAGACTTGGGGTACCTCGTGCTTTCACTAAGAGTTTTAAATGGGAATCCCTAAGACCATCTTCAAAAGTATGCAAGGCGAGCTTTTTATTTTCTTCGAGGAGATATGTTCGCACCACAGGATCAACAGTGCTTTCAAACGTGGCTTTGTTCAGCAGATGCAGGAGGTGTGCGAGTCTGTTTCCAAACTCCTTCACATCTTCCTTGCTATCTTGCTTGGCTTTCACCAGACTGTTTTGTGCCGCTGACCTTGAGGTGAGAATTTTAAATTCTCCCTTTAATTCGGAAGCAAGATCATTCCAGGTTGAAATGACCTTGTACCGGATGTGGTGGTATGCTGGCCCTTGTAGTCTGGTTTTTATCACGCTTAGATAAAATACATTTTGACTGTAGTCCTGAACCTGTGAGAAAATAATATCCCCGCAAGAAATAAAATCATCTAATTCGTCCGGGTTACCGTTAAACACCGGCACGAAATCCAAAATATCTTTCAACCCGATTGTGATATTCATTGTTATTAGTTTCGCGTTTTTATAATTGGGTATTAATTTTCGCGCGCTTCAAATATTCGATTCGCGTATTATTTTGGGGGAAAAATTCCTTGAGTAAATTCATCTTCCCAAACACAAGTGTATCAAGGGCGAATAGTATGAAGAGAATTTTTCTAACTCAACTGAAGCGATCCTAAAGAGAAAAGAGAAAAAATGCCTTCAAACCCAAACACATCGATATATCTAAAGGAAATTTTGAAAATACTAAAGGTAAGAGAAGATTTTTACTGACACCGCGAAAAACAATCCTAATATCGAAAAATCCTGGTAGACAGATAAGCAGAAGAGATCCTGTGAAAGAAGGCAATGGTGAAAAGAGAGGACATTTTAATCGAGCCCAAAGTGAAACGAGCCTGCAAGTGGAAAAGATCCTAATAGATGAATATGGGAAAGAGTTCCCAAGGAATTTCGAATCTAAAAAGATAAAACGAAAAAGACAAGCAACAGATAAGCGTAAGCGCATGGAAATTGTGCAGTCTCTGCCCGAGAATATGAAAATTTTTCCCCGAGTAATTACTAAAAACCATGTGATACAAATTCTTAAAATATATGTATATATGTATATGTGTGTATATATTGTATATATATAAAAATTTAAATTTTTAGTTTATGGGGTGTTTGTATCCCCTTAAAGTACATGTCTAGAATTTTCCCCTTTGGTGAATTTAAAAATAAATTTTGAAAGATTTTAAAAATTTTATTTCATATTGTAGGACTCTCTTTGTCCCTTTAAGAGAATTTTCAATTTATGTTAGGGGCTCTATTTGTCTCCTTGCAAATTTGTTAAAACCAAAAAAAAAATGGATATAAATACCTGTGATCTTCCTTTTGTTGGGTTGTCCGCTACCGTTGCAGGCTTCGTTGACGGGTAATTGACCATTGCTTTGCTGGCCTGCTGAAGACATCGTTATGATTGCTGATCTTGGCTTATTTCGGAACTTATTATTGATGATGATGTCGCAGATACTTGCTCATGTTACTGATGTTGTTGCTGATGCTGTTGACTGTGTCGCTGTTGTCCCTGTTGACGCACCTCAATGATTTAAGTATCCTGGTTTTAGTGGCGTTTGTGTGATTCTGTGGATATTGTCGTTTGACCAGACTGGCGGAGGACGTCTCTTTCGTTGCACTTTATTTTGTTTTGTCTGCGGAGCGAGATACGATGCTCGTCACTGAGGATCTCGGGGCTGCTCGGAGTTAATTGAAAATGTGTTTGCTGACTGATTTTAAATGCGTTTGGGTGTTGCCGATGGTTCTCTGTAACCTTATGTGCTGTTACTGTACCAGGCATTGATGTCATTCCTTTTTCTTTTCTTTTGTTTAATTGGATGTTGGTATTTCACCGCTGCCACCATTTTGTAGTGGTCCTTCTCTCAGGGAGCTTGTCTGGTCCTGAAAAGGACGAGGGATCTCTTTAAGAAAACTCCTGAGGGGACCCGTTGCGGTGCCGCCGTGCTTCCTCAAACCTTGAGGGAAGAGCAGCTACCGATCGAATATGGTCCTGGGAATCGGCCAGGATCAATTAAAAACACTTTTAATTTTATTAAATTTTAATTTTATTTGTAAATTCATTTTCTGGCGTCCTTACACCTAGAACGCCAATTTAGACTGATCTTCGAATCGGAAATTCATCACCCTTATAAAGAGAAACAAATCGAAATTTGTATCTCGAAAATACACAATTTCCTACAAAAATCCCGATTTTGGAATCCTGAGTGAGATGCTCAGTGTTTATTTAAGATAAGGATTCAGTTTCCTGAATTCCTATGAAACTATTGTGCAGATGTGGATATGTAAATGAATTCGGGTTTTTGTTTGTTCACTTTGATGGATTTTACCAAATTGAGATAACGTATCTCTGGTTTTTGAATTTAGATGATGCCGTGGGGCAAATGCAAGACGATAAACGAATATATGATTCGTTTATTGTGAATTTTGATTTTAATTTAGTTTTTTAGATTAAATTATGCCGTGGGGGCAAATGTTAAGCGATAAACGGATGTTTGATTCGTTTATTGCCAATTTTGGGTCTAGTTTGGATTTTTTCGGATTTTGATTGAATTTCAGGTTTTAGTGTGTTACTGCTAGGATTTGGATGTAGGTGTGGGGGAAGGAGATGGTAGGGCTTTTCAGAGCACTACACATTGCTGCATTCCAATGCTGCTGCCGTGGATCGCCGGAGAATTGAGATAATGCGTTAACTGCATAGAATATATTGGCTGTACTAAACATGTAGAGATGCAGTAGATTTCCTATCAAACGACGGTAAAGGGTTTTGTACGAATGTAAACGTTTTCGCTCTCCTTCGATTGATGGTTCCCGAATTCCTTTGGATCGTTCGTTGCCACCAATAGACCTGTGGAGAGGAAGTATGTACCTGCATGGGTACTCCGTTCCCTTCCTCCGCCAACATCTGATTACTGCAGTCCATTACGCCGCCGTAAACTAAACTGTTCGTCGAGAAAAAGGAAGCACACACAAACACTCAGGAAACAAATAAAATGAAACACGGTTTGGTTGTCTGTATAAAAGGTTCGTGTTTTATTTTTAATGTTAGTTATTGAAAGTTGTGGTGACTGTTAATAGGTTCACTTTATGTTAAATTATTTCTATTTGCTAAAAACCCGGTACAAACATTCCCGGAACACATAATTACGTGACTAAAAGGGATACGTCCCGCAGGGGTGCAGACTCCGGTGCACACCCTACGGGAGATGATAAGAAAGAAAAACTCGATGTGCGCGCACTGAAGGATAGAAGAAGACTTAGCGATAATCATCTCGTGCAGCGATAATTCGCATTTTTTGGGTGAGTTTATTGTGCCGTGGTAGATATCCTCTCCAATAAGGATATCGTTTTTACCTACCACCAGAGAAACGTAAAGTCTCTCTTGGTGGTATGTGTGCGATCGTTCGGATCTGTGTGGTTTACACATGCACACATGTAAAGACAAAAGAGGGAAATGACCAAATGCGCCGTTAGTAATGCGGGTCATTTTTTACGCGATGCCTCGTCGCTATTATCGACGTTGGGAGAAAAAAGGTGCTAAAATCAAATTGGATGTTTATGGCATCTCTGGCTGCAGTAGAAACCGGGTTCATGTTTGCATTAGGAAATGCTCGAGAATTTGGTTTCAGCGTCTATTGCACTAATTATATGCAGCTGCTTGGGTTGTTTATTGATGAGCAAAAAAAGGTCGCCAGCCAATGTGTATGAAAAGGTACATGACGCGGCTGAGAAAATAGACGGCGCAATATTTATGGTCCCTGTCGTGACGGTTACATTGAATGCAATCCGAATCATTTTGTTTACAGGAATTTGTCTGGTACCGAATTGGTTTAGAATACCAGATAAGCAAAGAAGGCGAGTCAGCTACACGCGCCGCCTATCCAATGCATGCATTGACATGGATCAAGTAGAATGTGGAACTCGCACCGGATAGAACTACAGATCTCCGTCTGGAATATTTTCCCATGAATAATGACATTGAATTTGTTATGGTTGCACTTTTTAGTTTATAAATATATGCTATCGAAAATATTGTGGTGAGAGTTATATTTGAATTGAATAAAGAGACATCTGTCTCATAAAAAATATCTTTTGGTTTTCATTAACAATAAATAACTGGAACATTATGCCAATGTTATGATAAATAACCGAACTTTAAGAAATTCGTCATCGCATAATCGGGTTCGTTCTCGAATCTATTTAGACGTTCGAGCGGCAATGGCATTTTGTAGCATTAAAGGCATCGGTTTCACCAATATGAATGTAAACGCCGTCCACCAAAATTTGCAAACAGCGAAGCCTGATATCCTTGCCCTAAGGTCGATTCGTCGATTGATTCGACATATCTTCGTTGCTTAGGATACGACTTGTATTCAAAGTTCTGTTTTATAGGTGGCGTCTGCGTCTTCATGTGATCCAATCTAGCTTGCCAAGGGATGGTAGCGTTGGAACCCAAAAACTGGAACATCATGTGGTTTAGGGTGGTGCTGGGGAATTCTGTTAAATTTCTTTGTTGTTTTTATCGCTCCCCGAATGACGATCGACCAGCGACATTTTTCTAACATCTGTCACGTACGGTCGACTGGATACAGATCAACCACCCGGCTTCTGAAATTGTCGTCCTTGGCGATTTTAATGTACACAACTCCGGCTGGTTGGTACGTTTTAACAGAACCACCGAGGCTGGAAAGTTAGGGGAGATTTTGGCGGTTAGTTTGTGTATTATATATTTGTCCAAGTGTTCCGCCGAACACTGTTTGTAAGAAGGAGAGAATCACACTGGAACACGGACATCAATGAAACACTGAGAGGTTGTTTTATTTACAAACGTCTATTTATTATTTTTTCTTCTTTGTTTTATTTGTTCTGGGCCAATCGGTTACATCGGCTTTGACTATAATTTAATGTATGTGAAACTCGATAAATAACAACACAATGTCTGCCCGCGAATTTTACTTTCGGTTCTGTAGTTCTGATATACTATTCACGTTTCTAAGTCACACGTCGCGATTAACAAGGTACACACTCGACTGACATTAACTTTTCGTCATCCAACAATCGCGATTTTACACACCTCCTCCTTCGGGTTCAATATGTCGACTCCCCGGGTACTCGAAATAGACTCTCCAGTCTGGAGCCTCAATGTAGACTAACTGTCTGCCCAAAAAGATATCCCGATTCAGATCTCCGTTCTGTATCTGCGAAGGAGAAAATTTCCCATTCAATCTGCTAACAGAATTTTCCACAGTATCTGTTAGCAGCACACCATCTTCCTTTTCATCTCACAAGGAGAATTTCCCAATGAACCTGGAAGGAGAATCTTGGACATGATCATTACTTTGTTATAACCATCCGTGGTGGTCATTGAAATTCGGTTCGACGGTTGTCGATTGTGTGCCGCCTTTATTTACACAGCACATCTGGCGCGCAGGCCGACGGATATCGTGCAATTTGAATGGACGTACGGTCCATGGGTTTTGTTTAACTTTTTTCAGTTAAAACTAACAATCCATTAGATCTTTGTAATGGGTGTGAAATACAAAAAGGGAACCGTGGGATTTGAGTAGTTCGTTTGGTTGGTTTTACTCTCATAAATATTCCCGATATAACTCGTTGAGATATTTATGGTTGCCTAGAATTTGGCAGCGGATAAGCGATATGCCTTATTGTATGATCAGCTTCGCCATATCTGGAGGTACGGGGCTGCCAACTGAGACGATTTGCGAGATTTCTTCGCATCCTTTCCGTGGTCGGAGGTGTGCATTAGAGACTCCGATGTTAACGGATGCGCGGAATCGGTCACGGAGATTATTCTTCTCGGGATGAAGATTTACCTTCCGCATTCCATCAAATCAAATTCATCTGATAAACATTCGTTTGATAAAAAATGCGTGTAGTGACGCGTGCAACCAGGCGATTGATACCCCGAAGAAGGTTTACAACAACAGAGCGACCAATAAACTCCTTGAATGCCCAATTGGTTCGCGTCCCTCCTTGCCAATGGCAAGGGCTGTCAGCAATAACTTTGTTTCCTCCTCTTTTCTTCCGTTAGTGACGGACAGAGGGACACTAGGCACACATTTAAAAGATAAAGTTAATGTGTTCGTGAATTTATTTTCCGCGAAATCAAATCTCGATGCCGGTCTTTTGGAACCACTTGTGATCGCGCCGGTACGCTCTTTAATGCGGGATGTGATGTTCCGCCTGCGTACTATTGTAACGTTGTAACGCCCCCACCACCTTTATTCCACCGAGAAAACTAGATCATCCGATGTAACTGTTATGACCCAATCAATGGTGATGATCGATCTCGAGTTTATCGGAGATAGCATCGCCGATGAATTAACTGGGGGTTTGTATGCACCAGTTTAATGTTTTATGTTTCAATTTATGTTCTATGTTTCATATTTGTAATGATAAATTTAATGTGTCATATTGGCGAGAATCACACCGTACGCAGAACAAATACTGGGAAACTACCAATGCGGATTCCGTAGGAACCGGTCAACAAGCGAACGAATGTTCACAGTAAGGCAATTGCTGGAAAAGAAGTGGAAATACGGAGAGACGATTCACCAACTGTTCGTTGACTTCCAAAAAGCCTACGACTCAGTCGCAAGGCAAAGACCCCACCATGTTGTAGTTGAGCTGGGAATCCCGAAAAAAATATGCCGCCCTCATTCAAATCTGCATGAACGAAAACAAAGGGCGAGTTAGAATAGAAAACCTCCTCTCAGAACCATATGAAATCCGGGACGGATTAAAACAGGGGGATGGCCTCTCACTATGTCTTTAAAACCTTGTGCTCGAGTATGTCATCAGAAAGGTACAAGACGAGAACATGGCCGGATCGTCCCTGAACGGGGTCACACAAGTGCTCGCATATGCGGATTACATCTCCGTTTAGGGCGATATTCTAGAAACTGTTAGTGAAAATCGTGAAATCATCATACAAGCGGCAGAAAAGGTGGGCCTTGAAATAAATGAAGTCAAAACAAAACACATGATTACGGCCAGAGCATGTGGACTCACGGAATACATATAAACGTCAGGGGCAAGATATTTGAAAAAGTTAAAGAATTTAAATATCTGGGAACGATACTGACGACCAGTAACGAAATGTCGAAGGAAATTAACAAAAGACTGCATTCGGGCAACGCTAGTTGGCATGCAGTCAGTAAACTGCTGAAATCCAAACTGCTATCACGTAACATAAAGCTCCGGGTCTATAGAACCATAATCATGCCGATTGCTCTATACGGATGCGAAATATGGGCTCTCACAAAACGGGAAGAAAACAAATTCCGCGTATTCGAGAATAATGTTCTAAGGGGTATCTTTGGCGGTAAATATGACGAGGAGGCAGGACAACTAAGGAAACTCCACAACCACGAATTGGAAGAGCTATACCGCAAACCTACAATAGTGAGAGTAATCAGGTCGCGAAGATTAAGATGTGGCGCGAATGGGCAACGATAGGTCGTACAATTCTTGACGGTAGACCAACAGGAAAGACACCGGCAGGACAGCCGCGACGGAGGTGGGAGGACAATGTTAGGTTTAACCTTGAGGAGATCGGATCGGCTGGTCAAGGGTGGAAGGAGAGTGCACAGAACAGGGAACGATGGCGGAGTCGAGTCGGTGAGGCCATGAACTTCCGGGTACCTAAAGGCCAATAAATAATAATAAATAATAATAATCATAGAGCCTTGAGGCATTCCGTTATTAAAAGCAATGCGATCCAAAGATATGCTGTCTACAACAATACGAATCGATTCTCGAGGAAATGTTTCCTCCATTCAATGCTTTCAAATTAACACGAAGTATGCGCCTAAATATACAGTCATCCGTTGAGACTAGTAAATTACTAATATGAAGCAGGGTTGACATCAATATAGAATCGTGCGCTGCGTTGTGGTTCATAGTTATGTTATCCCCACGTTAGCTTAGAGCGTCTGCGCAGGACCAGTAAGTTATAATATAAAATAATTAGGCAAGAATTTAAGCATTTTTAGAATCTAAAAAAAAAAACGAAAAATGAAAAAAAAAACCTTCCCACGTGAGATTGTATAAAGAATAATGTTATTATGAGTAATATTTTGATATTAATATTTTAAATCATTTATTTAAATAATATTTTAAACAAAAAATATAATTTGAATGATATAGCATACATTTTAGACCCCATTGTGGCACCGTGCTATGTGACCCGAGTCCATCGGTTCAGATAACGTAGCGATTCCCACAGAGCGCGGCAACCTACACGCGCCGACGCTGGGAATGCCTGATCAGCGGTTTGCCGATCACTGCACGCCCAGCGATCCGTGGGTTCGTTCGCGTCCCCGCATCCGGGATCGGATCATGTTGCACACTATTCACTCACGGGTGGTTCATTGTACTTTTTTGCCTGATATGCATTTCGTTCTCTCTTCTTCTTTTTGTTGCTAATTCCTTGTAGATATTTTATTTTGCTAGATAACCTTATTTAAGTAAGCTGATAAGTAATGGAATTTATGTACTTCAGTCTAAGGATAAATTCCGTGGGGGCTACTCGTGTCACCCACGTTAAATAATAAATAAATAAGTCGCTCGCGGAAGACCTCGGGAGTACAAACACAAATGTTTATCATGTTTAACTGTTCATCTGATGGTCCAACTGCGCAGGACGACGTCGAGATGATGATGCCGGAAAAATCTTAATACTGTATGAAATATTTACATGGGATCGACTCGAACAATGTCTATTTGGACGCCTGGCACAACAATACTGAAAAGCTATCAATTTCCGTGCAAATGTTTTATGGCGCACTCTTCACTTAATTTTTTATCTTCATTTGTGTTGAATTTTGATAAGTACAGTTATTTTGAATGTACAAATGAATAATTTCAGGACGTCCGTTTGGTATGACAGCTGTCAGAAGAAAGTAGTCAAAGTTATAGTGTTGTCCGAGGCGTTCGCCCTGACTGTATGTCACCATATGTGTAAATAATTTTTTGTATATACTTATTTCACGTCTACATATTGTACATAATTTGAATATCGATATGAATAAATATTTAAAGTCTGTATAAATAATTGATTAACATTAAGTTAATTAAGTCCGTATTTACGTAACGGGTTGTTAAAATATACTCCTTGACTAAAACGTAGCCAGTTGGCAAGACTAATTAATTATTTAAGAACAATGCAAATAATCAATTAACATTTATGTAAATATTTTCTACATCTATGTAAATGCTGTCACATATATATATAAAACAATACAAGTCAACAATTAAGTATATAAAATATGTAGCGTGTGTATATAAAATAATAAATAATTTCAATGCAAACGGCTTTTAGATGAATTTGCAGTCTGTGTAGTATTTTTTACATCAATGCAAATAATTTATTTATACTATATTATATTTTTCATGTGTGTAATTATTCATATATCAATTGATCAACTTTTGCTTATCTATAAAACAATTTCTACATCCGTGGAAATAATTTCACATATGTGAAAAATACTTATTTTATATTCGTGTTGATAACTTTTACATCAATTCAACAATTGCCAATACAAATAATTATTTTACATATATGTACGTAACTCCAACATGGATGAAACTATTATTTAACCCTAATGCGACTCACATCGACATATGTAATTAATTATTATTTCTGAAAGACATTATAGCCACCCGCAGTTACCTAGTGGTACGGACAGCTTTACAGAAATTCAAGAATGAATTAGTACGCAAATGTGTTCTCCTCTAACATTTAGTAAATTATCCTGTTTCCTGTCTGACTTTATGCAGCAATCTGTACTAAATGGTAGTGAATTGTTTTGTAATAAGAGAAATCTGTGCTTCAGTGGTAAAGTTGAATGCTTTAAGCTATCACTAGAGAATAATAAAGCTTGAAAAAGTGATGTCCTGGATACGTCTTGCTGGAGCTTTCCGAAGGACACTAAACTAACGACGACTTTGCTTTTTATTAACTACCTGGTTCGCGTGCAGAATTAATGTTGATTTAAATTGACTTCTTTACTAAAAGCCCCAATATCTCGTCCTCTTGCTCTTCTCATAAAACTTCAAGTTTGTAGTCTCATAACTAGGTATGACACAAAATGAGTAAAACAATTCTATAGAATATTTTTTAAATCGACTTAAAACGGTCAATCACATTAATCGGCTGTGCGCTGCGGTTTTTGGTTCAATTGTAGTCCAAGTTCTGCCACCAAGTTTAGTAAAACTGCAAGAATGTTTCTTCGAGACCCAGAGGACCGTTCCGCCTCCGTAGACGAAAACATATCCGCTTTGGAACTTCCGGTCGTTGTAATCGCTTGCACAACTAGCATCAGCAAATGCATATAGATCCTGTGATGTGTTCCTATACACAATCGCAGCACTTTTGGAATCCTGTAGGCACCGAAGGACGACCATTGCTGCATTCCAATGCTGCTGCCGTGGATCACCGGAGAATTGAGATAATGCGTTAACTGCATAGAATATATTGGCTGTACTAAACATGTAGAGATGCAGTAGATTTCCTATCAAACGACGGTAAAGGGTTTTGTACGAATGTAAACGTTTTCGCTCTCCTTCGATTGATGGTTCCCGAATTCCTTTGGATCGTTCGTTGCCACCAATAGACCTGTGGAGAGGAAGTATGTACCTGCATGGGTACTCCGTTCCCTTCCTCCGCCAACATCTGATTACTGCAGTCCATTACGCCGCCGTAAACTAAACTGTTCGTCGAGAAAAAGGAAGCACACACAAACACTCAGGAAACAAATAAAATGAAACACGGTTTGGTTGTCTGTATAAAAGGTTCGTGTTTTATTTTTAATGTTAGTTATTGAAAGTTGTGGTGACTGTTAATAGGTTCACTTTATGTTAAATTATTTCTATTTGCTAAAAACCCGGTACAAACATTCCCGGAACACATAATTACGTGACTAAAAGGGATACGTCCCGCAGGGGTGCAGACTCCGGTGCACACCCTACGGGAGATGATAAGAAAGAAAAACTCGATGTGCGCGCACTGAAGGATAGAAGAAGACTTAGCGATAATCATCTCGTGCAGCGATAATTCGCATTTTTTGGGTGAGTTTATTGTGCCGTGGTAGATATCCTCTCCAATAAGGATATCGTTTTTACCTACCACCAGAGAAACGTAAAGTCTCTCCTGGTGGTATGTGTGCGATCGTTCGGATCTGTGTGGTTTACACATGCACGAGGGCAATGGGTAAACGAAGCAGACAGGCGGTAAAGACAAAAGAGAGAAATGACCAAATGCACCGTTGGTAATGCGGGTCATTTTTTACGCGATGCCTCGTCGCTATTTTCGACGTTGGGAGAAAAAAGGTGCTAAAAGCAAATTGGATGTTTATGGCATCTCTGGCTGCAATAGAAACCGGGTTCATGTTTGCATTAGGAAATGCTCGAGAATTTGGTTTCAGCATCTATTGCACTAATTATATGCAGCTGATTGGGTTGTTTATTGATGAGAAAAAAAAGGTCACCAGCCAATGTGTATGAAAAGGTACATGACGCGGCTGAGAAAATAGACGGCGCAATATTTATGGTCCCTGTCGTGACGGTTACATTGAATGCAATCCGAATCATTTTGTTTACAGGAATTTGTCTGGTACCGAATTGGTTTAGAATACCAGATAAGCAAAGAAAGAAATCTTACGGAAAATTGTATGCGAAGGGATGCATGAAAAGGTAAGTTTTCTTTATAGGGATTTTAAGATTATAGATGGTGATCTATATAATGCGTGAGGCATTTACAGGTACTAATACTGTTGCATTAGCGAACTTAAGGAAGTTGGGTAGTAGTTATGGGGATTTTTTCAGGTAATTGTACCGTGGGGTTTGGCGGGACCGCCACAGACCATCCTCATAAACAGTAATCAATGTGATTTTTCATTTCGCAACTTTGTAGTACATGCATTTTTGTCTTGTGAGTAGGGCGTTAAAACATCCTCACAGCTAGGCCGGCTCAACGTAAGAGGCGACTAAAGGCCCAGTTCTAGGTGGGGTCCGAATGCCCTGTCGCCCGATGAAATACCACCCCTCCAAGCTATAGGCTCCGTGAAATGGTCGGGAGAAATCCCTGGCCATCTGTCGGAGCTTGGCTGATGGACCGGTTCGAGAAGAGGTTGGTTTAGGTGGTAGGTCGGTCCCAAGGTGAGATACCACCTGGTCACGCTGTACATTCCGCGATATGGTCGGGGGAAATTTTCGACCATGTTTCGAATGTATGGCTGATCGCCCGGACTGACACGGGGATAAGTCATGGTGGTGCCACCTGAAATCAAGAATTCCGGAGGTAAACTAGTTCCACATTTGGTTCTCCCGGGGAGAATATGTCAGGGGGAAAGTTATGACCCTTCTTTCAGTCAAGTCAGCTACACGCTCCGCCTATCCAATGCATGCATTGACATGGATCAAGTAGGATGTGGAACTCGCACCGGATAGAACTACAGATCTCCGTCTGGAATATTTTCCCATGAATAATGACATTGAATTTGTTATGGTTGCACTTTTTAGTTTATAAATATATGTTATTGAAAATATTGTGGTGAGAGTTATATTTGAATTGAATAAGGAGACATCTGTCTCATAAAAAATATCTTTTTGTTTTCATTAACAATAAATAACTGGAACATTATGCCAATGTTATGATAAATAACCGAACTTTAAGAAATTCGTCATCGCATGATCGGGTTCGTTCTCGAATCTATTTAGACGTTCGAGCGGCACTGGCATTTTGTAACATTAAGGGCATCGGTTTCACCAATATGAATGTAAACGCCGTCCACCAAAATTTGCAAACAGCGAAGCCTGATATCCTTGCCCTAAGGTCGATTCGTCGATTGATTCGACATATATTCGTTGCTTAGGATACGACTTGTATTCAAAGTTCTGTTTTATAGGTGGCGTCTGCGTCTTCATGTGATCCAATCTAGCTTGCCAAGGGATGGTAGCGTTGGAACCCAAAAACTGGAACATCATGTGGTTTAGGGTGGTGCTGGGGAATTCTGTTAAATTTCTTTGTTGTTTTTATCGCTCCCCGAATGACGATCGACCAGCGACATTTTTCTAACATCTGTCACGTACGGTCGACTGGATACAGATCAACCACCCGGCTTCTGAAATTGTCGTCCTTGGCGATTTTAATGTACACAACTCCGGCTGGTTGGTACGTTTTAACAGAACCACCGAGGCTGGAAAGTTAGGGGAGATTTTGGCGGTTAGTTTGTGTATTATATATTTGTCCAAGTGTTCCGCCGAACACTGTTTGTAAGAAGGAGAGAATCACACTGGAACACGGACATCAATGAAACACTGAGAGGTTGTTTTATTTACAAACGTCTATTTATTATTTTTTCTTCTTTGTTTTATTTGTTCTGGGCCAATCGGTTACATCGGCTTTGACTATAATTTAATGTATGTGAAACTCGATAAATAACAACACAATGTCTGCCCGCGAATTTTACTTTCGGTTCTGTAGTTCTGATATACTATTCACGTTTCTAAGTCACACGTCGTGATTAACAAGGTACACACTCGACTGACATTAACTTTTCGTTATCCAACAATCGCGATTTTACACACCTCCTCCTTCGGGTTCTATATGTCGACTCCCCGGGTACTCGAAATAGACTCTCCAGTCTGGAGCCTCAATGTAGACTAACTGTCTGCCCAAAAAGATATCCCGATTCAGATCTCCGTTCTGTATCTGCGAAGGAGAAAATTTCCCATTCAATCTGCTAACAGAATTTTCCACAGTATCTGTTAGCAGCACACCATCTTCCTTTTCATCTCACAAGGAGAATTTCCCAATGAACCTGGAAGGAGAATCTTGGACATGATCATTACATCGTTATAACCATCCGTGGTGGTCATTGAAATTCGGTTCGACGGTTGTCGATTGTGTGCCGCCTTTATTTACACAGCACATCTGGCGCGCAGGCCGACGGATATCGTGCAATTTGAATGGACGTACGGTCCATGGGTTTTGTTTAACTTTTTTCAGTTAAAACTAACAATCCATTAGATCTTTGTAATGGGTGTGAAATACAAAAAGGGAACCGTGGGATTTGAGTAGTTCGTTTGGTTGGTTTTACTCTCATAAATATTCCCGATATAACTCGTTGAGATATTTATGGTTGCCTAGAATTTGGCAGCGGATAAGCGATATGCCTTATTGTATGATCAGCTTCGCCATATCTGGAGGTACGGGGCTGCCAACTGGGACGATTTGCGAGATTTCTTCGCATCCTTTCCGTGGTCGGAGGTGTGCATTAGAGACTCCGATGTTAACGGATGCGCGGAATCGGTCACGGAGATTATTCTTCTCGGGATGAAAATTTACCTTCCGCATTCCATCAAATCAAATTCATCTGATAAACATTCGTTTGATAAAAAATGCGTGTAGTGACGCGTGCAACCAGGCGATTGATACCCCGAAGAAGGTTTACAACAACAGAGCGACCAATAAACTCCTTGAATGCCCAATTGGTTCGCGTCCCTCCTTGCCAATGGCAAGGGCTGTCAGCAATAACTTTGTTTCCTCCTCTTTTCTTCCGTTAGTGACGGACAGAGGGACACTAGGCACACATTTAAAAGATAAAGTTAATGTGTTCGTGAATTTATTTTCCGCGAAATCAAATCTCGATGCCGGTCTTTTGGAACCACTTGTGATCGCGCCGGTACGCTCTTTAATGCGGGATGTGATGTTCCGCCTGCGTACTATTGTAACGTTGTAACGCCCCCACCACCTTTATTCCACCGAGAAAACTAGATCATCCGATGTAACTGTTATGACCCAATCAATGGCGATGATCGATCTCGAGTTTATCGGAGATAGCATCGCCGATGAATTAACTGGGGGTTTGTATGCACCAGTTTAATGTTTTATGTTTCAATTTATGTTCTATGTTTCATATTTGTAATGATAAATTTAATGTGTCATATTGGCGAGAATCACACCGTACGCAGAACAAATACTGGGAGACTACCAATGCGGATTCCGTAGGAACCGGTCAACAAGCGAACGAATGTTCACAGTAAGGCAATTGCTGGAAAAGAAGTGGAAATACGGAGAGACGATTCACCAACTGTTCGTTGACTTCCAAAAAGCCTACGACTCAGTCGCAAGGCAAAGACCCCACCATGTTGTAGTTGAGCTGGGAATCCCGAAAAAAATATGCCGCCCTCATTCAAATCTGCATGAACGAAAACAAAGGGCGAGTTAGAATAGAAAACCTCCTCTCAGAACCATATGAAATCCGGGACGGATTAAAACAGGGGGATGGCCTCTCACTATGTCTTTAAAACCTTGTGCTCGAGTATGTCATCAGGAAGGTACAAGACGAGAACATGGCCGGATCATCCCTGAACGGGGTCACACAAGTGCTCGCATATGCGGATTACATCTCCGTTTTGAGCGATAATCTAGAAACTGTTAGTAAAAACCGTGAAATCATCATACAAGCGGCAGAAAAGGTGGGCTTTGAAATAAATGAAGTCAAAACAAAACACATGATTACGGCCAGAGCATGTGGACTCACGGAATACATATAAACGTCAGAGGCAAGATATTTGAAAAAGTTAAAGAATTTAAATATCTGGGAACGATACTGACGACCAGTAACGAAATGTCGAAGGAAATTAACAAAAGACTGCATTCCGGCAACGCTAGTTGGCATGCAGTCAGTAAACTGCTGAAATCCAAACTGCTATCACGTAACATAAAGCTCCGGGTCTATAGAACCATAATCATGCCGATTGCTCTATACGGATGCGAAATATGAGCTCTCACAAAACGGGAAGAAAACAAATTCCGCGTATTCGACGTATAATTCTTGACGGTAGACCAACAGGAAAGAGACCGGCAGGACAGCCGCGACGGAGGTGGGAGGACAATGTTAGGTTTAACCTTGGGGAGATCGGATCGGCTGGTCAAGGGTGGAAGTAGAGTGCACAGAACAGGGAACGATGGCGGAGTCGAGTCGGTGAGGCCATGAACTTCCGGGTTCCTAAAGGCCAATAAATAATAATAAATAATAATAATCATAGAGCCTTGAGGCATTCCGTTATTAAAAGCAATGCGATCCAAAGATATGCTGTCTACAACAATACGAATCGATTCTCGAGGAAATGTTTCCTCCATTCAATGCTTTCAAATTAACACGAAGTATGCGCCTAAATATACAGTCATCCGTTGAGACTAGTAAATTACTAATATGAAGCAGGGTTGACATCAATATAGAATCGTGCGCTGCGTTGTGGTTCATAGCTATGTTATCCCCACGTTAGCTTAGAGCGTCTGCGCAGGACCAGTAAGTTATAATATAAAATAATTAGGCAAGAATTTAAGCATTTTTAGAATCTAAAAAAAAAAAACGAAAAATGAAAAAAAAACCTTCCCACGTGAGATTGTATATAGAATAATGTTATTATGAGTAATATTTTGATATTAATATTTTAAATCATTTATTTAAATAATATTTTAAACAAAAAATATAATTTGAATGATATAGCATACATTTTAGACCCCATTGTGGCACCGTGCTATGTGACCCGAGTCCATCGGTTCAGATAACGTAGCGATTCCCACAGAGCGCGGCAACCTACACGCGCCGACGCTGGGAATGCCTGATCAGCGGTTTGCCGATCACTGCACGCCCAGCGATCCGTGGGTTCGTTCGCGTCCCCGCATCCGGGATCGGATCATGTTGCACACTATTCACCCACGGGTGGTTCATTGTACTTTTTTGCCTGATATGCATTTCGTTCTCTCTTCTTCTTTTTGTTGCTAATTCCTTGTAGATATTTTATTTTGCTAGATAACCTTATTTAAGTAAGCTGATAAGTAATGGAATTTATGTACTTCTGTCTAAGGATAAATTCCGTGGGGGCTACTCGTGTCACCCACGTTAAATAATAAATAAATAAGTCGCTCGCGGAAGACCTCGGGAGTACAAACACAAATGTTTATCATGTTTAACTGTTCATCTGATGGTCCAACTGCGCAGGACGACGTCGAGATGATGATGCCGGAAAAATCTTAATACTGTATGAAATATTTACATGGGATCGACTCGAACAATGTCTATTTGGACGCCTGGCACAACAATACTGAAAAGCTATCAATTTCCGTGCAAATGTTTTATGGCGCACTCTTCACTTAATTTTTTATCTTCATTTGTGTTGAATTTTGATAAGTACAGTTATTTTGAATGTACAAATGAATAATTTCAGGACGTCCGTTTGGTATGACAGCTGTCAGAAGAAAGTAGTCAAAGTTATAGTGTTGTCCGAGGCGTTCGCCCTGACTGTATGTCACCATATGTGTAAATAATTTTTGTATATAATTATTTCACGTCTACATATTGTACATAATTTGAATATCAATATGAATAAATATTTAAAGTCTGTATAAATAATTGATTAACATTAAGTTAATTAAGTCCGTATTTACATAACAGGTTGCTAATATATCATCATCATCACCGGCACCACAACCGGGAACCGGTCTTGGCCTTATTTAGCAAGTCCTGAGGCTTGTTAAATTTTCCATAATGATTTGTCTTTTCCGAGCAAAGTCATTAGTCTTGCGCCAGAGGATCCCCGACGGGGTATTTAAAGTCTGTGTAAATAATTTATTAACATATATTAAATAATTATTTAAGAACAATGCAAATAATCAATTAACATTTATGTAAATATTTTCTATATCTATGTAAATCCTGTCACATATATATAAAACAATACAAGATATATAAAATAATGTATCATGTGTTTAAAAAATTAATAATTTCAATGCAAACGACTTTTAGATGAATTTGCAATCCGTGTAGTATTTTTTACATCAATGCAAATAATTTATTTATACTATATCATATTATTCATATATCAATTGATCAACTTTTACTTATCTATAAAACAATTTCTACATCCGTGGAAATAATTTCACATATATGAAAAATACTTATTTTATATTCGTGTTGATAACTTTTACATCAATTCAACAATTGTCAATACAAATAATTATTTTACATATATGTACGTAACTCCAACATGGATGAAACTGTTATTTAACCCTAATGCGACTCACATCGACATATGTAATTAATTATTATTTCTGAAAGACATTATAGCCACCCGCAGTTACCTAGTGGTACGGACAGCTTTACAGAAATTCAAGAATGAATTAGTACGCAAATGTGTTCTCCTCTAACATTTAGTAAATTATCCTGTTTCCTGTCTGACTTTATGCAGCAATCTGTACTGAATGGTAGTGAATTGTTTTGTAATAAGAGAAATCTGTGCTTCAGTGGTAAAGTTGAATGCTTTAAGCTATCACTAGAGAATAATAAAGCTTGAAAAAGTGATGTCCTGGATACGTCTTGCTGGAGCTTTCCGAAGGACACTAAACTAACGACGACTTTGCTTTTTATTAACTACCTGGTTCGCGTGCAGAATTAATGTTGATTTAAATTGACTTCTTTACTAAAAGCCCCAATATCTCGTCCTCTTGCTCTTCTCATAAAACTTCAAGTTTGTAGTCTCATAACTAGGTATGACACAAAATGAGTAAAACAATTCTATAGAATATTTTTTAAATCGACTTAAAACGGTCAATCACATTAATCGGCTGTGCGCTGCGGTTTTTGGTTCAATTGTAGTCCAAGTTCTGCCACCAAGTTTAGTAAAACTGCAAGAATGTTTCTTCGAGACCCAGAGGACCGTTCCGCCTCCGTAGACGAAAACATATCCGCTTTGGAACTTCCGGTCGTTGTAATCGCTTGCACAACTAGCATCAGCAAATGCATATAGATCCTGTGATGTGTTCCTATACACAATCGCAGCACTTTTGGAATCCTGTAGGCACCGAAGGACGAGCATTGCTGCATTCCAATGCTGCTGCCGTGGATCACCGGAGAATTGAGATAATGCGTTAACTGCATAGAATATATTGGCTGTACTAAACATATAGAGATGCAGTAGATTTCCTATCAAACGACGGTAAAGGGTTTTGTACGAATGTAAACGTTTTCGCTCTCCTTCGATTGATGGTTCCCGAATTCCTTTGGATCGTTCGTTGCCACCAATAGACCTGTGGAGAGGAAGTATGTACCTGCATGGGTACTCCGTTCCCTTCCTCCGCCAACATCTGATTACTGCAGTCCATTTCGCCGCCGTAAACTAAACTGTTCGTCGAGAAAAAGGAACCACACACAAACACTCAGGAAACAAATAAAATGAAACACGGTTTGGTTGTCTGTATAAAAAGTTCGTGTTTTATTTTTAATGTTAGTTATTGAAAGTTGTGGTGACTGTTAATACGTTCACTTTATGTTAAATTATTTCTATTTGCTAAAAACCCGGTACAAACATTCGCGGAACACATAATTACGTGACTAAAAGGGATACGTCCCGCAGGGGTGCAGACTCCGGTGCACACCCTACGGGAGATGATAAGAAAGAAAAACTCGATGTGCGCGCACTGAAGGATAGAAGAAGACTCAGCGATAAACATCTCGTGCAGCGATAATTCGCATTTTTGGGTGAGTTTATTGTGCCGTGGTAGATATCCTCTCCAATAAGGATATCGTTTTTACCTACCACCTGAGAAACGTAAAGTCTCTCTTGGTGGTATGTGTGCGATCGTTCGGATCTGTGTGGTTTACACATGCACACATGTAAAGACAAAAGAGAGAAATGACCAAATGCGCCGTTAGTAATGCGGGTCATTTTTTACGCGATGCCTCGTCGCTATTATCGACGTTGGGAGAAAAAAGGTGCTAAAAGCAAATTGGATGTTTATGGCATCTCTGGCTGCAGTAGAAACCGGGTTCATGTTTGCATTAGGAAATGCTCGAGAATTTGGTTTCAGCGTCTATTGCACTAATTATATGCAGCTGCTTGGGTTGTTTATTGATGAGCAAAAAAAGGTCGCCAGCCAATGTGTATGAAAAAGTACATGACGCGGCTGGGAAAATAGACGGCGCAATATTTATGGTCCCTGTCGTGACGGTTACATTGAATGCAATCCGAATCATTTTGTTTACAGGAATTTGTCTGGTACCGAATTGGTTTAGAATACCAGATAAGCAAAGAAGGCGAGTCAGCTACACGCGCCGCCTATCCAATGCATGCATTGACATGGATCAAGTAGAATGTGGAACTCGCACCGGATAGAACTACAGATCTCCGTCTGGAATATTTTCCCATGAATAATGACATTGAATTTGTTATGGTTGCACTTTTTAGTTTATAAATATATGCTATCGAAAATATTGTGGTGAGAGTTATATTTGAATTGAATAAAGAGACATCTGTCTCATAAAAAATATCTTTTGGTTTTCATTAACAATAAATAACTGGAACATTATGCCAATGTTATGATAAATAACCGAACTTTAAGAAATTCGTCATCGCATAATCGGGTTCGTTCTCGAATCTATTTAGACGTTCGAGCGGCAATGGCATTTTGTAGCATTAAAGGCATCGGTTTCACCAATATGAATGTAAACGCCGTCCACCAAAATTTGCAAACAGCGAAGCCTGATATCCTTGCCCTAAGGTCGATTCGTCGATTGATTCGACATATCTTCGTTGCTTAGGATACGACTTGTATTCAAAGTTCTGTTTTATAGGTGGCGTCTGCGTCTTCATGTGATCCAATCTAGCTTGCCAAGGGATGGTAGCGTTGGAACCCAAAAACTGGAACATCATGTGGTTTAGGGTGGTGCTGGGGAATTCTGTTAAATTTCTTTGTTGTTTTTATCGCTCCCCGAATGACGATCGACCAGCGACATTTTTCTAACATCTGTCACGTACGGTCGACTGGATACAGATCAACCACCCGGCTTCTGAAATTGTCGTCCTTGGCGATTTTAATGTACACAACTCCGGCTGGTTGGTACGTTTTAACAGAACCACCGAGGCTGGAAAGTTAGGGGAGATTTTGGCGGTTAGTTTGTGTATTATATATTTGTCCAAGTGTTCCGCCGAACACTGTTTGTAAGAAGGAGAGAATCACACTGGAACACGGACATCAATGAAACACTGAGAGGTTGTTTTATTTACAAACGTCTATTTATTATTTTTTCTTCTTTGTTTTATTTGTTCTGGGCCAATCGGTTACATCGGCTTTGACTATAATTTAATGTATGTGAAACTCGATAAATAACAACACAATGTCTGCCCGCGAATTTTACTTTCGGTTCTGTAGTTCTGATATACTATTCACGTTTCTAAGTCACACGTCGCGATTAACAAGGTACACACTCGACTGACATTAACTTTTCGTCATCCAACAATCGCGATTTTACACACCTCCTCCTTCGGGTTCAATATGTCGACTCCCCGGGTACTCGAAATAGACTCTCCAGTCTGGAGCCTCAATGTAGACTAACTGTCTGCCCAAAAAGATATCCGGATTCAGATCTCCGTTCTGTATCTGCGAAGGAGAAAATTTCCCATTCAATCTGCTAACAGAATTTTCCACAGTATCTGTTAGCAGCACACCATCTTCCTTTTCATCTCACAAGGAGAATTTCCCAATGAACCTGGAAGGAGAATCTTGGACATGATCATTACTTTGTTATAACCATCCGTGGTGGTCATTGAAATTCGGTTCGACGGTTGTCGATTGTGTGCCGCCTTTATTTACACAGCACATCTGGCGCGCAGGCCGACGGATATCGTGCAATTTGAATGGACGTACGGTCCATGGGTTTTGTTTAACTTTTTTCAGTTAAAACTAACAATCCATTAGATCTTTCTAATGGGTGTGAAATACAAAAAAGGAACCGTGGGATTTGAGTAGTTCCTTTTGTTGGTTTTACTCTCATAAATATTCCCGATATATCTCGTTGAGATATTTATGGTTGCCTAGAATTTGGCAGCGGATAAGCGATATGCCTTATTGTATGAGGTTGCCGCTGCCTTTGTTTGCGCAACGGATTTGGGTGGTCTTTATGGTAGACTACTCGCACGTGCATCCGTTGGTCGGCTAATTTACCGACGATAGCAATTCCTTGTAACATCGTGTAGATGTTCAGGATTTCCGATTGTGCAGTGCTGGAGTGCGGCGCATTTCAGTCTTTGGGTTTGTTTTTGGGTATAGGATTAGTGAATGTTTTACCTTTGTTTCAGGTATGCTATATTCGAATTGTTGAGCCTGACATTGAAAGCTTTGGGACGTTCAGTTCCTTGCTTTTTAGTGTCAGGCTCAACGTTGGCTGAATGTTTCCGGCCCCTAGCAGGACTTAGTGGCAGGCGTCTGTGGGCGCGTGTAATTCTTTCCGGTAAGTATGTCCCTTGAAGGGTAGGAACCTTACCTGTGGTGAATTGTACGGTTCGTAGAACGCTACAAGATGTTCGCTGTTAGCCGCAATTTGACTCAATTCGTAGAGGAAGCTACGCGAGTGCCGGAAACCTGAGGTGATTATACGAACACCCTGGACCTGCTTTTGACGGCCGAGCCGAGCATTTATACCGTGGAGATTGTTGTGCCATCGGGAAACTCAGGTCACTGCTTGGTATCTGTCGCGCAACCGCGTGCATTTCAAGCGAATAACCGATCTAAACAGCTTCGCCATATCTGGAGGTACGGGGCTGCCAACTGGGACGATTTGCGAGATTTCTTCGCATCCTTTCCGTGGTCGGAGGTGTGCATTAGAGACTCCGATGTTAACGGATGCGCGGAATCGGTCACGGAGATTATTCTTCTCGGGATGAAGATTTACCTTCCGCATTCCATCAAACCAAATTCATCTGATAAACATTCGTTTGATAAAAAAAATGCGTGTAGTGACGCGTGCAACCAGGCGATTGATACCCCGAAGAAGGTTTACAACAACAGAGCGACCAATAAACTCCTTGAATGCCCAACTGGTTCGCGTCCCTCCTTGCCAATGGAAGGGGCTGTCAGCAATAACTTTGTTTCCTCCTCTTTTCTTCCGTTAGTGACGGACAGAGGGACACTAGGCACAAATTTAAAAGATAAAGTTAATGTGTTCGCGAATTTATTTTCCGCGAAATCAAATATCGATGCCGGTCTTTTGGAACCACTTGTGATCGCGCCGGTACGCTCTTTAATGCGGGATGTGATGTTCCGCCTGCGTACTATTGTAACGTTGTAACGCCCCCACCACCTTTATTCCACCGCGAAAAAGAAAAAGAAGTGGGAATACGGAGAGACGATTCACCAACTGTTCGTTGACTTCCAAAAAGCCTACGACTCAGTCGCAAGGCAAAGACCCCACCATGTTGTAGTTGAGCTGGGAATCCCGAAAAAATATGCCGCCCTCATTCAAATCTGCATGAACGAAAACAAAGGGCGAGTTAGAATAGAAAACCTCCTCTCAGAACCATATGAAATCCGGGATGGATTAAAACAGGGGGATGGCCTCTCACTATGTCTTTAAAACCTTGTGCTCGAGTATGTCATCAGAAAGGTACAAGACGAGAACATGGCCGGATCATTCCTGAACGGGGTCACACAAGTGCTCGCATATGCGGATTACATCTCCGTTTTGGGCGATAATCTAGAAACTGTTAGTAAAAACCGTGAAATCATCATACAAGCGGCAGAAAAGGTGGGCCTTGAAATAAATGAAGTCAAAACAAAACACATGATTACGGCCAGAGCATGTGGACTCACGGAATACATATAAACGTCAGAGGCAAGATATTTGAAAAAGTTAAAGAATTTAAATATCTGGGAACGATACTGACGACCAGTAACGAAATGTCGAAGGAAATTAACAAAAGACTGCATTCCGGCAACGCTAGTTGGCATGTAGTCAGTAAACTGCTGAAATCCAAACTGCTATCACGTAACATAAAGCTCCGGGTCTATAGAACCATAATCATGCCGATTGCTCTATACGGATGCGAAATATGGGCTCTCACAAAACGGGAAGAAAACAAATTCCGCGTATTCGAGAATAATGTTCTAAGGGGTATCTTTGGCGGTAAATATGACGAGGAGGCAGGACAACTAAGGAAACTCCACAACCACGAATTGGAAGAGCTATACCGCAAACCTACAATAGTGAGAGTAATCAGGTCGCGAAGATTAAGATGTGGCGCGAATGGGCAACGATAGGTCGTATAATTCTTGACGGTAGACCAACAGGAAAGACACCGGCAGGACAGCCGCGACGGAGGTGGGAGGACAATGTTAGGTTTAACCTTGAGGAGATCGGATCGGCTGGTCAAGGGTGGAAGGAGAGTGCACAGAACAGGGAACGATGGCGGAGTCGAGTCGGTGAGGCCATGAACTTCCGGGTACCTAAAGGCCAATAAATAATAATAAATAATAATAATCATAGAGCCTTGAGGCATTCCGTTATTAAAAGCAATGCGATCCAAAGATATGCTGTCTACAACAATACGAATCGATTCTCGAGGAAATGTTTCCTCCATTCAATGCTTTCAAATTAACACGAAGTATGCGCCTAAATATACAGTCATCCGTTGAGACTAGTAAATTACTAATATGAAGCAGGGTTGACATCAATATAGAATCGTGCGCTGCGTTGTGGTTCATAGTTATGTTATCCCCACGTTAGCTTAGAGCGTCTGCGCAGGACCAGTAAGTTATAATATAAAATAATTAGGCAAGAATTTAAGCATTTTTAGAATCTAAAAAAAAAAACGAAAAATGAAAAAAAAAACCTTCCCACGTGAGATTGTATAAAGAATAATGTTATTATGAGTAATATTTTGATATTAATATTTTAAATCATTTATTTAAATAATATTTTAAACAAAAAATATAATTTGAATGATATAGCATACATTTTAGACCCCATTGTGGCACCGTGCTATGTGACCCGAGTCCATCGGTTCAGATAACGTAGCGATTCCCACAGAGCGCGGCAACCTACACGCGCCGACGCTGAGAATGCCTGATCAGCAGTTTGCCGATCACTGCACGCCCAGCGATCCGTGGGTTCGTTCGCGTCCCCGCATCCGGGATCGGATCATGTTGCACACTATTCACCCACGGGTGGTTCATTGTACTTTTTTGCCTGATATGCATTTCGTTCTCTCTTCTTCTTTTTGTTGCTAATTCCTTGTAGATATTTTATTTTGCTAGATAACCTTATTTAAGTAAGCTGATAAGTAATGGAATTTATGTACTTCAGTCTAAGGATAAATTCCGTGGGGGCTACTCGTGTCACCCACGTTAAATAATAAATAAATAAGTCGCTCGCGGAAGACCTCGGGAGTACAAACACAAATGTTTATCATGTTTAACTGTTCATCTGATGGTCCAACTGCGCAGGACGACGTCGAGATGATGATGCCGGAAAAATCTTAATACTGTATGAAATATTTACATGGGATCGACTCGAACAATGTCTATTTGGACGCCTGGCACAACAATACTGAAAAGCTAACAATTTCCGTGCAAATGTTTTATGGCGCACTCTTCACTTAATTTTTTATCTTCATTTGTGTTGAATTTTGATAATTGAGAAGTTATTTTGAATGTACAAATAAATAATTTCAGGACGTCCGTTTGGTATGACAGCTGTCAGAATAAAGTAGTCAAAGTTATAGTGTTGTCCGAGGCGTTCGCCCTGACTGTATGTCACCATATGTGTAAATAATTTTTTGGATATAATTATTTCACGTCCATATATTGTACATAATTTGAATATCAATATGAATAAATATTTAAAGTCTGTGTAAATAATTGATTAACATTAAGTTAATTAAGTCCGTATTTACGTAACGGGTTGTTAAAATATACTCCTTGACTAAAACGTAGCCAGTTGGCAAGACTAATTAATTATTTAAGAACAATGCAAATAATCAATTAACATTTATGTAAATATTTTCTACATCTATGTAAATGCTGTCACATATATATATAAAACAATACAAGTCAACAATTAAGTATATAAAATATGTAGCGTGTGTATATAAAATAATAAATAATTTCAATGCAAACGGCTTTTAGATGAATTTGCAGTCTGTGTAGTATTTTTTACATCAATGCAAATAATTTATTTATACTATATTATATTTTTCATGTGTGTAATTATTCATATATCAATTGATCAACTTTTGCTTATCTATAAAACAATTTCTACATCCGTGGAAATAATTTCACATATGTGAAAAATACTTATTTTATATTCGTGTTGATAACTTTTACATCAATTCAACAATTGCCAATACAAATAATTATTTTACATATATGTACGTAACTCCAACATGGATGAAACTATTATTTAACCCTAATGCGACTCACATCGACATATGTAATTAATTATTATTTCTGAAAGACATTATAGCCACCCGCAGTTACCTAGTGGTACGGACGGCTTTACACAAATTATGTGAAATGTATGTATCTATAAAATTCACGAATGAATTAAATACATAAATGCATTCACCGGTAAGAACCAGTAACTAGTCCTGGTTTTCTGTCTGGCTTTATGCAGCAATCTGTACGAAATATTAGTGAATTGTTTTCGAATCGAATGAAATCTGTGCTTTAGTTGGAAAGTTTACATTGACTGCTTTAAGCTATCACCACAGAATAATAAAGCTTTAAAAAGTATTGTCCTGAATACGTTTTGCTGGAGCTTTCCCAAGGACACTAAACTAACGACGACTTTGCTTTTTACTAATTGGTTCGTGTGCAGAATTAATGTTGGTTGACATTGTCTTTTTTTATTTGAAGCGCCACTATCTCGTCCTCTTGCTCTTCTCATAAAACGTCAAGTTTGTAGTCTTGTGGGGGTAGAAGTGTTGATGCCGACGTACGGCAAGGATCCCATTAACTTCCCCAACGATATTGGTCCGTCGAAGTGTGTTCCACAAAGAGCACGAATAAATAAAAACGCACTCTTTTATTTTGTTGTTTTTTTATGTTCTTCATTTTAATTTAATTTGTTTTAAAAATTATTACGACACTAAGACAAAAATTAGAATACTTGTTTTTTGATGCAAAACTGGGTCAGATACAGTGAAAATTTGTTAAAAACCGTGAAGACTTTCGCGACAATTTTACACTGAAGCTGCATACACAATAAACAGATTACACTCGACTCTACTCACTTCTGCACCGTATGGTGGATGATTAGTGACCGCATTGAATATAACTAATTTAAATTGTGCCCGAGCGACAGCGTGTCCAATCGCAATGGAGATGGGATAGTGACTGGTGAATTAAGGGTGAAATTCTGTATTTCACTTTACACACAGGACAACCAAAAGAAAGCACGCCTCTGCTCTCTCAACCTCACGCCCGTCGAAGTGTGGGTAACTTTTGTTAATAGGGAAATTGGCGGACATGGAGAATGAGAGAACAGAAACATGATGTGCTTTGGTTGTGTGTTTTGGTATCAAATGCAGCTACTGACATGACCCACGCATTGAACCGTGTAAAGACAGAATTTCAGAGGAAAGGAAAACCTAGCTGATGTTATTCACCTGCAAAAAGAGATCATTAATCCCAAGCGAATAGGTGATCTGGGAAAAGTCAATAGGACGCCGCGTCACTTGGGGATATAATACCCTGGGGAAAACTCTGTGGAATGTTGGTAAATACCCAAGCCAATGGATGATGATGCAACTGTGGGGACTCTAACAGATACACACAATACACAAGCAAAATAGTGAAGAACACGAACGAAAAATCGAATAAGAAAAATACATCAGAACCGTATACCAAGCGATAAACAAAAATAATTCACATCAGTGCAGTATAGTCGAGTTTGGAAATCAAATTCAAAACACGGTCAGTAGCCTGATGTGTAACGCTTAGGTAAAATTTTTTTCGTGATTCGAGCTGTCATAGCGTCAGTTCGGATAGCGGGAAACTAGTCACAAATTCAGAACATAAAGCTAATGTGTTCGCGAAGTTATTTTCCGCGAATTCAACCCTCGATATCAGTCATTTGGAACCACCTGTGATCGCGCCGGTATGGTATTCAATGTGGGACGTTAGGTTCCCCCCTCTTACTATTCAACGCATTCTATTTGGACTGGACTGTAAGAAGGCAACCGGCCCGGACGGAATACCAGCAGTAGTCCTTAAGAACTGTACCCCAGAATTGTTGCAGATTGTTGGCAGGCTCTTCCGCTTATCTTATGCATGGAGGACATTTCCTACCTGCTGGACGGTGGGTCGAATTCAGCCAATCCCAAAGAAGGGGAAAAACTGTTTCCCACAAAATTACCCGCCGATAGCATTACTGACTATGTTGTCTAAGGTGATGGAAATTGTCGTCAATGCCGAATTAATTAAGTATTTGGAGTGCAACGGACTGCAGAATAATCGTCAATTCGCATTCCGCGACAGGCGATCTGTTATATAATTAACGGCAATTATATTAACAATTTTTAATGTGCGTTATATATATGTAGGTTTAATGTGCGTTTAATAATAATGAAAATGCGTTTGAATATATTTAAACATTTGTTTCAATGTGATAATGTGGACATCCTCCGTGAGTTTGCTTACATATACGTAAAAACTGGAACAAACCAGTAGGGATCAAAAAGTGAGTGAGGGAATATTCGTACTGCTGATACAGTCGTCTTTTGTTACATTGTTATCTCCAATTTCGAAAAGTAATTTGTGAGGGTAACCAAGAAAAGGTGAGTGAAATTAGAAAAAAAATTTATATATAATATAAGGTGTTACAAAAAAAAAGTATAACAGATCCACGGGAGAACTTTTGGCCCTTATAACCGATATATGGACATCTGAGATTGAGGAACATCCTGATTCCAGAGCCGTCGCATAGGATATTGTGGGGAGGAATTATTGTGCCTAGCACGGACGCTCCGTTCACTTCCTCCTCTATCATAAATTGTTCGCCGCGTAAAACACTGAAGGAAAAGCACAAACACGATCGCACAAGTAAAAATAAAACACTCGATTGTTGGCTGTTGATGTTTCTTTATATAACGATAAAAGGATCTTATATTTCACTTAGGACTTGTGGGGATTATTCTTCTAGTTTTGAATGTATATCAAAATCGAACAACACATAAAATGACAGATTTTAATCAATACTTTCACCAACTTTAACTAAAGTTACTTGTACAACGCGAACACGACTCCGGTATATATTTGCGCGTCTCCGCAGTGACGGAGAGTGGGAGCGGCGTGACCATTGCGGTCAGCGGATGGAATTAGACTCAACGATATTCAATCGTTTTGGGGTAAGATTTCCCGAGAGAAAAAGTGTTTCTCTCGTGGTGGAAACAAGGAAGAAAGACTTGGCAATATATGTGTATGTGTGAGTGAAGATCACTTGGTTTTTTTCATACACAAGGCCATGGGAATGAACCTGAAACAAAGAAAGGAAAAAGGGATCGTGGAGTTCTTTGTTTATGTGAGAGGTTACTGGGAAACGAATCCAGAACTATGTAGGATAAAAGGAATTTATGGCCCGAGAGTTAAACTGAGTAAACAAGTTGCAACTCATTAGATGGTAGGTGCATTTGGGATACTAGGATAATTGAATTGTTTGCGTATCGCCAGAATGCCTGCTGAAGGACAGCGGTCTTTTGTTTACTCATGGTGTGAGTTAGGGAAATAGTCTCAACGTGGATGGTGCTAATTACACACAGCTTGTGTTGGACTATTTATCGCTGGCTAAAAGGGTCGACAGCCGAGGTGTGCATAGATCGTTTTTATGTACACATATTGAGGCTGGGATTAGCCAACTCAAGGGTAAGATTTCCTGATATTCGGTCGTATGATATGCGAACCGATGAATTTTATTACAGGGAATTTATGATAAGGTAAGGAAGAACTCTTACAGGAATTTGTATGTGAAGGGAATGCTAGAAAAGGTAAGAATTCTTTTACTGAAGCTTTTTAGATTATACCTTAGATAATCCTAGATGCGCAAAGCATTTAAGGTGCTAATGCGACTGCATTAGCGAAGTTATGTGATTGGATGGAAGTTATGGGGTTTTTTTTAGGTAAGTGAACCGTGGGGTTTGGCGGAACCGCCACAATATCTTCAAGGCTTTTGACCACGTCTGGAATGGAGCATTGCTGAGCAAACTTCGTTCATATGGTCTTTCCCAGCAGCCTTGCGACTGGACGAAGAGCTTCCTCGCAAATCGATCGATATGGGTTGTTGTGGACGGCGAGTCTTCGGTTATGTATCTTGTTAATCCCGGAGTGCCTCGAGGACCTATTTTGGATCCAACCTTGTTTTTGTTTCATATAAATGATTTGTTGGAGTCAACTGATAACCGTGATCGGACGATTAGTGCATCAACGTCGCATTAGTTGAGATGTAGCCAGATCGACTCTTTGAATTGGGATCTGGTTAGGGTCCTGCAGTGGGGAACGGTCAATCTCGTCGACTTTAATACAACGAAGACACAATATAAAATATTGACAAAGAAAATCGGATCATCGGTTCTACAGCTGATGATGAGTGGCTAGGCCGTCGAGTCTGGGGAAAGCTAGAAGTTACTCCGCGTCTTGATCTGTGGGAATGTCTCGTCGGATAAATACGTGTCGAACATTGCCAGGTTCGCCTTTGGAAAACTGAGTTATCTTTTTAGAGCCAAAAAATAGTTTACTCCGTCCCAACTTTTTCTACTGTATAAATCCCAAATTAGACCCGCGCTCGAATATTGCTCTTATGTTTGGACCTCTGCTCCTAGGCATATCTTCCACCTACTTCAGAGTATACAGATACGACCGCGGGACTTTAGTCGTTATCACATCGAAGGCGCCTAGCTGACCTCTGTATGTTTTACAGATATTATAACGGTTACTGTTCTTCGGAGATTCGTGGTATTGTTCTGCGCGATACGGTTTATATGCGCTCTTCGAGACAATCCAACAGATTGCACCACTTTGCGGTCATCTCCGACGGCGGGAACATCTCAGAATCAGAACTCGTTCCGTTACAGAGCAGGAAAGCTGTGGAATTACCTCCCCGCGCGAGTGTTTCCGGAGCGTTACAACCTGTAACTGTTCAAAAAGAACTGCAACAGTTATTTGGTGGCTTCTCGGGGTGGTGACTCGCGCTATAGGTTCACATCTGCCGAGAGAAGTGTTTAAAAAAAAAAAAAAAAAAATCGCCCCACGTTAGCTTGTGTATACAATAATGATATTTCGAATAATATTTTAATAACAATATTTTAAATTATTTGTTTATATAATATTTTAAACAGTCAGCCGCGAACTCTCTTACAGTGAACACCAGTTTTGAATAGTGCGCCAGTTAGAAGGTGAAGTGACTACCTATTTAAAAAGTAAAAGTATTTCAAGAGAAATTTTTGACAACAGATAAAACTTCTAAGAATTCACAAACAAAACACAACAAAGACACATCAGGTAAGAAACCCAAAATATGGCCCTAGGGCCAAGACAGCATACCGGCAACAGGTTCCTAGAACTGGGAGAATGCTCACTCTCAGGCTCTGCAACCAACGTGCCAACAAAAAAGAAAAGACAATCCGGCAGCCCATTGTCTTTCGATTTCCCTGCTTTGCCGAACAAAGCAATTTTAAAAACACCTCGGTTCATTCAAATTCACCCAACCGATGCTTCAAGGCCACTAACATCTGTTAACGTCTTTGTGCTGAAGAGAATAATTGATTCTATTAGTACACAGTACGAAAGAATAACCCTGCTTAGGGATGGCTCCATACTAATTCTAGTCAAAGACCAAGATACAGCAGATAGATTCATCCAATCCAAACGATTCGAATCAATCTGTCCGGTCGACATAAGACTACACCCCAAACTAAACATCTCTAAAGGAATCGTTTACGCCCCCTGTCTTATAAACGTCCCAGAACCTGATATATTATCAGAAATGAAATCCCAAGGCATTGTTGATGTATTTAAATTCACCAAAATGATGAATGGAGAAAGGAAGCCCACGGGCCTAATGCTATTTTCATTTGACCGTCTTCAACCACCAACAACAATTGAAATCGGCTGGTACAACACCAAGGTCAAGGAATACATTCCGAGGCCTATGCGTTGCCGACAATGCCAATTACTAGGCCACACGGCAAAATGGTGCAAAAATACAACGCCATGCAATACATGCAATCTTCCACCCCACCCTGAAACTGAATGCGTAAGAACAATCTGTGCAAACTGTCACGGTCCCCACCCGGCATCTTCCTCTACATGTCCAAAATATATGCAATACCAACAAATTTTAATAATACAAACAAAAAATAAAACATCCCTATCCGATGCTAAACGCATATACAGAGAACAAAATCCCATCCAAACAACAAATAATGATCTCTATTCGGAACAAATAAAGAAAACCGCTTCCGCATTAAAAACACCAACTGGTGCCAATTCAGTCCCAACAAAACACATACAAGTCCCAATGCCCGGAAACAAAACTGCTACCAAAGAAACACATATACTTCCCTCCACCTCCTATGCAACCTTAAAGGAAATAGAAAAGAGAAAACACCCTATCGTACAACAAAACACAATAAAAAACAAAACACGAAACGCTTCTCCCATACAAACTCAAACACACACAAACAAACCGAAACACACTCCAGCAGAAATGCAAAAATCCCGTTTAGACTCAACGGAAAATATCCCTTTACCTGATCATGGAAAGATATGATCCTAATCTCTGTCACCAACACATTGACTCCGCGGCACAGGGCGACTTTCACTCAAACCAATCCGAGCGGATTGGATAACTGAGTGAAACGAGCTGTGTGGCGCGGAGTCAGATAACCAATCACCGTTATATTGACTCCCCCACTTTGAACACCACAACAAACACTAACAACAATCCAAACGATCTTTTAATGCTTCAGTGGAACCTGAATGGGTTCCACAATAACTATCACGAACTACAGATCCTTATAAAGGAACTAAAACCAGCGATCATAGCATTGCAAGAAACTCACTTACCCCAGTCCTCAAATGCTAAGGTGCCTCGGGAATACAAAGCCTACTTCAACAACCTCACAGGAAACAACTCCTCTAAACAAGGGTCCGGTATACTAATACATAGGGCCCTTAACCATAGACACCTCAACATTACTTCCCCTTTCTCGGTTACCGCAATCGAACTTACAGGGAAATTAAGTTTAACGGTTATCTCAATTTACATCCCACCCAACCAACCATTCAATCTAGCGGATCTGAATAACATGACTCAAAACATACACACACCAATCCTCCTAGTGGGGGATTTCAATGCATGGAGTTCAATATGGGGATCACGAACAACAAACAAAAGAGGTAAAATCGTTGAACAATTTTTGCTACAATCCCACTTGGCAATACTGAATAACGGCAAGCCAACCCACTTTTCCACACACAAAACCTTTACAAACGTAGACCTTTCCATAATATCAGCCCAACTTTCTCCCATAACTAACTGGGAAATATTAGACAATCTGCATGGAAGCGATCACTTCCCGATTAAAATCTCTGTCTCGACTGGCAACGGCAATAAGAAAAAGATCAAACTCCTCCCCAAGTTCCAATCTGACCGTGCCAATTGGGATAAATTTCAAACATTAACCACACAATTCCTTAGCTCCCATAGCGTAAAAAAAAATATTAACCAAGAAGCAGGTATTATTACAAAAATGACTAGAGCGGCCGCCAACATGTCCATTCCGCAGACAACAAGAAGGTTCCATAAAACCGTTGTCTCATGGTGGAATACCGAACTGGCAAGATTACGGACCGAAAAACAATCAGCTTGGAAAATCTTCAAGAAACATCCAACGGACCAGCATCTAATAACATATAAAAGGCTTAACGCCCAGTTTCGGAGAACTGCCAAAATTGAAAAGGCCAAATCATTTCAATCCTTCACGGCAAAATTAACACCCAATTCCACCCCAAAAAAGATATGGTCTGATATAAAAACGCTCACAGGCAATTATAATCCCCCTGGCATTACGGCAATAAATACCGGCACTAACATACTTACATGTCCTCAAAAAATAGCCGAACATCTAGCCGAATCCTGGGCAAATATAAAGTTTAATTTTCATCCAAACTTCCACGCAGCAAAAAAACAAATGCAGGAACACCCAATGCGAATAACCACCCTAGGGAACACCTATCTCAATGCCATAGAAAGTCCCATAACGGGAATAGAATTTGAATCCAGTCTGCATTCTGCAAAAGGAAAAACCCCGGGCTTCGACAGAATAGATTATGCTATGGTCAAAAACAGCCCTCCGATCATGAAACAGCGTCTGCTAGATCTATTTAACCACATTTATAAATCAGGCGTCATACCACAAACATGGAAAACATCCACTGTCATACCTATTTTAAAGTCCGATGGGGAAACCGACACAATCAATGGCTACCGCCCTATTTCCCTCCTCCCCTGCTTAGGCAAATTGTTAGAAAAAATTATCGCACAAAGGCTCAACTGGTATTTAGAGAAATATACCCTTATAAGTATGCAGCAAGTTGGATTCAAAAAAAGTCGAGGTACAATGGATGCCCTCCTTCACCTTGATAACTACATTACTTCTGCACTTTCCTGCAAAAAGCATACATCCATTCTAACAATAGATTTCGAAAAGGCCTTCGACCGCATCGGCCCCCACGTCATACTGAACAAACTTCAAAAATGGGAAATAGGAGGTAATATGTTCAATTTTATCAGATCTTTCCTGTCTTCAGGGTAAAATCCAACGGCGTTTGTTCCGGGGTACACAATCTAGAAACCGGTATCCCCCAAGGATCACCACTCTCAGTAGTTTTATTCAAAATAGCGTTTGAAGATCTAAGTATTATACTGGAAAAATATAAAGTTGTAAAATATTGTATCTACGCAGATGATCTCATTGTATTCAGTAATGTCAACAATTTAGAACTTATCAGTCAAACTTTTGAAAATATTCTCTCAGATATTAGAATGTGGGGCCATTCCGGAGCCAAAATCTCAAACAAGAAAACCAAAATATTACACATATGTAAAAAACACAGTTGTAATAAATTGTTAACAGTTAACTTTGAAAATTCCACCATCAGCAATGTTAATACACTAAAAATTCTAGGTCTACAACTTGACAGTAAATATAACTTCAAAAATCAATGTCTAGCTCTTAAGAAGAACTTAGATATAAGGTTAAATATAATTAAATACTTAGGATCAAAAAAGAGTTTTGTTCATACTAATACACTAACAAACATCACCAGAGCAATTATATTATCGAAAATAGATTACGGCCTACCAATATACGGGAAATGCAGCAAAACTAACCTACAACTAGTGAAATCCCCCTATCACGCAGCAGCCCGAATAAGTACAGGTGCATTCAGAACCACCCCAATAACAAACATTCTAGCAGAAAGTGGACTCCCGACGATTGAAAATCGAATGAAGTACCATTCAGCCAAGCTAGTTGTCAAACTTACCGCCACACCGGAGACACCCATAGTGAAGGATATTAAACACATCCTTAGGAGGAAACGGCCCCAAAGGCACTTGTCGGCCCTAGGACAGGCAATATTACTTGCGCACCAATTCCGAATAAACATTAAACCACAAAAGGCAAGGACAATTCACCCCCCATGGTTATTATCACCTAAGATATTCAACACCGATTTAAGCCTACTCCCAAAAACTAGAACAAACCACCTAGAATACCAACAACACTATCAACATATCAAAAACCAACACCGCCAGTGGAACCTACTTTTCACCGACGGATCCAAAACAGAGGACGGCACGTCATTTGCGATAGTCAACAGCGCAAAAATAGTAATCAGAAAGGGACTTATACCCGAATTCTGTTCCATATTTTCGTCCGAAGCAACCGCTGTACTGGAAGCAATTAAGTTAGTAAAAAAGGACAAGACACTTATTTGTACAGACAGCCTATCAACCATCCAAGCAATAAGGAACCCAAACAATAGAAACCGAATCATTCACTTGATCCAGCATAGTTTGTTCTATAAACAAAACAAAATAAAGCTTCTCTGGGTGCCAAGCCATAGTGGGATAGCAGGCAACGAAGCAGCAGATGCTGCTGCAAAACTGGTCATCAAGGAACCCCTAATAACCTTTTTCGTTGAAAACAGCAAGGACTTACATAGATACTTTAATAGTGAGCTCCACAACTTAGAACAAAAGGACTGGGCAGACTACAGGCATATGTATGCAGTAGTAAACCCCAGAAGAGAACCCATCAGATATCCACCAACAGCCGCAAAACATAAAATCAGGTGCTTCCTCCGGCTGCGCCTTGGGCACACATTTATCACCAACCAACATCTCATCAACAGGAGTAATCCCCCTACCTGCCACATCTGTACATCCAACTCCAACCTATCCTCCAAACACATACTATTTGAATGTGCAGGGGTAAAAGACCTCGTTCGCCAACATTACAACGACGACATCCTCAACATCATATCCCAACCATCATCATCTAATATCGATAAGCTCTACAAACTACTAACCTTAGTTAAGCTACAAAATCTAGTGTAAACAATATTTAATATTTATATTCTAGCCGAAAGCCTTAGTCGCTAGTGCTATTAGTTTTAAGTTACCATGTAATTTACTTGCATTGTAATAAATAATAATAATAACAAATATTTTAAACACAACATTTAACATTTCAATAATGTAGCATACATTTTAGACCCCGCTACGGCACCGTGCTACATGACCCGAGTCCATCGGAACGTCGCAACCTACACGCGCCGACGCTGACAATGCCTGATCAGCACTTTGTCGATCACTGCATGCCTAGCGATCCGTGGGTTCGTTCGCCTCCCCGCATGCGGTGATCGGATCATGTTGCACACTTTTCACCCACAGGTGGTTCATTGTACTTTTTTGCCTCATATGCATTTCGTTTTCTCTTCTTCTTTTTGTTGCTAATTCCTTGTAGATATTTTATTTTGCTAGATAAGCTTATTTAAGTAAGCTCATAAGTAATGGAATTTATGTACTTCAGTCTAAGGACTACTCGTGTCACCCACGTTAAATAATAAATAAATAAGTCGCTCGCGGAAGACCTCGGGAGTACAAATACAAATGTTTATCATGTTTAACTGTTCATCTGATGGTCCAACTGCGCAGGACGACGTCGATATGATGATGTCGGAAAAATCTTAATACTGTATGAGATATTTACATGGGATCGACTCGAACAATGTCTATTTGGACGCCTGGCACAACAATACTGAAAAGCTAACAATTTCCGTGCAAATGTTTTATGGCGCACTCTTCACTTAATTTTTTATCTTCATTTGTGTTGAATTTTGATAATTGAGAAGTTATTTTGAATGTACAAATGAATAATTTCAGGACGTCCGTTTGGTATGACAGCTGTCAGAAGAAAGTAGTCAAAGTTATAGTGTTGTCCGAGGCGTTCGCCCTGACTGTATGTCACCATATGTGTAAATAATTTTTTGGATATAATTATTTCACGTCCATATATTGTACATAATTTGAATATCAATATGAATAAATATTTAAAGTCTGTGTAAATAATTGATTAACATTAAGTTAATTAAGTCCGTATTTACGTAACGGGTTGTTAAAATATACTCCTTGACTAAAACGTAGCCAGTTGGCAAGACTAATTAATTATTTAAGAACAATGCAAATAATCAATTAACATTTATGTAAATATTTTCTACATCTATGTAAATGCTGTCACATATATATATAAAACAATACAAGTCAACAATTAAGTATATAAAATATGTAGCGTGTGTATATAAAATAATAAATAATTTCAATGCAAACGGCTTTTAGATGAATTTGCAGTCTGTGTAGTATTTTTTACATCAATGCAAATAATTTTTTTCATATAAGTATTTATAATATTTACTTACCTATAAATCAATTTGTACAAAAATAATGGATATATAATAGATATAATGGAAATAATTTCACATATATGAAAACTAGTTATTTTATATTCGTGTTGATAACTTTTACATCAATTCAACAATTGCCAATACAAATAATTATTTTACATATATGTACGTAACTCCAACATGGATGAAACTATTATTTAACCCTAATGCGACTCACATCGACATATGTAATTAATTATTATTTCTGAAAGACATTATAGCCACCCGCAGTTACCTAGTGGTACGGACAGCTTTACAGAAATTCAAGAATGAATTAGTACGCAAATGTGTTCTCCTCTAACATTTAGTAAATTATCAAAAAAAAAAAAAAAAAAAAAAAAATAAAAAAAAATGTGGCGAGAAGGCCGAATTTGGCGAGACAGGACATATGTGTCCTTCATCTTGTCTCTGACTTCTGGTCATCTTGCGATAACCAGAATCACCCACATCCGTGAGGATATTGGGCTCGGTCTCGCGGCATCTGAAAAGAGAAGAAAAAAGGGGGGGTATCCAAGGATAGTGTGGACAGTGTTAGTCCGAGTGTTCTCTAACTACTTTTATAGAGGGATGGTGGGAAAGAAATCTTACAGGACCGGTGGGTCTTGGGTGCGGTAGTAAACGCAGATTACGTCTTTGGCGTCTGATAATCTGCTCTTTGGTCGGTGTGTATGTTTGTATTTGTGCCGTCTTGTACTGTGCGTTCGTGTGTTGGTTTGTTAATTGTAGACCCTATGGGATGGGTCCAGAAATCCTCTATTATAGAGGGGAATGTTGTTGGGAAGGGTGCTTTCTTCAGTTTTATACTGAAGAAGAAATTGTGGGGGTTTGATCCGAAGAGATCGAGAGAGGGAAGGGTCAAGAACGCAAGAGAGGAATGTTATCCTGTTTCCTGTCTGACTTTATGCAGCAATCTGTACTGAATGGTAGTGAATTGTTTTGTAATAAAAATAAATCTGTGCTTCAGTGGTAAAGTTTACGTTGAATGCTTTAAGCTATCACTAGAGAATAATAAAGCTTGAAAAAGTGATGTCCTGGATACGTCTTGCTGGAGCTTTCCGAAGGACACTAAACTAACGACGACTTTGCTTTTTATTAACTACCTGGTTCGCGTGGAGAATTAATGTTGATTTAAATTGACTTCTTTACTAAAAGCCCCAATATCTCGTCCTCTTGCTCTTCTCATAAAACTTCAAGTTTGTAGTCTCATAACTAGGTATGACACAAAATGAGTAAAACAATTCTATAGAATATTTTTTAAATCGACTTAAAACGGTCAATCACATTAATCGGCTGTGCGCTGCGGTTTTTGGTTCAATTGTAGTCCAAGTTCTGCCACCAAGTTTAGTAAAACTGCAAGAATGTTTCTTCGAGACCCAGAGGACCGTTCCGCCTCCGTAGACGAAAACATATCCGCTTTGGAACTTCCGGTCATTGTAATCGCTTGCACAACTAGCATCAGCAAATGCATATAGATCCTGTGATGTGTTCCTATACACAATCGCAGCACTTTTGGAATCCTGTAGGCACCGAAGGACGAGCATTGCTGCATTCCAATGCTGCTGCCGTGGATCACCGGAGAATTGAGATAATGCGTTAACTGCATAGAATATATTGGCTGTACTAAACATGTAGAGATGCAGTAGATTTCCTATCAAACGACGGTAAAGGGTTTTGTACGAATGTAAACGTTTTCGCTCTCCTTCGATTGATGGTTCCCGAATTCCTTTGGATCGTTCGTTGCCACCAATAGACCTGTGGAGAGGAAGTATGTACCTGCATGGGTACTCCGTTCCCTTCCTCCGCCAACATCTGATTACTGCAGTCCATTACGCCGCCGTAAACTAAACTGTTCGTCGAGAAAAAGGAAGCACACACAAACACTCAGGAAACAAATAAAATGAAACACGGTTTGGTTGTCTGTATAAAAGGTTCGTGTTTTATTTTTAATGTTAGTTATTGAAAGTTGTGGTGACTGTTAATACGTTCACTTTATGTTAAATTATTTCTATTTGCTAAAAACCCGGTACAAACATTCGCGGAACACATAATTACGTGACTAAAAGGGATACGTCCCGCAGGGGTGCAGACTCCGGTGCACACCCTACGGGAGATGATAAGAAAGAAAAACTCGATGTGCGCGCACTTAAGGATAGAAGAAGACCATTAAATGAGTCTAAATAAAAAATTTTAACGCCAAGCCCAGAACTATAGGCGCACAACCATAAGCGCAAACTATAGGGGCTACCCAGGGCGCTTCCGAAAGGTGATTGGGTAACTTTACGTCAGACTTAAATACTAGTCTATTGTGGCATGACTCCAAAGTACCTAACATCTTACTTTAATCGTATAGTCTGCTTCCTGATCTGGAAGACAGTACATTCCATACGCTTTTAACTAGTTATTTGCACTACTTCCGTTTTGTGGTCAGCTAGATCTTTTTCAGCTGATTATGGCCAGTCTTCAGTTATACAAGCTGCCTCGGTAATGGCCACTTCTACCTCGTTTATATTATTATAATGTTCACTTCTTGTGGTAGTTTCATTTGAATAGCTTCATCATACATAATTTCATAGGAGCGGACCAAGTACTGATCCTCGAGGAACTCCTGCCGAAGCTTTATAGAATATTCTGTCCTCGCCCGTGTCATACATCAGCACTCTGTTGGTGAAGTAACTTATGACGATTCTTAGAAGATATGGCGGAGTGGCTCTACTAATGGAAAACCAGTGGACTGAGTTCAAGGCGTTTTTGTCCGATGTTACCATGGCACAGTATATCTTTGTTCCTCCTTTACATCTTTTATCTTTTATTACTTCGGCTGCCACATGGACCATTGTTTCGATGCCCTCGGTGGTCCGAACAATCTATCATATATAATCTTCCCAAGAATTTTCTTCATTGTATCCAGGAGGTAACATATGGTATATGATCCACATATTTTGAACGTTATAGGCAAGTAGCGATACTCCAAACACATGATAATAAAAAATGGATTAATTGAAGTTATACAATTTTTACTATTGCCATTTAGGTCCATTAACCTTCTGTCGAACCCTGTCATCGATATTATTTTCAGTCATTTATGAAGAAAGGACATTTAAGTGTATTCTATTTGCCATCCCATGGTTCCCTTTTTTCCTTTATCAATCCTTCACATTCCTCCAAATCCTCTGGCATATTTTGTAAATTGCCATATGAGGGCCCTTCTTGTTTTCAACTTCCAGTTCATAAAATTCATGTGCATATATATGAAAATTAATTATTTTATATTTGTCTTGATAACTTTCACATCATTTCAACAATTATAAAACACCAATCAAAATAATTAATTTATCATACATATATGTACGTAACTCTTACACCAATGAAACTATTATTTAACCCCAATGGAACTCACAACTCCATATGCAATTAATTATTGTTTCTGAAAGACAATTTTAGCCACCCGCAGTTACCAAGCGGTACGGACGGCTTTACAGGAATTATGTGAAATGTATGTATGTACAAAATTCACGACTGAATGAAATACATATATGCATTCACAGCTAAAATTCAGTAACTACTCCAAAAAAAAAAAAAAAAAAATGTGGCGAGAAGGCCGAATTTGGCGAGACAGGACATATGTGTCCTTCATCTTGTCTCTGACTTCTGGTCATCTTGCGATAACCAGAATCACCCACATCCGTGAGGATATTGGGCTCGGTCTCGCGGCATCTGAAAAGAGAAGAAAAAAGGGGGGTATCCAAGGATAGTGTGGACAGTGTTAGTCCAAGTGTTCTCTAACTACTTTTATAGAGGGATGGTGGGAAAGAAATCTTACAAGACCGGTGGGTCTTGGGTGCGGTAGTAAACGCAGATCACGTCTTTGGCGTCTGATAATCTGCTCTTTGGTCGGTGTGTATGTTTGTATTTGTGCCGTCTTGTACTGTGCGTTCGTGTGTTTGGTTTGTTAATTGTAGACCCTATGGGATGGGTCCAGAAATCCTCTATTATAGAGGGGAATGTTGTTGGGAAGGGTGCTTTCTTCAGTTTTATACTGAAGAAGAAATTGTGGGGGTTTGATCCGAAGAGATCGAGAGAGGGAAGGGTCAAGAACGCAAGAGTCCCGTACAAGTAGGTTCTCGCTGTTCTGAATGTTTTCGAGGTACTTATATGCTAATTGAAGCAAGTACTCGTCGATAGGGGTAATGGAGGCGCCTTCGTATAGGTGAGAGTTGGGGTAATGACGACCGTCAGGCCTTCTAGAATGATTGGTGCATCTTCTGAGGAGTTTCCTTTCGAAAACCCGAAGTCTTTCCATTTGAGCCGAAGATATGCAGGACCATATGGGAAAGGCGTACGATATTCCAGATCGGATTAGCTGCTTATAGCAGAGAAGCTTAACTTTGGTGTCAACTTTGTTCCTCCACTTCAGGATGTTGTGCAGTTGCTTAGACCGACCAAGGCCCCTTTGGAGAATGTGGGTCACATGTTTGATGAAATTCATTTTTGGGGTATAAGTGACCCCGAGATATTTCATCTTGTCCTGTGGTCTAATCGTAGTATCTCCCATTTTTATTCGAATATTCTGTGAATATCGAGAGGTAGGTTGGGAGTGTTTACTACTCAGAATTATGGCTACTGCTTTGGATGGATTAAGTCGGACTTTCCATCGACTGTAATACTGATACAGTTCGTCCAAGTGACGGTTGAGTCGATTTGTTGCGAGGTTAGGGCCTTTGGTTGACGTGTACACCAGGACGTCATCCGCATAGCATATTTGGTTTACTCTCCCGTCCGCGGGGCGGGGAATATCGGAGGTGTAAATGTTGAATAAGATGGGGCCTAGAATGGAGCCCTGTGGTACGCCTGCAGCGGCGTGAAAAGTTCGGGAAAGCTTTCCATTCATTCTAACTTGGAAGGTTCTGTTTAGAACAAACTGGTAGATGATGCTACATAGCGTTCTACTGAGGCCAGTATTCAGAAGTTTAAAGGCGAGACCTTCGATCCAAGTCGTATCAAAAGCTTTTTCGATGTCTAGGCTTACCGCAACGGTGGGTTCCTTATTAAAGAGCCGCACGCAGACGTGGTTTTGAAATAAGTTAAGAGCCATAGTGGTGCTGTGCGCTCTTCGAAATCCGAATTGGAAATCAGGTATTAGGTGCCTGGCACTGACAAAGTTATTTAGCTTTTCGTATATGAATTTTTCATATATTTTGCTGATGCAAGTGAGAAGCGAGATAGGGCGAAAGCTTGAGGGGTGATACGTTGGTTTCCCAACTTTTGCTATTGGGCAAATAATAGCGTGCCTCCAAGCTTGGGGAAAGTACCCCATGTTGTAAGCATGGTTGAACAGAATGGAGAGCTTTATAAAGAATAAGGCAGAAAGCCTTCGCAACGAGTGGTATGACATGTTGTCGATACCAGGTGACTTCTTAGGGTGTCGAGATTTAACCAGACTCTGTAGGGTATTTGGTGTGATGAAACCGTGACCATTATCACGTGTGTCATCGAAGTATGCACTGTTAGTTGGGTTAAAGACAACAATTGGCTCGTTGAAGTCGTCCAACTTACTGTGGACCTCTGAACTAACGATTGCATTAGTTTCCGGGTCACCATCTTGGAGAGTGAGTTTGTGATTGTTTTCGAAGGTCTCTCCGATGATATTTGCTTTATTGGTGTCGTTATTGACAACAACACCATTGTGCATAATTGGCCCAGTGATGCGGGAAGTGCCACATATCTTTTTAACATTTTTATAAACGTTCTGGTCCATCTGAATACCCTTCAGCTTGTCTTCCAATTGTCGGGTACGATTGTTTTGGATTCTCTGTTTTATCAGTGTACCAATATTGTGAATAATGGATCGCAATAATGGCTCCCTTTGCGTAAAGCGGTGACGATATCTCATTCTGCAGAGCTTTTTACGCTCCCGGATGAGACGAAGAGTGATGTCGTCATGGGGAATCTGATAGGTCTTTTCAAGTTTATACTTCGGGACATGAGTCTCCGAAGTTTCAACTAGAATCTCGTGAAGTCGCTTTGCAACGTTGTTTATCTCAACCGTCGTTAGGTTCCTGTCAGTGGGAAGAGAGAAGTGGTGGAGTTTATCGTTCAATGTAATATTGAAGTTGTCCCAGTTAGTCCGCCCATAATCTGGTATGTATCTGATATGAGCCCGGGATGCTCGATAGCCGCGAATGAATGTGGTCACAGCATTGTGGTCAGATACACCCGCTGAAACTTGAGGAGGAGTGATTTGTGGAAGTAAGTCTTTGGACACAATAAATATGTCCAGAATTGAGTTACCTCGAGTACCAACCGTAGGTGCAACTATTTCGAAGTTGAGGGCATACCTGTTTGCGGTGTACCATTGGTACAGTTTTGTGCCATTTGGGCAAGAGACAGAGTTGTTCCAGTGGGGATGTCTGGAGTTAAAGTCGCCGCCTATGATGAAGGGTGTATGCCCCGAGGTCCTTATTAGTTTGCCGATATCTTCGGGATTAATGGGGCCATTATTGGTTTTATGCGAGTGGTATACGGAATATATATTCACTCTACCATTACTAGCCAGATGCAGTTCAACTCCAGATACCTCTATGGACTCTAGGTGTGGGAGATCAATAGGTTCATGGCGAAGTCCGCTATTAACCAGTATACAAGTTCCACCTCCGTTGATGGTGGGACCGCCAGTGAGGGTTCGATCTCTTCGAATCATGGAGAAGTTTGGGAATACGGGACGGTGACATGGATGCAACCTAGTTTCGGTTACAAGTACCACGTCCGCCCGGCTTTCCTTTATGAAGTCAGAAACTATCATACGCTTGGAATGCGAAACAAGGGAGTTGACATTTAAGAGGATAACTTTAATTTTGGAATCCATTGTGGAGGGTATGTCTTGCATATGCAGTGAAAAGGAGGGCCTCCCTCTCTGCCTCGGTTGATAGTTTCTCATATCGGGGTCGGATATCCTCAATTAAGCGGGAGAAACTAAGTAGTTTCTCGAGCATTGAAGATTGCCCTCTCGGAGGCTTTTGCACCACCGCTTGAATTTGAGGCGTCGTGTTGGCCTTTACCGGGGCTCGCTTAGGGACTTGGATATGTTTTTGAGGGGGGGGAGTTGAAAGGGTTTTTGTATTCCTTGCCTGCTGACCCCTAAGCATGTCGGCAAATGTGAATCCATTTTGGATGAGGTTTTGTGTGGCCTGTTTTCCGAAGTCTGACTTGGCTGTTTGCTTAGCTCGAGTCTCCTTGGATCTTAGTTTAATTTCCTTATATTTAGGACAATTTCTATAACTGGCCGGATGCCCTTTGTTGCCGCAGTTGCAGCAAGTTGGCAGTGTTATTTCATCCTGCACATTTGTTGCGGGATCGTATTTCGCTAGCGGAAGTTCGCACTTGCCAATATCGTGGGATTTTCCGCAACGAACGCAACGGCGACCCATGTTGCAGTTTCGGGAGACATGCCCGAAACGTTGGCAACGTCTGCATTGAGGTATTTCTCTGTTATGAAATACCTCGAAGACAACTTGCTGATGCAAAGTTGGAAGCGACTTTGTCCGTATTATGGAATCTATGTCGGTTCCTGGGGCAAGGAGAAGCTGCCATATGTTCAGCTTGGTGTATCTTTGCGGTCTGATGTTCACAAACCGCTGTGGGGGAGAGAATTTTTTGACGTCAATGAATTTGACGTTAGGAAATGTTGCCTCAAGAGCAGTTACGATGTCGTCCTTTTCCCAAGAGGCAGCGACTCGTTTTAAGAGGATTGTCCTCGACTTTTCGTCGGCCGGAGTGAAGGTGTAATAATTCACCTCCTTGGCCTTGAGGTTGTCGTTAACCGTGCGATAGGTTTCCCTATCGTAGGCTATGATTTTATTTAGGGATGGACTTAAGGTCTTTGCCTTGAAGTTAGATATCCCTAGTCGGTTCATATCACCGACGAAATTTTTTAAATTGAGGTCTCGTGCAAAGACCCCGGGTTGCTGTTTCTTCTTAGAAACAGGTGGGCGTTCCCCGACCTCTGGCTGAACAGTGTTGGTAACACCAGCAGCCTTTGGTTTTGGGTTAACTAATGGGGTTGGTCGTGGTGGGCAAGGCTGCTGCGGAGGTACGACCCTCACATGAGTTGGTGTTATCGCGGGGTTCGACAACAGTTTGGGGTGCGGCGTTGGTGGGGAACCGGTGGCCGCGCAAACAGTAACTACTCCTGGTTTTCTGTCTGGCTTTATGCAGCAATCTGTACGGAATATTTGTGAATTGTTTGCGAATCGAATGAAATCTGTGCTTGAGTTGGAAAGTTGACATTGCGTGCTTTAAGCTATCACCACAGAGTAATAAAGCTTTAAAAAGTGCTGTTCTGAGTAGGTTTTGCTGGAGCTTTCCGAAGGACACTAAACTAACGACGACTTTGCTTTTTACTAATTGGTTCCTGTGCAGAATTAATGTTGGTTTACATTGTCTTTTTGATTTGGAGCCCCACTATCTCGTCCTCTTGCTCTTCTCATAAAACATCAAGTTTGTAGTCTCATAACCATGTACGACACGAAATGAGTAAAACAATTCTATAGAATATTTTTTAAATCGGCTTAAAACGCTCCATCACATGCAATAGCCTGTAAGTTGCGGTTGCCTGTGCAAATTCTCACAGGTCCTTGATGTATGTTAGTCCAAGTTCCTCCAGCTGTTAACGCATCCGCGGAGTCGGTCACAGAGATTACGAAGGTGGGCTGAAAACTTTCTGTATTCGTATTCTTCTCAGGATGGAGATCTACATTCCGTATTCCATTAACACTAAACCTACCAGAGCAGTCAGAGCTTTTGAGAGCCCGAAAAATAAGTGTTTTATAATTATTATATGATAATTATTTTGTGTTTATTGTTTATGCTAAATTCTGTATTAATTACAATCAACTGGAAAAGACTATAATGTTTATTTCAAAAGCGGTCATTTGACCGCCATCGGTAGAAATAAGTATATATAATACGTCGGTAGGTTTAGTGTTAAGAAAAATTCATCTGATAATTCCGAATGATAAACGAAATTAATGAATGGGGGGTGGCAATTGAGGCAGTCAGGATTTTGGCGTTGAGCAAGTCAATACTAAGACGTGTTCGCGGTTCCGGGCTAATGTCTGTTATATGTAAATGGTTACGAGACGCTCTTCAAGAACCACAAGTGTTTTTTAAATCAATAGTTTCAGTTTTGGATATTTAAAGTTAAAATATTATATAAAAAAACACATTTAGAAAATCAAAGGACCTTTGTATCTTAAAACTAGAGTTTAGTGGGGCTACCACCCAATTTATTAGCTTAATTCAAGCAACATAATTACCTACAACTAAAAACGCCAACGGTAGCCCACTCTTCTCAGAGACCCAGAAGCACGGTAGTGCACCAGAACTATATACATTACAACCACTCCAGAATTTTCTTCATTGTGTCCAGGAGGTAACATACAGTTGTGGCGAACTAATTAAGAACGATACTAGAAAGTTTGTTTAGAATAATTTTTTATTAAAATCCTTTGCTATAAACAGTTTGTAAAATGCTTTATATATATATATATATATATATATATATATATATATATATATATATATATATATATATATGTATATATATATTTTAGTATATTAATTAAAATATAAATAATATTTACAGAAAAATAACAAAAAAAACATAAAATTTAATTGAAAAGGTTTTGTAAAACAAAATTAGCTGGCGATCTAATTAAGAACGATTTGTTTTTTTTTGTATAATTTCGTTTTAAACGTAAATATTTGTTGGTAAATATAAATTATAAGTTCTTGCTTTGTTTTAAGACATTTGAACGAGATATAGGAAAGAAAAAAAGCTGTACAAAAGACATGAGAGAAGCGATAATAAATCTTCGAAATAATGAAAGGTTGTCATATAAAGAAATTTCAAAAAAGCTTAATTGCGCTAAAACAATGGTATTTAATACTATAAATTATGTAGAAATACATAAAACCACAGAACTCGTAGCAAGACGGAGAAGATTTCGTTAAACGACTGAAGCCCAGGATAGGCTAATTGTTCGAGCTGCAAAAAACAAATCCATTTATGAGTTCAAAAGAAATACGCAAGGAAGTTTTCGGCGAGGACGCAAATGCACTTTCAGCACGCTCTATTAGAGAGCGATTGACTGAGAGCCAGCTTTTTGGATGATCGGCTCGAAAAAAACCATTGCTATCATTAAAAAACCGAAAGGCTAGGTTAGCTTTTGCCAGGGAACATGAGAATTGGAACATCTCACAGTGGATGGCTATACCCTCGATAGAGAAATTCAACTATCGATGATTTGTATAGGCAAAAGAGCACCCTGCTCTCACAGCTGAAATTGTGCTATAGGCAGTACAGTGAACGAAATAGTAATGAAATCAAAATAATCAAGTCCTTGATTAAAAATCTTCAAAAACTGATGCGGGATAATTACCGAGTAATAAATCAGGAGTGGAGCAACAGAATTCGAGCTGTTCAAGCAAACGGACCGAACATGTTTTCACAAATCAAGAAAATATGTCGTAGAAAAGATCACAATGACATTCCCTGTCTCCGAATTCCACGGACTCCCGAGAATTGTCAGATAATGCTGAACGCAGGACTCACCTTAGAGCACATCAACTCCAATGATGAAGTAATAGTAGTCGAAGATCCGCAAAAGAAAGCGAATTCAATTGGAGCCTGTTTCAAAGCAGTGTACAGAGTTAACGAATCAGCTCATGCTAAGACTGAAATTGAAAGCAATGCCCGTCAAAGACATTGCTCGCTGCGCAATCAACTTCACAACTGGCGATCCAAAAACCGTAGTTTCATCACATTCGGCGAAAATAATAGGCCGGATTCTCCCATCAGAAATGAAAATACAAATATGTTTATGCGCAAGGATGAACTTAGAAACATACTTAGATCAATAAAAAATTAAAAAATCATCTGGAATAGATAGCATTCCAAATGTGGTTCTAAGGTACTTGCCTCGCGAAGCAGTAAACATATACACTACTTTGTTTAACAACGCTCTAAACAATGCACACTATCCAACCCATTGGAAGACTGCAGTAGTCCACCCTATCCCCAAAAAGGGCAAGGATAAGAGCAATCCAGCCAATCTCCGCTCGATCAGCCTGCTTCCCAACATCAGCAAGGTGTTCGAAAAAATTATAAACAAAGCACTCATAGGTGGGTGTGATGAAAACGATATCATCCCCAACAACTAGTTTGGCTTTCGAGCGCGACATGATACAGTTCATGCAGCGACGAAACTTGTTTCCGATATACAGTGGAACAAGGCAAAGCGACAATGTACAGGCGCCTGCTTGGTTGACTTTGAAAAGGCTTTCGACACCGTATGGTTAGAAGGACTTGTCTATAAGTTAACAAACCTGGGTATGCCGCAATATCTGCTATACATTATTTATGATATGATAATGGACAAACATTTTGTGGTGAAATGCGGGGACATACTCTCCAACAAGACCTTCCAAATTAAAAATGGCTTACAGCAGGGAGCTGTGAATTCTCCCATTCTATTCAATATTTACACTAGTGATCTAGTGAGTTCTCTCGAAAACGCTATTGCGTACGCCGATGACATAGTGGTGTACAGAACAGGAGGAAAAATAGACGACATCAATAGGCACCTTCAAGATGAAATAAAACAATTTTGCGACGACTGGAAATTAAAAATTAATTTCCAGAAAACCGAGACTATTCTTTTCAGAACGCCCCTATCCAGGGCCTCGGGAGATACAAAATACAACTGGAAACACTTTTCTATTGTAGGTAAAATAACCTTCCACTGCAAGTGAAAACTGTAGTTAGATACCTTGGTATCTGGCTAGATCAGTATTTATATTTTGACAAGCACATAGCAGCGTCCCTCTCCGCAGCTAAAAGCGCATATTCTATGACAAGAAGTCTATTTCGGAGTAGTCTTCTTGACCCCAGAGTCAAAACAATTTCGTACTCGGCATTCATCCGACCAGTTTTGGTTTATTGCTGCCCAGTATGGTATAATATATCTCCACTTTATATGGAGAAGTTTCGTGTGTTCGAACGGCAGTGTTTGCGTTCCTGCCTCGGACTTTATAGAACACCAGAGTCGCAATACAAAAATTTCTATCCCAACAAAATCCTGTATAACAAATCAGCGTTAAATAGGATAGACAATTTCATAATTAAAATTATTCGTGGTCACCCAGCAAGGGCAATGTGCAGTGACAATAATCTTATCTCGGGAGCATTCTATCCCAAAGATATGTATCTGGAGAATACGCTCTAGAATGGGTTTATTCCCGCAGAAGCGTTCCCTTTCTTGGATCAAAAAGGCCTTATCCAAGACGTGCATGGGGTCCCGACTATTTACCACGCTCTCCGTGGGACCAGGGACACACGAATTCTCCATGATAGTGATATCTCCAATGCCCCAGACCGCATGCGTTTTAGCACGACGTTTAGTGAAAGAGATAAATCAGCCAAAGATCGAACATCTCCCAAATGGTGGTGGCTTCTCAACGAGGAGAGGACTTCACTTCCTCAGATATAGTATGCCTCTCAAGAGCAACGTTCTCCTTCCTCTTGAGCCCCCCCCCCCCTCGCCCACCGTCTCCCATTCCGTTTTTATTTATTTTGTACCTATCCTATTTTACTTTATTTTTTATTTACTTTTTCGTTTCGTTTTGAAGTTTTTGTTTGATACTTAATAATAATAATAAAAAAAAAAAATAATAATAATTATAATAATAATGTATACATATAGATGTAAACGAGGAGTCCCTCTAATATACGACCTATTTCATATATATATAAGAAAAAAAAAAGATGTACACCGAAAGGCATAAATAAAAATCAAGTTGTAATGTGTAATTTAGAGAGCTCGCATAGAGACAGTAAGTTAATTTAATTATTTATTTCCCTAATATTATACATGTAAAAAGATTTAGGAAAATAAATGTGGTTTAAAAGCTAAAAAAAAAAAAAAAAACATCTCACAGTGGAAAAAAATATTGTGGAGAGATGAAACGACGGCCAACAAATCAAGCATTCAACCCTAAATACACCACTGTCACCCTCAAATATGGAGGAGGAAGTATCATGCTATGGAGTTGTATGTCATACAAAGGAACCGGTTGGTTACATCGCATAGAAGGTATAATAATTAATGCCCAAAGCTACATTAATGTCCTTGAAGATGTAATGCTGCCCTATGCAGATGGAGAATTGCCTGTGACATGGAAATTTATGCAGGACTATCACCCTAAGCATACCGCGAGACCAACGAGAGCATGGTTTTCTAATAATTCCGTGGATGTCATCGACTGGCCTTCATGTAGCCCGGACCTAAACCCAATAGAAAACTATAGCGTTTGAAATAATAGTGAAGAAGATCGTGTGATTCGAACTGACGCTATGACAGCTCGAATCACGAAAAAAATTTTACTTAAGCGTTACACACCAGGCTACTGACCGTGTTTAGAATTTGATTTCCAAACTAGACTATATTCCACTGGTGTGAATTATTTTTTATTTATCGCTTGGTATACGGTTCTGATGTATTTTCCTTATTCGATTTTTTTTCGTTCGGTGTTCTTCACTATTTTTGCTTGTGAATTGTGTGTGTATCTGTTAGAATCGCTACAAAACCTCTGGAACGAATTAAAAAGAGAAGTAAACAAGCATAAAATAAGTAACTTAAATGAATTGTATGATTGCTAAAGCAGCTTGGGAAAACATAACATGGAATAAATATCAGGACCTTATTGCTTCAATGCCCAGGCGGTGTAAGGCAGTGATTAAAAACAAAGGTTTTCCTACAAAATACTAAGCTAAGACATCAAATTTGGACTAAAAATAAATCGTTCTTAATTAGATCGCGAGCTAATTTTGTTTTACAAAACCTTTTCAATTAAATTTTATGTTTTTTTTTGTTATTTTTCTGTAAATATTATTTATATTTTAATTAATATACTAAAATATATATATATATATATATATATATATATATATATATATATAAAACATTTTACAAATTGTTTATAGCAAAGAATTTTAATAAAAAATTATTCTAAACAAACTTTCTAGTATCGTTCTTAATTAGTTCACCACAACTGTATGTTACCTCCTGGACACAATGAAGAAAATTCTGGAGAGGTTGTAATGTATATTGTTCTGGTGCACTACCGTGCTTCTGGGTCTCTGGGAAGAGTGGGCTACCGTTGGCGTTTTTAGTTGTAGGTAATTATGTTGCTTGAATTAAGGTAATAAATTGGGTGGTAGCCCCACTTAACTCTAGTTTTAAGATTCAAAGGTCCTTTGATTTTCTAAATGTGTTTTTTTTTGTAAATATTATTTATATTTTAATTAATATACTAAAATACATATATAAAAAACATTTTACAAACTATTTATAGCAAAGAATTTTAATAAAAAATTATTCTAAACAAACTTTCTAGTATCGTTCTTAATTAGTTCGCCACAACTGTATGTTACCTCCTGGACACAATGAAGAAGAGAATGACTTTAATCTGCCAGTAAACAGAAACCTGACAAATGACGAAATCGACAAATACATTCAACAAATGGACGAAACCGTAAAACGAACAATGGACAAAACAATTCCCAAAACAACAGTTACAGATCACATTAACATGTACAGAAACTCAACAATAAACGCGCTCCACAAGAAAAAGAGCAGACTGCTATCGAAATTAAAACAATTACACAGACAGTTTACAGACAGACAAGACCAGGAGATAATATCACTGAAATCTCAATTAAAAAACCTCCAACAATTACTTAAAGCTAATTATAGATTAGCAACAAATTTGTATTGGAACAACAGAATTCGAGCTATAAAAACTAATAACCCGAATATGTTCCCACAAATAAATAAAATATTCAGGAGAAATAATCAAAACGACATTCAGTGTCTCCAAATTCCACGTACTGAGGTAAACAAGCAGCTGGTAACCAATATTGGCATAGATACAGAGAACGCTATCTTCAATAGTGAGCTCTTCGTGATCGAAGATCCTTTGGAGAAGGCGAACGCTGTGGGAACTGTCTTTCAGGAAATGTACAAGGTGAATGAAAGCATTCACCGAAATCATGACCTAGAGGACAGAATTCGACTGAATCACCTGCACCTCCGGAATGAAATTTCACATTGGCAATCGGAGAATCCGGGTTTTACGGAATTCAGTGACGATAATCTGTCAATTGACATTAATGCCAATGGTGGGGCTAATAGCCTTTTAATCACAAGGGAAGGAATCCAGAGTATCTTCGACTCATTAAGAAGCAAAAAGTCAGTGGGAATAGATGGAGTACCTAACATCGTACTCAAGAACCTGACCCCAAAGGCAATAGATATATACACGGTCCTGTTTAACAACGCGTTGAATAATGCATATTAGCCCACGCGTTGGAAAACGGCTATCATTCAGCCCATCCCAAAAAAGGGCAAAGACTGTACAAACGCAATGAACATGCGTTCGATAAGTTTACTCCCAAGCATCAGTAAAGTATTTGAAAAAATCATTAACAAAGCTCTGCTAAAATGGGTAGACGACAATAGCATTATTCCAAATAACCAATTTGGCTTTAGGGCGGGTCATGAAACCACACATACCGCAGCTAAACTGGTCTCCGACATACAATGGAATAAATGTAGGAACCAATGCACAGGTGCCTGTCTGATCGACTTGGAAAAAGCCTTTGATACCGTCTGGATCGAAGGGTTGTATTACAAACTGGTCAGACATGGCATACATAAGCCTTTACTAGATATACTTTACGATATGTCAAAGGACAGGAGGTTCGTGGTCAAAAGTGGTAATGTGACCTCTAATAAAACGCATAATATCAAGAATGGCTTGCAGCAGGGTGCGGTACTTTCTCCGATTCTTTTTAACATTTACATTAGCGACTTATTAGATGCACTTCCGCAGGCTATTGTGTACGCAGACGATCTCATAATTTACAGAACAGCTCCGAAAGTTGAGATCATAAATAGTTTAATACAGCGAGACTTCAACAACGTGCAGCGCTATTGCGATGACTGGAAACTTAAGATCAACTTCCAGAAATGTGAAGCCATCCTATTTAGAACGCCATTATATAAAGCCACGAACGACACAAGAAAAAACTGGCGAAAGCTAGTTATCGTGGGACCGCATGGAGATAAACTGGAAACCAAGAGTTTAGTTAAATACCTGGGTATCTGGCTAGACCAATATCTGTATTTCAACAGACATGTAGAGGCTGCTCTGGTCAAGGCTAGAAAAACGTTTGCTATGACAAGGAGGCTATTTCACAGTAGCCAACTTGACAGCAGGGTAAAAGTCATATGGTACATGACGCTAATCAGGCCAATGCTCATATATGGCTGTCCAGTATGGTTTAACATAGGTCCAAATTTGATGGAAAAGATTCGGGTGTTCGAAAGGAAGTGTCCGAGAACCTGTCTCAGATTATATCGAACACCGGAATCGGAATACAAAAAGTACTACTCAAATGAGACTTTATATAATGAAGCCTGCATAAATAGGGTGGATAATTTTATGATTAAATTAATCAGAGGACATATTGCGAGAGAAATAAGCTCGTCCAATGACCTAATTTTCGGGGCTTATTATCCAAATACCCTGTACTATGAGAACGTGCGTCGCAACGGTTTTGTTCCACCAGAGCCATTCCTTGATTTGGACATGAAAGGGCTTATACAGGATAGATCCGGAATTCCGCTGATCTATCATGTAAGTAGATCATCGGTAGACGGGCGATTGTGCTACGACTGGGAAGTAATGCGCACCGAAGAAGAGCTCCTGCGCTTCAGTAGGGCTATCTCCCACAGAGACCGGGACGATAGTATTAGACAGCGTCAACAGTTCTGGTGGTTGAATGGCATATAAAGACCTGGATACCAAAGTCGGTATAGAATCACACTATCATCAGCTAGCTTACATAGACTTAGCTTTTCTAGAATTAGGGTAGTATAAGATTTAAGTTAAGTTAAGCTAAGTGATTTTACATAGGATTTAAAAAAAAACAAAAAAAATTGACAAAGTTTTTCAAATTTTTCTTTGTCTTTCAAATAATTATAAGTATTGCCACAAACTTCTGTCGCCGAAAGGCAAATTATACAAATATTAAGTAATGTTTAGCTTAGAGCGTCTGCGAAGGACCAGTAAGTTATTATATAAGATATTTAAGCTAGAATTTAAGCATTTTTTGTCTAGCCTTTAATTTAGAAACTAAGAATATAGAAAGAAAATAAAAAAATGTTAAAAAAAAAAAAAAAACAATGAAAAAAATTCTGGAGAGGTTGTAATGTATATAGTTCTGGTACACTACCGTGCTTCTGGGTCTCTGGGAAGAGTGGGCTACCGTTGGCGTTTTTAGTTGTAGGTAATTATGTTGCTTGAATTAAGGCAATAAATCGGGTGTTAGCCCCACTTAACTCTAGTTTTAAGATCCAAAGGTCCTTTGATTTTCTAAATGTGTTTTTTTTTTGTAAATATTATTTATATTTTAATTAATATACTAAAATATATATATAAAAAACATTTTACAAACTGTTTATAGCAAAGAATTTTAATAAAAAATTATTCAAAACAAAATTTCTAGTATCGTTCTTAATTAGTTCGCCACAACTGTATATATGCATATGATCCATTGAACGGTATATGCAAGTAGCGCAATCCCAAACACATGCTCATAAAAAAATCGAATTGATTGAAGTTATACAATTTTTACTATTGCCATTCAGGTCCATTAACCTTCTGTCGAACCCTGTCATCGATATTATTTTCAGTCATTTATGAAGAAAGGACATTTAAGTGTATTCTATTTGCCATCCCATGGTTCCCTTTTTTCCTTTATCAATCCTTCACATTCCTCCAAATCCTCTGGCATATTTTGTAAATTGCCATATGAGGGCCCTTCTTGTTTTCAACTTCCAGTTCATAAAATTCATGTGCATATATATGAAAATTAATTATTTTATATTTGTCTTGATAACTTTCACATCATTTCAACAATTATAAAACACCAATCAAAATAATTAATTTATCATACATATATGTACGTAACTCTTACACCAATGAAACTATTATTTAACCCCAATGGAACTCACAACTCCATATGCAATTAATTATTGTTTCTGAAAGACAATTTTAGCCACCCGCAGTTACCAAGCGGTACGGACGGCTTTACACAAATTATGTGAAATGTATGTATGTACAAAATTCACGACTGAATGAAATACATATATGCATTCACAGCTAAAATTCAGTAACTACTCCTGGTTTTCTGTCTGGCTTTATGCAGCAATCTGTACGGAATATTTGTGAATTGTTTGCGAATCGAATGAAATCTGTGCTTGAGTTGGAAAGTTGACATTGCGTGCTTTAAGCTATCACCACAGAGTAATAAAGCTTTAAAAAGTGCTGTTCTGAGTAGGTTTTGCTGGAGCTTTCCGAAGGACACTAAACTAACGACGACTTTGCTTTTTACTAATTGGTTCCTGTGCAGAATTAATGTTGGTTTACATTGTCTTTTTGATTTGGACCCCCACTATCTCGTCCTCTTGCTCTTCTCATAAAACATCAAGTTTGTAGTCTCATAACCATGTACGACACGAAATGAGTAAAACAATTCTATAGAATATTTTTTTAATCGGCTTAAAACGCTCCATCACATGCAATAGCCTGTAAGTTGCGGTTGCCTGTGCAAATTCTCACAGGTCCTTGATGTATGTTAGTCCAAGTTCCTCCAGCTGTTAACGCATCCGCGGAGTCGGTCACAGAGATTACGAAGGTGGGCTGAAAACTTTCTGTATTCGTATTCTTCTCGGGATGGAGATCTACATTCCGTATTCCATTAACACTAAACCTACCAGAGCAGTCAGAGCTTTTGAGAGCCCGAAAAATAAATGTTTTATAATTATTATATGATAATTATTTTGTGTTTATTGTTTATGCTAAATTCTGTATTAATTACAATCAACTGGAAAAGACTATAATGTTTATTTCAAAAGCGGTCATTCGACCGCCATCGGTAGAAATAAGTATATATAATACGTCGGTAGGTTTAGTGTTAAGAAAAATTCATCTGATAATTCCGAATGATAAACGAAATTAATGAATGGCGGGTGGCAATTGAGGCAGTCAGGATTTTGGCGTTGAGCAAGTCAATACTAAGACGTGTTCGCGGTTCCGGGCTAATGTCTGTTATATGTAAATGGTTACGAGACGCTCTTCAAGAACCACAAGTGTTTTTTAAATCAATAGTTTCAGTTTTGGATATTTAAAGTTAAAATATTATATAAAAAAACACATTTAGAAAATCAAAGGACCTTTGTATCTTAAAACTAGAGTTTAGTGGGGCTACCACCCAATTTATTAGCTTAATTCAAGCAACATAATTACCTACAACTAAAAACGCCAACGGTAGCCCACTCTTCCCAGAGACCCAGAAGCACGGTAGTGCACCAGAACTATATACATTACAACCACTCCAGAATTTTCTTCATTGTGTCCAGGAGGTAACATACAGTTGTGGCGAACTAATTAAGAACGATACTAGAAAGTTTGTTTAGAATAATTTTTTATTAAAATTCTTTGCTATAAACAGTTTGTAAAATGCTTTATATATATATATATATATATATTTTAGTATATTAATTAAAATATAAATAATATTTACAGAAAAATAACAAAAAAAACATAAAATTTAATTGAAAAGGTTTTGTAAAACAAAATTAGCTGGCGATCTAATTAAGAACGATTTGTTTTTTTTGTATAATTTCGTTTTAAACGTAAATATTTGTTGGTAAATATAAATTATAAGTTCTTGCTTTGTTTTAAGACATTTGAACGAGATATAGGAAAGAAAAAAAGCTGTACAAAAGACATGAGAGAAGCGATAATAAATCTTCGAAATAATGAAAGGTTGTCATATAAAGAAATTTCAAAAAAGCTTAATTGCGCTAAAACAATGGTATTTAATACTATAAATTATGTAGAAATACATAAAACCACAGAACTCGTAGCAAGACGGAGAAGATTTCGTTAAACGACTGAAGCCCAGGATAGGCTAATTGTTCGAGCTGCAAAAAACAAATCCATTTATGAGTTCAAAAGAAATACGCAAGGAAGTTTTCGGCGAGGACGCAAATGCACTTTCAGCACGCTCTATTAGAGAGCGATTGACTGAGAGCCAGCTTTTTGGATGATCGGCTCGAAAAAAACCATTGCTATCATTAAAAAACCGAAAGGCTAGGTTAGCTTTTGCCAGGGAACATGAGAATTGGAACATCTCACAGTGGATGGCTATACCCTCGATAGAGAAATTCAACTATCGATGATTTGTATAGGCAAAAGAGCACCCTGCTCTCACAGCTGAAATTGTGCTATAGGCAGTACAGTGAACGAAATAGTAATGAAATCAAAATAATCAAGTCCTTGATTAAAAATCTTCAAAAACTGATGCGGGATAATTACCGAGTAATAAATCAGGAGTGGAGCAACAGAATTCGAGCTGTTCAAGCAAACGGACCGAACATGTTTTCACAAATCAAGAAAATATGTCGTAGAAAAGATCACAATGACATTCCCTGTCTCCGAATTCCACGGACTCCCGAGAATTGTCAGATAATGCTGAACGCAGGACTCACCTTAGAGCACATCAACTCCAATGATGAAGTAATAGTAGTCGAAGATCCGCAAAAGAAAGCGAATTCAATTGGAGCCTGTTTCAAAGCAGTGTACAGAGTTAACGAATCAGCTCATGCTAAGACTGAAATTGAAAGCAATGCCCGTCAAAGACATTGCTCGCTGCGCAATCAACTTCACAACTGGCGATCCAAAAACCGTAGTTTCATCACATTCGGCGAAAATAATAGGCCGGATTCTCCCATCAGAAATGAAAATACAAATATGTTTATGCGCAAGGATGAACTTAGAAACATACTTAGATCAATAAGAAATTAAAAAATCATCTGGAATAGATAGCATTCCAAATGTGGTTCTAAGGTACTTGCCTCGCGAAGCAGTAAACATATACACTAGTTTGTTTAACAACGCTCTAAACAATGCACACTATCCAACCCATTGGAAGACTGCAGTAGTCCACCCTATCCCCAAAAAGGGCAAGGATAAGAGCAATCCAGCCAATCTCCGCTCGATCAGCCTGCTTCCCAACATCAGCAAGGTGTTCGAAAAAATTATAAACAAAGCACTCATAGGTGGGTGTGATGAAAACGATATCATCCCCAACAACTAGTTTGGCTTTCGAGCGCGACATGATACAGTTCATGCAGCGACGAAACTTGTTTCCGATATACAGTGGAACAAGGCAAAGCGACAATGTACAGGCGCCTGCTTGGTTGACTTTGAAAAGGCTTTCGACACCGTATGGTTAGAAGGACTTGTCTATAAGTTAACAAACCTGGGTATGCCGCAATATCTGCTATACATTATTTATGATATGATAATGGACAAACATTTTGTGGTGAAATGCGGGGACATACTCTCCAACAAGACGTTCCAAATTAAAAATGGCTTACAGCAGGGAGCTGTGAATTCTCCCATTCTATTCAATATTTACACTAGTGATCTAGTGAGTTTTCTCGAAAACGCTATTGCGTACGCCGATGACATAGTGATGTACAGAACAGGAGGAAAAATAGACGACATCAATAGGCACCTTCAAGATGAAATAAAACAATTTTGCGACGACTGGAAATTAAAAATTAATTTCCAGAAAACCGAGACTATTCTTTTCAGAACGCCCCTATCCAGGGCCTCGGGAGATACAAAATACAACTGGAAACACTTTTCTATTGTAGGTAACAATAACCTTCCACTACAAGTGAAAACTGTAGTTAGATACCTTGGTATCTGGCTAGATCAGTATTTATATTTTGACAAGCACATAGCAGCGTCCCTCTCAGCAGCTAAAAGCGCATATTCTATGACAAGAAGTCTATTTCGGAGTAGTCTTCTTGACCCCAGAATCAAAACAATTTCGTACTCGGCATTCATCCGACCAGTTTTGGTTTATTGCTGCCCAGTATGGTATAATATATCTCCACTTTATATGGAGAAGTTTCGTGTGTTCGAACGGCAGTGTTTGCGTTCCTGCCTCGGACTTTATAGAACACCAGAGTCGCAATACAAAAATTTCTATCCCAACAAAATCCTGTATAACAAATCAGCGTTAAATAGGATAGACAATTTCATAATTAAAATTATTCGTGGTCACCCAGCAAGGGCAATGTGCAGTGACAATAATCTTATCTCGGGAGCATTCTATCCCAAAGATATGTATCTGGAGAATACGCTCTAGAATGGGTTTATTCCCGCAGAAGCGTTCCCTTTCTTGGATCAAAAAGACCTTATCCAAGACGTGCATGGGGTCCCGACTATTTACCACGCTCTCCGTGGGACCAGGGACACACGAATTCTCCATGATAGTGATATCTCCAATGCCCCAGACCGCATGCGTTTTAGCACGACGTTTAGTGAAAGAGATAAATCAGCCAAAGATCGAACATCTCCCAAATGGTGGTGGCTTCTCAACGAGGAGAGGACTTCACTTCCTCAGATATAGTATGCCTCTCAAGAGCAACGTTCTCCTTCCTCTTGAGCCCCCCCCCCCCCTCGCCCACCGTCTCCCATTCCGTTTTTACTTATTTTGTACCTATCCTATTTTACTTTATTTTTTATTTACCTTTTCGTTTCGTTTTGAAGTTTTTGTTTGATACTTAATAATAATAATAAAAAAAAAAAATAAAAAAAAATAATAATAATTATAATAATAATGTATACATATAGATGTAAACGAGGAGTCCCTCTAATATACGACCTATTTCATATATATATATAAGAAAAAAAAAAGATGTACACCGAAAGGCATAAATAAAAATCAAGTTGTAATGTGTAATTTAGAGAGCTCGCATAGAGACAGTAAGTTAATTTAATTATTTATTTCCCTAATATTATACATGTAAAAAGATTTAGGAAAATAAATGTGGTTTAAAAGCTAAAAAAAAAAAAAAAACATCTCACAGTGGAAAAAAATATTGTGGAGAGATGAAACGACGGCCAACAAATCAAGCATTCAACCCTAAATACACCACTGTCACCCTCAAATATGGAGGAGGAAGTATCATGCTATGGAGTTGTATGTCATACAAAGGAACCGGTTGGTTACATCGCATAGAAGGTATAATAATTAATGCCCAAAGCTACATTAATGTCCTTGAAGATGTAATGCTGCCCTATGCAGATGGAGAATTGCCTGTGACATGGAAATTTATGCAGGACTATCACCCTAAGCATACCGCGAGACCAACGAGAGCATGGTTTTCTAATAATTCCGTGGATGTCATCGATTGGCCTTCATGTAGCCCGGACCTAAACCGAATAGAAAACTATAGCGTTTGAAATAATAGTGAAGAAGATCGTGTGATTCGAACTGACGCTATGACAGCTCGAATCACGAAAAAAATTTTACTTAAGCGTTACACACCAGGCTACTGACCGTGTTTAGAATTTGATTTCCAAACTAGACTATATTCCACTGGTGTGAATTATTTTTTATTTATCGCTTGGTATACGGTTCTGATGTATTTTCCTTATTCAATTTTTTTTCGTTCGGTGTTCTTCACTATTTTTGCTTGTGAATTGTGTGGGTATCTGTTAGAATCGCTACAAAACCTCTGGAACGAATTAAAAAGAGAAGTAAACAAGCATAAAATAAGTAACTTAAATGAATTGTATGATTGCTAAAGCAGCTTGGGAAAACATAACATGGAATAAATATCAGGACCTTATTGCTTCAATGCCCAGGCGGTGTAAGGCAGTGATTAAAAACAAAGGTTTTCCTACAAAATACTAAGCTAAGACATCAAATTTGGACTAAAAATAAATCGTTCTTAATTAGATCGCGAGCTAATTTTGTTTTACAAAACCTTTTCAATTAAATTTTATGTTTTTTTTTGTTATTTTTCTGTAAATATTATTTATATTTTAAATAATATACTAAAATATATATATATATATATATATATATATAAAACATTTTACAAATTGTTTATAGCAAAGAATTTTAATAAAAAATTATTCTAAACAAACTTTCTAGTATCGTTCTTAATTAGTTCACCACAACTGTATGTTACCTCCTGGACACAATGAAGAAAATTCTGGAGAGGTTGTAATGTATATTGTTCTGGTGCACTACCGTGCTTCTGGGTCTCTGGGAAGAGTGGGCTACCGTTGGCGTTTTTAGTTGTAGGTAATTATGTTGCTTGAATTAAGGCAATAAATCGGGTGGTAGCCCCACTTAACTCTAGTTTTAAGATTCAAAGGTCCTTTGATTTTCTAAATGTGTTTTTTTTTGTAAATATTATTTATATTTTAATTAATATACTAAAATATATATATAAAAAACATTTTACAAACTATTTATAGCAAAGAATTTTAATAAAAAATTATTCTAAAAAAAATTTCTAGTATCGTTCTTAATTAGTTCGCCACAACTGTATGTTACCTCCTGGACACAATGAAGAAGAGAATGACTTTAATCTGCCAGTAAACAGAAACCTGACAAATGACGAAATCGACAAATACATTCAACAAATGGACGAAACCGTAAAACGAACAATGGACAAAACAATTCCCAAAACAACAGTTACAGATCACATTAACATGTACAGAAACTCAACAATAAACGCGCTCCACAAGAAAAAGAGCAGACTGCTATCGAAATTAAAACAATTACACAGACAGTTTACAGACAGACAAGACCAGGAGATAATATCACTGAAATCTCAATTAAAAAACCTCCAACAATTACTTAAAGCTAATTATAGATTAGCAACAAATTTGTATTGGAACAACAGAATTCGAGCTATAAAAACTAATAACCCGAATATGTTCCCACAAATAAATAAAATATTCAGGAGAAATAATCAAAACGAGATTCAGTGTCTCCAAATTCCACGTACTGAGGTAAACAAGCAGCTGGTAACCAACATTGGCATAGATACAGAGAACGCTATCTTCAATAGTGAGCTCTTCGTGATCGAAGATCCTTTGGAGAAGGCGAACGCTGTGGGAACTGTCTTTCAGGAAATGTACAAGGTGAATGAAAGCATTCACCGAAATCATGACCTAGAGGACAGAATTCGACTGAATCACCTGCACCTCCGGAATGAAATTTCACATTGGCAATCGGAGAATCCGGGTTTTACGGAATTCAGTGACGATAATCTGTCAATTGACATTAATGCCAATGGTGGGGCTAATAATAGGAAGGAATCCAGAGTATCTTCGACTCATTAAGAAGCAAAAAGTCAGTGGGAATAGATGGAGTACCTAACATCGTACTCAAGAACCTGACCCCAAAGGCAATAGATATATACACGGTCCTGTTTAACAACGCGTTGAATAATGCATATTAGCCCACGCGTTGGAAACCGGCTATCATTCAGCCCATCCCAAAAAAGGGCAAAGACTGTACAAACCCAATGAACATGCGTTCGATAAGTTTACTCCCAAGCATCAGTAAAGTATTTGAAAAAATCATTAACAAAGCTCTGCTAAAATGGGTAGACGACAATAGCATTATTCCAAATAACCAGTTTGGCTTTAGGGCGGGTCATGAAACCACACATGCCGCAGCTAAACTGGTCTCCGACATACAATGGAATAAATGTAGGAACCAATGCACAGGTGCCTGTCTGATCGACTTGGAAAAAGCCTTTGATACCGTCTGGATCGAAGGGTTGTATTACAAACTGGTCAGACATGGCATACATAAGCCTTTACTAGATATACTTTACGATATGTCAAAGGACAGGAGGTTCGTGGTCAAAAGTGGTAATGTGACCTCTAATAAAACGCATAATATCAAGAATGGCTTGCAGCAGGGTGCGGTACTTTCTCCGATTCTTTTTAACATTTACATTAGCGACTTATTAGATGCACTTCCGCAGGCTATTGTGTACGCAGACGATCTCATAATTTACAGAACAGCTCCGAAAGTTGAGATCATAAATAGTTTAATACAGCGAGACTTCAACAACGTGCAGCGCTATTGCGATGACTGGAAACTTAAGATCAACTTCCAGAAATGTGAAGCCATCCTATTTAGAACGCCATTATATAAAGCCACGAACGACACAAGAAAAAACTGGCGAAAGCTAGTTATCGTGGGACCGCATGGAGATAAACTGGAAACCAAGAGTTTAGTTAAATACCTGGGTATCTGGCTAGACCAATATCTGTATTTCAACAGACATGTAGAGGCTGCTCTGGTCAAGGCTAGAAAAACGTTTGCTATGACAAGGAGGCTATTTCACAGTAGCCAACTTGACAGCAGGGTAAAAGTCATATGGTACATGACGCTAATCAGGCCAATGCTCATATATGGCTGTCCAGTATGGTTTAACATAGGTCCAAATTTGATGGAAAAGATTCGGGTGTTCGAAAGGAAGTGTCCGAGAACCTGTCTCAGATTATATCGAACACCGGAATCGGAATACAAAAAGTACTACTCAAGTGAGACTTTATATAATGAAGCCTGCATAAATAGGGTGGATAATTTTATGATTAAATTAATCAGAGGACATATTGCGAGAGAAATAAGCTCGTCCAATGACCTAATTTTCGGGGCTTATTATCCAAATACCCTGTACTATGAGAACGTGCGTCGCAACGGTTTTGTTCCACCAGAGCCATTCCTTGATTTGGACATGAAAGGGCTTATACAGGATAGATCCGGAATTCCGCTGATCTATCATGTAAGTAGATCATCCGTAGACGGGCGATTGTGCTACGACCGGGAAGTAACGCGCACCGAAGAAGAGCTCCTGCGCTTCAGTAGGGCTATCTCCCACAGAGACCGGGACGATAGTATTAGACAGCGTCAACAGTTCTGGTGGTTGAATGGCATATAAAGACCTGGATACCAAAGTCGGTATAGAATCACACTATCATCAGCTAGCTTACATAGACTTAGCTTTTCTAGAATTAGGGTAGTATAAGATTTAAGTTAAGTTAAGCTAAGTGATTTTACATAGGATTTAAAAAAAAAACAAAAAAAATTGACAAAGTTTTTCAAATTTTTCTTTGTCTTTCAAATAATTATAAGTATTGCCACAAACTTCTGTCGCCGAAAGGCAAATTATACAAATATTAAGTAATGTTTAGCTTAGAGCGTCTGCGAAGGACCAGTAAGTTATTATATAAGATATTTAAGCTAGAATTTAAGCATTTTTTGTCCAGCCTTTAATTTAGAAACTAAGAATATAGAAAGAAAATAAAAAAATGTTAAAAAAAAAAAAAAACAATGAAAAAAATTATGGAGAGGTTGTAATGTATATAGTTCTGGTACACTACCGTGCTTCTGGGTCTCTGGGAAGAGTGGGCTACCGTTGGCGTTTTTAGTTGTAGGTAATTATGTTGCTTGAATTAAGGCAATAAATCGGGTGGTAGCCCCACTTAACTCTAGTTTTAAGATTCAAAGGTCCTTTGATTTTCTAAATGTGTTTTTTTTTTTGTAAATATTATTTATATTTTAATTAATATACTAAAATACATATATAAAAAACATTTTACAAACTATTTATAGCAAAGAATTTTAATAAAAAATTATTCTAAACAAAATTTCTAGTATCGTTCTTAATTAGTTCGCCACAACTGTATATATGCATATGATCCATTGAACGGTATATGCAAGTAGCGCAATCCCAAACACATGCTCATAAAAAAAACGAATTGATTGGTTATACAATTTTTACTATTACCATTCAGGTCCATTAACCTTCTGTCGAACCCTGTCATCGATATTATTTTCAGTCATTTATGAAGAAAGGACATTTAAGTGTATTCTATTTGCCATCCCATGGTTCCCTTTTTTCCTTTATCAATCCTTCACATTCCTCCAAATCCTCTGGCATATTTTGTAAATTGCCATATGAGGGCCCTTCTTGTTTTCAACTTCCAGTTCATAAAATTCATGTGCATATATATGAAAATTAATTATTTTATATTTGTCTTGATAACTTTCACATCATTTCAACAATTATAAAACACCAATCAAAATAATTAATTTATCATACATATATGTACGTAACTCTTACACCAATGAAACTATTATTTAACCCCAATGGAACTCACAACTCCATATGCAATTAATTATTGTTTCTGAAAGACAATTTTAGCCACCCGCAGTTACCAAGCGGTACGGACGGCTTTACACAAATTATGTGAAATGTATGTATGTACAAAATTCACGACTGAATGAAATACATATATGCATTCACAGCTAAAATTCAGTAACTACTCCTGGTTTTCTGTCTGGCTTTATGCAGCAATCTGTACGGAATATTTGTGAATTGTTTGCGAATCGAATGAAATCTGTGCTTGAGTTGGAAAGTTGACATTGCGTGCTTTAAGCTATCACCACAGAGTAATAAAGCTTTAAAAAGTGCTGTTCTGAGTAGGTTTTGCTGGAGCTTTCCGAAGGACACTAAACTAACGACGACTTTGCTTTTTACTAATTGGTTCCTGTGCAGAATTAATGTTGGTTTACATTGTCTTTTTGATTTGGACCCCCACTATCTCGTCCTCTTGCTCTTCTCATAAAACATCAAGTTTGTAGTCTCATAACCATGTACGACACGAAATGAGTAAAACAATTCTATAGAATATTTTTTTAATCGGCTTAAAACGCTCCATCACATGCAATAGCCTGTAAGTTGCGGTTGCCTGTGCAAATTCTCACAGGTCCTTGATGTATGTTAGTCCAAGTTCCTCCAGCTGTTAACGCATCCGCGGAGTCGGTCACAGAGATTACGAAGGTGGGCTGAAAACTTTCTGTATTCGTATTCTTCTCGGGATGGAGATCTACATTCCGTATTCCATTAACACTAAACCTACCAGAGCAGTCAGAGCTTTTGAGAGCCCGAAAAATAAATGTTTTATAATTATTATATGATAATTATTTTGTGTTTATTGTTTATGCTAAATTCTGTATTAATTACAATCAACTGGAAAAGACTATAATGTTTATTTCAAAAGCGGTCATTCGACCGCCATCGGTAGAAATAAGTATATATAATACGTCGGTAGGTTTAGTGTTAAGAAAAATTCATCTGATAATTCCGAATGATAAACGAAATTAATGAATGGCGGGTGGCAATTGAGGCAGTCAGGATTTTGGCGTTGAGCAAGTCAATACTAAGACGTGTTCGCGGTTCCGGGCTAATGTCTGTTATATGTAAATGGTTACGAGACGCTCTTCAAGAACCACAAGTGTTTTTTAAATCAATAGTTTCAGTTTTGGATATTTAAAGTTAAAATATTATATAAAAAAACACATTTAGAAAATCAAAGGACCTTTGTATCTTAAAACTAGAGTTTAGTGGGGCTACCACCCAATTTATTAGCTTAATTCAAGCAACATAATTACCTACAACTAAAAACGCCAACGGTAGCCCACTCTTCCCAGAGACCCAGAAGCACGGTAGTGCACCAGAACTATATACATTACAACCACTCCAGAATTTTCTTCATTGTGTCCAGGAGGTAACATACAGTTGTGGCGAACTAATTAAGAACGATACTAGAAAGTTTGTTTAGAATAATTTTTTATTAAAATTCTTTGCTATAAACAGTTTGTAAAATGCTTTATATATATATATATATATATATATTTTAGTATATTAATTAAAATATAAATAATATTTACAGAAAAATAACAAAAAAAACATAAAATTTAATTGAAAAGGTTTTGTAAAACAAAATTAGCTGGCGATCTAATTAAGAACGATTTGTTTTTTTTGTATAATTTCGTTTTAAACGTAAATATTTGTTGGTAAATATAAATTATAAGTTCTTGCTTTGTTTTAAGACATTTGAACGAGATATAGGAAAGAAAAAAAGCTGTACAAAAGACATGAGAGAAGCGATAATAAATCTTCGAAATAATGAAAGGTTGTCATATAAAGAAATTTCAAAAAAGCTTAATTGCGCTAAAACAATGGTATTTAATACTATAAATTATGTAGAAATACATAAAACCACAGAACTCGTAGCAAGACGGAGAAGATTTCGTTAAACGACTGAAGCCCAGGATAGGCTAATTGTTCGAGCTGCAAAAAACAAATCCATTTATGAGTTCAAAAGAAATACGCAAGGAAGTTTTCGGCGAGGACGCAAATGCACTTTCAGCACGCTCTATTAGAGAGCGATTGACTGAGAGCCAGCTTTTTGGATGATCGGCTCGAAAAAAACCATTGCTATCATTAAAAAACCGAAAGGCTAGGTTAGCTTTTGCCAGGGAACATGAGAATTGGAACATCTCACAGTGGATGGCTATACCCTCGATAGAGAAATTCAACTATCGATGATTTGTATAGGCAAAAGAGCACCCTGCTCTCACAGCTGAAATTGTGCTATAGGCAGTACAGTGAACGAAATAGTAATGAAATCAAAATAATCAAGTCCTTGATTAAAAATCTTCAAAAACTGATGCGGGATAATTACCGAGTAATAAATCAGGAGTGGAGCAACAGAATTCGAGCTGTTCAAGCAAACGGACCGAACATGTTTTCACAAATCAAGAAAATATGTCGTAGAAAAGATCACAATGACATTCCCTGTCTCCGAATTCCACGGACTCCCGAGAATTGTCAGATAATGCTGAACGCAGGACTCACCTTAGAGCACATCAACTCCAATGATGAAGTAATAGTAGTCGAAGATCCGCAAAAGAAAGCGAATTCAATTGGAGCCTGTTTCAAAGCAGTGTACAGAGTTAACGAATCAGCTCATGCTAAGACTGAAATTGAAAGCAATGCCCGTCAAAGACATTGCTCGCTGCGCAATCAACTTCACAACTGGCGATCCAAAAACCGTAGTTTCATCACATTCGGCGAAAATAATAGGCCGGATTCTCCCATCAGAAATGAAAATACAAATATGTTTATGCGCAAGGATGAACTTAGAAACATACTTAGATCAATAAGAAATTAAAAAATCATCTGGAATAGATAGCATTCCAAATGTGGTTCTAAGGTACTTGCCTCGCGAAGCAGTAAACATATACACTAGTTTGTTTAACAACGCTCTAAACAATGCACACTATCCAACCCATTGGAAGACTGCAGTAGTCCACCCTATCCCCAAAAAGGGCAAGGATAAGAGCAATCCAGCCAATCTCCGCTCGATCAGCCTGCTTCCCAACATCAGCAAGGTGTTCGAAAAAATTATAAACAAAGCACTCATAGGTGGGTGTGATGAAAACGATATCATCCCCAACAACTAGTTTGGCTTTCGAGCGCGACATGATACAGTTCATGCAGCGACGAAACTTGTTTCCGATATACAGTGGAACAAGGCAAAGCGACAATGTACAGGCGCCTGCTTGGTTGACTTTGAAAAGGCTTTCGACACCGTATGGTTAGAAGGACTTGTCTATAAGTTAACAAACCTGGGTATGCCGCAATATCTGCTATACATTATTTATGATATGATAATGGACAAACATTTTGTGGTGAAATGCGGGGACATACTCTCCAACAAGACGTTCCAAATTAAAAATGGCTTACAGCAGGGAGCTGTGAATTCTCCCATTCTATTCAATATTTACACTAGTGATCTAGTGAGTTTTCTCGAAAACGCTATTGCGTACGCCGATGACATAGTGATGTACAGAACAGGAGGAAAAATAGACGACATCAATAGGCACCTTCAAGATGAAATAAAACAATTTTGCGACGACTGGAAATTAAAAATTAATTTCCAGAAAACCGAGACTATTCTTTTCAGAACGCCCCTATCCAGGGCCTCGGGAGATACAAAATACAACTGGAAACACTTTTCTATTGTAGGTAACAATAACCTTCCACTACAAGTGAAAACTGTAGTTAGATACCTTGGTATCTGGCTAGATCAGTATTTATATTTTGACAAGCACATAGCAGCGTCCCTCTCAGCAGCTAAAAGCGCATATTCTATGACAAGAAGTCTATTTCGGAGTAGTCTTCTTGACCCCAGAATCAAAACAATTTCGTACTCGGCATTCATCCGACCAGTTTTGGTTTATTGCTGCCCAGTATGGTATAATATATCTCCACTTTATATGGAGAAGTTTCGTGTGTTCGAACGGCAGTGTTTGCGTTCCTGCCTCGGACTTTATAGAACACCAGAGTCGCAATACAAAAATTTCTATCCCAACAAAATCCTGTATAACAAATCAGCGTTAAATAGGATAGACAATTTCATAATTAAAATTATTCGTGGTCACCCAGCAAGGGCAATGTGCAGTGACAATAATCTTATCTCGGGAGCATTCTATCCCAAAGATATGTATCTGGAGAATACGCTCTAGAATGGGTTTATTCCCGCAGAAGCGTTCCCTTTCTTGGATCAAAAAGACCTTATCCAAGACGTGCATGGGGTCCCGACTATTTACCACGCTCTCCGTGGGACCAGGGACACACGAATTCTCCATGATAGTGATATCTCCAATGCCCCAGACCGCATGCGTTTTAGCACGACGTTTAGTGAAAGAGATAAATCAGCCAAAGATCGAACATCTCCCAAATGGTGGTGGCTTCTCAACGAGGAGAGGACTTCACTTCCTCAGATATAGTATGCCTCTCAAGAGCAACGTTCTCCTTCCTCTTGAGCCCCCCCCCCCCTCGCCCACCGTCTCCCATTCCGTTTTTACTTATTTTGTACCTATCCTATTTTACTTTATTTTTTATTTACCTTTTCGTTTCGTTTTGAAGTTTTTGTTTGATACTTAATAATAATAATAAAAAAAAAAAATAAAAAAAAATAATAATAATTATAATAATAATGTATACATATAGATGTAAACGAGGAGTCCCTCTAATATACGACCTATTTCATATATATATATAAGAAAAAAAAAAGATGTACACCGAAAGGCATAAATAAAAATCAAGTTGTAATGTGTAATTTAGAGAGCTCGCATAGAGACAGTAAGTTAATTTAATTATTTATTTCCCTAATATTATACATGTAAAAAGATTTAGGAAAATAAATGTGGTTTAAAAGCTAAAAAAAAAAAAAAAACATCTCACAGTGGAAAAAAATATTGTGGAGAGATGAAACGACGGCCAACAAATCAAGCATTCAACCCTAAATACACCACTGTCACCCTCAAATATGGAGGAGGAAGTATCATGCTATGGAGTTGTATGTCATACAAAGGAACCGGTTGGTTACATCGCATAGAAGGTATAATAATTAATGCCCAAAGCTACATTAATGTCCTTGAAGATGTAATGCTGCCCTATGCAGATGGAGAATTGCCTGTGACATGGAAATTTATGCAGGACTATCACCCTAAGCATACCGCGAGACCAACGAGAGCATGGTTTTCTAATAATTCCGTGGATGTCATCGATTGGCCTTCATGTAGCCCGGACCTAAACCGAATAGAAAACTATAGCGTTTGAAATAATAGTGAAGAAGATCGTGTGATTCGAACTGACGCTATGACAGCTCGAATCACGAAAAAAATTTTACTTAAGCGTTACACACCAGGCTACTGACCGTGTTTAGAATTTGATTTCCAAACTAGACTATATTCCACTGGTGTGAATTATTTTTTATTTATCGCTTGGTATACGGTTCTGATGTATTTTCCTTATTCAATTTTTTTTCGTTCGGTGTTCTTCACTATTTTTGCTTGTGAATTGTGTGGGTATCTGTTAGAATCGCTACAAAACCTCTGGAACGAATTAAAAAGAGAAGTAAACAAGCATAAAATAAGTAACTTAAATGAATTGTATGATTGCTAAAGCAGCTTGGGAAAACATAACATGGAATAAATATCAGGACCTTATTGCTTCAATGCCCAGGCGGTGTAAGGCAGTGATTAAAAACAAAGGTTTTCCTACAAAATACTAAGCTAAGACATCAAATTTGGACTAAAAATAAATCGTTCTTAATTAGATCGCGAGCTAATTTTGTTTTACAAAACCTTTTCAATTAAATTTTATGTTTTTTTTTGTTATTTTTCTGTAAATATTATTTATATTTTAAATAATATACTAAAATATATATATATATATATATATATATATAAAACATTTTACAAATTGTTTATAGCAAAGAATTTTAATAAAAAATTATTCTAAACAAACTTTCTAGTATCGTTCTTAATTAGTTCACCACAACTGTATGTTACCTCCTGGACACAATGAAGAAAATTCTGGAGAGGTTGTAATGTATATTGTTCTGGTGCACTACCGTGCTTCTGGGTCTCTGGGAAGAGTGGGCTACCGTTGGCGTTTTTAGTTGTAGGTAATTATGTTGCTTGAATTAAGGCAATAAATCGGGTGGTAGCCCCACTTAACTCTAGTTTTAAGATTCAAAGGTCCTTTGATTTTCTAAATGTGTTTTTTTTTGTAAATATTATTTATATTTTAATTAATATACTAAAATATATATATAAAAAACATTTTACAAACTATTTATAGCAAAGAATTTTAATAAAAAATTATTCTAAAAAAAATTTCTAGTATCGTTCTTAATTAGTTCGCCACAACTGTATGTTACCTCCTGGACACAATGAAGAAGAGAATGACTTTAATCTGCCAGTAAACAGAAACCTGACAAATGACGAAATCGACAAATACATTCAACAAATGGACGAAACCGTAAAACGAACAATGGACAAAACAATTCCCAAAACAACAGTTACAGATCACATTAACATGTACAGAAACTCAACAATAAACGCGCTCCACAAGAAAAAGAGCAGACTGCTATCGAAATTAAAACAATTACACAGACAGTTTACAGACAGACAAGACCAGGAGATAATATCACTGAAATCTCAATTAAAAAACCTCCAACAATTACTTAAAGCTAATTATAGATTAGCAACAAATTTGTATTGGAACAACAGAATTCGAGCTATAAAAACTAATAACCCGAATATGTTCCCACAAATAAATAAAATATTCAGGAGAAATAATCAAAACGAGATTCAGTGTCTCCAAATTCCACGTACTGAGGTAAACAAGCAGCTGGTAACCAACATTGGCATAGATACAGAGAACGCTATCTTCAATAGTGAGCTCTTCGTGATCGAAGATCCTTTGGAGAAGGCGAACGCTGTGGGAACTGTCTTTCAGGAAATGTACAAGGTGAATGAAAGCATTCACCGAAATCATGACCTAGAGGACAGAATTCGACTGAATCACCTGCACCTCCGGAATGAAATTTCACATTGGCAATCGGAGAATCCGGGTTTTACGGAATTCAGTGACGATAATCTGTCAATTGACATTAATGCCAATGGTGGGGCTAATAATAGGAAGGAATCCAGAGTATCTTCGACTCATTAAGAAGCAAAAAGTCAGTGGGAATAGATGGAGTACCTAACATCGTACTCAAGAACCTGACCCCAAAGGCAATAGATATATACACGGTCCTGTTTAACAACGCGTTGAATAATGCATATTAGCCCACGCGTTGGAAACCGGCTATCATTCAGCCCATCCCAAAAAAGGGCAAAGACTGTACAAACCCAATGAACATGCGTTCGATAAGTTTACTCCCAAGCATCAGTAAAGTATTTGAAAAAATCATTAACAAAGCTCTGCTAAAATGGGTAGACGACAATAGCATTATTCCAAATAACCAGTTTGGCTTTAGGGCGGGTCATGAAACCACACATGCCGCAGCTAAACTGGTCTCCGACATACAATGGAATAAATGTAGGAACCAATGCACAGGTGCCTGTCTGATCGACTTGGAAAAAGCCTTTGATACCGTCTGGATCGAAGGGTTGTATTACAAACTGGTCAGACATGGCATACATAAGCCTTTACTAGATATACTTTACGATATGTCAAAGGACAGGAGGTTCGTGGTCAAAAGTGGTAATGTGACCTCTAATAAAACGCATAATATCAAGAATGGCTTGCAGCAGGGTGCGGTACTTTCTCCGATTCTTTTTAACATTTACATTAGCGACTTATTAGATGCACTTCCGCAGGCTATTGTGTACGCAGACGATCTCATAATTTACAGAACAGCTCCGAAAGTTGAGATCATAAATAGTTTAATACAGCGAGACTTCAACAACGTGCAGCGCTATTGCGATGACTGGAAACTTAAGATCAACTTCCAGAAATGTGAAGCCATCCTATTTAGAACGCCATTATATAAAGCCACGAACGACACAAGAAAAAACTGGCGAAAGCTAGTTATCGTGGGACCGCATGGAGATAAACTGGAAACCAAGAGTTTAGTTAAATACCTGGGTATCTGGCTAGACCAATATCTGTATTTCAACAGACATGTAGAGGCTGCTCTGGTCAAGGCTAGAAAAACGTTTGCTATGACAAGGAGGCTATTTCACAGTAGCCAACTTGACAGCAGGGTAAAAGTCATATGGTACATGACGCTAATCAGGCCAATGCTCATATATGGCTGTCCAGTATGGTTTAACATAGGTCCAAATTTGATGGAAAAGATTCGGGTGTTCGAAAGGAAGTGTCCGAGAACCTGTCTCAGATTATATCGAACACCGGAATCGGAATACAAAAAGTACTACTCAAGTGAGACTTTATATAATGAAGCCTGCATAAATAGGGTGGATAATTTTATGATTAAATTAATCAGAGGACATATTGCGAGAGAAATAAGCTCGTCCAATGACCTAATTTTCGGGGCTTATTATCCAAATACCCTGTACTATGAGAACGTGCGTCGCAACGGTTTTGTTCCACCAGAGCCATTCCTTGATTTGGACATGAAAGGGCTTATACAGGATAGATCCGGAATTCCGCTGATCTATCATGTAAGTAGATCATCCGTAGACGGGCGATTGTGCTACGACCGGGAAGTAACGCGCACCGAAGAAGAGCTCCTGCGCTTCAGTAGGGCTATCTCCCACAGAGACCGGGACGATAGTATTAGACAGCGTCAACAGTTCTGGTGGTTGAATGGCATATAAAGACCTGGATACCAAAGTCGGTATAGAATCACACTATCATCAGCTAGCTTACATAGACTTAGCTTTTCTAGAATTAGGGTAGTATAAGATTTAAGTTAAGTTAAGCTAAGTGATTTTACATAGGATTTAAAAAAAAAACAAAAAAAATTGACAAAGTTTTTCAAATTTTTCTTTGTCTTTCAAATAATTATAAGTATTGCCACAAACTTCTGTCGCCGAAAGGCAAATTATACAAATATTAAGTAATGTTTAGCTTAGAGCGTCTGCGAAGGACCAGTAAGTTATTATATAAGATATTTAAGCTAGAATTTAAGCATTTTTTGTCCAGCCTTTAATTTAGAAACTAAGAATATAGAAAGAAAATAAAAAAATGTTAAAAAAAAAAAAAAACAATGAAAAAAATTATGGAGAGGTTGTAATGTATATAGTTCTGGTACACTACCGTGCTTCTGGGTCTCTGGGAAGAGTGGGCTACCGTTGGCGTTTTTAGTTGTAGGTAATTATGTTGCTTGAATTAAGGCAATAAATCGGGTGGTAGCCCCACTTAACTCTAGTTTTAAGATTCAAAGGTCCTTTGATTTTCTAAATGTGTTTTTTTTTTTGTAAATATTATTTATATTTTAATTAATATACTAAAATACATATATAAAAAACATTTTACAAACTATTTATAGCAAAGAATTTTAATAAAAAATTATTCTAAACAAAATTTCTAGTATCGTTCTTAATTAGTTCGCCACAACTGTATATATGCATATGATCCATTGAACGGTATATGCAAGTAGCGCAATCCCAAACACATGCTCATAAAAAAAACGAATTGATTGGTTATACAATTTTTACTATTACCATTCAGGTCCATTAACCTTCTGTCGAACCCTGTCATCGATATTATTTTCAGTCATTTATGAAGAAAGGACATTTAAGTGTATTCTATTTGCCATCCCATGGTTCCCTTTTTTCCTTTATCAATCCTTCACATTCCTCCAAATCCTCTGGCATATTTTGTAAATTGCCATATGAGGGCCCTTCTTGTTTTCAACTTCCAGTTCATAAAATTCATGTGCATATATATGAAAATTAATTATTTTATATTTGTCTTGATAACTTTCACATCATTTCAACAATTATAAAACACCAATCAAAATAATTAATTTATCATACATATGTTGTATTCCAGAATACTACCCTTATTAAATTTAACACTGAATCTCCTAACACATCCTTAAAAACTTCACTTAACATATATTACATTCTCACTTAATACATACCATTCATAAACATTCACAATATTACCAGTTACAGCACACTTAATAACCTGCACCTTTTTATTTATTGAAAACATAGCAACTTGGATATATCATCTAAAACCCTTTAAGAGCCGTTGAATTTAAAAAAAGGCCAAAGGAAGGTCCGCCTGGGACGCGGATCATAATACGTGGAGAATTCTTAAGTTGTAATAAGATTGTTGTGCGTACAGGACCAGCAAAAGAAGAAGAGGAATAATAAAAGGTCCCCGCTCTTCCCTCAACCGAGGAAGCACGGCGCCGGACCACAACACATATATGTACGTAACTCTTACACCAATGAAACTATTATTTAACCCCAATGGAACTCACAACTCCATATGCAATTAATTATTGTTTCTGAAAGACAATTTTAGCCACCCGCAGTTACCAAGCGGTACGGACGGCTTTACACAAATTATGTGAAATGTATGTATGTACAAAATTCACGACTGAATGAAATACATATATGCATTCACAGCTAAAATTCAGTAACTACTCCTGGTTTTCTGTCTGGCTTTATGCAGCAATCTGTACGGAATATTTGTGAATTGTTTGCGAATCGAATGAAATCTGTGCTTGAGTTGGAAAGTTGACATTGCGTGCTTTAAGCTATCACCACAGAGTAATAAAGCTTTAAAAAGTGCTGTTCTGAGTAGGTTTTGCTGGAGCTTTCCGAAGGACACTAAACTAACGACGACTTTGCTTTTTACTAATTGGTTCCTGTGCAGAATTAATGTTGGTTTACATTGTCTTTTTGATTTGGACCCCCACTATCTCGTCCTCTTGCTCTTCTCATAAAACATCAAGTTTGTAGTCTCATAACCATGTACGACACGAAATGAGTAAAACAATTCTATAGAATATTTTTTAAATCGGTTTAAAACGCTCCATCACATGCAATAGCCTGTAAGTTGCGGTTGCCTGTGCAAATTCTCACAGGTCCTTGATGTATGTTAGTCCAAGTTCCTCCAGCTGTTAACGCATCCGCGGAGTTGGTCACAGAGATTACGAAGGTGGGCTGAAAAGTTTCTGTATTCGCATTCTTCTCGGGATGGAGATCTACATTCCGTATTCCATCAAGAGAAATTCATCTGATAAGCATTGATTTGATAACAAATACGAGCAGATTTTAGGGGTAAAAGATAAAGCTTGTAACCAATGGCGCTTCAATCCCACCGATGTTAACAGAATGAATTTTGTTAGAGTCAGAAACCGTCCAACCAGGCGATTGATATCGCGAAGAAGGATTACAACGACAGAGTGACCAATAAACTTCTTCAGTGCCCAACCGGGTAGCGTCCCTTCTGGTCAATGCCAAGGGCTGATAGCAGTAACTTCGCCTCCTCATCTTTTCTTCCGTTGGTGATGGGCAGCGAGACACTAGTCACAAATTCACAAGATAAAGCTAATGTGTTCGCGAATTTATTTTCCGCGAATTCACACCTTGATGGCAGTCTTTTGGAACTACCTGTGATCGCGCCTGTAGGGTCTTGGATGCGGGATGTAAGGCCCGCGGAATATTCAACGCATTCTACCTGGACTGGACTGTAAGAAGGTAACCGGTCCGGACGTAATACCACAGTAGTCGTTAAGAACTGTGTTCCACAACTGTCTCCGCTTCTTGGCAGGGTCTTCTGCTTATCTTATGCACAGTTCCTACCTGCTGGAAGGTGGCTGGAATTCAGCCAATCCCAAAGAAGGGGAAAAATTGTCTCCCACAAAAATTACCGCCCGATAGCATTACTATGTGTGTTGTGCAAGGGGATGGAAAAGATCATCAATGCCGAGTTAATTAAGTATTTATAGTGAAACGGACTACTGAATGAACGCCAATACGGATTCCGTGACAGGCGGTCCACGGGAGCCCTTTTGACCCTTATAACCGATACATGAACATCTGCGATTGAGGGGCATGGTGAGGCAACGACGGTCGCATTGGATATCTCCAACCCTTTTAAGCACGTGGGGTATTGCTCAGAAAACTTCGATCATAGGGACGCAGCAGCTTTGGACGAAGACCTTCCTCGAAAATCTATCAATCTGGGTTGTTGTAGACGGGGAGTCTTCGCATCAGTATGCTGTCAATTCCGGGGTGCCTCCAGGTTCTATTTTGGCTCCGACCTTGTTTTTGCTTCACGTAAATGATTTGTTAGAGTCGATGGATAACAGAGTGTTCAGTTTTGCGGATGATAGTACGGTTGTTTCCTCTTTTTCGAGTGATCGGGTGATAAATGCATCAACGCCGTACCAGCTGAGATGTAACCAGATCGACTCTTTGTATCGGGACTTGGTTGAGGTCTTGTACGGAGGGTGGGGGGGAGTAGGCCGAAGACACTCTATACAACATTCACAAGGAAAAATGGAAAAATGGAATTGCCAGGCCCTCGAATCTGGGGAAAGTGTGGGGGTACGAAGTATTATGCCGAACATGGGCACGGATTCACTTTACCCGCCAGCACAGACGTTGTCAAATTGGTCGCAAAGAAAATAGATGAAATAATTAACACAGTTTACTCTGTTGTTTTTATGTCCTTTATTAATCCCTGGTGATGGCTCTTAATTTGGTTCACTGTACACTATAATAAATTATCACTAGATTTAAATTGAAGAACTTGTATTTGGTTTCTTTACAGGAAAGGATCACGACTCAATGTAGCTATTGAAAAAAAAAATACGCTTTGGCAAATACACCATTTAAGAGATTACTTTGGTGATCACGAAATTATTTTGCGAAGAAAATATCCAACACAACTATTGCTCAACCGTGAGTTGACTACGAACTTAGGCTCGGTGAAATGACTGTAGTACGTATCGGCGTGACTATCTGCGGTGACGATTGAGATGTGACTCGATGCAGCGTAGCGTGTGTACGCTGCTGTGGTTGGATAGTGTCTGCTTGAATTAGGGATGAAATTCTGGATTCTATTTTTGCACACAGGAAAACCAACACGCCTCTGCTCTCTCATTGTCACGCCCGTCGAAGTATGGTGAATATATCGGTTAATTGATAATCGACGAACATGGGAGAATGAGAGAACAGAGACACAAAGTACTATGAACCCAGGGTGGGTTTGATTGTGTGTGCATGAATCAATGCAGCCCTGAGGTAACCCACTGACCCAATTCGGTGAATATGTTGACCTCAGCGTGCATTGCCCTGTAGGGAGACAGAATTATGGAGGGGAGGAAATGTGGCCGGCGCTATTCACCTGCGAAAAGAGATCATTGATCCCAAGCGAATGGATAATTTGGGAAAAGCCGATGTGACGCTAAATTGGCTAGTGTAATTTATCGTGAGAGCTAATTAAATATTTTGATAAATTCCCCAGCGATTGCATGATTATGCAACAGTGTCGTCTGATTCGACTTGTTGTTGCTAACCGACATGATGTGATTTCGGGTGGAAATCTCATGGGCTAGCAAAATGGAGTTGCCGTATGGCAAAAAGGTAGCTGGACTCAATTATGCATTATCTGCATAGAAGAATGAATTCAGCTATGCGTCCATTTGGGAAATATGATACTCAGGTGAATTACCGAACGGTGGGATAGGGGTTGGTATGACGCGCTGAAGGCGGAAATTGTGGTTGAAATTGTGGGTTGGTTCTCCATGTAATATAGGGAACCCCCACAAAAGCATGAAATTGCTCGGCGTCACGGTCTGTGGTAATGCATCGTGGCGTAAACACGTGTCGAAGTTCGCCAGGTCCGCCTCTGGGAAACTGAGTTATCTTTTTAGAGGAAGAAATATTTTACTACGGACCATCTTTACCTCCTGTCTAATTTTCAAATTAGACCCGCGCTCATATATTGCTCCCATGTTTGGAGCTCTGCTTCTAAGTATTCCCTCGACCTACTTGAGACCATACATAGACGAGCGATCCGCCTGATCGGCGACACGGCGCAACACTCGCTATCACATCCAAGGCGCGTGGCTGATCTCTCTCTATTGTACAGCTATTATCTCGGGTACTGTTCTTCGGAGAATCGTGGTATTGTTCCGCGCAATTCGGTTTATATGCGCTCCACGAGACAATCTGACGGATCCCACCAGTTCGCGGTTCATCTCCCAACGCCGCGAACATCCCTGTATCAGATCTCGTACCGGTACAGAGCGGGGAAGCTGTGGAATTCCCTCCCTACGCAAGTATTCCCGGAGCGTTACAACCTGTAGCTGTTCAAAAAGAACTGCAACAGGTATTTGGTGGCATCTTGGGGCGCCGTGTCCGCGCGATAGGTTCGCCTCTCCTGAGAGAAGTATAATAAAATAAAAAAAACGTCGGGATGCTGTTCTCTCTGCATGTAAGGTACCCATTGAATTTTCATTAAGGAAAACAATTTCATCTAAAATTCCGTAGCGGACTGGTTAACGTCAGTGTTTGTTCGCACACTTTGAAAGTCTAAAGATTTCAATTGCTCCTTGAGTTGAACGTTTTTGCCTCTACGAAAGATGAATTGGTAAGACAGTACGGGTGTAGAACAATCACTCCCTGAGCCATAAAGGGGTGTATTTGAAGGGGGAAAATGTTAATTTTCTAGTGTGGAAAGCAGATTTGTGCTTTTAATAGCGATAGAGTTATCGAAGTCGATTAAAAAAATCAGGTATAGTTGACGATCAATGTAGTTAGTGATGTCATTGGTTGGATGGAAATGACAGTCGGATCATATGTCCAAGAGTATTGTTTCTTTGTGACCTCGGTGGGATTGAGGTGGAATTTATCATCTGATGAAATCCAATATGTTAGTGGCATATTGAAATCGATGAAGTTGTCAATGAAGTCGTCGGTCGGAGCAACTGACAACTTCGTATTATTGTGGATGATAAACAAGGACCTTGTTGTTTGTTTTTGTAAGATTATGGTAAGTTGTTGGAATTTAGTTCCAGAAGTTTACTTGCTACATGGTTGGTGATGCCGATATCGTATAAAAACGAAAGTACTCCTTATCGAGTTGAAGGGAGACTATATTGACAGGATGGCAAGTTTAGAGTGTAATGATGGAGAAATTCAGGTTCAGTAAATCCCTTTTTTGAGGGGGGTTGCCCCAATAAGTAGGTATAAGGGTGTTTAGCGTGTAACAACGGGGAAATTCATGTTAAGTGAATCTACTTATTGAGGTAGGGCGGCAGCCCCAAATAGATAAGTATTTCGGAGTGACACTTTTGCATGTAATATTATTTTATAATTTAAGTCCTATGCGTATTGGTTGCAAACAATTTTCTTTATCATGGGGCTAATGCCTTGCATTAATTGTGAACAGGTTGTTTTTAAAAAAAAACTCGCTTCATACTCGTATAATACCCCCCATTTGAATCAATACATGGAGCAAGCTGAATTTTACGAAATAATCCATTCATACAACTAAAACGTGGGAAAGAGAGTTGGTTCTTATAATTCCAGGTATCAATTACACCATATTGCTACACGCATATATTATTTGGAAATAAGGCACTTGGTCACGTCTGAGATCTACAATTCCCTTTTTATTAGCGGCTTCAAACATCATTTGCCAATCACTGGATACCAATTTGCCTTGGGTGCACTGTGGACCATCTGTGCTTCATCAAGTTATGCTGCATCCATCGTATAGTGTTTCTCTGTGAGCAACTGAGCAGCAAATTATGGAACAATCATTTCAATGACACATTTATGAGTACGTGAACGGCGGACTGTTCTTCCACAATTATGATGCTCCTTCTCAACATAAAATATCCGGCGCTAATAGGCCTTCTAAAGATGTTCTTGTGATTGCGTGTCATTCAGGAATTGATGTTCAACGGAAAGGCAGGGAGGTAATTGGCAGCAAAATGGTTGTTGTCGTAGAAAGCGGAACATTTTATTAAGCATTTTGGAGGTCAGGCCAGGGAGAAATTACCTTGGGTTGGATACAATAAAATTCGTCACGTTGCGTTGAAAGTCTGAATCAAGACTTAAGCATGTTTATAGTTGAATGAAATTCAATTAAGAACACCTGAAATTTCTGAATTGGAAGTTGAAAATAAGCAGAGCCCTAATGTGGTAATCTACAAAATATGCCAGAGGATTTGGAGGAATATGAAGACTGGATGAGGAAAAATAGGGAACCGTGGGAAGGCAAATATTATAGGATACACTTAAATGTCCTTGCTTAATAAATGACTGGAAATCATATCGATGGCAGGGCTCGACTGAAGGTTAATGTGCCTAAATGGCAATAGTAAAAATTGTATAACTTCAATTAATCCATTTTTTATTCATGTGTTTAATCATGTGTTTGGAGTATCGGTACTTGCCTATAACGTTCAAAATATGTGGATCATACGAGTATACCATATGTTACCTCCTGGATACAATGAAGAAAATCCTTGGGAAGATTATATATGATAGATTGTTCGGACCACCGAGGGCATCGAAACAATGCTCCATGTGGCAGCCGAAGTAATAAAAGATAAAAGATGTAAAGGAGGAACAAAGAAATACTGTGCCATGGTAACATCGGACAAAAACGCCTTGAACTCAGTCCACTGGTTGTCCACTCCGCCATATCTTCTAAAAATCGTCATTAGTTACTTCACCAACAGAGTGCTGATGTATGACACGGGCGAGGACAGAATATTCTATAAAGCTTCGGCAGGAGTTCCTCAAGGATCAGTACTTGGTCCGCTCCTATGAAATTATGTATGATGAAGCTATTCAAATGAAACTACCACAAGAAGTGAACGATCGTTGAGTTTCTGTATCGGTTTGTATGGCTTTCCATGTGAGACACTTTTGGGGTAGAACGATTCATTGTATTTGTAACAATGTTGTTCATCGTCGAATGATCAATTTCGTCATTGTGAAGATTTCTGTCAATTGGTGGATCTATGCCATTGGAGCGTAATTCTTTTTTTATTATCCGATCAAAGCGCGACCAGTGTGCTTTTCCGAAATTAAAGCAATGTATCTGTTTGTACTGCGCAAGTAGTGAGTGTTCATTTGGGACATATATTACGGCACCAAGTCCATAATGATCGCTATCGTACTCGATTCTAGTTAGATCGAGTAGTTAGATCTGTATCTAATAATTGTATTCGCTCGTACAGCAACAGTAAATCAAAGAAGGAGGTTACTCTTGGATATGACGGAGTACTTGTAGCGTACAATTCTAGCTTATGTTCGATAACGTTTGTTTGCCACTACTCAAGCAACGCATTGCCTCTTGTGTTTGTGATAAGGTTACCCCAAGCACTGTGGTTGGAGTTTGAATCTCCCGCCATAAAGAAATAATTATTTTCCGAGTCTAACTTGAGACTTCGAAAAAGGGTATCAAGTTCATTGATAACCTGTATGCACTGTGGAGCTTCGGGAGCATAAGCAGAGAGCACATATAGATGCTTTTGACTTTTCAAAGGGATATCTATAACGCAAGCTTCTAGTACCTGGAACTTGTATACATCTCTACTGTAGACGACTTTGTGTTGTAGACCATTTTTAACTAAGACAGCGACCCCGCCCCCCTGAGTGGAATTTGGCCGATCTCGTTTAACTACTTTATAATTTGGGTAGCCCAATTTGTGCCTTTGATTTAGCTTAGTTTCGCTAGCCAAAAGCACATCTGGGCGTTCAGCTTCCAGCAGATTGCGGAGATTATCCCTTCTTTCCATGCGGATTAGTGAATTAACATTCACAGCAATAATTTTTAGGGTTAATTCAGCTGCATGAACGTTATGATTAATGTGCGGGTTCGTCTGGGAACAGGGTCGAATAAATAATGTCAGTTCGAGCCACTTGTTCCGTCAGTTTTTTTCGATAATTTCGAATTTTTTATCAAACGCGGAAAACTGTCCTTGTATCATCATCATCGGCACTACAACCGAGATTTGGTCTTGGCCTTATTTAACAAATCTCTCCACCGCCCCGATTTCGAGCCGATGTCATCCAGTTTGGCACTCCCAGGCTCTGGGCGTCCTGGTCTACGCCATTCCTCCATCACACACAAGGTCTGCCGCGCTGTCTCCCTCCATACATCCTGTCACAAAGGACTTCATGGGCAGGCTCCTCTTCGCTCATTCGAGCTTGGTGTCCCACCCACCGGAGTCTACCGAGCTTGATTTTTCTTACAATATTAGCTTCAAGGTAGATTACGTACAACTCATGGTTGTAGCGTCTCCGGAATCGTCCTCCCTCACATACGGGAACAACAATTCTCCTTAAGACCTTGATTGACCATAGTAGGCTTTGTTGGATTTCATCAGCCGTTCGCGTATTTCTTTTTCCATTGTTATTGGCTGAATCTATTGACCCAAGGTAGTTAACAGATTGCACTACTTCAAATTCGTGCTCCACTACCCTGATAGTTTGACCAACGTTAAGTCTTCTCTTCGCAGAAGTTGCCACTATGTACTTAGTTTTCCCCCCATTAATGTGCAGTCCCTGTTTTTGTGCCGCCTGCTCGATCTGGGTGAAGTAGTCCTGTAAAGCCGAATCGTATCTACGAATGATGCCGATGTCATCCGCGTAGGCAAGTATCTGGCTGGACTTGGTGACAATAGTCCCTCTAGTTGCAACGCCAGAGTCACGGATTGCTTTCTTCAATGCCAGGTTGAAGAGGAGGCAGGCCAGACCGTCCCCTTGTCGGAGTCCATTAAAGATGTTTATTGGTTTAGACAGCAATCCCGCTATTCTTACTTGACTAGTTACGTTGGTCATGGTCAACCTACAAAGTCGTATCAATTTTTTTGGAATGCCGAACTCTCTCACGACATTATATAGTTCTACCCTGGCTATGCTGTCGTAGGCGGCCTTAAACTCTATAAACAGATGATATAATGGAATCTTAAATTCCAGACATTTTTCCATCGGCTGCCTAAGGGTGAATATCTGATCATTCGCTGAGTTGCCTGGGATAAAACCACACTGATATTGACCAATGATGGCTTTAGCGTATGGTGCTATCCGATCCTGTAGAATAGTGGAGAGTATTTTATTGGTGGTACTCAGCAATGTTATACCCCTGTAGTAGCTGCACACTGTGTTATCTCCCTGCTTATGTATGGGGAAAATTATTCCGCTCCCATTATTACTCCCATACGTGCACCACGATCTCATGAATCGCGTGATGAAAAGCTGTCCCTCTTTGTTTGATCAGCTCAGCTGGTATGCCATCAGCTCCGGGGGCTTTATTCGATTTGAGCTGTCTCATGGCTTTTAATGTTTCCCCAATACTTGGTGGCGGCCTCCAATTCATCTGTGAGCTGACCATTTAGCAATTCATTGAAGTACACTTCCCATCCCTCCAGAATCCCTTCATGATCGGTGATCAGATAGCCCTATTTATCTTTGCAGTAAGTGCAGCGTGGTGTGTACCGCGTCATACTGCGGATTATTTGGTAGAACTTCCGCGCCTGGTGCGGACCTCGCTCTTTACTTTTCTCTATTTCACAGACAAGGATTTTTTCCCAGGCACTTTTCTTTTGTCTGTGAAGTCTTTTTTCAGATCTTTTGAGCTCTTTGTATTTCCCCCGCGTACCCGCGTCCTATGAGACTGCTGCATTGCCCGGTATGCAGCATTCTTACGTTCAGTCGCTAGTTTGCACTCATCATCAAACCAGTCGCTCCGATCTCTACGACTACTGCCTAAGATAGAGCTGGCAGTACTAATGACAGTATTCTTAAGGCGTGTCCATTTCTCTTCTACGCCCGGTATTCTGGCCCCAGGACTTACTCTCCCTCCGTCGAGCTCTTCGAGGGCGAGTGTTAACGCATGACCAAATGTGTTGCTGGTGTTCTCAATGCGTAAAGCAGTCGTGTTGATTCGAACCTGATCCCCGGATGCAATACGTCTCCGTAAGGCCATCCGTGCTCGGAAAACTGTACCAACTGCCCTTGTATGGACAGTAATATTGCTGTTATATCAGTTTGTGCCTCTGGAGCAGGCGTTTAATGATATTGCGTGATTGTTCTAAGATTGGTGCATTTTTTACTCCACCTGCCATTTGCGCGTATGACACACTTGTTGCCATGAAGTTGTTCTAAGAGCGAGGTGTCATCCGTTTCTCTTCATCTAAGTCCATCAATTCTGCTATTGGGACTTAGCGATACAATGAAGAAAGACAACTTACGGTTGCGATTTCTAGAATTTTCTGTTTTTTTTTTTTTTTTTTTTTTTTACATTTCTGTATTTATTGACCATAAATGATTTGTTACAATAAGTAATACAGATAACTTATAATTATCTTAGCTTTAATCGTTTACACATACTTGCTAATACATTTTTCAAACATTATTATAAAGTTATATATTTCATGGGTGGACAAGATAGGAGTGGGTGGGGCTTCCTGGAAAAGGTCAGAAAACCAGGATATAATTATTTACTTAACCTATAACTAATTTGCTTAACTTAACTTAACTTAGCTTAGCCTAGCTTATCTAATTATTAAATCTATTATTATTACAATAAATTAGAGTAGTGTGGGGCGGGAGGTATAGTGGTCGATGGGTGGGATTTGGGTTAGGGTGGGTACTATCAGTCGGGGATATGGGTTGGGGGAACACTTTCCGATTGGTCGTTGAAACGCAAGATATTAGAGAAGGGTTGAATATTACAATATTTAAACTGGTGAGGTGAGAGTTCAGTATTGTGGTATACAATCTCATTGGAGTTGTTGACCAACCTGCCAGAGGTGAAGAGGGTTCTGGTGTGGAGACAGTTCGGGTAGGCAGTTCGGTTGTCTGACGGAGTCGATGTGAGCGCATTTATTATCGGATTGGGATTATTGGGAAGAAGAATTTCCTGTAGAAAATGGTTTCACACCTGTAAATTTCAGGCTCTCGTTTTCGAAGCTTTATAGTTCTTCGAGCAGCTCTTCAGGAGTAAAGGAAGGATCAACTTCTTTGAGGAGCATGGAGATAGTTTTCTCCGATTTTTCATTTCATTTTTAAACAATTTTTTTATTTTCTTTTTATCTTCTTAGTTTCTAAATTACATGCTAGACAAAAAATGCTTAAATTCAAGCTTAATTATCTTATATTGTAACTGACTGGTCCTTCGCAGACGGTCTAAGCTAAACATTACATAACAATTGTATAATTTGCCTTTCGGCGATAGTTTTCTCCGATTTAAAGGTGTACGTGTAGTACTCGCTTTTCGATTTCCCCAGTGCCGATTTAATTTTGCGATAACCTTCTAAGTCATCGCATGTTAAACTCATCTTAAAATAATTTATATGTTTTGTTTTAAAAGTTTTGCATGTCAACTCACGCAACTTTATGAGATCCTTTGTCTCCATGTAACTGATGTGGATAGGAGGTACTTTCTCTGTTTTTTGACTGGCACCTGCTGAGATGGTTCCTGCCTCTGATTTTTGGTCCTGCTGTTGATGTGTTTCCTGCTGCTGTTGTTGATGTGATATCTGCTGTTGAGTTACCTTAGCTTATCGTGTTTTCTTTGTCTTCGCGGGTTGCTGTTGTCCTTGTTCCCACTGTTGTTGTTGTACCTTTTTCGTTTTCCGCTCATTCTGGCTCAGATTGTTTTTTAGTTTAAGAACTTTTTCCATTTGTTTGCCCAGTTCATGTTTTTTAAGTCCAATCTTATGAATGAGTCTATTGAGGATCTCGCCCTGATTGCTGCCGTCTGTATTTGTTTCGTTAACAGCCAATTTTTGGAAACTGTTTCCAGTCCCTGGGTAATGGACGCCATGGGCGTTGTCTTCGCCGTCGCTGCTGTCACTCTACGTGTCTGCATGCTTGTTTTTATTGGCTTTGTGACGTTTAGCCTTTAGATTTGGGTCTGTATTTTGCCGTTTTGGCATCCATTTGAGCTACGTCCATATTATGGACCACGTGTTCTTACTTTTTTTTTTATTGTGTGAATGACAAATAGATTGCAGACTCGCGCACACACTCACAATGTTCGCGCGCTCGCACGTAAACACCGTTCACACATAATGTGTTAGTCACACACTTTTTGTATTAAACTGTGTTCTTTGTTTTGACTGTCACAACACTTGGCTCCGTTCTCTTTTATTTGATTATATTTATATATATTAACTTTGTTTTGGCAGTTTTTATCAGTGGCATTTATTTATTTATAAATAGTCTTTATATTTCAACCACTCACGACTCATAAAAGCAACTTTTTTCATATAACTCGATCGCCGAATTGAAAATACGTCCGCTCTCGGTCACTGTGTATCGTTGTATGAGTTGCCCAGGTGTTCCGATAGATAAGTGTCATGTATGGCACACGATATCAGGGCGCATGATACTCACAAAAAGTATTACATAATCACCAGAGGCGTTCCTTGATTTGGACATGAATCTGTATCTCATACAGGATAGATCCGGAATTCCGCTGATCTATCATGTAAGTAGATCATCCGTAGACGGGCGATTGTGCTATGGCCGGGAAGTAACGCGCACCGAAGAAGAGCTCCTGCGCTTCAGTAGGGCTATCTCCCACAGAGACCGGGACGATAGTATTAGACAGCGTCAACAGTTCTGGTGGTTGAATGGCATATAAAGACATGGATACCAAAGTCGGTATAGAATCACACTATCATCAGCTAGCTTACATAGACTTAGCTTTTCTAGAATTAGGGTAGTATAAGATTTAAGTTAAGTTAAGCTAAGTGATTTTACATAAAATTAAAAAAAAAAAAAAAAATAGGTAAGTTAAGTAAGTTAAATTTTAAGAAAAAAAACAAAAAAAATTGACAACGTTTTTCAAATTTTTCTTTGTATTCCAACTAATTATCAGTACTGCCACAAAGTTCTGTCGCCGAAAGGCAAATTATACAAATGTTAAGTAATGTTTAGCTTAGAGCGTCTGCGAAGGACCAGTAAGTTATTATATAAGATATTTAAGCTAGAATTTAAGCATTTTTTGTCTAGCCTTTAATTTAGAAACTAAGAATATAGAAAGAAAATAAAAAAAATGTTTAAAAATGAAATGAAGTATTACATAATAATACTCGTTGCCCAGGTGTTCCGATAGATGTGTGTCATGGCGCAAGGTATTCGCCTATTAACGTGTCATCTGAGAAGTGACTCAGTGTAGATTTGCCTTGCAATGTGCAATGAGTGCTTGAAATTAGGAACATAGTTTTCAGGACATGATTGGACGTCCGAAATATGATAGCATGTAACCTACCTGGTATCGATATGCATCGGAAATGTTGATGGGAGAAATGATATTTAAGAACCGATTTTTGAAAGAATAAAGCAAATACAAGCGGATTACACTCAATCTTGCGACTCATTATTTTATTCTTTTTGGCAGAAACCTATGGCATTTGTGACCTACCATATAGTCAAGCGGAGATCTTTCCTACATGACCTTCTAACCCTGATAGCACTGTTCGAACGAATTGGACCTGACACAAAATTGCGTTGACCCCTGCAAATTTGAAAAATATGCTTCACCGTTTACGTCCAATTTTTATTGTTCTTTTCTATATTCTTTTTTATAGTTTGCAGCATGGAGATTAAATTTGCGGAAATTTCCATTATCATATGTGTAATCACTTTATCAAAATACGTAATTTCCAAAAATGTGGGGTAGATACTAAACATAAATTCATAGTCCAATTAAATGCAGACGTGTTAGTTGCTATTAGGTCTCGTATCAAACTAATCGCCCAGCACACCATTCTTACGGTCACTCGATTGGGGGAACTATTTGACCTACGAAATTCTTTATCTCGGAAAACCACATCATCCTATTTTCCAACCATAAAAAGGTCACTCCGGTAATCTCCGAAACATGGTCAAAATTTTCTATCGACCGTAGCGTGGTATATATAGTATGATGTGGTCGTAGCCCACCAGGATGCGAGTTTTGAGATCAGCCTACGACCTATTAGAGCTTTTTCGGCCATCAAACTCTGAAAGATGGTCAAGGATTTCTCCCGACCATGTGTGACCAAACAACAGGGCACAGTCACCTCATTGAAGTCTAATCCCGACCAGTTTTCCTAATGGGTTGTCTATCTGGGGGGAATTTATTGCCTTTAAAATCCGAAATCTTCCGTCAAACAGAATCTTCACGTAGGACACGCTGTCTACGTATGGCGTTTACATCATTGAAATCAATTTGACTCTTACTTGGAACGATTACATATTTAAAGCAATAAAGAGAGGACCGAAATATTTAAGGTTCTGTAAACGATTCACCCCTTCTCAGTTAGTCACAATTTACAAGGTGGACTAAGTGGTCCAAAATTGGAATTCAAATCCTATATTTGCTAGGTACTTTAAAAATAGCACAAATAGCAATGAAACACGTAGAGGACTCAGGTGCTTCGTCCAAAAGGTTACTCAGGACGGGAGCTGTACCCCAACGACCAGTTGAGAAGGTATCCAATCTCTTGTTGGATTCTGATGCCTTAGAGGCAATCATGCATATAATTGATCTCACACGAAACAGGAGGCCTTGCGTGCCTGTCATCTGTTAAGGGATATCCCTTCAATTGGTATCCCAAGGCGGTACGCCATAAAAGCAAATCGAATGGATCTTAAGTGTTATGAACGGTGCGAAAACGACTAGTAGTAACGTAGATGCGGAAAACACTTAACGCCCAGAGTATCATGAACAACTTATAACTCAGTTTATACATGACATTGAACCTGCACGTTTACGCGTCGTACTCCAGTGTCAACGCTTTCGTCAGCATTTGCGTCGCTTCAATTAAAATTCGTCATTTAAACTACGTGCCCCACCACTACAGGAGAGAGGAGACAAAAAAAAAATAAAAAAATTAAAACTCACTAAAACGAAGAAATAAAAAAATTACAAACAACAAAAACATAGACACATTTTTAGTAAGGCGGTAAACATTCCGGAGAGCACGTTTGTGTCCCTAATTTGCATTCAGAAGACAATACCGGGCTGGGGAGACTCAATTGGCGACATTAGGAAGCAATCGTTTGCTTTGATTCGGGTTCGTAAGTGATTAAAAACCAACCGCAAATGGCAGCTGGGACGGAATCGGCTTCAACAAAAATCCTTCATGTTGGAACCTATGGTGGGGAGATAGCCTACTTCTACTTCTACTTCTACTTCTACTGACATGAGGGTGCTACTTCTCGCATCGATTTTACACCGATGACTCTCGTAGTCACATCAACATTTATTTCGCATCGATATCGCGGAACGTGAGTTTAGAATGGACAAACACGGATTTGAGATATTCGAACGCTTGGATGAGATTCTTATCACGGATGAACAGTTCGCGAATTTTGTGAGAGCCATCCAAAGGGCTTCCGTATTAGCGCGATTCGTTTGCCGGATCCTGTGCGGAAGTTTTTGAATTAAACAAACTGACGTGAATTTAAGCGGAGTAAGTCGATGTCTAATGCCGAAAGGCATAGCGATGGTGAACGAGAGACGAAGAGAGATTCGGTATCAGAGGAAGCTACAATTAAAAAGACTAGAAATAATGCCGCATTCTATACTTCCGGCTTACATTTTAGTTACCGGTATAATGATTCGTGTTCCCAAATACTGAAATATGAACGTTTTCTGTGATTGAGTGTTGAGATGTAGAACATCATCTAAGAGCCTTCCGAGAACGAGCGCTTGTGAGTGAAACGTAACACAAGAAACAACAATATTAAAAAATAAAGAACTGCTGCCAAATTTATCGTTTACTTTTGGTACAATACCAGCGTGACTCTTGTGGAGGCTCAATACGAGAATATATCTGCAGGCGAGACTCATAAGTAGCAACGTCTTTTCCATCGTCCGGCATTATTCTCTTTTCTTCAAGGGTTTTTATATTTTTCGCCTTTTTAGATGGAAGTGGTAAACAACATGTGGCAATAAAACGGCATAAATATTAACTTTCTCTTTTTATAACTCGTACGTGAAAAAAGGGTAATCCATTGTCATTTTTGCAACATTTTTTATTTCCCTTTTTTTTTTTTCTTAGATTGTAAATTACAGGGTAGACAAAAAATGCTTAAATTGTAGCTTAATTATCTTTTGTTATAGCTTACTGGTCCAACGCGGACGCTTTAAGCTAAACATTATATTACTATAGTCGTACAGTTTGCCTTTTGGCGTCAGAACTTGTCTTTTTAATTATGTACATTTGAATGACAAAGAAAAACTAAAAAGGAACTTTGTGCCATTATTTTTCTTGTTTTTACTTAAAATTTAACTCACGTTTAATTTTATTTCTTAATGTTTGCATATAAACATTAACTAAATCTAAACCTACCCCAATTCTAGAAAAGTTAAGTGTGTGATCTGGCTGATGATGCAGTTATTTTACCGACATTGATACCAGGTTTTTATGTCATTCAAACACCAGAACATTATCAGGCTGTTTAACATTATCATCCCGATCTCTATGGGAAATAGCCTTACTGAACCGCAAGAGTTCTCCTTCTGTGCGGGTGACTTCCCGATCATAGCACAATCGGCCGTCTACGGAAGACCTACCTAAGTGATAAATTAGCGGAATTACGGATTCATACCGTATAAGACCATTCATATCCAATTCAAGAAACACGTCTGACGGAACAAATCCGTTGCCACGCACCGTCTCATAAAACAAAGTATTTGGATAATAATCTCCGAAAATTAGGTCATTGGATGAGCTTATGGCTCTCACAATATGTCCTCTGAATAATTTGATCTTAAAATTATCCACCTTATTTACGTAGGCTTGTGGGGGTTCTCTATATTACATGGAGAACCAACCCACAATTCCAACAACAATTTCCGCCTTATTTCGACCGCTTTCAGTGTGTCATATTATCCCCTATTCCACCGTTCACGCTATTCACCTGAAATATCATGTATTCCCAAAGGACGCATAGCTAAACTTATTATCCTATGCAGATAATGCATAATTGAGTTTAGCTACCCTTTCTGCCATACGGCAACTCCATTCCTCTAGCCCATGAGATTTCCACCGGAAATTCCAATTCATGTTGGTTAGCAACAACCAAGTCGAATCAAATGACGCGGTTGCATCATCATCCAATGGCTTGGGTAATTATCGCATTCTTTAGCGTTTTTCCCACGGTAATATTTCCCTAGCCGATGTAGCGTCCAATCGATTTTCCGCAGATCATCCATTCGCTTGGGATCAATGATATCTTTTCGCAGGTGAATAGCACCAGTTACATTTCCTCTCCTCCATAATTCTGTTTCCATAAGGTTCAATGCACTCTGAGATCACCACAGCCGTAACACTAGGGCAGTAGGTCATTCTCAGAAACTGCATTTGATACCAGCACACACAACCAAACCCACCCCGAGATCATCGTACATCGTGTTTCTCTTCTCTCATTCTCCCCTGTTCGTCGACTATCGAATAGACCAATGTATTTACCACACATGGACGGGCGTGCCAATGAAAGAGCAGAAGTATGATCTCTATTGGTTGTCCTCTGCAAAAGTAAAATTACCCCCACAGGCTTTATTATATGTGGGGTGTGCTTCTTCAACCTATCTGATGTTGGTCCATCCGGGCGGGTGGCTGGTGTGTTAACTTCTCCGGCACTGCGTTTGCAAGTAACTTTGGTGAAGCAATTAAAACTGCCCACTTTGTTTTACTTTTTAGTTTACTTTTTATTTCTTAAAAGATATGTTTTTAATTCTATTTTTACATTCTTAGTCAATTTAAACACTAAGGTTTGTTTCTTTTTCATTTATATTGATTTATTTCTACATTCTTGGTTCTTTTGTTTTATTGTCAACTTCGACACAGACTTGACTCAAAACCGAAAACTTGCTTCTCCTGACAACTGACTACAACTCACTCCTGCCGAACAACAAGTATTGTCTCCATTCGTACCTTTCTCTCTGTTCGCCCATTTCTGATCACACACTCATCCTTATTTTCGCATTTCCCCGCTCACTAAATGTGAATAAACTCTTGCGAATTTACTCAATAGCCAATGAACCTAGGGAGAATGGAAAAATTGCAAAGGATAGCATGGCGTTATGGGCGCTGATTTGGTTTCGTTTGCAACGAACAGCGAAACCAGAAGGCGGTGGAAAAAGTGTGTCGAGGCTCAAGGGAATTATTTTGAAGAATTTGAAATGATTGTAACAATATGTTTGATAAATCAATTTTTTTTTTAATTGCATTACTTTTCGGGCAATCCATGTATTTAGACTAGCAAAAGTATTATGAATATTGTAATCGCGGAACAGGTAGGTGGATGTAAATATATTGTAAGTATTAGTTTTTAAGTACCATTTTATAAGGATAAATTTGTAAGTATAAATTTGTAATTGTATGGTCATAACTATACGTTTATAGTTATACGCTTATAAGTATAAGTTTATAGTTATACGTTTACTACTATTTACTATTTATTGGTCTGTAGGGACCCGGAAGTTCTTCACCTCGCCGACTCGACTTCGCCATCGTTCCCTGTCCTGTGCGATCTCCTTCCACACTTGACCATCCTTCCACGGCCCATCTTGATCTTCGCAATCTGATTGCTCTCACTATTTTAGGTTTGCGCTATAGCTCTTCCAATTCGTGGTTGTGGAGTTTCCTCCATTGTCCTGCCTCCTCGCCATATTTACCCCCAAATTTTTTTTATTATTGTTTATTGGCCTGCACGAACCCAGGAGTTCATGACCTTACCGACTCGACTCCGCCATCGCTTCCTGTCCTGTACATTCTCCGTCCACGCTTGACCATCTGATCCCATCTCCGCAAGGTCAAACCTAACATTGTCCTCCCATCTCCGTCCCGGCCGTCCTGCGGGTCTCTTTCCCGTTGGTTTACCGCCAAGAATTCTACGCACGGCCCCATCGTTGCCCATTCGCGCAACATGTCCTTATTACTATTTTATTATTTATTGGCCTGCAGGAACCCGGAAGTTCATGACCTCGCCGACTCGACCCCGCTATTGTTCCCTGTCCTGTACACTCTCCTTCCACGCCCGACCATCTGATCCGATCTCCTCAAGGTCAAACCTAACATAGTCCTCCCATCTCCGTCGCGGCCGTCCTACCCGTCTCTATCCCGTTGCTCTACCGTCAAGAATTCTACGCACGGTACTATCGTTGCCCATTCGCGCCATGTGTCCGGCCCATCTTAATCTTCGCGACTTGATTACTTTCACTATTGTAGGTTTGCGGTATAGCTCTTCCAATTCGTGGTTGTGGAGTTTCCTCCATTGTCCTGCCTCCTCGTCATATTTACCGCCAAAGATACCCCTTAGAACTTTTTCTCGAATACGTGGAATTTTTTTCCTTCTCGTTTTGTGAGAGCCCATGTTTCGCATCCGTATAGAGCAATCGGCATGATTATGGTTCTATAGACACGGAGCTTTTTGTTAAGTATTAGCAGTATGGATTTCAGCAATTTACTGACTGTGTGCCAAATAGCGTTGCCGGAATGCAGTATTTTGTTAATTTCCTTCGACATTTCGTTACTGGCCGTCAGTATCGTTCCCAGATAATTAAATTCTTTAACTTTTTCGAATATCTTGTCTCTGACGTTTACATGTGTTCCCTGAGCTCCACCGGCTCTTGCCGTAATCATGTCTTTTGTTTTGTCTTCATTTATTTCAAGGCCCACCTCTTCTGCCGCTTGCATGATGATTTCACAGTTTTTACTTACAGTTTCTATATTATCGCCAAGAATGGCGATGTCATCCGCATATGCGAGCATTTGTGTGACCCCGCTGAGGGATGATGCGGCCATGTTGTCGTCTTGTACATTTCTGTTGACATACTCGAGGACAACGTTAAAAAGGCATGGTGAGAGGCCATCCCACTGTTTTAGTCCGTCGCGTATTTCAAATTGTTCTGAGAGGCGGTTTTCGATTCTAGCTGGCCCTTTGTTTTCGTTCATGCAGATTTGAATGAGGACAGCATATTTTTCCTGGATTCCCAGCTCAACTACAACATGGTTGGGTCTTTGTCCTGCTACTGAGTCGTAGGCTCTTTTGAAGTTAACGAACAGTTGGTGAATCGTCTCTCCGAATTCCCACTTCTTTTTTAGCAATTGCCTTACTGTGAACATTTAGTCGCTCGTTGACCGGTTCCTACGGTATCCGCACTGAGTGTCTCCCAGTATATCTTCTGCGTACGGTGTGATTCTCGCCAGTATGACATTTGTTAGTATTTTGTATGTGGTTGGGAGTAATGATATTCCTCTGTACTTTTCGCAGTCAGATCTGTTGCCTTTTTTGAAAAATGGCACCGACTATTGAGGTTTTCCATTCTTCCGGAGTGACTTCCTTATCCAAAATTGTTTTAATCGGTTGGTGGATCTTTCGAGCGGTTACCTCTCCTCCATGTTTCATAAGCTCTGCTGGCATGTAGTTGACTCCGGGAGCCTTGTTGTTTTTCAATAGATTTATTACGTTTACAACTTCGTTGAAAGAGGGCTCTGGGATCTGACGCACCGCTGTATGTACGTGTGGCGCGTTTATTTGTGGTTGATGGGTGCGCACATTGAGCAGCTTTTCAAAGTACTGCTTCCAGTTTGTGACAATATTGTTTGTTTCTGTGACCAGACAGCCGTTTACGTCTCAACTTAGTTTGGCTCTGTGGGGAAGTAGTATGTACCTAACAAGGGCACGAGATTCCCTTCTTCCACCATCAACGAAATCTGCCGAAAGTCACTATGAAAAAGACACAAAAAGGGACCCCAAAACACCATGCCCACAAATGCAACACAGAAACACGCGGAACTGCAGCACAGAAGAAGAGTCAATGAAACACACTGATTGCCGTACATGATGAAAAGGTTTTATTGATTTTTATTTGTAATCTTAGTTTACACAAACCAAACGGGCACTTTCCGTTCCAAGTTACCCAGAGGTACAATCCCCGACGACCGCTTTACATTGAACATTGCACACTCACATCCTCATTTACCCCGGTCAACCATGCTGAGCATCCATCAGGCTGCGAACCGCTGAAACCTCGCCACCCCTTGTCTAAGTCGAAGATACGCTTGCTGCTTACGCAAGCCATAGAACACACAGGTGTTCAAATGTACTCGCTAAGGATGATACTCATTGGGTTTTGCGACCAGCCAACGTGCACGCAAACAAGTGTAAAACAAACACAGTGGATGATCAACATGAGGCTGTTGCTGTGCAATCGTTGTATCAAGGGAGACGTCGGATGTTTATGCCATCGGCTATTGTGTACAGCGTTTCCGATGATCGTATATCCTTCATTGGCAATTCATTGGTGTTGCCCCCTTACTTTGTATTCTTGTGCCGCCTGGCGTGTTTCTCCAAGTTGCCTGTCGCTCGGTTAAGCGACCGAGATGTTTGGAACTACAAAGAAAAGAAGAAGTATCTCCTGGATTGTGCGCGGCGGCACCCGACGAGAGATATGCGCGCCGAATTGATTTGGACATGTATCGGTTGGTTGATGACGCGACCGAATTTCTTTCATCGTTAGGACGTAGGAAAAACCTCTTGAGGGCGTCAGTGGGGCCCCTATATCTAAATGGACGTGTGCGAAAAGCGCCTCGGGGAGTTTGAACGGTACCGGCTCCAATACATTGTGTCGACCAACTTTACAACGCTGCCATTTGAAGCACGCGCGAGCCCAACTAGTGAGGTCCTTCTTCATGTGAGGCCATACGAACTTGCGTCGTATGGCTGTGGCGGTTGAACGACCGCTGGGGCGAGCTGGACCGTGCAAGATCTCGTAAAGTCCTCTTCGCAGCTCAGTGGGAATATACGGTCTAACTGTTCCCGTGGAGACATCGCACCAAATCGTGTCTGCCGAGTGCCCCAACGGCAACTTTGGCAATTGAAGTGCAGTGTTCGCTTTCAACAGAGCTTCAAGCTGGCTGTCTTGCTTCTGGGCTTGGATTAGGTCGGCGTCCGCGATGGCAGCGCGTAGCTGGATTGTATGCGGCGGCACCCGACGAGAGATATGCGCGCCGAATTGATTTGGGCATGTATCGGTTGGTTGATGACGCGACCGAATTTCTTTCTTCAGGAGTATAATATTGTAGCGAGCTTAGGGTTCGCTGGATTAATTATTTGTAAATAAATAAGAGCCGTTAAATCGATTCTGAATTAATGTGACATTTTATTAGTCCGTAATAACAATCGTTACTTTTTGCCGTACACTTAACGTTTTCTTTATTATCGCTTCCGTAATTATCGCGTATTTTACTGCTTACTTATTACTTATTACTACCACACTTATCGCTTGCTTCACGTTCTACTTCTTACTCATCACTAAGCTCTGTGTGCGACGTATTTATACTGTTTCAGCGTTTCGATTCCGTCCGTTCCATTGCCTTGAATGTTCTACGGTTCCTAGTCTCCAGTTTTCCATTACTTTATAGAATATTGTGGTACTCTGTTTCGGACTCTCTAGAATATTCTAGTACTGATTGTCATATGCGTCACAATATGTTTCATGAAACCGTGCCTTTAGGGAAATCTCTGTTGGGTGCTGATGGATTTTACATCAGCAAAATTATGCGTTAAGATACTTTAGGCCAGGTTTACGCAAACAATGTACAGGTAAGTAGTTGCTTTCAGATTTATGCCTGCCCTAGTGGGAGTTTTATATGTGGGTAATGGAAAGATGCTAGGTGGCGTTCGAAGGAACCGTCACAGCACTCCCTCGGTAGCCGTGTAGGATTTATTTACCTATAGTCGGGTGGAAGATATCTTCTTTTCCGATTTTCGCATTGAGCTCCCCGCGGAGGATTTTAACATCGAATAATGAGATCCCATCAAATACTTCCTCTAGGGTCTCGTAGAACGTGTCCTTCGTTTCTTCGTCGGTAGATTCTGTTGGGGTTTATAATACATGATTGTACCATGGGCGCTGTATTTTTAGCACCGACATTCGATCATTAATAAATTTCACATTTTCAAATGGGACGTAATCTCCTTGCTTGACGCAAGGCTAATAAACTTGGCCGGAAAAACATATTATTATGGAAAATTTAACAAGTCTCGGGACTTGCTAAATACGAGGGTTGCCTCTTATGTTTCGGGATTTGGCAACCCTAGTGTTGCAATCCGGCAATTGACAGCTCTGTCGTAAATTTGGACATTTTTGAGGTTATACGCACTCAGAACGTTTTGACATACGAGCGCTATTTGTGTTGTTTACAGTAACTTAAAAGATTCATCTCGGCCCAAAAATGGAATTAAATCGTCAACATTTTCGTGCGATTATTTTTTACAACTTTCGGCGTGGAGTAACTCAGCAACAGTGCATGGATGAACTTAATTCAATTTTTGGCGATGAAGTTCCATCAAGGACCAGTGTTTATCGATGGTATGGTGAATTCAATCGTGGTCGTAGTTCCCTCCAAGATGAATTTCGTGAAGGTCGTCCAAAATCAGTTGTTGTTCCGAAAACCATTGATGCTGTGCGCGAACTGATATTGGAAGATCGTCATGTGACCTATCGTGAGATTGACACAACCTTAGCCGTTAGTGGGACCAGCATACATTCAATATTGCATAAACATTTGACTGTCAAAAAAATTTGTTCGCATTGGATCCCACACAATTTGTCAATCGCCCAAAAAAAGGCTCGTGTCAATTGGTCAAAAGAAATGCTCAAAAAATACGGCCGCGGTGCTTCGAAACACGTCTATGACATCGTGACAGGTGATGAATCGTGTATTTACGCGTATGAGCCCGAAGGTAAACAGCAGTCGACTGTCTGGGTGTTTCAAGATGAGCCAAATCCAACAAAAGTTGTTCGCGCACGAAGCACTTCCAAGCAAATGGTCGCCTGTTTTTTCGGAAAAACTGGACATGTCGCAACCGTACCACTAGAACAACGCAGAACAGTCAATTCTGAGTGGTACACAACCATTTGTTTGCCAGTTGTCTTCCAAGAAATCAGGAAAACCAACCGCCGAAGACGGATCACTCTTCACCACGACAATGCGAGCTCTCACACATCGGCTGCGACAACTGCATTTTTGAGCACCCAAAACATCGATTTGATGGGTCATCCGCCGTATAGTCCTGACTTGGCACCGAATGACTTCTTTTTATTCCCGTACGTAAAAAACAAACTGAGAGGCCAACGTTTTTCGACACCTGAAGAAGCGGTTGCTGCATTCAGAATGCATGTGTTGGAGATACCTCAATCAGAGTGGCAAAAGTGCTTCGACAATTGGTTCAAACGCATGCAAAAGTGTATAGATCTTCATGGGGAATATTTTGAAAAACAATAAAGTGATTTTCGATGATCAATATTTATTTTTGTTCTCTAATCCCGAAATATAAAAGGCAACCCTCGTAAGGCCAGACCGGATTTCGGTTGCAGTGCCGATGATGATGATGATGAATCTCCTTGCTTATGATAAAGCCGGCTCCGAGGTTATGTGTATCGGTACCTCCACACGTCAGTGTAAACCCGTTGGTTTCAATTACTTGATGTGGGAGTCGGACTTCTTGAAGCGCGACGATGCCCATTTTTTATTGTTTCGCGTTTTCTACGACCGTCTCTATCGCACCTGTTTTATATAGCGTTCGAACATTCCACGTGCCCACGCGTATATCCCGCTTTTTCCGTTTTTCCACATGTCTTCGTTTTGCCGAGTCGGTGTTTTCTTGATGATTTGTTCCCTCATGGTCATCATCACACCTACGCCACCGGGTTTTTCGTGGGATTGTTTTGTGTATATTGGTTATTAATTTTTGTTCCCACGAGTCTTGAGGTTTCAAATAGTCCGCCATATCTGAGTCCCATTTTGATATGGTAAGGCCTGATTAGTGCTCTGATTCGACCCGGTGTCATAGAGGCGCCATGATACAGCTGGTATACCCCTGGCCGCAAACTATCCGATGCGCACGGTGACGCGTAACAACCTGGATTGGGCGTGGTAGATCTTTGTGTGTTCCTCCTCGCTAGCATGTCTGACATGGGTGGCCCTACTGGAAGCGTAAGCTTCCGTCAGCATAGCCTGACTGATTCATTGTAGTTTAGGCCCCCGCATCACGTCAAGGTTTCTGCCAAGCGGTGGATAGTTATACGTTTATAAGTATACATTTATAAGCAAAAGTTTATAGTTATACGATTATAAGTATACGTTTATAAGTTTATAACACATCGTCCACTAAGTCCCGAGACTAACTCGGAGATAGCGCCTGTACTGACAAATCTTTATGGCTCTTAGGAAGTTATAGTAGTTTTTTTTTACCATGTGAAAACGATAGACGGACGCTTCTGGCGGCATTCACCGACTATCAATTTGATTCCGGAATGGAATGGTGATCCATGTTTCATCCATTGTCTCATACCGACGCTAAAATTCGTTTTTATTTCGAGTAAACAGCGACGAACAGCGCTCTGAATCATCGATGAGTTGTTCCATTGTGAACAAGAACTTGTAAAAATAGCGTCGCTTAAATTACTATAATTCAGTATGTTATGGCCCGATTGTCATGAAATTTTGTCACATATCGTTTGAAGATTATTACTCCCTAAAAGTCATAACGTTTTTTCATTATAGGCGCCGTCTCCGAGTCAGTCTCGGGACTTATTGAACGATGTGTTATATATTAACACCTAAGAGGGCAATTTGTGGAAAATCTAGCAAAGTTATACCCGGGAATGTGCATTGCTGTTAGTTCCCTGTTCCTGGTGTATCCCATCACAAATCTCATTAGGGAACTGCACGAAGCATGTCTACTTAAGTGTGTCAATAGTTCAATATGTTCATAAATCTTACAACACCTATGAATGGGTATTGAGTGTGTGCTTTATTCCCCGGGAACCTGTTCCATTGACCCACAGCTGCTATTCAACTAAGGGATGGTAACAATATAAAGCAACTGTAGGTTGAGAATGGTGCCTTTATTCTGGATGTTGCCATTGCATTTGGCTTTTACGCCTTGGAAGGAATCCAATTTAAATTTCTAAGACTTCCGCATGGACAACACAATGATTGCCATGCAACTGACATTTTACATTTATTTCAGTCTAACTGATGCACGTACAACTCGCCGAGTGGACACTACAACTAAATATACTTCATATTGCCATTAGCAGCAATACCACCAGCGGTACATGCTCACATCGGGTCTACCCGCCATCCGTGGCTCCGTATTCATAAACTTTACCAATTCAGGGGCGCTAGTGTTAGCAGCTACAGAAGAACAAGTGTCACTTGATTGTGGCATAATGGGTGTGCGGTTTTCTTGTTGCAACCCTTTGGCTTTCTGTTATAATGGTGTCTACTGCACTAGTCTACACTCAACCCTGTGGGGCATGGGCTGTCTGTGGGAACGTTTAGTTCAATTCATTAAGGGTTGTCAAGTGTGTCGAGAGAAATCGGAAAGTGGTTTGAAAAGTTGCAATAGAAACTATTCCAGGCATTTCGACAATTGTCATTGAGATCCTTTAGGACTCCGGGTAGAGATTTGGTTTTCTTTTTCCTATTAGACAACTGGTAACTAAGGATGTGAACAAGACACAGGACACGTGTGCTTGAGTGAAATTAAACATAATAAAAGGTGTAACATATACCAGGTGCGGTGTATAGTGTTTGTGATAATTGACGACGCCATTCAGTCGACCGTGTCGCGTAAGGGGTTGTGATCTGAATTGAAGTAGTTTTAACTTGTATACATAAATAATGACGAACTGTAGAAAGATTTGATTTCATAGTAGTGTTAGTGAGGAAGTAGGGCGTGATATGAAATGTTTTACCCGCGGTTCGGTCACCTTATGTTAATCCTCCTTCCTCATTTGGGTGGGATTATAATTAAATTACCTACCCATCGATTAGAACGCAGGGCTTGCTAGTTTGCAGCTTAAGAACAGTGTGTAAGCTCTAATTATAGAAGGTCATGTGTAAAGCGTTCAATATCAGTCGTAATCTGTACGAACAGGTCTAACTGGAACCCCGCAGGTTGGATTTTAATACTTTAAGTAGTCATTGGTCGATGGGTTATAGGTGATTGGTTTAGTATATGCTAATAAAGAAGAACGGTCGACTTTTGCGTGTTGTAGCTCAGATTGGCTTAGTCAATGAGTTGCCAGATAAAGATGTTATAATGAAGTATGTAGCTGGTTGGCACAAGGATATTTAATGGAACTGCCTCCGCAACCGGAAACCTGAAATGGGCTTCAACAGCCGTTTCTTCGAGGTGACGCTCCCCGGCTCGGATTCAGGATGGTTTTTGCGTTCTAGTCTAGGGCTTCTGGTCGATGTGGCCTTTCCTGTTGCCATTGACTATAAATTATATTACAAACGGTTTTCCGGAAAGTTCTTCTTCATTCATATAGCTGCTCTGCCAACCAGCGTTCAAAGTCTAGCCTTCGCTTCTACCGGATCATCATGAGTTTTCGTATCATTGATAGTGTTTCTTCTGGGTTAATTTTCCGATCGTTTTTAAGCACCTCAAATATAGCAGAACTATTAGGTATTCTAGTAGAACTTTACCCACCTTGGCCATGTTTACTTAGATCTTTTTTTTCTTCGATCTTCTTAGTTGTTTCATTTTATTTATTAATATATAATATACATAAGAATGTTGTTTGATTTCGTTGCCTTTTACCGTCCAGCTTTTTGTTAACATCATTGTCCTGTTCTTCAATGCACTTATCCTTTGCTGTTTTTGACCGTGCAATTTTTTGTTTTCGTTTTTTGAATTGTTTCAGTGGAGCCATTCTTCGTCTGTCCAACTGATTGCTGATTGGATTTCTCTTTATTTTTGTTTTTATTTCATTTGCATTATTATTTGTATTTTCATTCAGCCTGTTTTTCTTAGATGGGGATGGTAGATTGTGTTCCGCATTACCTTCGGTCTAATCAAGTTGATGTCCGGCTATTTCTCGTTTTTTCATTTTAGTTTTTCTTCCTGTTTTGTCTGCTCTTGAATCTGCACATCCTCGCCCTTGTCCAGTTTCTTCTTAATATATTGTTACGGATTTTCGGCTTTACGTTTAGCGGCTCTCTAGGTCCGATCTCTGGATCGCGAAATAATTTAAATCAAACTGCAAAAGCTCGTTCTTCCTGGTTTAATCATCATCATCGGTACTACAACCGGGATCCGGTCTTGGCCTTATTTAACAAATATCTCCACCGGTCCTGATTTCGAGCCGATGTCATCCAGTTTGGCACTCCCAGGCTCTGGGCGTCCTGGTCTACGCCATCCCTCCATCGCAGACAAGGTCTGCCGCGCTGTCTCCTTCCATACATCCTGCCACAAAGGACTTTCCGGGCAGGCTCCTCTTCGCTCATTCGAGCTAGGTGTCCCACCCACCGGAGTCTACCGAGCTTGATTTTTCTTACAATATTAGCTTCAAGGTAGATTGCGTACAACTCATGGTTGTAGCGTCTCCGGAATCGTCCTCCCTCACATACGGGGCCAACAATTCTCCTTAAGACCTTTCTCTCGAACGCGAGTTCAGAGTGCCTTTTATTAAGCACCCAGGTCTCGGATCCATACATGAGTACTGGTAAGACCATGGTCTTGTACAGTAGTAGCTTGGATGTTCTGGATAAATTTCGGGATTTAAAGAGCCTTGATAGACCATAGTAGGCTTTGTTGGATTTAATCAGCCGTTCGGGTATTTCTTCTTTCATATTGTTATCGGCTGATACTATTGACCCAAGGTAGTTAAAGGATTGCACTACTTCAAATTCGTGGTTTAATGGATTTACTTTATTTTACTTATTATTCTACACGTGTTATTTACACTTCCCTTAACATCGATCCTCGAGTCACGCTGTGAGTTCTCTTCTTCTTGACTCTTGACTGACTCTTATTATTCCGCTGTCAATTTGCCTACTTCTCTATGTCATCTATCTCGCACTAGATGGCGTGCTTCATATTCGTAAATTCGTCACACTGTCCTCCACTTAAGTCTGATCGTCCCGATCAGATACCAAATTCTTTGATCCATACGAGGCTAGTCTCTCCAAATGGACGACTTTTATTTTACCTCGTCTCTGCGTGTAGGATTGTATGCGATGCACAACATCGTTCAGTCGCGTTAAGACTTTGTGTGGCCCTTCCCACGATGTCTGCAGTTTTGGAGACATACCCCTTTTCCGTTGCGGGTTGTACAGCACCATCAGGTCGCCTCCCTGAAATCCATCAGAATTCATAGCTCGGTCATATCGATCCTTCATTTCATTGCTCATCAGCTGTGTTCCCTGCCTCACGTGTTGGTGTATGTCGTCCATTTCGGCCTGAAGCATTTCCCAGTAGCTGCCTCCAGTTTCAGTAAGTTCGTTGTTTCTGCCAAATTTTATATCTGATGGGAGTCTCAATTCTGTACCAAAAATAATCCTCGCAGGTGACTGGGCGGTAGTGTCATGGGCTACTGATCGGTAAGCTAACAAAAACATTTGAATGTGCTTGTCCCAATCGCGCTGACGTTTGTCTATTACTTTTTGCAGATGTTCCTCTAATGTGCGGTTAAACCTTTCTACCATGCCATCCGATTGTGGGTGTAAAGCCGTTGTTCGAGTCTTCTTGATACCCAACAGTGAGCACATTTCTCGAAATATAGCGGACTCAAAGTTCCTCCCTTGATCTGAATGCAACTCGATTGGTATACCAAATCGCGTGACCCAATTCTGCACAAAAGCTTCGACCACAGTTCTAGCCTCCAGATTTGGTATAGCGTATACTTCTGGCCACTTACTGAAATAGTCCATAATCACCAACACATATTTGTTGCCGGTGTCACTAATGGGAAATGGGCCAGCTACATCCATTGCAACGCGTTCGAATGACGCCCCCGTGTTGTACTGCTGCAGTCTTCCTCTGCTTCTAGCTTTCGGACCCTTACCTGCCATGCACTGCGCGCAGTTTTTAATCCATTCGGCAACTGATTCTCGACAATTCGCCCAATAAAACCGCTGTTTAGTCTTCTCCAGGGTTTTCGCAACTCCCAAATGTCCTCCACTTGGTCCGTTGTGGAACTCTTCCAACACGGCTGTTATTCTAGACCTTGGTAGGACAATCAAATCGTCGATGTGTTTACCATCCTTGCTTTCCCATGAACGATGCAGCACTCCGTTTATCAATTTAAGGCTATTCCATTGCACCCAATACGCCTTGGCCAATGGACTCTCTGACGCCATTCCTTCTTTGGTTGGTCTTTTACCCATTTCCTTCGCTCTAATGACCTTAGCCAAGTCTGTATCCTCCAGTTGGCTTTTCCTTAAAGCGCTTGATTCCCATTCATCACCAGGTTGCAGATTTGTTAATCGGATGTCGACTATACCGTCGAATCTCTCAGCCTTAGAGCAATGCTTACACTCCAATGCACATGGGCGCCGAGATAGTGCATCGGCATTTCCATGTTGTCCACCTTTCCGATGTTGTATTTCGCAATCGTAATTCTGCAACCTTTCTATCCATCGCGCAATCTGCCCCTCCGGATTTTTAAACTGGAGTAACCATCTGAGTGTTGCATGATCTGTCCTCAGAAGGAAGTGCTGGCCATATAGATATTTGTGAAAATGTTTTACGCATTCGACGACTGCCAAGAGTTCTCGCCTTGTGACGCAGTAGTTCCTTTCCAAGGACTCTGCTATAGTACCCAATTACTTTTTTCTCTCCATCGATGATCTGTGAGGGTACACCTCCTATTCCATGTGCACTAACGTCTGTGTCCAGAATGAACTTTTCCCCAGGAACTGGATAGGCCAACATTGGAGCTGTACAAAGTAATTCCTTCAGCTGCTGAATGGCATTTTCTTCCTCCTCTTTCCACACAAATTTGCAATTTTTCTTCGTCACATTGTGTAAGCTTCTTGCAACATTGGCAGACCCGGGTACAAAGCGTCGGTAATACGTATAGAGCCCAAGTAATCTTCGCACTTCATGAACATTTTTGGGTCGCGGCCAATCTCTTACCGATTTTATTTTGCCTTCATCTGTCTGAATTCCTCCAGTAGTGATTTTGTGTCCCAAATAGGTTACTTCGGCTTTAAACAAATTACATTTCTTCGGGTTCAACCGTAATTTGGCAGAAGCAATTCGTTGAAGGACTTGGTCTAAATTTTTCAGGTGGTCGTCGAAACTATTGCCCATGACAATGATGTCATCCAGATACACCAAACACGTTTTCCAGTGAAGCCCTTTTAGCACGTGTTCCATTAACCGCTCAAAAGTTGCTGGAGCGTTGCATAATCCGAATGGCATCACAGAGAATTGCCACAATCCGTCTCCGATGCTAAAAGCAGTTTTCTCGCGGTCGCCTTTCTCGATCTCCACTTGCCAATCTCCAATTTGTAAATCCAGCGCTGAAAACCATTTCGCACCGGATAATGTGTCCAAGGTGTCGTCTATTCGTGGCACTGGGTAGCTGTCCTTTTTAGTGACATCGTTCAGCTTCCGGTAGTCGTCGCAAAACCGGGTGCTTCCATCTTTCTTTTTTATTAGCACGAGCGGTGAACTCCATGGGGTTGTTGATGGTTCAATGACTCCACCTTTCTGCATTTCGTCAATTATCTGTTCCGCTTCTTCTCTTTTCGCCAATGGGACTCTCCGTGGAGCTTGCCGAATCGGCCTTGCATCTCCGGTATCTACTCGATGTTGCACAATGGCAGTTCTTCCAAATCTATTCCCATCGTTGGCGAATATGGAGCTATACCTTTCCAGTAACCGTTTGGCTTTTGTCCTTTCTGGCCCGCTCACCTCGTTCAACCAAGTATCCATGACAGCAGGAGTTTTCGTGCCCTCTTTGAGAACCTTGTTTTCGCATTTCTGGGGAGGATTGTCAAAATTAACCACAGCCTCCACAGCTTGGCATTGTCCTACTAATTCTCATTTGTTAAGAGTAATCGGTGACCTGAACTCGTTCATCACTCGAACTGGGATCCGCTTATTCTTTTCCGTTTGCACCAAGGTCCGTCCAACCAATATATTCGCAGTGCTTTCTGATGGCTCTACTACCCACAACTTGTCTTCTCCACAGTCTCCCTCCACACATGTCCCCATAACTGCTTCGGACTTTGGTCGGATCTGCTGACGATGACTTACGCTTACATTCATGATCTGGGGCCGTTCATACCCAGTGCTTAGGGGTAACTCCATGTTCTGGCACGTCAGCATTCTTTTCTTCAGATCTAGAATGAGACCATGGGCTAGCATAAAGTCCACGCCGATTATTACCTCGTCCGTTATTCCAGCCACTAAGAAGGTGTGAATTACTTCCAGCGTTCCAACCTGGACCTTACACTCCAATTTTCCGGAAACTACAGCTTCCTCTCTTGTAGCTGTTCGTAGCTTGCAACCACTCAGCGGCTCAACGTTATCTCCTACCGGATCTGATCTAATGATGGAATGTGTTGCGCCCGTGTCCAGAGTCAAGATCAGCGATCGTCCATTCTCAGGTCAGCAAACTTCACCATGATTTATGATTATTTGGCAATCCCACTTCTGACACCAGTTGTTACGGATTTTCGGCTTTGCGTTTAGCGGCTCCCTAGGTCCGATCTCTGGATCGCGAAATAATTTAAATCAAACTGCAAAAGCTCGTTCTTCCTGGTTGAATGGATTTACTTTATTTTTACTTATTATTCTACACGTGTTATTTACACTTCCCTTAACATCGATCCTCGTTATTATTCCGCTGTCAGTTTGCCTGCTTCTCTATGTCATCTATCTCGCACTAGACGGCGTGCTTCATGTTCGTAAATTCGTCACAATATATATACGAGGCGTCAATAAATTTGGTTGTCTTTGTTGGGCAGCATTTCGTCCTCCCTCTTACATAGCAACCCTGATTCAAACCATCCGCTTGATAGTCGTCTTGACGTCTTTTTTAATACTTCCCCTGTTATTTCTTCCGTATCGTTTTTCGTGCGGCGTGGGTGTATACCAACATGTCTAATTTCGCGGTAGCGGCGGACTAGCATTTCTGTTCCGTGTTCTGTTTGTCTCACTTGTTACGTACGTCGGCCACCACCATCATTTAATAATTTGCATTTAATTTTGTTTTAAAATAGTACGATGGTAAGGTGGTGGAAGAATTGTACGATCCTGAAGTGAGTTTTTGAACCCACCCTGATTCGGGTGTGGATCGTGCAGTTCTTCGAGTTCGAATTTGTTTTTCGAAGTGGACGTGAGTGGAGAGCGAGAGAGATGGAGGGTTAACCTTTTGTTCGGAATTCCGTTGTTGACGTTTTGACAACGGAAAAAGTAAAGAAAAAGAAAAAACGTTTTGTTTTTTTTTGTGAGAGAACGGATTCAGTGGAACAGCGGTTTGTTAGAGTACGGTAGAGTTGAGCAGCTATAAAGGAGGAAGATACAAAGAACCTCTTTTTTCCCTGTGGCCCCCTTTTCTTTTTTGGTAAAATAATAAAAATTAAAAGCATTCATGTAAAGATTAAAGTTCGAAAATTAAACGTGTATCCAAGAAAAAATTGTGGTTTCCGTTTTTTGCACCGTGAATTTGTGTGGCCTCTGTCGTGGAATTTGTGCACCTTTCTTTAATGGGAGGTCACTTCTTGTGAATTGTTTGCCGAGTCAATAAGGGACCCATTCGTGGTCGCCAACAGGAGGATCACCATTTGACGACGGCCAATCTGGGCGCTGAAACAGAAGGAACCAGAGGGAGGACCGCCACACGGACCTAGGCCGAGTTGCACCATCAGCGGCCGCTCGCCTTACCGACAGGTAAATTTTGGTTGATATATCGATAACAAATATTCTGTGGCAGGAGGAAAACGCTACAGTGGCGCAGCCGGTGCCCATTAGTTGGCTCTGCACTGGCATATTGCCCTAAGTCCTTGAGCAAGCCTTGCTCGGAGGTGCAAGACCATTGGTGGGTGGAGCCCTGAGGCTCCATACGTCCCTATATTTCCGGAGGAACGACTGCCGAGATAGACGTTTTGTTTTTTTTTGGCAGCAATTGGCATGATGAATTTGCGCTTCCTGAATGACTACTTTTACAGAATATCAACGAAAACGTTTTTCTAAGAAACTCTTCTATTGGATTACATCATAAAAACCGTTGTGAGTCAGCAGTGTGCGGTTTAGATGCAAAAAGATACACAATATTTGCACGATAATTGGTGTTGTTATTATATATTCATAAGCACATTATTTCTATTGGTTTCCGCAATATAATATATAATAAGCGTGCCCAAATCAACTATAAAAGTAATCACCAATCGATTTACCAGAGGATATTATCAATAATTTTTGGCGAGGGCCCAACATAACGGCGGAGTTGCGGGAGAATATTTTTTTTTGTTATTTTTTTTTTTCTTCCTTTTTATGTATAAAATTGAAAGGTCACTGTGGTTGGTTGAAGAATCTAGTATCAATTTTAGTAGCATTGTTTTAGTTTTAGATTTAAGTAATGTTACTGATCTCTTTTGTTTTTTTTGATTGATCATTTTATTATTATTGTAATTTGTTATTCGCATTTGTATTTTGTAAATTTTGTTGTTGTTGTTACTCTGGTTGATTTTTTGAGTCTAAGTTATCTATTTGTTAACTCATTTCTTTGTTCATTTTGTATGACTCATTTCTTTATTCATTTTGTATAACAACAATTCTTTATTCATATTGTGTAACAGACATTTTTGGAGGGGATTCTGCTTTTCTTCCTTTTCAGCTGCGAGGTAGATATTATTTTTATACGCGACAGGTGGCGCGTTGAGGTTTTTCCTTTTTCTCTCTCTCTCTCTCTTCTCGGGCGGTGTTGTTGTGTTTGTTCTGTGGCGCTTCTTGCGTGGCCTGCAGTCTTGTGGCTGCGAGAGGAGTGGTGGTCCCCTTGTAGGAGTGTGTTTGTTTGTTGTGGGGATCCTTGTTGTTTTTCGCGCCCCCTCGACTCGTGTGCGATCTTTAGCAGTCGGAAAATATCGAATAGAACGTTGTTTGTGGTGTTTGTTGCTGTATCTCTGCTGTAAATTTTTTTTCCCGGCTTTACTGTTTGCCGTAGGGTTTGTTGAGTTTCCGATTTTGGTCTTGGGATCGTGAATCTTAGGTTTGGAAAGAGGTCCTATAAATGCAGACTAGGCAGCGGCAAAGAGATGTCCGAGAGGGCACCCCTGCCCGGGCACGGCCCGAGGCATTTCCCGAGCCGCCGGTTGACGAGGTGGATCCGGAGGCGTTCCATGATTCGAGGGACGAATTTGTGGACGAACGATCGCCAACGCGCCCCCCTCCCACCGTCGGTAAACAGCCTGTCGGGAGCATGGAGGACACGCCGACGCCCTCGTATTTTAAACTGGGCCCACAACCATGTCCTGTACGGACCATGCTGGGCACAGATAGGGTTTTCGACCTTGTGTCGAAGGCGGTCCCCATGTTTTCGGGACAGGAGGGCCCGGATACGGCCGAGAGACTCTCTTCTTTTCTCAAGGGCTGTAGAAGGACCCTGGATGGGCTGGCGGTGGAGGAGGAACATACCTTCCTCCGGTGGCTGCCCTCTAGGCTGAGCGGCGAGGCCTATCGGATGTTCGAGGAGAGACCACCCACGACATTCCTTGAAGCGGAACAGCGTCTTAGAGAGGCCTACGAACCCCGGGTGTCGTATGAGGAGTTGTGTGCACAACTTTCCAAAATGCGACAACTTCCTTCCGAGGATGCCACAGGCTTTGTTTCCCGAGTGAAGCGGGCCGTGGTACGGTGCGAGGAGGCAGCTGAGCGCTTTTATGGTCGCCAGGGTAGGTCCGTCTTCGCCAGCCAGCTTGAGGGCATGGCCAAACCGGTGTTGGTAAGGGGTCTGAGGGAGGAAGGACTAAAGCACTTCCTTCTCACGTTGGGTAATGTCCCTTTTCGTAGCCTGGTGGACCACCTAACCGGATTCGAGCGAGCTCGAAGGGAAATGCTGAGGCAGGACGACCTGTTTGTGGATGCGCGGCCGACGGCGTCAGGAACATTAGAGTTGGGACCGGGGAGTTGCTCGACCCTTTTGGAGGGTTCATCCTCCACTTCTGGGGATTGCACCGCGGCGCCGGCGCCGGTTTTATCGAACCTAAATCCCCGGGCGGTGTCATTCGTGTTGCCGGCCGAAGAGCCTGATAGTCGTCGACGGGAGGAGGATAGTTTCGTTCGGGAGCGGTCGTGCGGGCCTCTCAATTATCGACGGGATGCTGGTGCCTATGCTCCGGCCTCCTCTGGCGAGGGAGCGTGGTCAAATACCATGCCAAGCCAGAGTGGAGAGTCGCAAAGCTTGGCTCAGGGGACGTATGTGCCACAGGATCGATCGGGTCGGGACAATCCGTTCCGGGATTCGGTTGATCGATCGGCTCGCCCCCTGGAATCCCAGACAACATGCAGTTTCTGCAAAGTGAGAGGTCACGTGTACGACGAGTGTCTACAAAGACGAAACACTCCCTTCTGTCGCGAGTGTTGGCGGTATGGCCACGATATAGTGGACTGCCCGGATCGTCCGACGAGGACGCGCGGACCCCAGACCACATACAGGGGTAGAGGTCAGCAGGGCGGATTCGCACGGCAGGAACCGCCTTATCAGCGACCACAGTTTCAGCGGAGAGCCCTACCAGAGCCGCAGCCCCCGTCTACGGGCGGCGGGCCGGCGACATCAGGCCCCAGAGTATTCAGCGTCCGGTGCTGTTGCGAGTTTTGTGGCCGACTGGGTCATAGCTTGCGCGGGTGCGAATACAGGCAAAGGTGGGAAAAACAACAGCATTCCCAGGGTTCTCCCCACAAGCGGCACGCCGGAACAGCACCTGTTGCGAGCCGAGAGCAAGACACCCGTGTGGAGACTGGGGCAAGCGCGAGAAATAGGCGCAGAGGGCGTCGGAGGCAGCGTCGGCGAAATCGAGGCGCCGGTAATGATAGCGCGGAAGGTAGGGATTCTCGGAGGGTGGATGGAGATGATGGGCGACGACTGTCCGTGTCGAGCGGTGGCGGTAGGCGACCCGACTCCATGGACTCAAAATCCTCAAAGACGGATGCGAGACTTGATGCCGCATCAGGCAGCGCGGGGAGCCGGGAATGGCAGCCCCGGCGCATTGGGCCCAAAGTGGGCAGAAAGAATAGCTCCGGTTCCGCTAGTTCGGAGTCCAGTGGGACTCCCGAGCGGAATATTCCGGAACGGAGGAGCGGAACATTGTGCGAGTTTTGCGGTCGACACACTCACAAGGCGGCAGAGTGTCGACATAAGGCGAAATGGGAGAGTTCGGGAAACTCCCCAAGGTCGGGTCGGCAAGATCCTACCCGACCGCACTAAAAACGAAACCCAGCTCCAACTGTTCTCAGCTTTCGCCGACTCGAGTCCCGATTGTCGCTCTCCCTCTAGACATTGGCCGTAGGAACCCTACGCGCCTAATCGTGGACACCGGCGCTGAGATCAGCCTGTTGAAGCTGAAGGCACTCCATCCTAGATATGGCATGGATGTGCATAAATCTACAACGCTCCAAGCGCTGTTTGTCAAAGGTAAGTCGAGGGGATGTTGCACTGGGAATTTCAAGTTGCACCATGAGATTCCCTGCAGTTTCCAAATAGTAGACTCCTTGCCGGGTTTGGAGGAAGACGGATTGTTGGGGTACGACTTCCTGTCTCGGAATTGTAAGGTAGACGGGCCGGGTGGTTGTTTGGTTTTTCCCCGAACGACCGTAAATCCCGTGCCATTCTCCATTCAATTTGTCAACTATGGGACGGGAAGGGTTGAACATGTGGCAGCCAAACGGGGAGACGCGCCAAAGGGACCTGTTAAGGTCGATACTGCGGCAGGTGCTCGCCCGGAGACCCTACCCATACAGGGGAGGGCTGCGAAAAGCTGTTCGACCACGTGCTACCCAAAGAGTCATCTGGATGAACCCCGAACAGCGGACGTTGATAACATAGTTATAGACAACACCCTTTATAAAAAACAAATAAGGAAAGGATGAGCCTTACTATAACTTGGAGCCCCTGATCCTAGCTGGCCAGACTCTGGTTACCCTCCGGAATCTTCGTCCTTGTAAAGGACCTTCGTCGAGGGATACCAACTTGAGAGTCTGACGAAAAGTCTTTAAGGCCAGGCCTAATGCTGCAGGCGCAGTCCCAGCGCAGACTGCAGAGGCAAACCCCAGTGCTGGGGGTTGGATCGCATATATGAAAGTGCGAAAGCGCACTATAATGTCGGGTGATGGTAGGTTTTGCCGTCGAAACGGGACAAACCCCCCGATCTACCAACCCATGGACCGAGGCAAGTACCGAGTCCAAAAGAGGAGGATTAAAGTAAATATATAGGAGCGGGACGCTTTTGCCGGCCGGGTGACATTTCGGAGGTTGAACGAGAGGGGATCGCCTCGCCTTAGCGAGGTGGTCCTAACCGGATCGTGTGGGCGGTCGAGCTTTCGGTCGGACCATCGTTTCAGTGTCGGGCCCGCCGCGATAGATGGGAATCTGTGTAGTTAGTGTTCCCCTATTAAGTGTTATTTATTTATTTATTTTTTTTTACTAACCCTAGTATATAGGTAGCCTAAAACGTACTAACATTAGCACTTAAGCATTATTTATTTTGTTTCACTAACCCTAATGTATAAGTAGTACTAAATATATAGAAAATCCCCACTAACCCTAACACCTAGGCATGTTTATTTATTTGTCTATTTATTTATTGGTTGGTTTGTTAATTGTTTGTTTGTTTGCTCTCCGCCGTCCACTCTCCGGCGTGACATTCCTCTCCTAAGAATGGCACGCAGTCTTGTGCGGGGGGGAGGTGTGTTACGTACGTCGGCCACCACCATCATTTAATAATTTGCATTTAATTTTGTTTTAAAATAGTACGATGGTAAGGTGGTGGAAGAATTGTACGATCCTGAAGTGAGTTTTTGAACCCACCCTGATTCGGGTGTGGATCGTGCAGTTCTTCGAGTTCGAATTTGTTTTTCGAAGTGGACGTGAGTGGAGAGCGAGAGAGATGGAGGGTTAACCTTTTGTTCGGAATTCCGTTGTTGACGTTTTGACAACGGAAAAAGTAAAGAAAAAGAAAAAACGTTTTGTTTTTTTTTGTGAGAGAACGGATTCAGTGGAACAGCGGTTTGTTAGAGTACGGTAGAGTTGAGCAGCTATAAAGGAGGAAGATACAAAGAACCTCTTTTTTCCCTGTGGCCCCCTTTTCTTTTTTGGTAAAATAATAAAAATTAAAAGCATTCATGTAAAGATTAAAGTTCGAAAATTAAACGTGTATCCAAGAAAAAATTGTGGTTTCCGTTTTTTGCACCGTGAATTTGTGTGGCCTCTGTCGTGGAATTTGTGCACCTTTCTTTAATGGGAGGTCACTTCTTGTGAATTGTTTGCCGAGTCAATAAGGGACCCATTCGTGGTCGCCAACAGGAGGATCACCATTTGACGACGGCCAATCTGGGCGCTGAAACAGAAGGAACCAGAGGGAGGACCGCCACACGGACCTAGGCCGAGTTGCACCATCAGCGGCCGCTCGCCTTACCGACAGGTAAATTTTGGTTGATATATCGATAACAAATATTCTGTGGCAGGAGGAAAACGCTACACACTGACATTATTAACTGGAATAGTATCTCTGGCATTGTATCCATGAAAGACATTCCAAACTGGTGAGTGAAGTAAAGCTTGACCGTTCTTATAGCCTCCTTGTGAAGACGGTTGTCTTGTCCTTTGTCATGGCTCTTCCTCTTCGTATATTAGTTTGTCTTCAATGATTTGCAGGTGGTCACATCTTCCTATTATGTCCTCCTTTACTGCCCGTTTGACGAGGTTCAACTTTTTTGACCGTCTTCACTTCGACCTTAAGTTTTACTTGTGGATCTCATTGGGACCCTCTACGATTATTATTATTATTTATTGGCCTGTAGGAACCCGGAAGTTCATGACCTCACCGACTCGGCTTCGCCATCCTTCCCTGTCCTGGGCACTCTCCTTCCACGCTTCACCATTCGATCCGATCTCCTCAAGGTCAAACCTAACATTGTCCTCCCATCTCCGTCGCGGCCGTCCTACCGGTCTCTTTCCCGTTGGTCTACCGTCAAGAATTCTATGCACGGTCCTATCGTTCCCCATTCGCGCCACGTGTCCGGCCCATCTTAATCTTCGCGACTTGATTACTCTCACTATTGTAGGTTTGCGATATAGTTCTTCCAATTCGTGGTTATGGAGTCTCCTCCATTGTCCTGTCTCCTCGTCATATTTACCTCCAAAGATGCCTCTCAAAACTTTATTCTCGAATAGACGGAATTTGTTTTCTTCCCGTTTTGTGAGAGCCCATGTTTCGCATCCATATAGAACAATTGGCATGATTATGGTTCTATAGACACGGAGCTTTATGTTACGTGATAGCAGTCTGGATTTCAGCAGTTTACTGACTGCGTGCCAACTCGCGTTGCCGGAATGCAGTCTCTTGTTAATTTCCTTCGACATTTCGTTACTGGCCGTCAGTATCGTTCCCAGATATTTAAATTCTTTAACTTTTTCAAAGATCTTACCTCTGACGTTTATATGTGTTCTCTGAGACCCACCTGCTCTCGCCGTAATCATGTATTTTGTTTTGTCTTCATTTATTTCTAGGCCCACCTCTTCTGCCGCTTGCATGATGATTTCACAGTTTTTACTAACAGTCTCTAGATTATCGCCCAGAACAGCGATGTCATCCGCATATGCGAGCACTTGTGTGACCCCGTTCAGGGATGATCCGGCCATGTTGTCGTCTTGTACCTTTCTGATGACATACTCGAGCACAAGGTTAAAGAGACACGGTGATAGACCATCTCCCTGCTTTAGTCCGTCCCGGATTTCAAATGGTTCTGAGAGGTGGTTTTCTATTCTAACTCGCCCTTTGTTTTCGTTCATGCAAATTTGAATGAGCGCGGCATATTTTTTTGGGACTCCCAGCTCAACTAGAATATGGTAGAGACCCTCTACGATTAGCCCTTTCTAATGTCTTGAGGATTCACTGTCTTCAAGAGGACCGCTTCCGGTCGACATTCCTGACTCTTGATGAATCCAATAGTGGCATGATGAATTCCTCTTCAAGGAGAGCTAATTTAGCGGGGCTACCAGAACTCGGGTCGAAACATTTAGTCTATAGAGATCAATTGGGAAATTTTTTAAGTATGCCTTACTGCTGCAAATACTCACCCATCTATTTATACGCAAACGAGACTAAACTTTTCAAGACGGTCCGCTCTTCTCTCAACTCCCCACTTCTCCAAATGGATCTCGGCAGCTTTTCAACTTGGTGCCGAAATAACTGCCGCGAACTAAATATTGCCAAATGTCACCCCATAACCTTCTCCCGTAAATGCTCCCCTTCCCCGCGAAGTTCCTATTTCTCACTCAACCAACAGATATCACTCGTATAATCGACTTGTGACCTTGGCATTCTAGGTGACAGGGAGCTTAACCCCATCCGTCATATTGATGACATTATCCTCAAGGCCAACTCTGCCCTTGGTTCTGTGAAACTCTGGTCGAAAGAATTCCCGAATCCCTTCGATTCCCAATCGCTCTACCTAGCCTTTGTCCGTCCCCTTCTTGAATATGCTTCCCAGGTCTGGTAGTGGGGAGCACTACCCGTCCCATAATCGCAGGATCGAAAGCGTGGTAATGTCGTTTTTTTCTGTTTGCCCTCCGAGGATTGAATTGAGAAATTCCTCTGATTCTATCCCCATACACAAGCTGTCTCTATCTCATCATCATCATCGGCACTACAATCGGGATCCGGTCTTGGCCTTATTTAGCAAGTTTCTCCACCGGTATCCGGTCCTTATCCGAGACTTGTTAATTTTTTGTTTTGGTTTCGGTAGGAAGGTAGGACTGATACAGAAGCATGCCGGGTTTTTACCCACTAAAACCACCTCCCGCCAGGCTCATATTCCCGTTGATCCCCGCGGAACTTTCTTTCGGATATTCCATCGCGGGGCCATAATCATTTGTTTTTCCGGGCAAGATTATTAGCCTCCCGCCAACCTTTCTCAGGATGTCGCTCCATGCATTGGTTCACTACTTGGCGGCAGGTACCAAAGTAGCTATCCAGGGGTGTCACGTGGAGACAGCATGAAACCTGGATTGAACAGGGACAAGGATCGTCCTGGCCTTCGCCGGGTTGAAAGCAGAGACATTGCCCTGTATGTTTGCCCCCCCCCCCCCGCCGCTATCTAATAATCTTAATACACTTGAAGAACGCAGAATTAATGTCGACATCCTCTTCATCCACTGTATTTTTTCAGGTTCAATCAACTGCCGAAGCCTGCTCTCCTTCATCACATTTTACACTAATTCCCGAAACCTGCGAAATCCCCGTCTTTTCTATTGCCCGTCCATCACACGTCTTACGGCTCTACCCACTTTCTTTGACTTCAATCTCACCTCTCCCGCCCCAAACGCCGTCTCCTCTCTCACCCCTCCTACTGGGAACGTCCATACCGTTTCTTGACCCACCATGCCCCTCAATCGCAGATGTCCATGTATCGGTTATAAAGATCAAAAGCTCTCCGCCTGCTAGAAAAGCCGCATTGACGATCACTCAGAAGTTCCTTGCACTCCAAATACTTAATTAACTCGGCGTTGATGATTTTTTCCACCACCTTCGACAACATAGACAGTAATGCTATTGGCCGGTAATATTGTGGGACCCCTCTTTGCGATTGGCTGAACTCGAGCCATTTCCCAACAGGTAGGAAATGTCGCCCATGAATAAGATAAGCCGAGGAGTCTGCCACGAACCGGCGATAATTCTGGAGCACAGTTCTTAAGGACTATTGCTGGTATTCCGTCCGGGCCTGCCTTCCTACAACCCAGTCCACGCAGAATGCATTGAATAGCACGCGGGCGAAACCCCACATCATGCATCGAAGACCGTACCGGCGCGATCACATGTGATTCCAAAAGACCGGCCTCAAGGTTTGAATTCGCTGAAAAGAAGTTCGCGAACACATTAGCTCTATCTCTTTAACTTGTGACTGACCTGCCGTTGCCCGTCACCAAAGGAGGAAAAGAGGAGAGAGCGAGGTTACTTTTTTTTTTACACTAACGCGCGCACAAAAGGGGATTTTGAAGTACCCTTAAATGTCAGATCACAGTGCGAGCGGATAGAGAGGAAGTGGGTAAGGAAAGGAGGTGTCGATGTATATTAGTCTTGAATGCATGGACATCACAACGGCCAGGAAACACATGATCGGGCAGAACATTTCAACACATTCGTGTGGCTCGGCTAAAGAATGACTGTCTATGTTTGTTTGTGTGCGTGAAGTTGATTTTCAGCGTAAACTGATGCGCATTGACAGATTGACGGGTATCACGGGAAAATGTCTGAAGGGGAGGAACGCATTCAGCAAGTACAGTTGAGTGACGCCCGTGGTAATAGCTATAGAAAAGAGATAGGCATGATACTTTGCGCCTGTGTTCTGACGACGGAATTGATCGACTTACGGCTGAGTCCCCAATAAGTTTCACTGCTCGTTTTTGCATCCTGTCGAGCAGTTTTGGATGCGCCTGACCAAATATGGGAGTTGAACTCCATTTTGGGACGAATATACGCCTTGTAAATAGTGGCCAGGTTGGATGGAGTTAAGTATCTTTTGCATCTCTTAAGGCACCCGACGCATTTTGCTGCTCTTTTCGCAGCTTCAAATATGTGGTCGCTCTAATTAAGAGTCGAATTATTTCGAGTGCCGAGGATTGATAGTCCCTTGGCTGCGTCGATGCAAGTGCCGTTCATAGACAGTATATTTACTTTGGGGCTCGCCTTTGACGACAAGAGGCAGCACTGAGTTTTTAAGGCTTTGAATTCTACTCGGTTAGATAATCCCCACTGATATATCTTATTGAGGTCTGAATTCAATGTATCAAGCATAAGTTGCTGATTGTTAGTGATGTTCGAAGAGTTTGGACGGCAGTGTTCGTATGGGTATGAGAAAGTCAACGTGAGTAATTGACAAGAGATCATTTATAAAGATGAGGAAGAGAGTGGGTAAGAGTATCGAACCCTGGGGAACACCAGCATTCATTTGATGGGAGACAGATCAAGAGCCATTTGGATTGAATGCCCAGAGAGATGGTTTCTTATCCATTGGATCAGGGAATTGTCCACTCCATATGAATGCAATTTTGACAAACGGACTGGATGTCAAACTCTGTCGAAGACTTTTGAAATATCTAATGCGACTGCCTTGCTTTCACCGAGTAGTGGATTGAATGGCTCCACTTTTCGGTAAGGTACGCCATCAGATCTCCTGTGGACCTGTTGCTACGAAAGCCACATTGGCGGTCATTAAGGGGGTCATTTGATTCCAGATACTGCTGGCAGCCTTTGCCATTGACCAGAAGGGACGCGAATCAGTTGGGCTTATGGTGTTTCTAACAGATACACATGCGATATACAAGCACATAGTGAAGAACAGCGAAAGGAAATTCGAATAAGCAAAGCATCAGAGCCGTATACCATAGCGATAACATAACAATTCACATCAAGTACACTCAACATCAGTTGAGTGTACTTGTGTTTAGAAATCGAATTCATAGACGCGGCAGTGGCCTGATGTGTTGAGCATTGGTTCAATTTTTAGTGATTCTAACTGCCACGCTTCGAATCATACGTTCTTCACTATTGTCGCAACCGCCATATGCTCACTCAATTCAAGGAGTTTATTGGTTACTCTGTCATTGTAGGCTTTCTTCGTGGTATCAATCGCTTGGTTGCACGTGTTGATTCGAACAAAATTTGTTCTGTTAACCTCGGCGGGATTGGAGCGCCATTGGTTAAAACCTCTATTCATTGCCGTTGTAATCTGCTCGCATTTTTTATCAAACCAAGGCTTATCAGATGAACTTCGTTTAGTGGTATGCGGAATGTAGATCTCTATCCTGAGAAGTATAATCTCTGTAACCGACTCCGCGCATGCGTTAACATCGGACTCTTCAAAGCACACGTCCGACCACGGAAATGATGCATAGAAATCTTGTAAATCGGGCCAGTTGGGAGCCCCATACCTCCATACATGGCGAAGCTGCTTGGGTCGGTTATTCGTTTGAAAGGCAAGTGGTTGCGCGACAGATACCAAGCAGTGAACTGAGTTTCCCGGTGGCGCAGCAACTTACACCGTATAAATGCTCTGATGTCAAAAACAGATCCGGGGTGTTTGCATAATCACTTCTGGCTTCCGGCACTTGCGTCGGTCCCTTAACAAGTTTAGTCAATTGGCGGCTAACAGTGAACATCTCCGCCAGCCTCCCAGCCTCGTCGGTTATGTTATAATGCACCAAACACCCGGAATTGTGTACATTAAAATTGCCAAGGACGACAATTTCAGAAGCTGGGTAATTGATCTGTACCCAGTCGACGGTACGTGAAAGATGTTAGAAAAATATCGCTGGTCGATCGAGTGTCGAAGATCGGTAAAGACGGTAAAGAAATTTAACAGAATTCCTCAGCACGACTCTCAACCACTTGATGTCCATGTTATTGGGCTCCAATGACTTCATCTTCTGGCAAAGCGGATTGGACTGCGTGAAGACACAGACTCCACCCTTAAAACGGAATCTCGAATGTAAGTCGTATCCTGAGCAACGAAGATATGTTGAATCAGTTGAGGAATCGACCTGGGTCTCAGTTAGGGCAAGGATATCAGGTTTGCAAATATTGGTGGACGGTGTTTACATTCGTATTGGTGAAACCGATCCCCCTGATGTTACAAAATGCCGTTATTAGTCGAATGTTGACAGACCCTCGAGAGCGAGCTCGATTACGCGATGAAGAATTTCCTAAAGTTCGGTTATTTATCAGAATATTTGCATGATGCTCCCTCTGAGATAGTCCCTCTCGTAGATCCGAATGGGTAAATAGTTAACCTGTAGTATTCGTTATCTCAGAAGTTACTATCATGACTTATCTCTGTGTCAGTCCGGGCCATCAGTCATCCGAGACTTAATCGAAAATTTCTCCCGACGATAGCGCGGAATGTACTGCGTGACGGGGTGGTACCTCTCCTTGGGACCAACTATCACCTAAATCCAGCTTTTTCGGCTCTGGTTCATCAGCCAAGCTCTGAAAGGTGGACAGGGATTTCTCCCGACCATTTCACGGAGACTATAACTTGAGGGGGTGGTATTTCACCGGGCGTCACGGCGTTGGTTCCCCACATACCACTCGGTCATGTTGTTCTCAAGATTTGGATAGTAAAACATCCGAGATTAGCGTATGTCTCCATTTACTAGATCATGATAGCATAGAGAAGCAAGTATATTTAGAGGTGACGGAGACAAAACATGCCAAATGACGCCATCGAAGTTCCGGAGTAACGAATCTGGTATATCTTTCTTCAATCAAACTACCAGAATATTGTATCATGTTGTTCCCAAGCTTTGAATAGTTAAGCATTTGAGATTCATGTGCAACAGTATCACCTCCACTTTGTGAACTCACGCACGAGGTCGACATTTTAGGGTAAAAGGAGTTGCTGCTTGCCCTGATGCTTTAAACACCAAAAATACTCTGGAAGAGGTTTCTTCATAAATGTGCTTGTTTACGGCATTCTCTCTTTAATCAAAACGAGCCATTGCAATTTCTGGGTGTAACTTGGCTTGCAGGTCAATTGCAATTTAAGGGTTAACGCTTTGGTTAACACGGAAGAACGTAACTGAAAGGTCGATGTGCCTGTAGGTCGATGTTCCATTTCATCACTACACACTCTAAACAAACAATTTGACGATTACATGTCCGGCTTTAAGTAAGCGAATTCATATTCAAAGAGCTACGCAGCTAGACTGCTCGCCGTTCGCCCTTATGCTATAACAATATTAATTAAAAGGTTGGTACCTGATGCCACATAACAATCGCAAAGAATCAATTCAAGTGCACAACAGTAATTATGATTGCAAAAACAGTACACAATACGACTTCTGGCTTGATTCTTTTTAGGGTTGTTCAACACAAGTCACCCCAATATCAGAAGCACCTTTCGTTTAAAAGGAAATTTCACATTTCAATGCGCCCCTAGAGAAGGTGGACAACAACAAAAAAAAAAGTATAGAACAGACGGAAACTAAACACATATCCGCCCACGTACTCGTATAACCATAACAACACAGACCGATACCATACCGACATAACAAACGTTACCAGCACAGCACTTGTGTTGACAGTTCTATTGGTGCTGGCCGTTACCGTGGCGTTACTGCTCCTAGGTAGACAAGGGTTTTGTTTCTTTACCCATATTCTCATCCCCTATTGATAGTATCGCGCGTCCCCAAGCTGAGAATTCTTCTCAAGTTGCTGTGTGATTCACAAGACGTCTTTATAGTTACTACCTAGACTTGATATAGTAAACAACCGAAACGGATATAAACCTCTTCCTTGATAAACAGTATCGGCCTGAAATTAGTGAACCCTAACTAGGAAACAATTTGCACTATTTATGTGCAATTGAACGCACAACCGTACGGCGTCGTCGCATCGAAAGATATATTTTATTTACTTCAGAATTTAATCTCTAAAAAGTAACCAGACTAATAGTGAATTAAATGCTATGGAGAGCAAAACCAACTTAAAATAATTCATCAACTACAAAAAACAATTTAAAACTTATTAAAGAACGATTACAGTCCAGTGCCCTAGATTTTATGTTGAGATCTAAGAGACGCTGGCGTCCAGCGTTTTGTTGTGTTTTAATCCGATTATAACTAAAAGTCTTAAAGTGTTACAGTGGTAGTCAGAAAAAACAACAGCAACAAATACTGAATAAAAAAGAAAACATTAAGAAAAAATAAATAAAAATAAAAACAAAACGAAAGACTGTGCAACACTTGCATGCATACGGCTTAATTGAATTTACTATAGGAATCAAATGTGGTAACAAAATCAATAGGAACCGGCCTTCTATAGCCGAGAAGAGGACCCGACTGAGGTGCATTTACGATAAGGAGTGCAAAATGAGGATACATGATTGGAGAACACAAAAAGGTTAGTGACTAAAACGACACGCATGTACCCTACTTCCCTACACAGGTAAACTGTGCCGTATAGAAATTTGAAAAGGTCTGTATGGCACAAGACTGCACAATTAGCAAGTAGTCTGCTTACAGGTCTATTTAATCATTTGAATATTTATTCATTTAAATAATTGCAGATAAACATTTAACCATTAAGGTGTTAAGTCAGTTTTTATTCAATTTCTTCTACTTCTGTAGGTGATAGTTATTGCCTTTGATATTGACACGGAAGGTTACTCTAATTTGAGGAAGACTGTCTACCTAGATGTGAATGCCATGGTTTGTCATATCTATAAAAATTAATGAGTGTCCCATTTTAGATGGGCTTTCTTTACTTCTCTAAAGTCTTTATTATTATATTACACCACACTAAGTGGTGATAAAAGGTAACCAAGAGTCCTTGGACTTCCGAGTATCTTTGTGCTAATTGATCCAACATGAGGCGCTAGTCGATTGTTTGATTACGTCGTTTAATAAACCCGCTCCAAAGTCATGTAGTTTATGTGGGGATTTATCAGTCGATTTCATCCTTCTAACCGACTTCAAACATTTAATCTACAGCATGTTATATAGTTTGCGCAACCTGGGCTCCTAGGTTCAGTCGCTGGGTGGGATACCAAGACTTTAAGCTATAGACTACATGAAGCGATCGTGAGAAATTCGTGACCTATGGATCGGTCCTATCAATTCGTCGCTAATAGATCGGTCGAAAAGAGATATTAAGTTATGCTATACGTTCCCCCCTATGGTCGGTGGAACTCTTTGGCTATGTTTCGGACGCTGGCGGTTAGCGCTGTCTATAATGAGGACTCTGATATTTATGTTGACACATTAACCTTACTTGCTTATTAGTCAAACGTGCGCTTCTGCCTCGTAATCAGTACCATCAGATCAATTGTGCAATCAGTTTTGGATATCTTAAGTAAACACAAGATACCCAATTGCACCATCGGTCCGGGCGACAAGTCTTCTGTGGGATCCGAAGTAATCAAACGGATCTCAACACAAGCGCCGCAGTGTGATAATTGTGTGGAAGTGTACAGTACGGGAAAACCTCATAGACCTTTCCTTTCCTTGTGTCTATTTTTCCTCTTTGTCCCTCAGGCAACGATACTCTTGATTGATATAATCTTGGGAGAGTTTTTGGTATTTGAGTGGCGTTATATTCGTCATGGAAAGGTTGTGACATGGATTTCGGCACGGATCTAGTGAGCCGCCTACTACAAGGGTATAACACCTGTAGTGGTTGCTTTTGCTGATCTATCGTTGGTCCTGGCTTGCATCCTTTTCTGGGGCGGTATTAGTTTTCTGTGTTGTGCCATTTCAATGGAATGGGAATTTCACGTCGATTTTGTAATATTCGCGGCCTAAGATGGAATTTCTGCCCTGTGTCTGCCCATGTTTCCAACCAGAAACCAACTACCCTTCCTACTACTATTACTATACTATTACTATTTATTGGCCTGTGGGAACCCGGAAGTTCATGACCTCACCGACTCGACTCCGCCATCGTTCCCTATCCTGTGCACTCTCCTTTCACGCTTGACCATCTGATTCGATTTCCTCAAGATCAAACCTTACATTGTCCTCCCATCTCCATCGCGGCCGTCCTACCGGCCTCTTTCCCGTTGGCCTAGCGTCAAGAATTCTACGCACGGTCTTATCCTTGCCCATTCAGGCCGCATGTCCGCCCATCTTAATCTTCGCGATCTGATTACTCTCACTATTGTAGGTTTGCGGTATAGCTCTTCCAATTCGTGGTTGTAGAGTTTCCTCCATTGTCCTGCCTCCTCGTCATATTTACCGCCAAAGATACCCCTTAGAACTTCATTCTCGAATACGCGGAATTTGTTTCCTTCTCGTTCTGTGAGAGCCCATGTTTCGCATCCGTATAGACCAATCGGCATGATTAAGGTTCTATAGACACGGAGCTTTATGTTGCGTGATAGCAGTTTGGATTTCAGCAGTTTACGGACTGCGTGCCAACTAGCGTTGCCCGAATGCAGTCTTTGGTTAATTGCCTTCGACATTGCGTTACTGCCCGTCAGTATCGCTCCCAGATATTTAAATTCTTTAACTTTTTCGATTATCTTGCGTCTGAAGTTCATATGTCTTCCCTGAGGTTCACATGCTCTCGCCGTAATCATGTTTTTTTTATTTTTTTTTATTAGACTTCTCTCGGGAGAGGCGAACCTATAGCGCCGAGTGGGCGCCCCGAGATGCCATCAAATAACTGTTGCAGTTCTTTTTGAACAGTTGCAGGTTGTAACGCTCCGGGAACACTCGCGTGGGAAGGGAGTTCCACAGCTTCCCCGCTCTGTAACGGAACGAGTTCTGATGCAGGGATGTTCGCGCCGTCGGGAGATCAACCACAAATGGGTGCGATCCGTCGGATTGTCTTGTGGAGCGCATATAAGCCCAATTGCGTGGAACAATACCAAGAATCTCCGAAGAACAGCACCCGTGATAACATCTGTAAAACAGACAGAGGTCGGCTACGCGCCTTCGATGCGATAGCGACTGTAGTCCCGACGTCAGTGCCGAGTCCCCGATCAGGCAGATCGCTCGTCTCTGTATGCTCTCAAGTAGGTCGAGGGTATGTTTAGGAGCCGAGCTCCAAACATGAGAGCAATATTCGAGCCCGGGTCTAATTTGGGATTTATATAGGAGAAGAAGTTGGGCCGATACCCGACACGTGTTCATGCCATGACACATTTCCACAGACCGTGACGCCGAGTAATTTCAAACTTTCCCCAGCCTCAAGGGCCGGGCTGTGGAACCGATGATCCACTTTTCTTTGTGAATGTTGTATATTGTGTCTTCGCTGCATTGAAGTCGACGAGATTGGCCCTTCCCCGCTGCAGGACCCTATCTAGATCCTGATTCAGGGAGTGAATCTGTTTACATCTCAGCTGATGCGACGTAGATGCACCAATCGGCCGAACACTCGAAAAGGAGGAAACAAACGCACTATCATCCACAAAACTGAACACTTTGTTATCCGTTGTATCCAACAAATCATTTATGTGAAGCCAGAACAAAGTTGGAGCCAAAATAGAACCTTGGGGCACCCCCGAAATAACAGGCTACAGATCCGAACACTCGCCGTCCACAACAACCCGGATCGATGGATTCCCGAGGAAGCTCCTCGTCCAGTCGCAAGCTGCTGGGAAAGTCCATATGAACAAAGTTTGCTCAGAAATGCCCCGTGCCAGACGCGGTCAAAAGTCTTGTAGATATCCAATGCGACCGCCCTTGACTCACCATGCCGTTCAATCGTAGATGTCCATATATCGGTTATGAGTGTCAAAAGGTCTCCTGTGGACCGCCTGCAACGGAATCCGTATTGACGATCATTCAGAAGTCCGTTGCACTCCAAACACTTAACCAATTCTGTATTGATGACTTCTTCCATTACCTTAGATAAAATAGACAGTAATGCTATCGGACGGTAATTTTGTGGGAGACACTTTTTTCCCGTCTTTGGGATTGGCTGAACTCGAGCGATTTTCCAGCAGGCAGGAAAGGTCCTCCGTGCATAAGATAAGCGGAAGAGTCTGCCCAGAACCGGCGACAGTTCTGGACCACAGCTCTTAAGGACTATTGCTGGTATTCCGTCCGGGCCGGTTGCCTTCCTACAATCCAGTTCACGTAGAATGCGTTGAATAGTGCGCGGACGAAATCTCGCATCGTGCATGGATGACTGTACCGGCGAGGTCACATTGTGCACATTAAAATCGCCAAGGACAATAATTTTAGAAGCTGGGTGGTTGATCTGTATCCAGTCGACGGTATATGAAAGATGTTCGAAAAATGTCGCCGGTCGCTCGTCATTCGGGGAGCGGTAAAGACAACAAAGAAATTTAACGGAATTCCTCAGTACGACCCCCAACCATATGATGTCCCTATTATTGGGTTCCAACGCCTCCATCCTCTGGCAAGCTAGATCGGACCGCGCGAAAACGCAGACTCCGCCCTTAAAACGGAATCTCGAATGTAAGTCGTATCCTGAGCAACGAAAATATGTCGAATCAGTTGACGAATCGACCTGGGTCTCAGTTAGGGCAAGGATATCAGGTTTCGTTGTTTGCAAATATTAGTGGACGGCGTTTACATTGGTATTGGTGAAACCGATGCCCCTGATGTTACAAAATGCCGTCACCATTCGAGCGTGGGCAGAACTTCGAGAGCGAGCCCGGTTATGTGATGACGAACCTCTTAAAGTTCCATTACTTATCATGATATCTGCATAATGTTTCCCCCGACATAGTCCGCCCCGGAGATCCGAATGGGAGACTAGTTTACCTCCGGAATTCTTTATATCAGAAGATACCATCATGACTTATCCCCGTGTCAGTCCGGGCCATCAGTCACACATCCGAAACACTGTTGAAGATTTCTCTCGGCGATATCGCGGAATGTACTGCTTGACTGGGTGGTATCTCACCTTGGGGCCGACTACCACCTAACCAACCTTTTCTCGAACCGGTCTCTCAGCCAAGCTCCGAAAGATGGCCAGGGTTTTCTCCCGCCCACTTCACGGAGCCTAAAGCTTGTTGGGGTGGTATTTCACCGGCCGCACGGGGCGTTGGGTTACGCGTTACGCCGTCGTGTGATATCCATGTGGCTTTATGGATTTGCTTGTGCTTGAACAGCGTGCTTTTAACTACCAGACCTTTTGACGATGCGAACGTAATAATTCGAATTCCATTATCATTTGAAACGTCGTGTAGACTTTCTTTACCTATAGTTGATTGGAAGATATCTTCCTTTCCAATTTTCGCGTTGAGGTCCCGGAGAAGAATTTTACATCGAATGATGAGATACTTCCTCTAAGGTCTCGTAGAATGTGTCCTTCGTTTCTTCGTTCGTAGATTCTGTTCAGGCGTGTAAGTTTATAAGCACATAATTGTACCATGGGCCCTGTATTTTTAGCACCGACATTCGGTCATTAATAAATTTCACATCTTTTACATGGGGTACAATCTTCTTGCTTATTATGACGCCGGTTCCGAGATTATGTTAATCGGTACCTCCGCACGCCAGTGTAAGCCCGTTGGTTTCGATTAGTTGATGTGGGAGTCGGACTTCCTGAAGCACTACGATGTTCATTTTATATTGTTCAACTATCCTTGCACTTAGCGAAATAACTAATAAAGTTAAGTGACGGTTCCCTTGAACGCCACCAATCAGCTTCCCATTTAACCATGTAAAAACTCCCACATAGCGCATACAAAAACCTGGAAAGCAAGTATAAAGCGTAATAAAGCCTTAAAATGCTGTAAAATCACAATATTTGCTGATGCAAACTCCATCAGCACCAAACAGGCATACGTCTTATGGGTAATTTGGTTGCATCACCATGCAACCAACAAGAACAGAACCAATCCATTGAACATGCCTCCGATCGATTTCCATCATATAACAGGCATCTTCCACACGTAAGAGCAATTTGGTTGCACCATCTAGCAACCAACATTGTCCGAACAATATCCAGGAGATATACCCTTAAGCGCTACCCGCACACATGGAGGATATATTTTATCTTTTCCTTTTGCATACATGCCCACATCGATCGGTCATCCGACCGACAAATACATGAGGACAAACGGCCGACCGCCCGAGCAGGTCGAGTTCTGAAAATGGAAAATTTCCATCGAGAATTCGACTAAGTGGAGATGCCACCAACATGTGCAGGATCAGCATAAATACTTTACGCAGTCGCTAATCGTGCAACCACTTCAATCCCTATGTCGAGATATTGGCACCAGCTGCAACCATGCCAGCTAATGTTCCCCTTGTAGATTTGATCGATCCACGGTCCGCCTGCTTGTGGACACACACACGCCATGAGCGGCAGAGACGATCATCGCCTGTGTGTTTCACCCCATTCTTGCTGGACCAAATGCGGGGACGATACCTTATATGGTCACTGAAGCGATGGATGGAATTTTTGGTGTTCTGTCGCTTCGGTCACAGTAGTTTATCGCGATCTGGATTCCGTGGAGGCAAGTCGGGCCTCCACGTTAAATAAACACAATAGTCGGTTGTCAATCTGAGTCGAGTTTTAGTCGCCATAACGTACGGTCGCGCCATCGAATTGGGAATAGCTAACGTAAATATTCTATGCTCTAACCTAAATTAATGACAAGAAATGTCGCAACATTTTAATTACCCGTTTATGTTAACTTTACCGCAGAGCAATAATTAATCGTTTTAAGATAATTGTGAAATATTCTATGCTCTAACCTAAATGAATGACAAGAAGTGTCACAACATTTTATTTACTCGTTTATGTTAACTTTACCGTAGAACAATTGTGGTAATTTTTAATGTTTCCTGACTCCAAATCGCTCAACGGAAGTAAACGCTGTCTGTCCGACCAAAATGTTCTCTTTATTGGCATATATATTTTATACACGTTAAGAATTTATTGTTTATTGTAAGTTACATTTAATTTACATACTAAGTTAACACAAAACAGGTGCTGGCTTATATTCGTGCCGCGTAAACTTAGTATTTGGAATTGTATATACACGTTAGGAATTTATTGTTTATATTTTGTGCACTATCCTTTTGTTGTTGTTTAACTGACGCGAATTTAAGCGACAGTATGTACGCTTTGGGATCCACAAAGCTCGCTCTACTCTTAAAGCCGACGCACTTTCTACCTCTGCACTCTATGATTGCCACTTTCGAACTACTTCTGCCAACCAACTAAATCCTAATTTTACCCGTTCGCATCCGTAAGAATAAAAGTAAATACGTATTTGGTGTTTTCCTTTTGCACCATTGCTTGCCTCTTGGACGATACTCACAACACGCAGGTGTCCATGTTCTCGAGTACCATTCTTGTCGGAGCTTCAAGATCGGTCAACCGTAGACCACTATGCAAACACACAGTAACTCTCGCTAGGGGTTGTTGCTGCGCATGTCTTATAAAGGGACATGAATGTTTATATGATGCGCAGCGTACATCGTATGTGCTGTACGTATATCCCTTGGTGATTTGCTTGGTTTGTGCTTTTGCCTGTGGTTCTGCCCGGTATACCTTCCATGAGAACGATGGATGTTTAAACGATCAGCGACCACACCCAGCATCGCCGTAGATCGCATATCGCTCGTTGGGCAAATGGTGCAGCTGGCGATGCATTGACTTGCTTCTCTTGTAGGCAAGCATGTTATTACTTGCCTGTAGGTTGGTTTTGCTACCGAAATGCTTGCCGTCATAAGCTGATAAAAGGGCACAGCCTGCCTGTATGTGACGGTACTGCATCGAAGATATTCTTGTCCGACATATCTCGATTTGGTCTGTTGGTTAAGGATGCGACCGTTTTCTCCACTCGAGAGGGAGGTGCATGTTGGCGGGAACCAAAGTTGGAATATTTCCGTTGGCCGTCGGCGCTGGTTGAATTTCCCCGCTGCGTGCTGCATGTTGGGCAAATTCTCTCAAGAATTCATGTTGTGCCACGGAGAAACAGACGATTCGTCCTTACAGGATAATTTTACTCTTGTCCCTAATGGAATTGACGCACGCCCGATAAATTCGGACAATGCACCGTCACCTGGGTTAATGCTTTTCTTGTGGGGTGTTTCTGAACAAAAGGTGATGCGGGGCAGTGGCGTTAGGGGAAACCCCCACACAATAAATAATCGTTTTGTGTTAACTTATGTGTACGTTTTATAATCTAATACAGTTTAATGACAATAAAGTGCATCCATTTAATTTGGACCGTGGTGTTTCACTTCCTTTTTGGGTATTGTTAACCGCGAGTGGCATAGTTTTGCAGTTAATTGTACTGTGAACTTGTATCCGAGGACATTTTCGTGAAAACAACATTGACGGTACATGACGAAAGACAGTGAAGAACAAATTAACCACAGTTATTTCCGATTTCAATGTACCTGATTATAAATTAGTGCCTCTGTTCGTTCCACATCGTGTGTATGGTAATGGAACCGAGTTTTATCCATCGTCAAAAAACGTCGAAAAAACTCCGCTCCATTAGGCTGCAATAATGTCAAACGGGTCGTTGAATCATCAACGCGCAGCTGTTTTTGGTCGACGGTCAGCAAACGCGGCACCCACCTTCATTGATTACAATCTCACCTCTCCCGCTTTTAAACTTCGTCTCCTCTCTTACCACCACCACCCCCCCCCCCCCCGCACTCATACTCACACCTTAGCACCCGGCTTATCGTCGCTTTTCCCTGTCCTAGCACTTATACTGTTATCTATCCATCTTTGTTTAGTTCCCCACTCCCCAGTTTTTAAGTTACTTTAATGTTAATAGCTACCCACCATGCCGTAGCATTTATTTTAGTTCGTAAGTCTATTTATATGTCACAATTACCCCACTTTATTCATTCATTTACGGGAAAGCTAACTGTGATGGTTAAAATGACTTTTTTGGGAAGTTGAATGGGTCCTTATTTCTCCTCAATGATGATGCTGACGCTTTAGTAACATCATTATTGACATATTGACAGGCACAATTATATTTTATATGTGGACTTACATGTGGTTTGATTCCGGATGGGAAGAGGCCATCAAGGCTCAAGAGTTAAGATGCCGATTGTATAGGAAAAACAATACTGAGGAAAATTGGAGAAAATTCAAGAGAGCTAGAAATTACTGGAAGCCAATGGAAGCACTGATTAACTCTCAACCTTCGAAATACCTGGAATCAAAAGAACTCCTCAATGACCGCCAATATGGCTTCCGTAGCAACAGATCCACAGGAGATCTGAGGGGTTATCTTACCGAAAAGTGGAGCCATTCCATCTGCTATTTCAGTGAAAGCAAGGTTGTGGCATTGGATATTTCAAAAGCCTTCCACAAAGTTTGGTATCCAGCCCTTTTTGCAAAATTACATTCCTATGGCGTTGACAACTCATTGATTCGATCAATAAGAGACAATCTTTCTGAGCGTGCAATCCATATGGTTCTGGATGGTGTTAAATCTACCTCAAATTAATGCAGGTATTCCTCAGAGTTCTGTACTCTTGTGGGGGTTCTCTATACTACATGGGGAACCAACCCACAATTCCATTTCGACCGCTTTCAGCGCATCATTTCTACCCATTTCCTTTATATGCTATTCATCTGAAATAACATGTATCCCCCAAGGACGCATAGCTAAACTCATTATTCTACGCAGATAATGCATAATTGAGTTTAGCTACCATTTTCGCCATATGGCAATACCATTTCGCTAACCCATGAGATTTCCACAGGAAATCGCATATTGTCGTTGAGCAACGGCATAGTCTGATCGAACGGCGGTTGCTTAATCTTGCGACCGCTGGGGAAATTATTAAAGCACTTAAGTAAGTCAGCGTCCTTTCCATTTTCTTCAGACACTTCATTCGCTGGGGATCAATGCTCTCTTTTCGCAGGTGAATAGCACCAGCTTAATTTTCCCCTCCTTCACAGTTCTGTCTTCGTACAGATCAATGTACTCTGAGTCCACCATATTACCGAATTAGGTCAATGGGTTTCGCTCAGAACTACATTGATTCATGCACATACAACCAAATCCACCCCAAGATAATCATACATCGAGTTGCTGTTCTCTCATTCTCCCGCTTTCTTCGATCATCAATTTACCGATGTAATCCACCACACATCGACGGGCGTGGCAATGAGAGAGCAGAAGTATGTTCTCTTTTGGTTGTCAAGTGCAAAAATTAAATTATCCAATTTCATCCCTTTTCGAATCAGTCTTTACTCACCTACCATCGTGGATGGTTACACCGCCACGAAACGTCTTTCCATCACCGCCGTGTCTGTAAGAAATTTTATTCATTAAATTATGACTGGACGCAGAAAAGGAGTGTTAGAATGAATTAAAACTAGTTCGATTTTAAATTACATCAATTCCAATTCCATTCGGTCAGCATTTTCGTAAAGTGCACCGCTGTCAAAATACCAAATGAAAGTACTTAGGGCTTGTTAATCATTACAAATAAAGTGAATCTTCTTTTTAATGTTGTGTACCAGTGTTTGATTTCAACATATTCAACAACAACATACCAGCCAAGTGACCACGGCTTCTCTCAAACCCCCACACTCTCACTTACTTTCTTCGTCATCCTTATAAATGATGATGCTGATCCGCCACAACCACCACCGCCCCGCAGTGACCAGCGCCGGTCGCGCTGGGAGTGAGATTCCTTTAGTGCAATCTAACTGTGCGGTGAGGGTGCGGGAATTAAGTAGTCCGATCGTATTTGAATTCAAAAAATATAATTTTATTTTCCCTTAACACTTAGGACTACTTAAATTTAATAATGATGTTGCGGCCATGCCGATGGGTGTCTCCAAAAAGAATGTCCGTCTTCGTGTAGATTGCTCATATTTATGCGATTGCTGGTTCACAGATGAGCGTCCCGTGTTGACCTATGCGAATGGTGCCGTGTCCGAAGATAAATGTCTTAGGTCATTGTTGACCTATGATACTTTTAGAGCATCTATGCGATGTCTGGGTCGTAGATAAGCGTTCGGCGCTGACTCACGAGGATGGTGCCGTGTGCGAAGATAAGTGTTGACCCATGATGATTGTTTGATGTTTGGATCATGGTGCCGTGTGTATTATAATAATGTGGCTATCCTTAACTTGCGCTGCCTCTGGGCCGGGGCGGATGTGTGTCGCGGTTGCGTGGGTGCGCTGTGGCTGGGTCGGTTGGTTGGTATGGGCCGACTCTGCCCTTTCCAGGTAGGCTGGTTTGATTTGGTCGATTGAGACGGTTTTCTCCTGGCCGTTGACGTCGATGATGGCCGTTCTATGCTCCGTGCGTCGGATGACGCGGTGTGGGCCTGTGTATGGCGCTTCAAGGGGTTTGTGGATGCTGTCGAGTCGTCTGAAGACGTGGGTGCAGGTCTGCAGATCCTCGTGGATGAACGGGTGCTCTGTAGTGTGCCGGGTTGCTGGGACAGGGCGGATGGCTGTGAAAAGTCGGTGTAGGCTCGCGACGAAGGTGGTTTTGTTTGCCTGTGCCGGTTCCGAGGCGCCGAATTCTCCGGGGATCCAGATGGTGTGCCGTAGAGCATTTCTTTGGCGGAGGCTTCGAGGTCCTCTTTGTACGCCATCCTGAGGCCCAACAGGACTGTGGGCAGACTATCAAGCCAAGAATGTGGGCAGCACTTTAGGGCGGCTTTGAGCGTTTGGTGGAATCTCTCCACCATTCCGTTGGACCGTGGATGGTACGGCGTTGTGTGGATCATCTGCGCGCCGATGCATTTGGCGAGATCTGTGAATAGCTGCACCACGAATTGTGGCCCTCTGTCTGGCGTGATGTGAAGTGGAGTTCCGTAGTTGTTGACCCAGTGGTCCACGAATGCCTTGGCGACTGTGGTTGTTTGGATGGTGGGCAAGGGCACCGCCACGGGCCATCGCGAAAATCTATCGATGATGGTCCGGCAGTACTACATCCCTTGGATTGGTGGCATCTTGATGAGGTCAATGTGGACGTGCTCGAAGTGTTGGTCCGGCTCGTTGAATTTTCCCAGTAGCATTGCCAGTCCATGCAGTGGCGTACCTAAGCGATGGCAGACATTGGGTGGGACAAGCTGTGATTGATGCTGAAGGCCTGACGTCGCAGGGGCTCTGGGAGGTACGGTCGGATGATGTTTTCCTTCGTGTCGCTGTAGATGTTGTGGCCGTCGATTGAAAGCAGCTGTAATTGGAGGGCGGAGTCCATCAAGTGCGGAAGGTGTGGGTCGACGGCTTGCGCTTCGGCGATTATGTCCGCGCTCAGCGTTGTGGGCATCGAGATTTCCAGCCCATCTGGCGTAGTGTCCGCCTCGGTGGTAGGCGTCGCGCCAGTAGTGATGGGGGGGGGGTCGTCGGTCGGTGCGTTGCTGTTTGTTGCGTCGTCGTCGGTGACTGTTGGCGATTCGTCGGGGTTGGTCCCAGAAAGAGCGTCGGCTAGTACGTTGCCTGCGCCTCGAGCATGGTCCAGTTTGGCGTTGACTCTCCTTTGTGTGTGGGGGTGACCGAGAGTGTGCTTGACTTAATTAATCGAAAGCCACTCTCGGTGTGAGTCTGTGCTTGCGACGACTGCATGGAGGCTGTGGCTTGTGCTGATCCACCGCATATCAATAGGAATTATATAAGCGAATAGAATTCAATGCCTTAAAAACCGCGTGCTGCCTCTTGTTAATCAAGAGGCTGCCCACTTCACTTTTAACCAGATTTCATCATAAACTATCGGAATACATACCCGGTAAGTACAATACCAATGCGGATGCCCTTAGCCGCATCCCGAAAAATGGTGATGAAACCCCTTCACTACAAAGATGCAATGTGGCAACACGCGGTCAGGCCAAGACACAAAGGGAAAACGGAGGAACCCAGGAAAGTCGTATCGATCGCGATTCACCACCGTGCGAGGATCCCATTCCCTCCTGCATGGAAAAGGGAATAAAGATAACAAATCCTGAGAAAATCCAGATGTTACTTCGGGATTATTACGATCATCCCTTGGGTGGTCTCTACAGGGTGGCGAAAACCTACGATAAAATAAGTAGGACCTATCGGTGGAGGAACAACATGCGCGATATTAAGCAATGCATTGTATGCAAAACATGTCAGCGGATGAAATCTTCACCAAACCTGCGTATGCCCATGGCAATAACCGACTTGCCCAAAGGCCTTTTGAAAAAGTCTATTTAGACATAGTAGGCCTTTTTGATTGCACTCCAACAAGCTATCAGTATATACTGACGTTCCAAGACAATTGGTCTAAGTATATAGATTGCTATGCCTTGCCCAATGCTGAGGCGGAGACGGTGGTTACGGTCTTATTTGACCAAATACTTGCCAGGTATGGTGTGCCGAAGCAACTAGTTATCGATCAGGGTAGCAATTTCCTGAGCAACTTGTTTAAAACGTGTGCAAGCTGTTTCGTATCAAGAAACTGCAAACCTCGGCGTACCACCCACAATCGAATGGACCTAAAAGCAAGCCCATCGGCCACTCATATTGTATCTACGCAGCATTGTAGACAACAACCCTTCGGCGGTTCCGCCAAAACCCACCGTTACTTACCTGAAGAACCCCCATCCTTACAACCCAATCTGCATAAGTTTTTGCTAATCCAATCGCATTAAGCACCTGTAAATGCTTCATGCATCAAATAGATCAAATTTATTTAACTAAAAGTCCCTGTAAAGAATTCTTACCTTTCATGCATCTCTTCGCAAACAAATTCCCTACAAGAATTCTTTCCATTATACAGGAGCATTAAACCAAAACCTATTCGGTACCTTCGGTTGCCAGGCAAATTCCTACCTTCCCACACCTGCACCGCAATCTCCCCGCAGCAAAAACATTTCCTTCCCAAGGATAATTAATGCTTTCAAAGCATTACCTGGAAATATCTACAAAGAATTTTCCGTTTGTTGGTGTACCAAAGGGTTCCATTCTTTCTCCAACTTTATTCCCAATTTTATTGAAAACGATATGTTCTCCATTACACATGCCCCAATTCGTTCGTTTTCCTTCGACATTTGGATACGCTCAACTCATTGAATGAGTAGTGAGCGATTTAAATATTTATTTCTTCATGATTATTTTAAAATTGACATGCAGCTAATAAGTAGTATTTGTGAAGTACTAGACAACAAATAAAAAATTGGACATCGACTATTGTCCGAGACAATAAAGAAAATTTACGAAACATTACATTTCCCTTCAAACGTTTCATTTGTTCGTAATAAACTAATTAATACAAACTTACGGTGCTGATTGGGGGTTGGGACCGAACATACAGGGCAAAGTCACTGATTGGTTTCAACCCGGCGAAGGCCAGGACGATCCTTCAATCCAAATTGACATGCATCCTTCAACCCAAGTTGACATGCAGTCTTCACGTGACACCCCTCGATAGCTAATTTGCCACGCACCAAGTAGTAAACCGATGCATGCAGTGACATCCTGAGAAAGGTTGGCGGAAGACTAATAAGCTTTCCCGGAAAAACAAATTATTATGGAAGATTTAACAAGCCTCGGATATGTACCGGATACACGACGACGACCACGGAAACGGAAATGCCTAAACGATTTGAGAATTGTCTCGTGGAACGTCCGCTCACTATACAGAGCTCGAGTCTTCCCTGTCCGAATATAAGGCTGACAAACAGCATTACAACAAATAAGATGGATGGGGTGTGGTGTAATTCAAAGAACAAGTATGACATTTATTATAGCAGTCATGCAAAACACTAGTCAGTCAAAAACTGAAGCCTGCCGTTGTCATTCATTATTCATTCACGTTACGCACGGCTTTCGAAACAAGGACCTAATCAGCTCGCTGCATCTTGGAAATCTTGAGTAAGTAAACACTTCCATGAGAGACAACTTAGTTCAGATTAAGGTCAATATTTAGTATTTCTCTGAAGTCTATCGGATGCGTAAAGATGGAATGTCATTATGCTCCTACACTCGGCAGGGGAGATAAGGTAAAACTCTAGGGCACAGCAGAATAAGTTGAATTTTCGTGGGTCATTTACTATATCTCCTTAGGAACCTCCTCAAGCTATTATAGAACAGCATAAATGTCACCAGATAGCGTAAAAAGCGTTCCTGGGAAAAGCCTGCCCGATGAGACAAAATTATCCCCATATTGCCTCGTGTACTATCGAAATATCAAGGCTCTAGTTTCCAGAATTGACAGACAAGGTCTAATCAAAATCTAACACATGAATTCCATACAATGTGATCCTCGTTTCTGTCGGGCATTCTGGATTCCTTTTTTATTTGTTTTGACGAGGACAGAACCCCCATTTATTCGGCTTTAAATAAGCTATACATAACTTAAAAACTTACTTACCAGAAGTCAGTTATTAGGATCGGAAATAAATACTGAAATAGGATGCACACAAACGATCTTTCCAGTGTGTTGCGCGACTTGGTTCTCCTTCTCACGGAATTCAATCAACTAGGACACACATAAATGCTCACATTGATGCATATATTGTTTGCATCCCTAGGCGATGGGAGTGCGATATAATTCACCCATGGTTTTGTTATATTGTTTACTCGTCACATGACGTCCTTATTCCAAAACCAAGACGATGCAAGCGCAACCAATGTACACATCGGTAATCAGTACTGTGAGATCTTTATCACCTCGACCTACTTGAGAGCATACAGAGACGAGCGATCCGCCTTATCGGGGACTCGGCGCTGGCGTCGGGACTACAGTCGCTATCACATCGAAGCGTAGCTGATCTCTGTCTGTTTTACAGATATTATCACGCGTACTGTTCTTCGGAGATTCTTGGTATTGTTCCACACAATTCGGCTTATATGCGCTCCACAAGACAATCCGACGGATCGCACCCGTTTGTGGTTCATCTCCCGACGGCGCGAACATCCCTGCATCAGAACGCGTTCCGTTACGGAGCAGCGAAGCTGTGGAACTACCTTCCCACGCGAGTGTTTCCGGAGCATTACAACCTAAAACTGTTCAAAAAGAACTGCAACAGTTATTTGATGGCATCTCGGGGCGCCCACTCGGCGCTATAGGTTCGCCTCTCCCGAGAGAAGTGTAATATAAAAAAAATAAAAAAATAAAAACCCTGACCGCCACACAGGCAATTTCGCGGGCGCGAGTTCCATACGCTGACGATAGGGATATGGGGATGGGAGAGTTTGAGGGAAGAAGAATTGACGGCGACTCCACAAGCTCCCTAAATGAAATAATTAATCAAAGCGACGCCACTCCCGAAGTTTTGGAAAAGTTTTCGAACCGATTTGACCTGACTTCGAAAAAGAGATCATTGCGATGAAAAGCGTAGTTTTTCGCGACAAACAGTTGGTTAGCTTTCGTCACTCAGTTATTCACCAGTTGTGGTCGTCATTTGCTGCTGATACTACCGATTGGCGCGGGTTGTTATCTTCAATCAAATAAACTTTTTGATAATAATAAAATAAACTAATTGTTGGAGTTTATTACTGGGACTTATTAGGCAATAGTGGATTCGGTGTTATCTGTAATTCTTGCGACGGATCATTTGGTTGCCACGAAGACGTGACATGGCCGCCGTGCCAAATCTCGGGTGGGCCAACCACCAGCAGCGCGAGTTAACACAATCCCAACTCATGACCCTTACAACATACGAAACCTATAGATGTTGAGGACAATTGGGCATCGTTATGTTTTTGGCTTGTCCGGTCAGGTGTGGGGTGTATCGCCTCGCAAGCCGGTTGAAACTCGTTGCTCCTTGGTATACTGGTGTTTCAAATATTCTTTCAAAGGTCATACAAAACAATGTGAATTCTCTCCGGTGTGCGTTGTGATCTCTTGGAATTTCACGAGTTGTGGAGCCCCAAATGTCTCACCTTGCTTAATTTGTTTTATTCGATCTGTACAGGGGAAATCCCACCCTTTGCTTTGTTTTCTAACTCTCCGAATAGTATACTGCTTATGAATTTTTTGGATTGAAATCGAAAGTAAATCAAATAGTCCGAGGTACTTTTTCAATATCTTTGACTTTATTTGTTGTGTATGGAATCTTCGGTCGTTCGACTGGCGCTCTGTCCTCTTGGAGATCTACTACTGGATTTACATTTCGTTGGCCATAAGGTCGGCCTCTGGACTTCTACTAATCACGAAATTGAAATCGACTGCCCTTTTATAATTTTCTTAGTTGCGAATTGTCAACTAATTTTTGTCAAAATTCCCAGAAGCACACATAAGACTTTGCGTGTTTCAATTTGAGTTGTGTTCTGGGAATTTGTTAGAAGTTTGGTTGGATCGGTTCTGGGAATGGGAATCATGAAATGCGTTTTGAATTAAGCATTTCATGATGTCAAAGTTTTGGGAATTGAGTCAATGTTCGACGAATTAACTTTTGGTTAAATTCGTTGTTCATGTGACTCAATATGGAATTTAATGTGGAATTGAATCAATGTGCGATAAATTAACTTTGGGTTAATTTATTGCTCATATGATACAATATGGAATTGGGATTTGCGTTATTGGTGGTATTGGGGATTGGGACGGGGTTATTTGGTAATATTGGGGATTTGGATAGGAGTAGCGATTTAGGATCAACATGACCTTGATTCATAAACAATAACAAAAACAACTTACGCATCTCATATTTTAGACCAATTAACAAAACCCGACATGTATACGCTACATGTCGTTATAGTGTGATTATATTTCCTTAACTACCTATTAACATATACACAGGTAGATTGTTTTGTGACTACCTGAGGTAGATTCTGTTATCTTTAGAAATATTAGATTTTAAGTAAAAACAAGAAATGTATATAAATAACAGATGTAGACAAAAATCTTCATCTAAACCTATCCACCTGGAGAGTGCGGATCGAACGGTGTTTTACTTAACAATCGCTTTTTTTGTGAATAAATAATAAAAAAAGGAGCCAGACTCCGGAAAAGAAAAGTTTTTAATTATTTTTGGTATTATTAACTCACAAAAATAACTCGCGCTAGTTCCCCGAAAGTTACCATAGTCTACAGTCCGTCATATCCTGGGAAGGCTGTCAAATGACGGTACTCTAATTCCGAGGAGGCGCACACAGTGGCAGCTCCCACAACATCGGTGCCGGCGACACGAACCTATAAAAAGATAACTTGGCTGTGTGAAAAATGAGCTTACATGAGAACTCGACACTTTGTGACACAAATAAATAAAAATGGTTATACGTGTACGTTTTTTATATAATATTTGCATTTAAAAATGTATAATAAGTACCTGGCCTAGGCCAAAGATGGCCTTGCTAGTATTTTAAATGTGACATTCTTCGTCAACATAATCTTTCACAACAACACTGTCAGGTCATTAAGTTGCTGCCTGGTTTATGATGACGTTCTTGTGGAGCGTAAACCGCACTACGGTTGAAAGCGTATAATCTGTTTGAGTCGTGACAGATCTATTTCAGGGGTTAACCTTGATGACAAGAGTCCTAGCAGAGGTTTGGACTCGTTAAATAATCTTTATCTACATCTTTGGTTTTACATTCTTTCCGGAAAAGTAAACCAGCTTATGGCAACAAAGGTCATTAATGATAATAAAACCCCAGGATTGTATGGTTTTCCTAATGTTGTAGTAAAGACTTGTTGAACCAAAAAATCAGGTCTTCGACAGCCCCTCCGACACCTGTCTCCAAAGAAAAATGTTTCCCTAGCTATGGACAATACAGCGGCTTGTGTTTAAATCTAACAGAGACAACCAACTAAAAGCTCTGTTGAGATACCGCCCGTTGGACATAATAGCAGAAGAACTTGCCCAAGTAACTGCCACATGCCCAGAATAATTGACCGAGGGGACACCGGTATTTTCCGACTGAAATATGGGATCAGAGAAGAGAGATCAACTGAAGTAAAGCTCTATTTTTTACCGGAGCATAACGGCTGGGGAGAGCTAAAAAATAGTGCGCAGTAGTGATACTAGATGTCAAAATGCTTTCAACTCGGCCTGTGGGAATCACATTCTAGAAGCCTTGGATAGTCCACAAGTCTCATCCTACTCGGTGCATATAATATCAAGTAATCTCTCTGATAGAACACTGCTTTCTGACACCGGTACTGAACCACAAAACTATGAAACAACAAGAGGTGTTCCTCGAGGGTCTTTACTGGGACTGCTGTTAGGGAATAGCTTGTACGACTGTGTGCTCAGAGATACTGAGACAGAAGGAGCGAGAATCAGTGGGTATGGGGATGATTTAGCGATAGTGGCCATGGCTGTGTATCTAGATGACCTGGAGAACAGTTGTGCCCATACAATCAAAAACGCATTAAATGCTGGCTACATACTAACTGCAAGAAAGTTGAACACCTTGACAAAAAAATCGAAGAACACGTCATCACAATCATGATCATCATCGGCACTACCACCTGGAACCGGCCTTGGCCTTATTTAGCAAGTCCTGAGGCTTGTTAAATTTTCCATAATGATTTGTTTTTTTCCGGGGAAGGTCATTAGTCTTGCGCCAGAGGCTCCCTGACGGGGAATCGAACCCCGGTCTCCCGCGTGACAGGCGGGTATACTAACCAGTATACTATTGTCATCACAATAGTCCCTCTATAAAATATCTTGGTATTATCCTGGACGACAAGTTGTCTCTCAAGGGACATACATAAATTTCATCCCACCAGGCAGCTGAATATTTTGTTAGAAAGTTCCTTGGGGAATATATCCTGGTGGGAGGTGGTTTCAGTGGGAAACAATCCGGTATGAGTTTGGATTGTTCCAGACGTACCTTTTGAAAATTTCTACCTTCTTAGGGAAAACAAAAAGAAACGTACACACACCCTCGTAAATAAAAGAGGCATTTGTTTGTTAAATAATTAAGATCATTAAAAGAGTATTGTTCGCGGAGGGAACGGTGGCGTAGCCGAGTTAGTGACGTCATACACTTTCGGGGTCCTACAGACGAACAAGTAGTAATAATGAAGTATTAATAATGAGACATTTTTGGTAACAATTCTAAGCGCCATACTTTTATTAATTAATAGAACATCAGCGAGGAATTATTATCAAAGATTTTATTAATGTTCTCTTGTGATTTTTGGTGCGAAAATAGTTACAAAATACTTTTGTTTGACGTTTTGGATTGAATACAGTAATTTATTTTTGAGGGATTCCTCGACTCTTCCAACAAATTTACAAAGATCAGTTCAGAGTATGACTGTCACAACATTCTATTGTCTTACTTAATTACGGCCGTCTTGGTCGACTGTTTGTGAAGCAATTCTGTAATTATACTTAAAACCGATCGTTTTTGTCGATGGTTTATGACCACTCCGCTTTTTCTATTCAAAAACGATCGCCTCGATGTCATATTGTCTTATTTAGTTCCTCCTTCTTAATTATCACCGTTTTTATTGCCTGTGTGTGAAAGTACTTTTGTGTTTATATTTAAAACCGACCGTCTTTTTCGAAGGTTTATACAATACGACTGAGACGGTTTTCTATTGTCTTATTTGATTGCTATCTATTTATGACATTCTGACTTCAATGATCATTATTTTCGCCCCTGTATGTCGATGGATAATTTCTAAAATCCTTTTTACCATTGACTTATAATTCATTACACCAAGCCAAACTATCTATGAATGTAATCCAAACACTCTTCAGGGTACATGCTTCGTAACGCATTCTTTGTTTCCCCGAGATTGGGCGAATACTGAAATTCCGATTACTAATTGATCGCCGGCCCTTCTTTATTAATTTGTGGTGCGAGTGCCGCGATACCAGGCAAGTTGTTGCACAAGTCACCGTTCGTTGTCAATGATACACAGTCCTGTATATTTTATCGGCATCGTTTCCATGTATTTATTGCCTGTGCCATAAAGTTTTTCCAGATAAGATTTTTTGGAATATAAGTTTGCATTGCCCGTTTATGTACTTCAGGTTTGATGAATTTTTACAGTTTGTAGATGAAACACTACCCCATTAAGTAATAGGCTCCTTAAAATAGTTGAGAAATTCTTGGCCACCTTTCGAAGCTTGGCTGATGGATCCGGTCGCGAAAAAATGGCATCTCAGGGCGCTATAAGTTCGCCTTTCCTGGGAGAAGTAAAATTAAAAAAAAAACTTACAAACAATTTGGTATGTTGACTAAACATAAATTCATCGGCCAGTTCAGAGTATGACTGTGTAAATTCACGTTAAGTGAATCCGATAACTGTGGATGGAGGGGTCAATTATTTCGGTGTGATAGGTTTCGTGTGTAACATTAGGACTTGTTGACTTAGAGCGGTTTTCCAACAGGTAGGAAAGTCTTTATGTTCATAAGATATCAGAAACAGTTTGCTGCCTCTATGGCTACGTTGTTAAGGAAGTTCATTGTTCATAAGCAGGTACAATTCACGAATCTTGCTATTGAGGCAATTCACGACAGTTACTGAATCGTAGGTCGGGAATTAGTGCGCAGCCGCCGGGTGAAATACCACCCCATTGGGCTAAAGGCGTCGTGTAATGGTGAATATCCATCAGGGTTTATCTGATGAACCCAGCCGAAAAAAATATCATTTTAAGGCGTCGACTCCGCGGTACAAATTCGCGAGAGATGTAAAATAAAAAAAGAGGGCCGGCGATAGTTCTGAGCTGCAGTTTCTAAGGACTCTAGCTAGTATTCCATCCAGTCTGCTTGTTTTTTCTACAGTCAAGTCCACGGAAGACGCGTCGAACAGCACGTAGGCGAAACTTCCCACCTGGCATTGAAGATTGTACTGGCGTGATCATAGGAATTTCTGAAAGAACAGCATCAAGGATTGAATTCCCGGAAAACACATTCGCGGAACACAACGCAGAAAACAATATTCGCGGAAACACTCGGTTTGTCTTCCAAGTTCATGGCTAGTGACCTATAACGTTTACGAAGATTGTGAAGATTGTGTGATTCGAATAGACGCTATAACGGTTAGAATCACTAAGACATGGAACCAAAGCTCAACGCATCAGACCACTGCTGCGTGTTAGAATTCGATCGTTATTCTCAAGTGCACTCAACTAATGTGGAATTACTATGTTATCGTTATGGTATACGGTTATAATGCTTTGCTTATTCGAATTTCGCTCGGTGTTCTTCGCTATTTGTTTGTATGTCGTGTGTGTATCTGTTAGAAATGCCACAGTCCCACTGCTTTTCACTGTCGGAGGGTAGAAACAGTCACTGAAAATATTGCTAAACGCATTTGCCAGAACCAATCGGACATTCGAGGTGTTTGTTGATTACCCTCTTCGTGGTCTGAATCGTTCAGTTATATGAGCTTCTAATTCTAGCAAGGGCCATGCAACAACCAGGCATAGTTAATCTTTGATAGATAAATATATCGTATTATAAATCTTTAGTTTGCTCGTAAGTACTTGACTATTTACAAAAGCCTAATTCTGGGTAATGTTCCCCCGTTGTATTTAAATTTGCAAAGATTGGTAAATATAGTATTGTGACGAGTTTAAGCCAGCGGCAGCAAAATTAATCATTGTAACATTCCATGCCACAAAAAAAACTAATTTATAAGCAGCACGGGTAGTTATTGATTTACCCGCTCGTTACTGACGAAATCATTATTAACTGCATATACGATTGTTCAGTGTGAAATTTTCTTGACTATGAGGATATTCATATATTTATAAATAAATTAATAAATAAATAAATAATTAAATGAATAAATGAATGAATGAATAAATACATAAATAAATAAATAAATAAATAAATAAATAAATAAATAAACAAAAAAATAAATAACTAACTAAATAAATAAATACATAAATAAATAAATAAATAAATAAATAAATAAATAAACAAATAAACCAATAAACAAATAAACCAATAAATAAATAAATAAATACATAAATTATTAAATAAATAAATAAATAAATAAATAAATAAATAGATAAATAGTTAAATAAATAAATAAATAAATAAATAAAAAAATAAATAAATAAATAAAAAATAAATAAATGAATAAATAAATACATTTAAAAAACGATACAAAACAGTCGATTATGTTTTATGCTGTTACATATTCCGAATTAGATCAATAATTCCTACTCATGTTTAGGTTTACTTATTTTACGTGATTGTGACTGAAACAATTTTTAATTCAAGCACTATCGTTTGTTATTTTCCAGTTGCACTGTGGCTTATAATTGCATTAAACACAGTCAACCCCTCGATTGCAGGATCAGGAAAGAAGTCTTCGACAAAAATTAAAACGATCACTTCGACAACACCAGTACCAACATCGACGACCCAGGTTGTACTTACTACCCCGACAATACCAGCAATTTGTATAGATGGTATCAAGATAATCACCGACGATGAAAGCCAATCTGAAGAAAAGGAAACCAATTTTCTGCAGACGATCGAAGGCGATGCTATGCTCTCTGTGATGACAAGAGATCCTGTGACAGCGATGTTTGTTTTGAATCGGATAAACCAAGCGAACTTGATCAATGCAGATTTTGAAATTGGTTGGTGATGTCTTTATTGAATGTTAACATTTGTTCCTCGTGTCATTGGTTTGTTCCATCAGGTATTCGAGCGATAGAAATCACCGACCCGGACTTGGCGGAGAATATCCTTCTGCAGGAGGTGCAGTACATGCAACAGTGCATTGAACACGCGATCGGTTTGTTCATAGACTTAGATATCTACAATAAGTTGAGACACGTTATCGACGACCTAGAGTATTACATATGGCCAATTCCTTCGACGAGAGAATTGGTTTTTCCAAAAGTAGCACATCTGTTACATCAAATGCCCTGGGGTGACAAGATAGCGTCCGTAGAGATCCTGGCTGAGAACTTAAATGTTTATAATGAGTTCATGGATTCGGCTCGTAAGGCGCAATTGTGTCTAATGCATTTTAGGAGTCCGGATAATGTTTACATCATATTCGGTAGCGAGATGATCACGAATTTCCATGAGAACGGAACAATATTCGCTGTACCTACAGGACGGGTTTCAAAGGAGTTCGTATCACGTGAGTATCGTCAGGCAATGGTCAAACTTCCTTTTATACAATTATCAATCTGTAGACCTACCTCATAGATCATACATCCTGATGGAAACGGAAATTGATTTAAAATTGATCGATGACAATTCGACGCAGGTAACACTGGATGAGAGCCTCATCGGTCAGAGTATCCTGCCTTCGCAGCTCCTGGCGTTAGCTGGTCCCGTGCTCGATTTGGTACATTGGATCAATGAATCTCTCGTAAAAAACTGCCCGAAGGAACATGGTGTGTTCATTCTTGAAAGCTGCTACAATTTCCTAACGTTCGTCCAAGATTGGGACTCTGAGGAGCACAACTATGATGCTGTGAAGATTTTGGATTCACTCAAACTAAACCGATTAAGTCACATGATGAATTTCGAGATGTACCAAAAGGACAACACTAAAACAAACACCACCGGCGAGAGGCTGCCTTATGTACGTGAGATTGCCTCCCAGAGCTTCATATCAAACATCACCACGTACTATCACTACAATCATGCAAACGACACGAGTCATGAAATGAAATCCAAGTTCGGTCAGGTATTCAATTGTCAATATGTCGATGGCAACAATAAGAGGTATCCCTTCCTCTTCGATGGAGAATCCGTAATGTACTGGAGAATCAAACGAGAAGCTTGGATTGCGGCTGGAATGACTGCCGCTGTTTTGGGCGTCATCATCAGCTTGGCGATACTAGTTTTTATTGTGATTCGAATATCCTTGGGCGATGTATTCGAGGGCAATCCAGTGACATCGATACTGTTGTTGTTGTCGCTGGTGCTGCTCTTCACGTCGTTCATTCCCTTCTCTATGGAATACGTGTCAGACCATCGAAACTCGCATGTTACATTTGAGGACGCGGCAACACTTAACACGCTATGCGCCGTTCGTGTCTTCATTGTTACATTGAGCTATTGCATTACATTCTCGCTGTTGCTTTGTCGGGCCTTAATGTTGGCCTCCATAGGTTCCGAAGGGGGTTTTCTGTCTCATGTAAACGGCTACATTCAAGGAGTTATTTGTGTTTTCAGTACTCTTGTCCAAGTGGGAATGTCAACTCAATTAATCGTTGTTATGCACATCGCCAATGAGAGTGTGTCCTGTGAAAATATGTTCTACGGCAACTGGTTGTGGGCTCTACTGGCGTACGATTGTGTTTTGCTTGTATTCCTTGTTAGTATGACGCCATTTATTTATCGTTCTCAAAGAAACTATCGCGAGGGTATTCTCCTCGTGATTGGTGCGATTTTAACATTCATCATTTGGTGTACTTGGATTACAATGAGCTTTTTCGGTGATGAATGGCGAGATGCAGCGTTACCATTAGGAATCCAGGCCACCGGCTGGGCCATTTTAACTGGTATATTGATACCGCGAACCTTCCTAATTGTACGAGGTATTGAACGATCTGATATTGCCCAAGCGCTTCCATCTCTTACATCATTGGCATTTGCTCAGAACAACCAGTACTCCTCGGAACAGGTATGTATCATGTAAACGATAATTGTAACCACAGTTCAAATGTGATCTTCTATATTTCCAGAGTGTCTACGAGTGTGTCAATCCAGCTATGAGGAACTGTTCTTCCCGTGAGGATGGAATGTGTGAAGTTGGTCACATACGCCAGTCTCAAAGTGATATTCCGACCCTTCCACTGCGTGGAGGTGTTGCACGCCGCCAGCAGTTTTTCAATAATCTTCGCCAAAATAATCAACCTAATAATCAACGGACAGCAGCCCCACAACGTCGTAATGTTAGTCCCGGTAGTTCACAACAGTCTTCTCTGCCTCCATCACCAGAGAGCAACAAAATAACACGATTTTAAAATAAATCAACACCAGTACTGTTTAATGAGATTGACGTCGATACAACGTCAAAAAGGCAAGGCAAAGGGATATGAGAATGATCCGAGAAAAGTCTACACAAAGTCGAGTGTTATGCGTCTGAATTACTGGTGTTTTACATGTGAATTCTAGTCAAAGGCAATGGGAATGCTTATAAAAATAAAATTCGATACCATTTACAACGTGTCATTTCTTATCTATTGGAAGTGTCTTAAACTTAAAACTCCTACTTACCTACTTACATCCTTCATCCTCTTGTTCACTATTCTTTTTGTGCACCGAAATTAAATTTTCAGGACATTGTATGTGGTCCTCATTATTTTATTCTGCATCCTCTTTATTGAATGTGGTCCTCATTATATGATTTTGCATCCTCTCCATTTTCGTCTTTGAAATTTCTTTCTTTCTCTTTTTGCTTTGGCTGGGTGTTAAAATCTTTTCCAATTATTACCATTAGATGCATTCTTAGAGTTGTCATCCTACCTGTGACAAGATTGTTTCCTTCTACTAAACTGATTTCAATTTGCTTCGAGCATTTTCCTGAAGACGGCTTAATGCTCGTAGTTCTTAGCCCGTCTTCGGGGTGAACTCGTGTTCCTTGGACTTGCCAGGTACCAAAGGTCTATAGAACCGCCCAAGCAGGACATGGTCCGCGATAGGGCTCTTTTTACAGCTCTATTGTTGGAGCCTTCTTCTGCATTAGCCGAAGGTGTATCCTCTTCTGCTTTCTCCTTCCCATCTCTGGTGTCGCATCCATGAAGGACCCATTCCAAAAATGTGAGTGAAGCGACTAGTTCCAGGCTTGCCCCTCTCTTTCGTGATGTTAAGCCCCAGTCATCTTGGCTTATTAGTATCTTCAGTTACACTTGGGTCTAGGTTGACTTGTGTTCTGTGCTCCGCAGGTGTCCGTATATTCGACTCGTTTCTTTCTATTTATTTTGATTTTTCTGGAGATACCCTTAGTTTTCATACGTATCATCTGTGAGTCATCCTCCCCGATGCCTTGTCCTACGTCTGTCTTCATGACAAGCTATTCCGGTATCTGCGCCAATCTTGTTGGAAATTGATGAATCTAATAACGATGTGTTGGTTCCTTCATCCTGGAAAGCTACCACTCGCCCTGATTCTTTCTGTCCTTAAAATCGATTTACAAATATTATTTACTGCTTCAAACCGAAACGACTACTTCTCTTCTCGGCTCCTTCTAAATGCCCAATGTGACATCGTGGATGAAAACTCGTCACAGTGAAGGATAGTTTAATATCATCGTGAACATTTCCTATAAATTGGTGCTCGCCGATAATGAAGACACTTGAAGCAAGGACTCGACTACTTGGCCAGCTTTCATTTGTTATTGATACTGGCTTTCTTCAATTTGGGGCACACAAGTCACATCGGACACATCGTTTTATCTCTTTTGTGGGGTGCCTCGCTTTCTTTGATGGAGTACACAGCTCTTCTTAATGAACCAAGTTAACCATCAGGCGGGGCATATTTTCGATAGTTCCTCTCCCAGGATACTTCGAACATGGTAAAGTCGCGGCACATATCTGCTTCTAACCCTTCGGTGACTGTGGCGGTAGATGGGCCACCGGGCCGATGGAATTTTGTTGGTGATTTTCTTCACTGCATTGGATGAGTTCAAATAGTGCGCCTTTTCTAGTGCCTTGATGTTGAATATTCTCAGATGGCTAAAGAACATACATACATCGACCGGACTTTTTCTGAGTTGAGGCTGATTCTTATGCTTTGTCAATTCTGCCAATATTATACTATTTATATGCCTATAGGAAACCGGAAGTTCATGACCTCACTGACTCGGCTGCGCCAACGTTCCATGTTCCGTGCGCTCTCTTTCCACGCTTGACCATCTGATCCGATCTCCCCAAGGTCAAACCGTACATTGTCCTCCCACCTTCGTCGCGGCCATCCTACCGATCTCTTTCCGTTAGTCTATGCCGTGTGCATTGATAGTGAAAAACATGTGATTCGAACTGACCCTATGACGGTTAGAATCACAAAAAATTGAACCAATGCTTAACACACCAGGCTACTGGCCCCATGTACGAATTCGATTTCTAAACTCAAGTACACTCAACTGATGTGGAATTGTTATGTTATCGCTATGGTATACGGCTCTGGTGCATTTTCTTATTCGATTTTCGTTCGATATTCTTCACTATTTGCTTGTGTATTGTGTGTGTATCTGTTAGAAACGCCCCAAGTCTTCCGGAAAGAATTCTACGCACGACCCGTCTTAAATTTCGCGACCTGATTACACTCACTATAGTAGATTTGCGGTATAGCTCTTCCAATTCGTGTGTGTGGAGTTTCCTCCAATGACCTGCCTCTTCATCATATTTACGGCCAAATTGACTCCTTAAAACTTTATTCTCAAATACGCGGAATTTGTTTTCTTCTCGTTCTGTGAGAGGCTGTACTGATTTTATTCGTCACCCTTTGTATACCACACACACTTTAAATAAAACATGGTTTTTTCTTTTCTTTGTCTTTCCCAAATTTTGGATCGAAAGAGGAAACATAAAAGAACAATCAACAAAGGATCTTTCCGATGAGCATTTACGATCCTTTGTGTCGGTCGGCGATAAACGTACATGTAGTTCGATTTATTGCGCCTGTTGTTTTCTTTAACCGCATGGGCCAGAATATCTTCCGTGGGGAATCGGTACAAAGGAAAAGATCTATAGCGCCTAGGCGAACGTGCAGTTCGTTTTATGGTGCCTGTTTATTTCTTCTAGGCGAATGGGTAAGGATGTTCCTTGTGGGAAATGGTTTGGGTAAACAAACCTTTGAAAGATCATAAAATTGCAGACGTGCAATTTATGATTCTCAACAACTTTACTTGAAAGTTGGTCATTTGGATCCAGGGGATTCTGCGTGTTGAACATATGGTTCGTTCTTTCACGTCTTGGATTCAACTTAAATTCAATATGGGAAAATATATCGCGATATTTACCGTATGCGCGATTAGTGATGGAGCTTAGCTCCAAAGAGGTAGGTTTTATGGGATGGGTGGTTGTGGCCGTAACAAGGCGATGTAACGCATCCGTATACCGTTGTACCACATGGAATGTCCGATTTTCGCTCAGTAGGAAATAAGAAGTTCTCGAGTGAACATCTGTGCCAAAACGTTAAACGTATGACCATTTTAGGGTTCGTTACAAGTACAGTTTTTTTTCTAGGAATTGTTTACCACGCTGTCGGCAATACAAATACGAGCCCTTTTCCTTTATGAATTTAAAATGGGACATAATGCGTCATTGGCAATGAAAAACATTAATGACGCATTTGAGGTTGTAGCGGTAAACGAACGCACTATACGACGTTGGTTGGGAAAGTTCCGTTCGAGAGATTTCAGCCTTGAAAATGAACCACATGGGAAGTCGGAAACGTTAGTTGAGGACGATGTTTTAAGGGCAACGGTGGATGCGGACCCAACGAAATCGTTGGGGGGATTGCACAAAGCATGTGAGTATCCCCAATGACAATAAGTGGACAGCTTTCTCTCATAAGAAACTTAGATTAAGAAAGCAAACTGAACCGTTTTTGCACCGGATAGTCACCTCTGCTGAAAAGTGGATTCTGTATGATAACCGGATAGACCTGGGCAGTGGTTTGATGCAGGTGAAAAACCAAAACACACCCCAAGCCTACTCTTCACCCAAAAAAAGGTTATGGTGACAATTTTTGTGGACATCGAGAGGATCAATTCACTTTTCATTTCTTCAACCACGAGGAACGAAAAACGCTATAAAATATTGTGAGCAAATCGACATATTGCATGTTGAAAAGCAATCCGCGTTGGTCAATAGGCACTGCCCGATCCGTTTGCATGACAATGCTAGACCCCATACCTCACAAGTAACGATGCAAAAACTGCTGCAGTGGGGATTTGAAGTTCTTCTGTATTCACCGTACTCTCTTGACATTTCCCCAATAGACTACCATCTTTTCCGAAATCTGGATTTATTTTGCCGGCAGAAGGTCTTCCGGAACCGAACAGAGTTCATAAAAGCCCTTGAAGATTTCATTGCCTCAAAATGTCAGCACTTCTACGAAAAAGGAATATTTGACCTTCTATCACGTTGGGAGAATGTCATAGATGCCAATGGATCTTAATTTAATTGAATAAAAATGTATGGAAAGTTAATATCGGCCTTTAAGTGTTTACTATAAAATCGGACATTTCATGTGGTACAACGCACTAGAACAAACGCCATAATTATGGTTCTATACACACCGAACATTATATTACGTGATACCAGTTTGGATGTCAGCAGTTTACTGACTGCGTGCCAACTAGCGTTGTCGGAATGCAGTCTTTTGTTAATTTCCTTCGACATTTTGAGAATTTTACATCGAATGATGAGATCCCATCAAATACTTCCTCCAGGGTCTCGTAGAATGTGTCCTTCGTTTCTTCGTCGGTTGATTCTGTTGGGGGGTGTACCTTTATTAGTACATAATTGTACCATGGCGTCTGTATTTTTAACACCGACATTCGGTTATTAATAAATCTCACATATTTTCCGAACGCGTACTGTTGCCCGCGCACTGAAAGAGCTAAACGCACACAAATCCGCTGGTCCGGGTGGCATTCCCTCAATCCTCTTGAAGAGATGTTCCTCTTCACTCGCTAAACCACTGCGGAAACTCTTCCATTTGTCTTATTCTACTGGCCGTTTCCCAAATAGATGGAAGACAGCGAACATTCAGCCAATTCCCAAAAAGGGTGACAAATCATCCCTTTCTTCTTATCGACCCATAGCACTAACTTCTATTCTCTCCGTGGTAATGGAATCACTTCTCAACCGCCAACTTTCGTAATATCTGGAATTAAATGACCTCCTCAATGACCGCCACCCAATAAGGTTCACAGGAGATCTGATGGCGTACCTTACCGAAAAGTGGAGTCATTCCATCTACTACCTCGGTGAAAGCAAGGTAGTCACAATGCATATTTCAAAAGCCTTTAACAGAGTTTGGCAAAATTGTATTCATATGGAGTGGACAATTCTCTGATTCAATGGATAAGAGACTATCTTTCTGGCCGTTTAATCCAAGTGGTTCTTGATGGTACCAAATCTGTCTCCCATCAAATTAATGCAGGTGTTCCCCAGGGTTCGGTACTCTCACCCACTCTCTTCCTCATCTTTATAAATGATCTTTTGTCAATTACCCACAGCCCAATTCACTCGTGTGCTGATGATAGCACGTTGAGTTTCTCATACTCATAAGAACACTACCGTCCAAACTCTTCGAACGTCACTACCAACCAGCAAATTATGCTTGATACATTGAATTCAGACCTCAACACGATATATCAGTGGGGATTATCTAACCGAGTAGAATTGAATGCCCTAAAAACTCAGTGCTGCCTCCTGTCGTCAAAGGCGAGCCCCAAATTAAATATACTGTCTATGAACGGCACTTGCATCGACGAAGCCAAGGAACTATCAATCCTTGGCTCTCGAACTAATTCGACTCTTAATTGGAATGACCACATTTTTGAAGCTGCGAAAAATACACCCTAATGTTTGGGGTTTCTTAAGAGATGCAAAAGATAGTTCACTCCATCCAACCTGGCCACTATTTACAAGGCGTATATTCGTCCAAAAATGGAGTAAAACTCCCATATTTGGTCAGGCGCATCCAAAACTACACTACACGTGATCGACATGATGCAAAACCGAGCAGTGAATGTTATTGGGGACTCAGCCGTAAGTCGATCAATTCCGTCGTTAGAACACAGGCGCAACGTAGCATGTTATCCAATAGACTGCTTCCTGGAGCACCAAAAACTGGAAGGCAGGTACTTACCCTTACATAGTTGCCCAACCATCACCTAAAAAGCTGTAAATCTATGATTTTCGCTGATGCAAAATCCATCAGCAACAAATAGGTATTTTTCCACAAGGGCTTGGTCGCATAAAACGCATCATGTCCCTTAAAAGCAATTTGGTTGCACCATCAAGCAACCAACATTATCCGAACCACATCGATGAAATGTCTCCTGATGAGTCTGCCACATACGTGCACTAGGTATTTCTTCTTTTCTTTTCTTTTATCTATGCCCACAACGGTCGGTCATCCGATCGACAAATACATTATGGCATACGGCTGACCGCCAAAAGTAGTCGAGTTCTCAAAAATGGAAAATTGCCAGCGAGAATTCGACTACTTGGAGATGCCACCAAGATGTGCAGGATCAGCATTAATGCTGTACGCAGCTGCTACTCGTGTAAACACCAACATATCTACGTTAAGATAATTGCACCAGCTGCAACCATGCCATCTAATGTTCCCCTTATGGATTCGGTCGATCCACGGCCCGCATACTTGTGGACACACACACCACGAGCAACAGAGGCAATCATCGTGTATGTTTCGCTCCCTGTGTGCTGATGCAAAGTAAATCATCCCTCGTGGGCACCGAGACGATGGATGATTTTCGCCATGCTGTCGTCGTCGATGACCTAACGATTCTTCAAACTGAATCCGTGGAGTGAAGTCGGCACTCCACGTTAAGTTAAACCAGGAGTCTTGTTTCAACAGCCACCGAGTCAACTCGAGCTTGAACACCAGGAGTCGGTTTTTCTTTCATAGAATCGTGTGTGAGTCACCCAGTCGGGCTCGTACTCGCAAAACACAACCAATTTGGTAAAATGAATTCCCGTATATGTGTGCTTAAGTTAAAGTGAATTACAGCTTAAAAATCCTTATGTGCTAAATGGCCGTGGGCTGAATAAATTAAATGTATATCCTTACGTATGACTGAACAACACTTCGAAGTTGAATTAAGTTCAAATGAATTAAAGTCTATTAATCCTTATGTGTTAAGTGACAGTGTCCTGAATAAATTAAATGCATATACAAAATCTTATATTTTTTGGTTGGATCAGAAAAATAAAATAAGAACAAAGGGAGTGGTTGTTTCATTAACTATCTAGTGAACAGGTCAAACAGTTTCGACGTCACAGATTTTGGGCAGAAGAGAAGTTGGGGAGGAATGCGAACCAGTGCCCGCGTAGGCACTCCACCACAAACCCTCTAACCAAAGATCAATTAGAGCTCTTGTCGTGAATGTAAATTCACTCATAAGGGCCGAGAGAACAACTATTCTTTTTAACCTGCTGCAAGATGTAAACGCTGATGTGCTTCAGGCTTGGGAAACTAAATTAAACCAGAGGCATAAACTTTGGCACAAAAACTATGATATTATACGAAGAGCCCGACCCAATTCCTCACAAGGGGGAGGTGTCGCCATCTTTTTTATAAAATGACCCCAACATAAAGTCATATATAGTGGAGAAATGCGCAGGTTCTGCGTGCTTGAATCATGCATCGTACGGATACCACTTCCGCAAGGAAGGGGACTGTATGCGATCTAGGCTTATGCACCCGAGGAACATCAGTATAATCTCTTTATACCAAAACTTGAAACTCTCCTTCGCTGCTTGCAACCCCAATTGGATAAAAACGACTTTATTAAAGACATGAAGAAGGAGACATGAACGCCAAACATAAAGATTGGGGAAATTGTATGTCCAACAGTAGAGGAAATCAACTGGCTAGCTAGTTAGATCAATATCGGGTAGAATATAAAACTGATCTTCTAGCTACGGAATATCCATCGTTCCCTAAGATAACATGCTTATTGACACACGACTGAGACTATACTAACACCAACAGACATAACAGAAACTGTTTGCGAACAATTGAATACGAATAGTGACCTCTGTGCAGTCACGGCAGTAATAAAGCTTCCGAACGATATGGCAGAACTGGAGGAGTTCGTGGTCCCACAACCCTACAACTACGCGGCAATGCAATGGCAAATAAAAAAATCTGACTGCTAACAAAACTAAAACAATTATACAGACAGTTTACTGACAGACACGACCAGGAGATAATATCACTGAAATCCCTATTAAAAAACCTCCTTGTCCCTGTTCAATCCAAGTTGACATGCAGTCTCCACGTGACACCCCTGGATAGATACTTTGGCACCCGCCAAGTAGTGAACCAATGCATGCAGCGACATCCTGAGAAAAGTTGGCGCAAGGCTAATAATCTTGCCCGGAAAAACAAATTGTTATGGACAATTAAACAAGTCTCGGATAAGGACCGGATACCGGTGGATTGACTTGCTAAATAAGGCCAAGACCGGATCCCGGTTTTAGTGCCGATGATGATGAATTGTAGATTAGCAACAAGTTTATATTGGAACAACAGAGTTCTGGCTATAAAATCTAACAATCCGAACATGTTCCCACAAATTAATAAGATATTCAGGAGAAATAATCAAAATTAGATTCAATGTCTCCACTTACCACGTAATGACGCAAACAAACAAATGTTAATCAACATAGGCATAGATACAAGGAACGCTATCCTCAGTAATGAGCTCTTCGTGATAGAAGATCCCATAGAAAAAGCGAACACCGTGGGAGCAGTCTTCCAGGAAATATACAAGGTAAAGGAAAACATCCACCGAAATTACGACTTCGAAAACAGTCACTTGCACCTTCGAAATGAAATTTCAAATTGGCAATCAGAGAATCTCGGTTTTACTGAATTTAATGACGATAATTTGGCAAATGCTATTAACGTCAATAACTGGGCTAATAGCCTATTAATAACGAAGGAGAAGATCCAGGGTATCTTCGATTCATTGAGGAACAAAAAGCCACTGGGAATAGATGGAGTACCAAATATCGTACTCAAGTATCTACCACCATTTGCAATGGGCATATACACAGTTCTATTTAACAACGCGCTAAATAATGCACACTATCCCTCTCGTTGTGTTGTAAGAAAAATCAAGCTCGGTAGACTTCGGTGGGCGGGGCACCTAGCCCGAATGAGCGAAGAGTAGCCTGCCCGGGAAGTCCTTTGTAGCAGGATGTATGGAAGGAGACAGCGCGGCAGACCTTGTCTGCGGTGCAGGGATGGCGTAGACCAGGACGCCCAGAGCCTGGGAGTGCCAAACTGGATGACATCGGCTCGAAATCGGGGCCGGTGGAGAGATTTGTTAAATAAGGCCAATACCGGATCCCGGTTGTAGTACCGATGATGATGATGATGATGATCCCTCGCGTTGGAAAACAGTAATCATTCAGCCTAGACCAAAAAAGGGCAAGGACTGTTCAAACCCAATGAACAAGCGTTCGATAAGCTTACTCCCAAGTCATAAACAACATTATTCCAAATATCCAGTTTAGCTTTCAGGCGGGTCATGAAACCACACATGCCGCAGCAAACTGGTTTCCGACATACAACGGAAAAAATGCAAGAATCAATGCACGGAGGCCTTCGACACCGTTTGGCTTAAAGGATTATATTACAAGATTGTCAGAGAAGGCGTGTATATAAACCTTTACTCGATATACTTAATGATATGTTATATAACATGAGGTTTGTGGTCAAAAGTGGCAATGTGACCTCCAGTATAACCTATAATATCAAGAATGGTTTACAACAGGGAGCGGTACTTTCTCCTATTCTTTTTAACATTTACGTTAGCGACATATCAAGCGCACTTCCCGACGCAATTGCGTACGCAGACAATCTTATGATTTATAAAACAGCCCCGAAAATTGAAATCATAAACAGTTTACTGGAACGCGACTTCAATAAAGTGCAGCGATACTGCGGCGTCTGGAAACTTAAGACAAACTTCCAGAAATGTGAAGCTATTATATTTAGAACTCCGTTGCATAAAGCCACGAATGACACAAGAAAACACTGGGGAAAGTTACTTATCATGGGACCGCATGAACACAAACTGGTATTCGGTTTGATCAGTACCTGTATTTTATCAGAAATGCGGAGGCAGCTTTGGGCAAGGCCAAGAAAACATTTGCTATGACAAGGAGGCTATTTCACAGTAGCCAACTTGATAGCAGGGTGAAAGTTATATGCTATATGGCCCTAATCATGCTGATGATTATATATGGATGCACAGTGTGGTTGAATATAGGTCCAAATATGATGCAAAAGATTCGGGTGTTCGCAAGAAAATGTCTTAGAACTTGCCTCAGATTATATCGAACACCGGAATCTGACTACAAGAGGTATTATCCAAGTGAGACCGTATATAACGAAGCCTACATAAACAGGGAGGATAACTTTATAATGGCTCCTCAATAATATAGTGGTTACTATACCCGCCTGCCACGCGGGAGACCGGCATTCGATTCCCCGTCGGGGAGCCTCTGGCGCAAGACTAATGACCTTGCCCAGAAAAAACAAATCATTATGGAAAATTTAACAAGCCTCAGGACTTGCTAAATAAGGCCAAGACCGGTTCCCGGTTGTAGTGCCGATGATGATGATAACTTTATAATCAAATTAATCAGAGGACATATTACGAGAGCAATAACTTAATTAGTTCCGGAGGCTATTATATAAATTGGCGCAAGGCAAATAACCTTGCCCGGAAAAACAAATAATTATGGACAATTTAATAAGTCTCGGATAATTTTTTTTTAAGTTTAGTGAGGGCAGAACCCTCATTTATTTAGCTTAATGCAAGCTTAAATTATCTTAAATTAAATTAATATAAAAACCTTACAGACTATCTTAAATCTAGAGTAAGAAGGAGAAAAAAACCCAGGAAGGTGAAGATGACTGGGCGATAAGGGAGGTAGGAGGCTAGCGAAGAGCGAGTGTATGTGCGGGTGGTAAATTCGGCATTTGTGAGACAGCGACAGTGAAGGTCATGTCCACGGCGGGGTTGGTGAGCTGGGGAGAGAGGTTGAAATGGTGGGTGGGTCTGGAGTGGTTGAAATCGAAGGAGATGGGGAAAGAGTTGGCCTGTCGTAGCATAGGCGAGATGGGTTCGTTAGCGCGGTAAGAAGTGTGATGAGCGGGCACGTAAAACAGTCGAGGGTTCCGCACATTACGGGGGTTTGTATGAAATGTTAAAGTGGACAGCAAGCTTGGGCAATTGATGGAGCCAGACAGAAGGCGATGGACAAAGATGATGTCGGTGTTATGTTCTGTAGTAAGTATTGTTTCAGGAAGCGAGTCTCCTTATCCTGAAAAGGATGTGGGATCTCTTAAAATAGACCGGTCCTGAAAAAACCGTCCTACAAAGGGGTCGTCGCCGTGCTTCCTGCAGATCTGCAAATAATCTCTTTGTGGGGGTACCACTGCTCTACTCACCAGTTGTTAGCCAGAAATCTGTTAAAGCGTCTCGCTTTTCTTCGATGTCCCGTTGTTTGAAAAATGAAAAGGCTCGTTTTTCCTTTTGGTATATCTGGTATATATTTATATTTCTTTCTTTCATTCTATCTGGTTTATTTCTTCATTTATGGCCTATCGGAACCAATAATGATGTTTAACTGCGGCCCGAAGATCATTTAACTATTCCTTTATAAAGGAAAATAAATCGAGAATTGTATCCCGAAAATATACATTTTCGTACAACAATCTCGATTTTTGGGTATCCTGAGTGACATGTTGTGTTTACTTTAGATAAGAATTCAATTTCTTGAATTTTACGAAACTATTTCGCAGATGTGGGAATGTATCTGGTTTTGGTTTTGTATTTGTTTTTCTCAATGGAAAATTTTCAGCTAGAGATAACGATCTCTGAATTTTCGTTTTCAATTGATGCCGTGGCGCTTCTGAGAGAATGTGATTGTGTGACATTTGGCGATATTCAATTCTAGGCAAATATTTTGGCACCAAATCGAAAAGCTGCCAAGATCCGATTGGAGAGGTGAGGAGTCTAGAGGAGAGCGGATTGTCTTGAAAATTTTGGTATCATCCGCGTAAAGCGAGATGAGGGAGTGATTGATGCAAGACCCTATGTCGTTTATGGTTAGGATAAATAGGAGAGGACCGAGATGACTGCCCTGGGTAACACCTGAGGTTGGAAGAAAAGGACCGGGGGGGTGGATCTAAATCGCACGCGGCAGGTTCGTGAATTAAGATAGGATGAGATCCACTTTATCGAAAGGGGTTCAAAACCGAGGGAAGATAATTTAAAGAGAATGAGGGTATGGGAGATTTTGTCGAAGGCCTTGCTAAGGTCGGTAGTGACCAGATCGACCTAATCGCCGTTTTCTAGGGCAAGGAGTGTGTGGGGTGTGAATTCGACAAGGTTGGTAGTAGTGGACCTGCCGGAGAGGAAGCCGTGCTGGTTAGGAGAGATGGTGGGTGCGCATCGAAAACATAACGCATCATATAGAAGGCGTTCGAACAGTTTAGGAATGTGCGAAAGCTTAGCAATGGGACGATAATTGGATATATCGTTTTTTGGCCCCTTTTTATGTATGGGGGTTATGTAAGAGGATTTCCAAATGTCGGGGAATAGACCCTGTGCAGGGGATAGATTGAAGATTGAAGCGAGCGGGAGAAGAGGAGCATTTTTTTAAGAAGATAGCAGCGAGTCCGTCTGGGGCGGGACTGAAATCGTATTTCAGTTGTTCAAGTTTTCAATAACTTGGTGTTGTTGAATGTGTAGAGGGATGAGTGGGCCGAGAGAGAATTCGGACATGCCAGTAAAGTAGGAGGGGTTCGGCACGAACGAGTCGTCCGTGAAGGATAGTTTGAAGAAGGACGCGAAAAGAGTGGCTATGGTGTGGGGGTCAGTTGTAGTAGTTGAGCCGAAGGAAAGAGAGGTGGGATATCCATCAGATTTCCGTTTGTAGTTGATGAAGTGGTAGAAAGATTTGGGGTCATTGATTAGGTTGAGTTGAGCTTTGGCAAGGTAATTGTGGTAGAGGTGTTGTGGTCCTTCTCTCAGGGAGCTTGTCTCCTCCTAAGGGAAGAGGGAAGAGCCTTGAGGGAAGAGCAGCTACCGATCGTTCGGGTTGATTAAAAAACGGAGGTTAAAATTGTTAGGAGTTCATTATCCTTAAATTAATACACTGATTGGTGAGGCCCGCATTGCCGGGCATAGCACAGAGACAGATTTTATGTTTTAATTATTGACGTCCACAGCCATTGGACGCCGATCGAGACTCATCCTCGAATACAAAATCCATCGCCCTTATAAAGAGAAACAAATCGAGATTTGTATCTCGAAAACACACAATTTCATACAAAAATCCCGATTTTGGTATCCTGAGTGAAATGCTCAGTGTTTATTTAAGATAAGAATTCAATTTCTTGAATTCTTAGGAAACTATTTCGCAAATGTGGATATGTATCTAGATTTGGTTTTCTATTTGTTTAGTTTAATGGAATTTTTCAGATAGAGATAACGATCTCTGAATTTTTGATATGATGATGCCGTGGGGCAAATGTGAAACGATAAACGAATATTAGATTCGTTTATTGTGAATTTCAGTTTTACTTTAGATTTTGGATTGAATTATGCCGTGGGGGTAAATGTTATGCGATAAACGAATGTTTGATCCGTTTATTGCTAATTTTGGATCATGTTTGGGGTTTTTCGGGTTTTGATAGGATTTTGGGTTTTAGGGATATATAGCTGGGATTTGGATGTAGGAATGGGGGAAAAAGGTGGTAGGGCTTTTTAGGGCACTACAGAGGGGGCTATAAAGCGCCGTGAATTGGTAAAAGTAACCGAGATAGTTGGAGTAGTCCAGGTGAGAACGCGCATTTAAGAAAGTGTTCCACAACTTATTCCTCTTGTTACGAAGTGTGCGGAGTGTTCGGTTATACCAAGGGGGCGATGAGAATGATAACATGTGCTGGGTATATGGGACACATGGTATATGGCGTTGTAGATTACTGTGTAGAGCGAGGCTGTAGCGACATCTACACTTATATCGTTTAAGCGGAGTGTGATATTGCTGAGGTACTCATTTATGAGGCGGAAATTGGCTTTTCGGACGTTGAAGTAATATTGGTAGGGGGAGGTATGCTGTGGGCTGAGTAGTCGTGGTATAGGGATAGGAGAAGCGGGGGGTGGTGGTTGTCAATAATTGAGAGGGTGTGGGGACTAGATTCCCCGTCGGGGAGCCCCTGGCGCAAGACTAATGACCTTGCCCAGACAAAAAATAAATCATTATGGAAAATTTAACAAGACTCAGGACTTGCTAAATAAGGCCAAGACCGGTTCCCGGTTGTAGTGCCGATGATGATGATGATGATGTGGGGACTAGAGACAACTGAGGAATTAAAGGGGTCTGTCGTGAACACAAGGTCAAGTTGTTTGCCCAGATGATTTAGGACATTGCTTACTTGGCAAAGCCTAGAGTCGGTGAGGCTGTCTATAAAGAGACAGTCCTTGGTAGAAGTGGGGCTTGAGATGTAGTGGGACTTATCGTCGGACAGCGTTCATTGGAGATGGGGGAGGATGAAATCGCCAAGGACTACAATGTCGTCTTGGGAAGAACTCAGCTGCGTTAAGTGGTCGATTGCAAGAATATCGGGTTCGTATGACTCGATAGCTTGCGAAGGCGGTATATAGAAGCATATGATGTACAAGGACTTTAAGCAATGTTCAATTTTTATAGCGACATAGTCGAGGTTGGGAGAAGAAGAGACGGTGATAAGAGAAGATGTTAGTCCGTTTTGGGAGGCAAGCAGCACGCCTCGGCAGCGGGTGTCAGGACAGGAATGATGGACATCGTCGTCGCGAAAAACTGTGAAGGGGTGGGCGGGGGGGGGGGGGGGGGGGGGCAGTTCTAGACTGTTGATACTGGGGGTGAGGTTAGTTTCGGTCAGGGCGTATATATCATAGGGAAAGGAGTGGGTTTTTTGTAAGATCGACTGGGTTTTGGACCGAAGTCCTCTGACATTCTGATAGTAAATGGTAGAGTAACTCCAACATCAACCAGCTTACACAGATCTAGCGTTTGTAGGATTAGGGTAGAGTAAGATTTAAGTTATATTAAATTAGGTTCTTAAGCGATTGCAAAAAAAAGTGTACATACATAGATGTAAGTTAATTTTAAGTTATAAAAAAAATCTAAATTGACAGTTTTTTTAGTTTTTCTTTGTTATTAAAATAAACATAATTAAAAAACAAAGTTCTGTCGGCGAAAGGCAAATTGTACAATAGACATATAAAGTTTAGCTTAGAACGTCTGTGTAGCACCATAAGCTAATTAGGCTAGAATTTAAACATTTTTTGTCTAGCCTGTAATTTAGGCTCTAAGAAAGAAACGGAAATAAAAAATGATGAAAAATGAATGAATGAAAGGAGAACTGGTTGACTTCAAAAATTAACTTCCTGTATAAGATCGTTCTTCAGACGAAGCGTACGAACATTGCATGCTTCAAGACCAATGTATGTCGATACTTTTTTTCGTCATCTGCACTGTGTTGTAACATTTTTCATTATGTTATCCCTCTGTTTCATCTAGTTCTGTGCTGTAACATTTAATGATACCACTGTTTTTGTACACGTGTATTGTGGAAAAAGGGGACACTTCTGATTTATTTCAGCTTTAATAAATAAGTTTGTAGTTATGTCACGTGCCCAGAGCACTCTGTTGGTACCAATAGTCTCCCTCTACTTCAGTGTCGTTAGTATCCCATGTTGGCATCATTAATCTTCCCCTCTTCCACATATTTATTACCAGCCACTGTAGGTTAGTTTTTCATGTGCATCATGTGTTCAAGGGTAGTGGTAATCGTTTTAGCATTATACATATATATAAAAAGAGAAAAGTATGATTACAACGGAAACTTTAGACAAATATTTATTCATATGTTTCGAAATTAGGGCCAAATAATACTCGTAGAGAAATCGTAGTATATTAGAAATGAAAATCAGCAAAATATAAGGTGGTCGAGTTAAGCGTTGCCAATTGTTCCCATCTGCTCTTCGATACTGGGTGAAGACAATTCTTCTGAACTTTCGATGTCATCATCAAAGTCTCCGCTGTCGTCTTGAAGATTCAGGTTGATATCACCGTGCATATCTTTTTTATCAGACTGTTCCTGGGACTGTTGTTCATAGAACTTATGCAACTGCTCCAGAAGGTCTTTAACTTCTTTGATACCAACATCCGATGACTTAGTACTAGTAGTCGATTTGGCTCTCTCAACACCGCAACAGTCACCACAGCCGGAACCATGACAGTTATTTTGTGCTGATACGGGCATTGAAAACGGTTGCATACACTGAATTGGTTGCTGCGGCTGGAGAAGGGCTGGTTGTTGCACCGGTTGCTGCTGCGGTTGCTGTTGTGCTTGTTGCCGTTGTTGTGGAACCAAATGGACTGGCTGAGGCATTGAATTTCCAGGTAAATTGAATTGCTGCGAATATGCATTAAGTGCGTTTTGGTGGATATCAACTGGAATCGTTGCAATGAGATTCTGATGCTGGAACATCTTATCATATTCGGACTTCATACAAAGATATCGAAAGTGCCTAGAATTCTCCTCCCCATAATGAACAATCTCTGGGAGTATAGCCAATGATTTATTAACTGAAAATTGTTTGTTTTTTGTAAATATATATCAACTATTTTGGTAATGTTCTATTAGATGCTTACTCTGATTAATTTCTATTTGGATCTTTTCTAGTTTTGTCTCACTGGCTCTGAGGTCTTCCCGAAGGGTATCAACTTTTGCACACACCTCTTTAAAGCTGCGATTCAATATGTCTGACACAGTTGTCTAAAATAAGGATATTTGCCAACAAGGTCGTGTAAATATGTCAATAATGTTGAAAGGAAAAGATTCAGGGGAGAATTTACGTAGTTATATAAGAAATGCTTGTATACATATGTCGTCAAAAAGGGAAATCTATTTACCTCGACTGTATGTTCGACTGTTACTTTAATGAGATCAAAGAAGTCGTCCACATCCTCGTCTTTTTCAATATCTTCCACACTAATTGTTACACTTTTGTTGTCTAAACCAGATGAACTATATTGATCGAGCTTTTTAATCTTCGAAGATCGTCGAAATAAACGCTCCTGATTGGTAAAAGTCTTTTCATCCTTCTTCTCAGATCCAATTGAAGACTGGGCTGTGAGTTGCTTGGACTTTTTACGACAGGCGACACTATTTGTTGAAAAATCAGCTTTCTCCGTGGTCTTCATATAACGAATATTTTTGGGATTTTGCAGAAAAGAGTCATCGTAACGTGAAGCGGCCATTGTTTGCTGAGGCGGGACGGACGTGTAGACTTCTTCAACAGTTTTACGGGACTTTGGACGAACCATCTTCGGGAAGGAGCAAATATTTAATTTAATTTTCAATCTTTTGAAAAATTCTACTATTTTCATGGCCTTACTCTTGCAATCATATTCATATTCGAACAAGTGGATATGGTGTGTAGTCGCGTATACAAAAACAATTACATACTAAAATTTCTGAATGATGCGATTTGAAATGAAAATACTAACAAGTATTTTATGGCAGACTGTTTGTACTTTTTATTATGTTTTCGAAAATTATTCACTTACAGTAAACTTGACTGGAACTGGTTTTCTGAAATGTCGTAAATATGTTCTTTAAACAAAACCATTTTTTTTTAAATTTTATTTAAAAAGTATAGACTGATGGCCTCACGTTTAGAGCCAAATGTAAATTGATAGCCTCACCTCGGGCACCAAATGTAGCTCGATCTCAAGTCGGGAGTCAATTATAGTTAAATCTCTCGTTGGGAGCAAAGGATCGTGGGGTGGAAATAAGAGCGTGGGGAGTTTGAGTTTTGGTTTTTCCCCGGGACAAGCCCCTGGATCGGCCAAAACCGTGTCCCAAAGCTAAACCGCACCAAAGTTAACCGGACCTGTCCTCCTAGGAAAGCCTTAGAGTAGCAAGCTAATCAACACTAATGCTAGGCTGGCTAATTCTATAAAATATCGCACCAAAGTCGATCGGACTCGTCCTTTTAAGAAAACCTTAGAGTGGCAGGTCGACCAACCTTAACTGCGAAGCAAAAGGTGAGGAAAAGGGGAAAGCCCATGGACCGAAACGGCTTCCCCGTCGATCGGACTTGTCCTCCTAGGAAAACCTCAGAGTGGCGAGTCGAAAACCTCAACAGCGAAGCAAGAATGAACGAGGGCAAATCCAACGAAGCGGAACGAGGCCCACCCGCTGAACGAAATCTGCAAAAATAAATGGGGTGAAGCGCAGTGGCTTTCCTGGAAAAATGAAACACGTCTTGGGTGTTGATACTCTGAAGAGGGTAAAAGCGGAGAATCAGTGCCTCTGTGGTGGTTTATCACAGTGCGTCAGCACGGACGCGGGTTATGCGTAATACACCACTGATGGTCCTCCCAGGAAACTCTTCACCAAACGAGGAAAGTCACTGCTTCGCGGGGAAAGTAATTAAAACGCGTGGAACACTTGATGTTAAAGCTAACTTTATTTAATTCACTGCAACGATGACCTGGGACAACTGTTTTTTTCTGGTTGATGATTCTTATTGCAAAACAAAATGAACTTCCTTTAATGGAAAATCTTGATTCACAATTTGATTTTAAAAGAACTTGAATCTTGTACACTGTTCACCAAAAGAGGAAAGTCACTGCTTCGCAGGGAAAGTAATGAAAACTCATGGAACACTTGATGTTAAAGTTAACTTTATTTAATTCACTGCAACAACGATCTGGAACAACTGTTTTTTGGTTGATGATTTTTATTACAAAAGTAAAATGAACTTCCTTTAACGGAAAATCTCGATTCACAATTTAATTTTAAAAAAACTTGAGTTTGTACAACTGTAGTTCGAATGGATTGTTCAACTCGACTTTTTCTCACGGTGACTCGGACACCTCTCGCGACATCAAAAGTTAACTTAAACTCTGTCCGTTATAAGTACTCTGTTCCGACTGGCTAGAATGTGAGTGTACTCCTGGGACTATGAGATCTGACTAATTGGAAATCATCCAAGAAAAGGGAACCTCAAAGAGACTGAAAAAGAGGCGGAGTTACACGATTAACTCGAGGTAGTTAATCGTGATTGGACCGGGTGTGATAGGCATACATTACGCATGTGTGCGTATGCCATGCATACGATCGTTCAGCGACCGTGGATGGCGGGCAACATCGCTAGTGCATTTTCTAGGAATGTAAATAATAGCATCTGGGGTGTGAAAGACCCAAACCGATGATTTGGTCATCCTAATGGAAGGCCATAAATCATCATTTCTGTTGCCGATGATTAAACATTGCAACGAACATAGGGTGCAGCCATTGCCAGATGTTGTAAGTAAACATTTTCTGGCTGCTGGTGATCGTTGTTTGAATGTTATCTATGAACATGGGGAACGCTAATTGTGGTGCCAGCGATTGCTGGTAAACAGGGACATGTTTGATTTGCGTCAACAGAAACCTTGTCGGCGGTAGTAAATCGATAGGGGCAATAGCCGTATGCATGTTATGCAGGGGGTAAACAAAAACAACGAGTCACAAGGAACTCTTGTTGATTGTTGTTTCCATAGCTTAAGGCTATGGAAACGAGATGCCCTGGCAGAATGTATGCCTAAAGATAAGATTTCAGATGCCATGGCAATGTGTTGATTTTGCCATGGACTTATGTTCTTTTCAGGAAATGATGTATGCCTCGGGGGTAAATTTTTGGTGCCACGGCAAGGTGATAAGCTTTGCCGTGGGCTCAATGTTTTTTAGGGAATATGGTTTGGCCGAGGGTGAGTTTTCGATGCCACGGCAAGGTGATAAGCTTTGCCGTGGGCTTAATGTTTTTTAGGGAATATGGTCTGGCCGAGGGTGAGTTTTCGATGCCACGGCAAGGTGATAAGCTTTGCCGTGGGCTTAATGTTTTCAGAGGTGATGCTGGAGAAAAAGGGGTTTGGAAGGAAATCCCCTACAGAATAGGTAAGCTGCCTAACATAAATTCAAAACGGTTATCCGATTGGTTAACCGTATTAATTCCGGCGATTTGGCTGAGGGTAAATGCCGTAGCAAGGTTACGCAACCTTGCTGAAGTTCGACCGAGAGGTAAGTCGTTCGCCTGGAAAGGTGGGGATCGAGCGATGTATGGCTCTTCGGGCCCTGAAAAGCCCCACATCACTCCCTTCCCAGTGACGTAGTCACGAAACAGGTAAGGCAGGTTAGGGGGTGGTTAGTTGGTTATGGGCGCGCGTTTGAGCGCGAGTACGGGGAGGTTGTGCAGGTGGAGTAGGAGCGGTGTCGGTAGATGGAGGTGATTCTGGAGCGGAAGCTTCCAGAAAACAGGGCTTAAGCCTTTCGACGCTGACCGTGGATCGCTTGCCTCTAATGTCGATCTCGAAGACGCGGTCACTGATGCGGCGGAAGACTTTGAATGGGCCATCATAAGGTGGGTCGAGGGGTTTTTTGACCTTATCCACCCTGACAAAGACGTGCGTGCAGCTGTGCAGTTCAGGGTGGACGAAAAGTTTTTTGGAGCCGTGCCTGGTTACAGGGGTTGCCCTATACTTACGTAGCAGGTCACGGAGATGTCCCAATTCGCGAAGTTGGTCACGCGGTGTTTCGCCATCCAGGAAAAGTTCTCCTGGAAGAAGGAGGTTGGTACCGTAGGTAAGCTCTGCTGCCGAAGCACCTAGGTCCTCCTTAATACTTGTCCTCAGGCCGAGGAGGACGGTTGGAAGGGCGTCAAACCATTGTGTGTCATTATGACACATGAGTGAGGCTTTAAGAGATCTATGCCAGCGCTCTATCATCCCATTTGATTGCGGGTGGTAGGCGGTGGTACGACTTCTGTGGCAGCCAAGAAGATTTGTTAGCTGCCTAAAAATTGTCGCCTCAAATTGTGGACCTCGGTCCGAAGTTATGGTGGTTGGTACACCGAAACGTGTGACCCAAGTTGAGTAAAAGGCCTTGGCGACTGATTCGGCAGTAACTGCCCGGAGCGGTGTCGCCTCTGGCCATCGCGTGCAGCGATCCATCATAGTGAGGATATAAGAAAATCCTCTTGATGGAGTAAGCGGTCCCACTATGTCTATGTGGACATGAGCGAAGCGTGCCGTGGGAAGCTTGAATTGCGCTGGCTCCAGTACATTATGTCGCGCTACCTTGCAGCGCTGGCACTGGAGACAAGCACGGGCCCAACCGGTGAGGTCTTTGTTCATCCGGGGCCAAATAAATTTGCGACGGACAGCAGCGGCTGTTGCTCGGCCGCTGGGGTGGGCAGGGTTGTGGTAAACCTGGAACACGCCCTTACGAAGTTTCTCGGGAATGTAAGGTCTAGCGGTTCCAGTGGAGACATCACACCAGATTTCGCCCAAAGGGTCGCGAAGGGTAATTTTCTTGAGCTCTAGTGCCGTATCGGCAGTTAGGAGGGACTTGAGCTGTTCGTCCTCCTCTTGAGCTAGGGCAAGGTCAGTGTTATTCAAGGCGGTACGCAAATGAATCGTATCGATTCGAGAAAGGGCGTCCGCCGTGACATTTTGTTTACCGGAGATATGCCTTATCTCCGTGGAATATTGCCCAATGAGGTCTAATTGACGCTCTTGTCGGGGGGAGGCATTTCCCGACTTCTTCCGGAACGCATAGACCAATGGCTTATGGTCTGTTAAGATGGAGAGTGAGCGACCTTCTATCATGTGACGGAAGTACTTAACAGCGCTGTAGATCGCGAGCAATTCACGGTCGTAGGCGCTGTAACGTCGCTCAGTGGGACTCAGCTTCCTTGAAAAGAAACCAAGTGGTTCCGGGCGGCCTTCAATGTCCTGTTCAAGGACGGCTCCGATTGCGGTATCCGATGCGTCGCATTGGATAGAAAGTGCCGCTCCCTCGAGAGGGTATCGGAGTAAGGTGGCATTTGCCAATTGTTCTTTGGACAGTTGGAATGCTCGATCTGAGACTTCTGTCCAATTAATGGGGCGCTTATCATTGCGCTTAGCTCCTTTCAAAAATTCATTTAAGGGAGCTTGAATCTGAGCGGCATTCTTCAGGGTTGGGCGGTAAAAGTTAAGCATGCCCAAAAATCGACGCAGCTCACTTACGTTAGTAGGCCTGGGATACTTCATGAGGGCCTCCACGCGGTCTGGTAGTGGGCGAATGCCCTGGTTGTCAACGACATAACCCAGATAGGTGATTTGCTCCTTGGCGTATTGACACTTATCTGGGTTGATGACAAGACCGAATTCACGGAGGCGCTCTAGGACCTGACGTAAGTGGCGTTTGTGTTCGGCGAGGTCTTTGGAGGCGATGAGAATGTCATCAAGGTATGCATGGCAGCAATTAAGACCTCGTAAAGCCGTGTCGATATACCGCTGGAATGTCTGTGCGGCATTCCTGAGGCCGAAAGTCATCACTTTGAACTCGAAGAGTCCGAAAGGTGTAATGACTGCGGTCTTGGGGATGTCTTCAGGTGCCACCGGAATTTGGTGGTATGCCCTGGTGAGATCCAGGGTTGTGAAGACATTGCACCCTCGCAACTTGTACGAAAAATCGTAGAGGTGTGCAATTGGGTATCTGTCCGGGACAGTTGCTGCGTTCAACAGCCTATAATCGCCACATGGGCGCCACTCACCAGAACGTTTCTTCACTAAGTGGAGTGGGCTTGCCCAGGGACTGTCCGACGGTTGGCAGATACCTAGTTCGATCATATGCTCGAACTCCGCGCGCGCCGCACGTAATTTTTCCGGAGCCAGTCGACGTGGACGCTGGCTCACCGGGGGACCACGTGTTTCTATATGATGAAACACCGTGGCTTTATGTCGACGCTGGTTAGGTAGAGGAATTGTTGTACTCACAAATTCCTGTACCATAACCTGGAATGGGTCTATGCACTCTGTGGCCCCTGAAGTTGCCGCTGGTGATGCCGTCATGGGCAAGGGGGGTGCGGTTGGAGCCACAAGTCTGTTATGGGTCGAATCGACCAACAGATTATGTGCGCCTAATAGGTCGGAACCTATCAGGGGTTCATTCACGTCCGCAATGACGAAACGCCAAGTGATCGGACGACAAAGACCCAATTGCAGTGTCAGCTTTTTACGTCCGTACGTAAGTATCGGCGTATTATTTGCAGCTGACAATTTAAGTGCGGCTGGCACGCGGTTACGCGGAGCAAACGATCGCGGGAGGACTGAAATATCGGCGCCGGTATCGACAGTAAAAGCGATATTCAGTTTCGAGTCCCGGATGGTTAAGCGACTTATCGTAGGGGTGCCGGCCGATTGCGCGAGGGTGTCGGTCGGCAAAATCAGTTTAAAGAGCGCCACTGGTTGGTGGAAGGTTGCGTCCAACCACAAGGCGCTTTGCAATTGAATGCGCGATCACCATATCGCTGGTGATTGGCGCACCAAGGCAGAGTAACGGCATTATCAGGTATGTTCTGCGTATTACCATTGCCGTTACGGGGAGGTCGAGCCGGAGCTCGCTGGGAATTGGCCCGGTGAGGGCCGTTTTGAGAGGAATTGGCTCTCTGTGGGGCATTTTGAGGGAAATAGGCCCTCTGAGGGGCATTTTGGGGGAAATAGGCCCTCTGAGGGGCATTTTGGGAGAAATTCTGCCGATTGGGAGGACGGCTCGGCATGGCACGATTCTGGGCGCTTCGAGGATTGTTCCTCACCTCTGCCCGCAATTGAGTTATCTCGCGGAGGAGTGAGGTTTGGAGCGCCCGGAGGTCAGCAGGAGTTAGTTGTGTGGGCGAATTTCTTTGGTTAGGGTTGGGGCCTGCCACTGGATTCCCCTGAGGGAAATTGGTTGAGGCGGGCCCTCTAAAAGGTAATTGGGTTTTAGGAGGATTGGGAGTTGAGACCAATTGATGGGCTGTAAAAGGTAGACGAGGGTGCCGTGTAGGCTGGGCGGCGTGTTGAGAAACCGCCGCTACCTGGTACGCAGGAGGCTCAGAATACTGATCTGAACTTTCCATAATTGCGTCCGCGATTTTGGATAAATAGCCCAAACTCTGATTGGGTTGGGCTATAAGTGCCGAACGGGCATGCTGGGGAAGACACCTCAAAAAGTGAGGCCTTATTAGGTCGTCCCCAATCCTGGTCCCCGCTATAGAGCGTAAATGGGTCAGGAAAAGAGATGGTCTCATCCCGGATAAGTTGGTTACAGCGGCCAAACGTTGTTGCCGCACACTTCCAGGTTCGTCCAAAGCTTCAAGCAGGGCATCACGCATGTTGCTATATGGGGTGCGGCCGGCCGACTTTATTATGTGTGCAACATGCGGTCGCTGAGTGCGGTCAAGCACTTTCAACAGCTCAACTGCACGAAGTTGTTCGTCGTGCAAGGCTGAGGCCTGGAAGATGCGGTCTGCCACTGCAAACCAAAGGTCCGGGTCCTCCTCATCGAAGGGGGGAAGTCCTATATTAGGGTGACGAGTCCCATTCCCGAGGCTGGAAGCATCGTGGAATTCTTGGGACTCTGAAGGTCTTTGGGGTTGTTGTGAGGTGCCGGCACCAGTTGTGGGCATTAAAATGCCGGAATTTGTCAAAGGGCCGATACCAGGGGCGTTGGAAGAGGTTGGGAGAGCGTTAGAAGATTGGGGTCGGTTCACGACGCTGGGGGCAACGGGTGGTGCCAGAGGAGTAGATTGTCCGGGCAAGTCTAAGTCAGCATCGACTTGCTCAGTGGGGAAATCGACGCTGGAGGCGTCGTGAAATTCAAGAGGCTCGGATTGTTCCAGAGCCTTTTTGGCCATGGTGTTCCTCGTGTTGACCATTATGGGTCGTGACGCGAAACTGTATTAAAAGGCGTAAGAGGACGCGCAGAAAGGTGCAGGGAGGCCGATGGGTCACAAGAGGACGCGAGGAGTTGGGGAAAGGTCGCCAAGGGATGGTGCGAATTTAAGAGGGTCGAGTAACGCGTATTGTCGGTTGAAGATGTTGTCGCTGGGGAAAGTGGGGGTTGGACAGAGTCAAATGGCACCTAAGGTAGTCGCTGAGCGTCGAGTGTAGTTGTTAACACGGACGTGCAGGGTTGGAGTATTGCCTACCCGAACTTCAAAATTAATGCTTGTCAATATGGATAATTACAACCACGATTAAAATTCCAAAAGGGAAGGAAAACAAGAATTCAATGTGTGCCGGAGTGTGTGTAACAGTGTTGTCGAAAAGTGGTGAAAAGAAGGCGATTGTGAGCTTCGGAGCCAAGAGAGAACCGTATAATGTCGAGTGGCGTTGCTTAATGTCGCGAATGTTAGTGAAAAAGAGTCGAGAGTGTCGAAAAGGAGTCGTGTGTAGTCGAAAATTTTCGTGTGAATCTGTACCCAAAAGGGGTTTACAATAATTATTTTTTTGATCGTATAAATTTTAGGTATTTATTATAAGAGTATTTCTTATTTTTGTTTTTGATTTTTTGGTTTTTAAGGCTTTTATTGTTTTTCTGCTTTATCTTGTTTTCGATGTTAATAAAAAGTAAAGGTTATGTGTATAACAGAGAAGAACATAATGTGGCGTAATTGGGATATAAAGTAGTTATTCGATTAAGTTTGTTTAAACGGAAATTTCTTATGTTGATACGTCTATCGGTGTGGTTAAAATAAATTTAATACTATTCTGAAAGGGTTTACTCTTGTTCGTATCCTTATAGTATATATTTTTGTCCGTCTTTCATTTGGCGGACAGCAGAGAAGAATGAGAAACAATTGTCTTTTTAATTAATTTAGGAATAGGTGCTTCTTCCTTGGTGATTTTTATCTTATTTCACTTGAATTTCGTTTTCCGGAGCTCTGAAGGAGCTTGCAAAATTTTCTCTAGTCGCTATTGGGTGTTTACAGTGATTGTGCCCAGAAGGGGCTTACGATAGGCAACAAACGCAAATACCAATTCCTGAATAACTAACTGTTATGGAATGTAATTGATTAATATATTTTTAATATATTTTGTATGTCTCTTTTCTAGTATGAATATTAAATTGCTTCGTGATATGGGTTAGGTCACCATTAATTTTTAATTGAAAAGTGGTTATAGAGATAGTACTATTGTTGTTGAACGTTTAGGCGCTGCTAAATACCCTGAAGGGGCTTACAATGATAGGTGCCTTTATTGTTTTGTTTTCTTAAAAGTATAAAATTTTTCTGCTTCAACACACGCTATTTTGACACGATTAATTGAGTTAATAGCGATAAATATTTAAAAAAATTGTATTTTGATATTTTGACGGTAAATGTTTGTTCGTTAATTGTCAACCCTTCTCTTAATCTTTTATTATTTAAGTAGGTGACGGTTGTCTAGACAATTTGTTCTCAGGAGTGATTTATGATTGCAAGTGTGTTATTATTTATTTTAGTTCAGTTACCGTATTTGGTTGTATATTGTAATTTAATCTTATTTTACAGTAAAACGCTATAACGAATTAAATGATAACTTTATATTTATTTGTTATATAATGGATAAATTACTAGAAGAATTTATGTTTCAATATTCAAAATTTTCCGATTCTATTGATTTATTTATAGGAGCTAGCTTGCCAGACTAACAAACTTTTTGCCTTACGCAAGGAGTTCAACATTTAGGTTTATTTGCTACGCACTTAATTTAGTTGGACACTGTTGCACCAATAAAGCAAATAACTGAGTGAAAGACTTACGAAAAGGAAGGATTCCTGTTGATGGGTTGCGGCTGCTAATTGTAGTTGACGGTGTTGTGGTGGCTTGAGTCCCTGTCCTGAGCTGGAGCGATGGTTAGCTGCGTACTGTTGAGGTGGGGCTCTACTTGCCCTTACAAAGTTCTTATTTTGGTGTACACCAAGTCACAATTTGACTATTGTCGTTGAGACCCACTTTGACGCGAATGTTCGAAAAGAAAGGTGGCGTGTTATTCACCCTTAGGTCACCAATGGTGGTGGTTTATCACAGTGCGTCAGCACGGACGCGGGTTATGCGTAATACACCACTGATGGTCCTCCCAGGAAACTCTTCACCAAACGAGGAAAGTCACTGCTTCGCGGGGAAAGTAATTAAAACGCGTGGAACACTTGATGTTAAAGCTAACTTTATTTAATTCACTGCAACGATGACCTGGGACAACTGTTTTTTTCTGGTTGATGATTCTTATTGCAAAACAAAATGAACTTCCTTTAATGGAAAATCTTGATTCACAATTTGATTTTAAAAGAACTTGAATCTTGTACACTGTTCACCAAAAGAGGAAAGTCACTGCTTCGCAGGGAAAGTAATGAAAACTCATGGAACACTTGATGTTAAAGTTAACTTTATTTAATTCACTGCAACAACGATCTGGAACAACTGTTTTTTGGTTGATGATTTTTATTACAAAAGTAAAATGAACTTCCTTTAACGGAAAATCTCGATTCACAATTTAATTTTAAAAAAACTTGAGTTTGTACAACTGTAGTTCGAATGGATTGTTCAACTCGACTTTTTCTCACGGTGACTCGGACACCTCTCGCGACATCAAAAGTTAACTTAAACTCTGTCCGTTATAAGTACTCTGTTCCGACTGGCTAGAATGTGAGTGTACTCCTGGGACTATGAGATCTGACTAATTGGAAATCATCCAAGAAAAGGGAACCTCAAAGAGACTGAAAAAGAGGCGGAGTTACACGATTAACTCGAGGTAGTTAATCGTGATTGGACCGGGTGTGATAGGCATACATTACGCATGTGTGCGTATGCCATGCATACGATCGTTCAGCGACCGTGGATGGCGGGCAACATCGCTAGTGCATTTTCTAGGAATGTAAATAATAGCATCTGGGGTGTGAAAGACCCAAACCGATGATTTGGTCATCCTAATGGAAGGCCATAAATCATCATTTCTGTTGCCGATGATTAAACATTGCAACGAACATAGGGTGCAGCCATTGCCAGATGTTGTAAGTAAACATTTTCTGGCTGCTGGTGATCGTTGTTTGAATGTTATCTATGAACATGGGGAACGCTAATTGTGGTGCCAGCGATTGCTGGTAAACAGGGACATGTTTGATTTGCGTCAACAGAAACCTTGTCGGCGGTAGTAAATCGATAGGGGCAATAGCCGTATGCATGTTATGCAGGGGGTAAACAAAAACAACGAGTCACAAGGAACTCTTGTTGATTGTTGTTTCCATAGCTTAAGGCTATGGAAACGAGATGCCCTGGCAGAATGTATGCCTAAAGATAAGATTTCAGATGCCATGGCAATGTGTTGATTTTGCCATGGACTTATGTTCTTTTCAGGAAATGATGTATGCCTCGGGGGTAAATTTTTGGTGCCACGGCAAGGTGATAAGCTTTGCCGTGGGCTCAATGTTTTTTAGGGAATATGGTTTGGCCGAGGGTGAGTTTTCGATGCCACGGCAAGGTGATAAGCTTTGCCGTGGGCTTAATGTTTTTTAGGGAATATGGTCTGGCCGAGGGTGAGTTTTCGATGCCACGGCAAGGTGATAAGCTTTGCCGTGGGCTTAATGTTTTCAGAGGTGATGCTGGAGAAAAAGGGGTTTGGAAGGAAATCCCCTACAGAATAGGTAAGCTGCCTAACATAAATTCAAAACGGTTATCCGATTGGTTAACCGTATTAATTCCGGCGATTTGGCTGAGGGTAAATGCCGTAGCAAGGTTACGCAACCTTGCTGAAGTTCGACCGAGAGGTAAGTCGTTCGCCTGGAAAGGTGGGGATCGAGCGATGTATGGCTCTTCGGGCCCTGAAAAGCCCCACACCTCCCTTCAATCTTGGGTCAAGTCCCTGGATAAGACCAAGACTATACCCCAGTCGAAGGTTTCGCAGAATCAACCTAGGAAGAGCCTTACAGTGACTTGACTTATTACCTTGCGTTCCAAGTGAGTGGAACTCAGTTTGCACGGCCGGTATCAGGTCTTCTATAGTGCTAACTTAACGCTATTTTACAAATGAATTCAACTTTCGAACTAAGTTTTATTTTAATTTTAATATACTTCTCTCACGAAGGCGAACCTAAAGTGCCGCGACTGCGCCCTGAGATGCCAACAAAAAAGGGTTGCAGTTTCTTTTGAACAGTTGGAGGGAGTTCCACAGATGATGGAGGGATGTTCGCGCCGTCGGGAGACGAACCGCAACTTGGTGAGATCGGTCAGATTGTCTTGTGGAGCTGTGGCGTAAGTTCAGCCGCGGCGTCGGCAAGGGCGCAGGATTCACTAAACTTCCACAGATTGTTCACTGAAACTCCTCCAAGGAAAATACAAATCACTAAACACACGAGAGAAGATAGGAAAATGTCAAGTAGTAAAACACTGGTGAGGTTGTTTGGCTGTACATCGGTTCTTTATTGTTCTTGGTTGCTTAACACTTTCGACTTTAGTATAATACACTTCGTTTTAGGTTGGTTCTGTCAGCAAAGAGAGTTTTGTTTTTCTTCTAGATATTTTGTTACAATGTTTTTTTTCTTTTTACCACTGTCACAGCCGATTTGCGTTTTAATCAAGTTATATTCGACAACGCGTAAGGAATAACAATAGTAATTAATTGCGGACTCAACACCATACAGAAACACGCACTTGGATAAAATCAATACTTAATAAAACACTTGGCAGCGAATGTTCTACCACGATCCTCGGCCGGCTCGTAAAGTGGATGCGCACACTTCAGCAAAAGAAATCTGACTCCCTGAGCTGGGCGACGTTGACCCATCCTCTGGTGATTGCGATGAGTTTCCACGCATGTCATCGCAGGGGAAAACAATCTTTCCAGATAGGGTGAATGTATTTTCCTCTGCAAGAACGACACACGAAACACTCGCTGGGCGCAGGAAAGGAAAAACAAACATGCAGCTGGTCAAATATGATGATCGGTGTACGGGCTGGCTGTATCGCCACCGTACGATAGGGGATCGATTTTTGATTGACGTTAAGGCAACATAGCTTCGCTGTGACGGCAAAGGCTACTAGATTTGGGTGCATGTTTATTTTAGGCATTGGATAATGCACAGGAATGCTGCCATGCAGGCAAAAATAATTTCTTCTGTTTACGTAGAGTACACAGAAACATTTCGTTTAGAATAGCCAGCGTGAGAATAGTGGCTGCTCGTTGTTTAGACAACGAATCATTAGACATGATCATGGGTATGATTGTCTAACGTCAATCATATTCGTGCCCAAATCCCATGATCGGTAGATAACCGATAAAGGAAATTGGTCGCAACTGTAGAAAACATTGGGATTGGGGCAATATTCACTCATAAACCGTAGCAAGAATACCGGCTACAGCTGTGTCAACAATTACGCTGGCCAGCGAGTATTTATATTTTATAATTGCTGACAAGCCGAGCCGATTGTCTGGCGCGGTTCATGTAATATGAATGAAATAACTTGTTTGATGTGCATGCCTGCTGCGGTATTACTTTCAGGTGCAAGTTATTTGAAAGAAAGCTCACACTGCTCGAATGTAGGTAAGTATAGTGGTTTATGGGGTGAGGGAAAAGTAGGTTGTTTTAAAGAAATGGATGGTTCTTTAGGAAGGTTTTAAGGAACCACCACAGAGCGCAATGGCGCGAATTGCATCGATAGGGGAGGATTCTATAAGTGTCCGTACAGGACAAGTACAATGCTCTGCGATGAGGGCGATGATCGGCGGACACCTGATTACACAAAAACACGATCATCGGGGGCTGCGGCGATGTACCCATACATCGTTGATGATGTATGCCAGGGATCGAAATAGATTTTTGTTTCAAAGGAAACAAAAACGCTGTTTCACAGATCAAATGGTGGAACGCATGATGTACAGGATGTGCCTATGATACAAAGGGTCGTCATGGTATTTGCCTAAGATTCCTTGGAAACACCGATGTAGGCAATATCTAATCTAGCCGTATGGCTCCGGTGCACAAGGAGGCAAATTATTTTGTTGACATAAGTCAGCAGAAACCTCGTCGATGGCGGCAAAGGGCCAGGCAGGATGGCCATATGTTTGAATATGAATAATATGCGGGTAAGTAACGAACACAGTGAGATATTGTATGTTTAATTTAGATTTCAGGCGGGTCATCATAGGCATGGCATGGGTAAGGTTACCTAAACAATGATCATATCCATGCCCAAATTAATGATCGGTTGGTAACCGATAACGAGGAATTGTCGCAACTGTCGCGGACCTAAGGGTATAGGCAGGATATACAATTGTGAACTATGGAAAGAATATCGGCTACAGCTATGTCAACAATACGCTGACCAGCGTTTGTTTATCGTAATTGAAGACAGGCTGAGCCGATAGGAGATGAACTGGTTCATGGAATATGAACCAAGGAAATTCAGAATGTGTGGATGCCGTCGGATAGGTTTTCCTTTCAGGTATGATGCTGCAGGGTGCTTACGCACCAAAGTACATCCCCAAAGATCAGACATCTCCTTAACAACCCACATCAAGCCATCGTCATCACATAAACCGTCAACGTCCCAATATACCAACAAAATAGATGACCAGTGGCAAACAGTTGGACACAAAATTACAAATAAGGTGAGGCCACCACCAATTTACATCAAAAATGCAACTAGCATCAAGGAAGTAATCAAGATGCTCGAGAATGCCCTAGGACATCGAAACTTTACCACAAATTCCAAAGGCTCCTCGATCTCGATCATGACAACAACTTTGACGGACCACGACACGGCAGTAAAAAAACTCAGAGAGAAAAAACATGAGTTCTTCACTTTTCAACAAGCCCAGAGTAAACCAAAGACGTTCATCATAAGGCACATTGACCCAGCATGGACGAATGAGGAACTCCTACTCGAAATATCGAGGATCTGCCCGGAACTAAGTATACACAGATTGGACTACTTCCAAACTCCTCATATGAGAGAAAACAATATTCGGAGTTTACGAATCGTACAGATTCCACCGAACGAAGATGTTAGCAGGCTTAAACAAATAAAATATTTGTTTACGCATAAAATTGCGATTGAGGAACCACACAAACAGGACGTTCTCCATTGCAAAAGATGTCAAGGTTCAGGTCACTTAGCAGCTGCGTGCCATTTAAGTGCACGATGCGGGAAATGTGCCGAACAGCATACACCTGGAGAATGCAAGGTAAACCCGCCTGGTACTGAACCAACAACAATTCAAAAAACAAACGCTGATGGATCAACAAGCACAAGTAGCGTGCTGTAACTGCGGAGGCCCTCATCCAGCGAACTTTCCCCAATGTCCCGAAAAGCTGCGAAGCCTCGAGAGACGATCGGCACACACGACAACAAATAAACCAGCACCAACCAAAGGAACTGCAACTAAACCCTCATCACCTCAACCATCTCATCTCGCGGGATCAGGAATATCCTATGCAGAAGTTACGAAAGATTCCCGAAACTCGACTAAACCTCATCAATCCAATTCCAACGTTCTCAACCTGGACATCATGGGTTATATTAGAAGTCTGCATACGCTGCTACCCACCCTGAAACACAGCTCGGAAATAGAAAAAAAAGGTCAGATCTTAGATTTAATAACTTCCCACATTCTTTCCCTTAATGAATAGTTTAACCCTAGTCTCCCTCAACACAGAATCCATATATTCCCACACTCGTAGACAACACCTCCGTTTGTTTGTTGAAAAGTTCTCCCCAGATGTTCTTCTTCTCTCAGAAACTTGGCTTAAATCAAACTCTCGAGTATACATTCCTAATTACACATTTGTGTCCAACCCGCGAACCACTGGCCCTCATGGTGGTACTGGAATTCTAATACACCAGAAATTCCAATTTACTGAAATCAGGTTCACTAACATAACTAATGTCGAATACACGGTAGTTAAACTCTTCTGCAGAAGTAATAAAGTACTGGTTTTGTCGTCTATATACATTCACCCTTCTCGTGAACCTAACTTCCCTAGTGCAGACATTTCTCAAATAATCCAGCAGTCTCTGCCGGCACCTTTCATCACAGGGGGAGACTGGAATGCTCGACATACATCATTTAATGACATCAAGTGCAACAAATATGGCTACCAACTCCTAGATCTCCTCCCACTTCACCCATATGTTTACGCAGACTGTCCATTGCAACCTACTCGAATTTGTAGTACAACCAAATCAACAATCGATTTCTTCCTAAAATCCACAGATATCTATTCATCTAATCCCCCTACAGTGTCCTTTACATTCCCATCCGATCATGGGTCCGTCCACTCCACGGTTCAAATCCCTTCGCTCGAACCACTCTACACAGTGAATCCTATCCCGAATTTTTCCAAAACAAACTGGAAAAAAGTCAATAACGATATTGCTGCCAGTTTTTCAAATTATTCTTTACCGGAATCTTCAAACCTATTCCCTACTGAAATTGACCAGGCAGCTGTAAAAATAGAGCAAATACTGGGAAATGCTCTCTTCAGCCATAGCCCTACGACCGTCCCTCATAACCAGTTAGGAAAATCATTACCCAACCTCCTCACAAAATTATTGCGCATAAAAAAACAACTCCGACGTAAATATACTTTGAGAGAGATCTTTTATTTCGTAATAATATTTTCAAAAAAAAAAAGTCTGTGACCGCACATTTTACAATTCAGAGATTTGATAAGTTATATCTTACAACTGAAACATTATCTTGGATAAAGAAAAGAAAAATATGTATAATTAATAATTAAAAGAATAAATCGAAGGAAAATACGAAAAGAAAAACCTTCATTTAAAAAAAAAAAAAAAAAAAAAAAACATAATAATAATAAAAAAAAACAAAACCAAAAATAAATAATATAAAATGTAAATATTTACATGAAATTATGACAAATTAAGCAAGAAGCTGGGTTATGAGAGGATTTTCAGAACTTTCACAGCTGATGTTAAAGTTATATACTAGTTTACGAATTCTTTCAGAAATCAATTCAACATCCGCCCTTCCGTGGAGACTTAAGGTTGAATAGTGCCAAGGGAGGTCTAGCATCATTTTCAAAACTTTGTTTTGTGATACCTGTAACTTCTTTAAATGGCACCTTGCAGCGTTACCCCATACTGGACACCCATATAACAGTATAGCTTGGAAAATAACTTTATGAATAATAATCTTATTTTCATTTGTGAGTAAAGACTTGCGATTAATAAAAGGGTAAAGCATCTTAATAGCAATACTCATTTTATTAAGAGTACTTTGAATATGTTGTTTAAATGTGAGTCTTGTATCGAGATGAACTCCGAGATACTTTACGGATTGCTCCCATGCAATCGTGGTACCATTTATTTGCAGCTGACTGCTGGGAAGATAGCAAGCTTTTCTCTTTCGGGTAAAAAAGATGGCTTGTGTCTTCCCAACATTTAGCTTGATTTTCCATTTCATATAATATTTTTCAAGTATCTCGATCGCATGCTTTAGATTTGTCTCAACGTTGAGAGAAAATTCATGCGACGCAAATACTGCAGTGTCGTCAGCGAAGATAGCTGATTCACACTGCGGTAGATTTGGAAAATCCGAAGTGTAGATATTGTACAAAGCTGGACCAAGTACTGAGCCTTGGGGGACGCCACAATCAAAAAATATCAATCTAGAAACATCACAATTGACATGAACCTGAAAACATCTATTGGATAAGAAACTCTGGACGACCTTACACAAATACAAAGGAAAGTCGAACTGTATCATTTTATATATTATCCCATTGTGCCATACGGAATCAAAAGCTTTTTCAATGTCTAACAATATCATGCCCGTTGATTGACCACGTGAACGATGGTCTAGAACATGGCTGCAAATTCGTTTAACCTGGTGCGAGGTGCTGTGAAAGCGTCGAAATCCAAATTGGATATCGGGGAAAATATCTTTATCTGAAACAACTTTTAAAATATGTTGTTTCAGGATTTTTTCAAAAACTTTACTTATATTGCTAAGTAAACTAATTGGCCTGTAACTTTCAGGTTTATCTGGGGCTTTTCCAGCCTTAAGGATAGGTACAACCATTGCTTTTTTCCAACATTGAGGAAAGTATTGACATTTAAGGCATGCATTGATTATAAATGTTAAGTATTTAATTCCAATATGAGGCAATTGTTTTAGATAGGCATTCTTAACTTTGTCTAGTCCTCCTATTTTTCGTGTTTGCAAGCACTTGATTACATTTCTTACGTTTTCTTCTTCTACAAATGCATTTAGAGGAGTTAATTCGTTTGTGGTGTCGAATCTTTCGATTCTGTTACCGACAAGTTCATTAGTTTCAAATTCACCCAAATGCTGAGAGACCAAGTGATTTTTTGAAAAACTTGTTCCAAATAGGTTTGCTTGTTCAAAACCTGTAAAAAAAGTAGTAGAAGAATCCTTCAGAAATGGTATTTTACGGTTTTTATTCTTGATTAACTTCACCACATTCCAGAACGGTTTAGCATTTTTATCCATAACGCTCAGTTTTTTGTTCCATTCTCTATTACGATGGATTTGTATCTGGTCAGTAATGCGCTCATTAAAATGGGAAACCATTGATCGAGAAAAGGGCTGACGGTAATTCTGCCAGTTTCTTCGATGAATGTTTCTCACTTTAATAAGCTCTAAGATATGGATTGGAAGTTTTTTAAAAATATCTTTTTTTACTCTTTTGGGAATACTTTCATCAACCGAAGAAATTATAGCTTGTGTAAAGTTTTGTACAATAAGGTCAACATCATCTTTACAAGACACTCTTTCAAGATTTGTAGTACTATTTTGAAGGCTCATTTTAATCTTTGATTTGAATGAATTCCAATTAGCATTCTTCATGTCCAGGAAATATTGAATCTTTCTTTCACCCAACCAAGAAAGGTTACAAAAAACAGGATTATGATCTGAACTGAGAGCACTTAACGAAACGGGTTCTGTTATAAGACCAGGGACATTTGACACAAACAAGTCAAGGACAGAGGGGATGCCACGAGAACCTGCGGGAAAATAAGTTGGACAAGGTGGATAAAAAATATTAATTGCTAGTGCCAATGGAAGGGCAGCCAATATATTGCCCCAAGCATTTGCTCTTACACACCCCCAATCTGTATGCCGGCAGTTAAAATCACCACCTAATAGAAATTCACCATTCATTGTGAATAACTTTTTTAAATCCTGCTTGAGCCATTTTCTTTTAATATCCGACGAAGATCCACCAGGGAAATAAACAGAATAGATTTTTACTGTCTTATGGTTTCTTAACTTAATCATTACACCTACATTCTCCACAAGCCTAGTTGGAATTACAGGTAAAAGCGAATGTTGAATTGACTTCCTGATAAGAATCGCCACTCCCCCACCCCTTTGGTCTACTCTATCAATGCGATAGCAGTTAAAGTCAGATGATGGGAGTCTTATATCAAAATTAAGCCAAGTTTCTGTTACTAGAGCAACATCAACTTTATAGCTATTTAAAAAGTTTAAAAAGTCATGAAATTTATTACGTATGCCTTTAGCATTCCAAGTAATTATTTTTATATGTGTATCTGCCATTTTACTTAACATTATTAGTGTATAAAAACTTTGTGGCTAAATGCGCGATCACATTAAATTGTTCTATTTTCGTTTTACAAACTGATAAATTTGAGATCATTTCCATGCACAAGGAATTTAGTTCTTCGATTGTGAAGAGTGCTGAATTGTTGTTGGGTAAATTATTGTTATTGTTTGATGAAGAAGCGCCGCGTGAGTCATTTTCCCATGCATTAATTGTTGGTGGTAAACTTTGAATTTGCGGGCTTGAATTTGGAAAGCTTTTGCTCGGAGCATTGGTTAGTCCCAGTCGTCGCTGTGGCTGTGGTAGCGTAGGAAAATCACTCATAGAGGCAAACGAAATCGGTTTTTGGCAAGCTTGATGATTTGAAATTTGAGTTGATGCAGCGAAATGAGTTCTTGGATGGATCTTGGATCTTCCAGATGATCTTTCTTTTATTTCTAAGTATTTAGATCTACTGGTGCATGTGACGTCAGTAGCTTTATGATTGCCGTTGCAGTTGGCACATTTATTTACCGAAGCGTTATTACATTCGCTTGTTTTGTGTGAACCAGCGCAAGTAGCACAATATGTTTTTATGTGACAATTTCTCTCACCATGTCCAAACATTTGACAATTAAAGCATTGTGTCACCTTACCTTTGATTTTCCTTTGGAAGTTCCAGCTCACTTGCGTATGAAAAATTGAGCGATAATTTTTTTTAAGTTCACTTAATTTAATTGTTCCATTTTCAAAGTGAATGAGATAAAAAAAGTCAGTAAATTTATCATGTTTTTTTTTCAATTTTTTTAACATCAGAACATTTTAAGCCAAGCGAAATGAGTTCAGCTTTGAGTTCATTAGTTTTTATATCATCCAGTCCATACAAAATAACTTTGAAAGTTTTAGCACTTTTAATATCATGAGAAAAATATTGACAGTTATCCTCTTTTAGTTTTTCTAACACAATATTAAATGATTCAATAGTTCCGAACATTATTTTTATACCAATTGTTAATTTTTTTAATGAATAACTGGATATTTTAAGCTTTTTCATGAGGCTATGCACATATTCTGGTGATTTTTGCAGCACTTTGATTGGTGGCACATACACTTTTCTGATTATTGGCGAATCAGTTTCGTCCATTTCAGAATTATCTGTATCTGGATGGCATTGTAGGGGAGTGAATTTATTACGGTAGGGGTTCTTACCAAGCCCACTTGTTGGATGCATAGTGGAACGAAGTTTTTTATCCGAGGACAAACAATTGTCCCCGGTATCAGGCGATCTATCGCGTTTGGGAATGGTTGTAATGAGAACTCGCGACCGAGATGAACACGTCAAACGCAGTCGAAAGCTCCGGGTGAACTGACGTAAATTTCATATTAGCTACTCACCCTTTATTAAACAACAGATACAGCTTTTGACCACCCTGATATATGGACAACTTAAAAATTTCACCGATCAGACCTACACGTCTACTCTAAACAGTATCAAACCAAACCGTGACCTATTCAAAAATATAAATCGAATAACTGGTCGTAAATTCAAGCCTCGAATTGACTATCTCATCCAACCAACTAACAGTAACATCGCCCAATCGGACACTGATATAGCAAACTGTCTCGCTGAACACTTCTGTAAAACTCATAAACAAAACGATTCCCTCCCAGTCACTAATTTCCACGACACCGTGAATGAATTCATCTCAGGCACACTTGAGCCATCCTTCCCACCATTCATTACTGAATTCAACGAAACCAATAAAGCGTCACATCCCATGGGAACCGACACATTCCTAAGCTTTACAGAATTATCTGAATTGATTACTTCGCGTAACAATAAAAAATCTACAGGCTTGGATAGAATCCCTAACCTTCTATTTAAAAGGCTTCACCCGGAAAACTTATTCCCCATTCTCGTTCTTCTCAACCACATAATAAACGCTTCACATTTCCCAAAATGTTGGAAAACAGCGGTGATAGTCCCTATTAGTAAATCCGGTTCTTCCAACAACCCGACTAACTTCCGTCCCATATCACAGCTAAATTCGCTTAGTAAGGTTTTGGAATGTAAGATATACAAAAATCTTCTCTCATTTGCTAGAGACAACTCCCTTATCCCGAATTCTCAATTTGGCTTTCGTCCACAACACTCAACTTGTCATGCTCTGCTAAAACTGACACATGATGTGACAATGAATCTCCAAAACCAATCCCCTACAATATGCGTTTCTCTCGACATAGCAAAAGCATTCGATTGCGTTTGGGTTGCAGGACTGCTCTATAAGCTACATTCAATGTTCGGATTAAACACCCACACCATAAAACTTCTCGCTTCCTACCTTTCTGATAGAAAGTTCATGGTGAAAATAAATTCAACTCTTTCGACACCATACAGTATAACCGCGGGTGTTCCTCAAGGTTCCATTCTCGGACCATTATTATACCTCCTTTATACTTCAGACACCCCGCAGCCACTGTCACCTAATACAGTAATGCTGAATTATGCCGGTGACACTTTAATTTATTCAAGCAACAAGTTTGTCAAGGAGGCAAGAAACTGTATTAACAGCTATCTCCCGTATCTCTCTGCATATTTTACTAAGTGGAAAATCCGACTCAACCCAGCCAAAACTCAACTCATAGTGTTTAAAGGCAGAAATGCGAATTGTACTAACAACACCATACGCTGCCATAACAAAATCAGAATCAAGTTAAATAACAATATAATTAAACCCTCCAAAACCTTAAAGTACCTGGGAATAACCTTCACCAACAATCTGTCCTTCTCCGCCCACACCAAAAACTCGATTCGCAAAGCCGCAATTCAACTTAATCTCTGCAGAAAAGTGATGTACAAGCCGAATGGTCTCTCTCCCAAAGTTAAATCACTTATCTACAAACAGATAATCAGACCCACTCTCACATATGCATGCCCGATATGGTACCATATCACACCCGCCCAAATGGAGAAGCTACGCATCTTCGAAAAGAAATGCTTCAGACTTATCACTGGCCTCAACCGACATCCCAACTCCCACAAATATTACAACAGTAGTTCGCCCTACTATGCCGCTAATATTGAACGTATAGATCGACGCTTCCTCGAACTGTCCATCAAATTTATCGAAAATCTTCCCAATAGTCCCAACCCGATAATAAATGCGCTCACATCGACTCCGTCAGATAACCGAACTGCCTACCCGAACTGTCTCCACATCAGAACGTTCTTCACCTCTGGCAGGTTGGTTAATAACTCTAATGAGATTGTATACCACAATACAGAACTTTCACCTCCCCAATTTAAATATAGTAATATTCAACCCTTCTCCAATATTTTGCGTTTCAACGAACAAACGGAAAGTAGTTCCTCACCCACATCCCTGACTGACAATATCCTCACTAACCCATTGATCACTATGCTACCCCCTTCCACACCACACTAACTTATTTCAATAATAATTAGGTAACTAGACTAAGTTAAGATAAGTTAAGTTAAGTTAAGCAATTTAGCATAGGTTAAGTAAATAACTATATCCTGGTTTTCTGACCTTTTCCAGGAAGCTCTACTCACTAAAATCATAATCCATAACCAATATGTAACTTTTATCATATTGTTTGAAAAATGTACTAGTAAGTATATGTAAACAATTATAGCTAAGGTATCATAAGTTATCTGTATTGCTTATTGTAAAAATTATTTATGGTCAATAAATACAGAAATGTAAAAAAAAAAAAAAAAAAAAAAAGGGGTCTTCATGTTTGGTGGGTATTGAGTGAAGAATGGAAGGGTAGGAGTAAATTTGTTGTTTTGTTCCATAATTTTATCTATTTCTTTAGAATAATACGCATCGTCGAGGGAATAGTTTACTTGCATCTTGGGGATTTTGTAAGTACTAAATAATTTTCTAGATCTACTTTGGCTTTTAATTGGACTAGGCCTGCTTCTCCTAGTATCATTGTGAAGTTTTTTAAGGTGGGTATAACATAAAATACTAAATTACTACTGAACATATTAATTTGTTTTTTTGCATGAGTTAATGTAGCACCATGCTTTGTATTGACTTTAATAGGGTCTATGGGTATAGATATACCATAGGGGTAATCTGAAGAAACATAATTATTAGTAGCTCCAGTGTCTATAAGCATAGTCACTTGGAGTTCGGGTCTTCCTTTATCCTTGGTTCTTAGAGTCAAACACGGAAGACCATTTATTCGACTAAAAAAGTCCTCTTTTCCTCGTGGTCGTCGTTTTCGCTACCTATCTGTGGGGCATTAGAAATATTATCGTTGTTGTAGATTTTATTCATTTCTTGAGGTCTATTTTTATGATATTGTGACGAATTTTGTCTAAAATTATTATGCCATTTTTGTTGCTGGTTGTTATGGGATTTCATGTCCCGCATAGATTCGTCCACTTCCATTGGTTCGGGCTTTGGTCTGGCATATGTTTCTATGTTGGGTTTGTAGTAACGTTGTTCCTTGTGCCTTTGTGGTGGTTCGATATTCCTTTGGTACCTTTCGTATCTTTTTTGCTGTCCATGATGATGCGAGGTTTGAGGTTTGTAATGATAGCTTTCTCTTAATCCGTATGCCTCTTTGTTAGGCAGGATAGTTCTGGCAATTGCATATGCTTCTTCTAAGGTTTTTGGGTTTTGTGAGAAAAGTACTCCTCTCGTGTATTCACAGTTTAAACCCTGAGCAAAGGCTCTGACGCCTGATTCCATGGCATTGGTATATGATGCGTCACTTTTACTAGTTCCTTGCATTTCTATTGAAATATTCGGTAACCTCAGTTCTTCCTTGCTTGATCTTTAATAAATGTTCCTGTAACACATAAAGTGGTCTTTGGTCGGCATGGGTATAGTCTAATCTATTAATTATGGCATAAAAATTAAGGATTGTATTATGGTTTACTAGAATATCTGCAGCGTCTCCTTGTATCTTTCTTCTTAAGATTTGCAAGCATTTGAAATATTCATTTGTTTGTTGAAATTTCTTTATTTCTTCCATCAGGTTCCAAACTAGATTTCGCCACGCTCTGTATTCTTCTGGTTTGCCATTGAAAACAGGTATGTCTTTGAATATGCTGATATCGATCTGGCTGGAACTTTCCAATTTCCAGGTTATAGGGGTTAATTCTTCGACTGTAACTATTTCTTTGTTTAGTCCCTGCGGTTGCATCTGTATGATGGCATCTCTAGTTTCTTTGTTCTCAGTTATTAATGTTGCCAAGGCTCTGGTTAGATGCTGTATTTGGGTCTGTAATTCAGATATCGAAGCCATTTCTTCACCTTCACTTTCACTTTCTCGGTCCGATTCAGTTGGGCCGGATAGCTTATCGAATGGTTTCCGCTTTCTATTCCGTATCTTCGGAAATTTCATAAAAAATTTTCAGTAGGGTTTCCTCCCGGGGTTTTATTGTGAGTGTATAGAATCTCACTTTCATTTGCTTGCTATGCAGTTTTTTTTTTTTTTGTTTTTTGAAACACAATATCCGTTCTCATGCGGATAATCTCTTCACTATTTGATATCACTGGATACGTTTTTTTTGTTCTACTTACGGTTTCCTGGGATTGAGAGTCCTATGTAACTCCCAATGCAGCTTTCTCTTGTCAAAATGAGTGTTGATATACACGCATCTCTCCGTACGGGTTATTGTTCTTTCCAGGATGTGGTTCCAAATAGATTGTCCTTTTCTGTGGCTGCTGCGACAGCACTTCGGCAGGTGAAGGTGGTTTCGTTTTATTTTTATTGTCCGACAACAATATTTTTGTTTTTTGTTACACGTACGTCTACGTGAGAGTATCCTTTTACTTAGTCCTCACCAAGATATGGTCCGCTCACTGGAGTAGTAGTTTAATACAACTCCTGGCAGGATCGCCAATTAAGTAGTCCGATAGTGGTTTCGTTTTAATAAAAAGATAACTTTATTATTACTTAAACTTAAATTTAGGACTACTTATAAATTGCGGCTATGCCGATCGGTGTCTCTAAGCGGAGTCTGTTACTTAAAAAGAACCATGCTCACCAGCTCAGTATCCCAGCAGAAAAAGGAAGTAGAATCGCTCTACCACCATTATCTGACTGTCGATTCGTTAGGATTATCCGAGGCGACATCTAGTAGTTTGGATGGTGATGCATTTTCGTTAAGTTGTATGGAATTAGACGATTCGTCTTTTGGGTGTCAATAAATGATCACCGCTTGGGTGATTCATATTTTTATATAATTCTATATGTTCTATAGTCCCACAAAGATATGAATAAATGGGGCCTTAACTGGCGCGAGGTCCAAAAGTCCTGCACATGCCACTCTATTTCAGTTGATCTAAAAGAAAAAAATAATATTACCTTCTATTTATGACTTTGAAGAGATCGGATCAGTTGGTCAAGCGTGGAAGGAGAGTGCACAGAACAGGGAACGATGGCGGAGTCGAGTCGGTGAGTTCATGAACTTCCGGGTTCCTATAGGTCAATAAATAGTATAGTAATTATGGTTCCTCGATAGTATAGTGGTTAGTATACCCGCCTGTCACGCGGGAGACGGGGGTTCGATTCCCCGTCGGGGAGCCTCTGGCACAAGACTAACGACCTTGCCCGGAAAAAACAAATCATTATGGAAAATTTAACAAGCCTCAGGACTTTCTAAATAAGGCCAAGACCGGTCCCCGGTTGTAGTGCCAATGATGATCATGTATTTATGACATATACACGGGAAGGATGAACCTATATAATGATAAAAAGATATGAAATTAAAAACTAAGTACTCTCTTTAATAAATCGTTAAAACTTTGTAACATTTTTTCGACATTTTTCATCGCCACAAAATAGTTTATTTACACGAAACCTTTAAAACTCCACACACATCCTTCCGATAATGATATAGAGAAAAGCCTCACAAAGTTACAGCCAAATCGATCAATAAATTTTCGAGTTACATTACGAGCAGTTTTTGAGAATACAGTTTCGAGATAATCGTGTTTAATGTTTCAGTACGATAAAATGGTTAGTTTTAGTGACTTACCGATCAATCACCGATCCTAGGGGTACATAATAGACCTTCTGCTTCCTCGAAATGCTGGTTTTCTTCAAGTTGCTTCTGTTTTCGGGCTGTACTACCTGTTTTTGTCTCGGAAAGACTCCTCCGTTTCTGTCGACATAGCTGCCAATAATTATATCGAGTTTATCCATAACTTTACGAATGGATGTGTGTCGTTTTTTAAATATCCCAGCAGCGATGCTTGCTGCGATTTCAACAATTTTCAAACCAGAATGTGGGTGTTTTGGAGACAACCGCCAAACTGCTGTATTAAAACTTTCGTTATTGTTCTGCGTGTGGCCACCTAAGCATGTTTGGAGAAATCATCTCTATATAAATCTTCATAACTTAGGAGATGCTCTTTTACCTTGTGGCGGTTTCACTAACGCCACTACTTACCTTCCCAATTACCTCCAAAGCTTCCTGTCCTGAAACTACAAGACCCCATTGTTTTTCGCTAATGCAATTGCATTAGCACCTGCAAAAGTTTCCTTCATCACGGATATCTAATGTATAGCCTAAAATACCCTCGGAGAGAATTCTGTACAACATCAAGGCATCCCAGAATTTTCCTGAAAAGAAAACAATTCGGTTACCGTACCAAGTAACCGCCATAAATCCGAAAAAACCTTATCGGCACCCCTGTCTGCCTGATTTTCCTGGTTTATCTGCATATACGGCGGCCTGTAATCCAACCGACAAGCCATCGTCGCTTCTCGCGTTTAGCCACCGAATATCGAATTCTTTAGCATACACAATAAGCAAACAAAGAATTCGATTCTTCCCGCCGACATAGATTCTATACACAATTCCTATTGTGTAAGATTTAAATCATCCATTAGCACCCAATGCTACCCTAATGAGATACAGTTTGTTTACTCAGCTGCACTCTCATCGCATGGTGCCCTTGGTCCATTTTCCATTTGTTTGAATTTCTTTCTACGGTTCGTCTCACCATTAGCTCTCGGTACGAGCAAATAAAGTGATCCCCGCGTAGATAACCACGCCCTCGCTAGGATCTATGACCAGAGATCTTCTCCCATTGGTCACTGGACGAAAGGAAAATTCCATTTCCTTTTCACCACACCACCAAACTCACCCTGAACTGAGGGTTGAATCAAAGTTGGAATTCAACCCTCGATGAGTCGTTTTCCAAACACCGAAAGAGTCGGTCGGGCCGTCGGACTATCCCCCGTACCGTGCGCCGGTACGGTGCGTACACACAAAGTCGCAGCGCGAGTGCAAAGTTTCCCCTTACTAAATTAAATCTTTAAAGTTCACGCCAGTCCTGTTAAACAGTATCCTAAATAAAAATTGTAAAACAAAGACAAGTGTTGTATTTCACTTCAATTGGTGATTTTGTAACAGTTGGCCAGAACCCAAATGTACACAAAAAGGAACAATTAATGGATAAACAGTATCCAAGCGAGAATTGTGAAACAAAGACAAGTGTTGTATTCCACAGAAATTGGTGATTATGTAACAGTAGACCAGGAAGTAAATGTAAATAGAAAACAAGGAACAATTATTCAATTAACAGTATCCAAATACAAATTGTTAAACCACTTGTTCAGTGTTAATTTAGATAAGAAACTATATACCAACATGTAACAAACTATTAAACCTTTTGCTCAGTGTTCATTTAGATAAGAAGCTGTATACCAACGTGTAACAAACTATTAAACCTTTTGTTCAGTGTTCATTTAGATACGAAGCTGTATCATCATCATCATCGGCACTACGACCGGGATCCGGTCTTGGCCTTATTTAACAAATCTCTCCACCGGTCCCGATTTCGAGAGATGTCATCCAGTTTAGCACTCCCAGGCTCTGGGCGTCCTGGTCTACGCCATCCCTCTATCGCAGACAAGGTCTGCCGCGCTGTCTCCTTCCATACATCCTGCCACAAAGGACTTTCCGGGCAGGCTCCTGTTCGCTCATTCGAGCTAGGTGTCCCGCCCACCGGAGTCTACCGAGCTTGATTTTTCTCACAACATTAGCTTCAAGGTAGATTGCGTACAACTCATGGTTGTAGCGTCTCCGGAATCGTCCTCCCTCACATACGGGGCCAACAATTCTCCTTAAGACCTTTTTCTCGAACGCGGCCAAGAGTTCAGAGTGCCTTTTATTAAGCACCTAGGTCTCGGATCCATACATGAGTACTGGTAAGACCATGGTCTTGTACAGTAGTAGCTTGGATGTTCTGGATAAATTTCGGGATTTAAAGAGCCTTGATAGACCATAGTAGGCTTTGTTGGATTTAATCAGCCGTTCGCGTATTTCTTCTTCCATATTGTTATCGGCTGGTACTATTGACCCAAGGTAGTTAAAGGATTGCACTACTTCAAATTCGTGCTCCACTACCCTGATAGTTTGACCAACGTTAGGTCTTCTCTTCGCAGAAGTTGCCACCATGTACTTGGTTTTTCCCTCATTAATGTGCAGTCCCAGTTTTTGTGCCGCCTGCTCGATCTGGGTGAACGATTCCTTTACCGCCGATTCGGTTCTACCGATGATGTCGATGTCATCTGCGTAGGCAAGTATCTGGCTGGACTTGGTGACAATAGTCCCTCTTGTTGTAACGCCAGAGTCACGGATTGCTTTCTCCAACGCCAGGTTGAAGAGAAGGCAGGCCAAACCGTCCCCTTGTCGGAGTCCATTAAAGATGTTTATTGGTTTGGACAGCAATCCCACTATTTTTAATTTTTTTACTTGACTAGTTACGTTGGTCATGGTCGGCCTACAAGTCGCATCAATTTATTTGGAATGCCGTATTGTCTCTTGGCATTATATAGTTCTACCCTGGCTATGCTGTCGTAGGCGGCCTTGAAGTCTATAAACAGATGATACAGCGGAATCTTAAATTCCTGACATTTTTCCATCGCCTGCCTAAGGGTGAATATCTGATCAATTGCTGATTTGCCTGGGATGAAGCCGCACTGATATTGGCCAATGATGGCTTTAGCGTATGGGGATATCCGGTCTTGTAGGATAGTGGAGAGTATCTTATAGGCGGTACTCAGCAATGTTATACCCCTATAGTTGCTGCACAGTGTGATATCTCCCTTCTTATGTATGGGGCAAATTATACCGCGACGCCAATCTTCCGGCATCTCCTCTTGCTCCCATACGTGCACCACGATCTCGTGAATTGCGTGATGTAACGCTGTCCCTCCTTGTTTGATCAGCTCAGCTGGTATGCCATCAGCTCCAGGGGCTTTATTTGATTTTAGCTGTCTAATGGCTTTTAGTGTTTCCTCAATGCTTGGTGGCGGCAGCATTTGGTCTTGATCTTGCATTGGTGGAGCCTCCAATTCTTCTGTGAGCTGATCATTTAGCAATTCATTAAAGTGCAGTTCCCATCGCTCCAGAATGCCTTCAGGATCGGTGATCAGATTACCCTCTTTATCCTTGCAGTAAGTGCAGCGTGGTGTGTACCGCGTCATACTGCGGATTATTTGGTAGAACTTCTGCGCCTGGTGCGGACCTCGCTCTCTACTTTTCTCTATTTCACAGACAAGGTTTTTTTCCCAGGCACTTTTCTTTTGTCTGTGAAGTCTTTTTTCAGATCTTCTGAGCTCTTTGTATTTCTCCCCGCATACTCGCGTCCTATGAGACTGCTGCATTGCCCGGTATGCAGCATTCTTACGTTCAGTCGCTAGTTTGCACTCATCATCAAACCAGTCGTTCCGATCTCTACGACTACTGCCTAAGATGGAGTTGGCAGTACTAATGACAGTATTCTTAAGGCGTGTCCATTTCTCTTCTACGCCCGGTATTCTGGCCCCAGGACTTACTCTCCCTCCGTCGAGCTCTTCGAGGGCGAGTATTAACGCATGACCAAAGGTGTTGCTGGTGTTCTAATTGCGTAAGGCAGCCGTGTTGATTCGAGCCTGATCCGCGGGTGCAATACGTCTCCATAAGGCAATCCGCGCTCGGAAAACTGTACTAACAAGATAGTGATCCGAGTCGACGTTGGCACCTCGGTACGTTCGTACCATCATCAGGCTCGAAGAGTGGCGGCGATCTATCAGCACGTGGTCAATTTGGTTGCGAGTGGCTCCATCAGGTGATACCCAGGTGGCTTTGTGGATATCTTTACGCGGAAACCTGGTACTCGCAACGACCAAGTTTTTCGATGCTGCCAATTCGATGACTCGTAGTCCATTGTCATTAGTGTTCTCATGCAAACTATGGGAACCTGCGTAGTGCCTGAAAACCGGCTCCCGACCTATTTTCGCATTCAAATCCCCAAGAACGATTTTCACATCGTATCTTGGGCAGGCATTGAGGGCCCGTTCGACGTTCTCATAGTATTCTTCTTTTTCGTCGTCAGGGGACTCGTCTGTAGGTCCGTGAACGTTTATGAGGCTTATGTTCTTAAATTTGCCTCGCACGCGAAGAGTGCATACCCTTTCATTTATTGCATTAAAGCCGATGATGGCAGGCTTCAGTTTTTGGCTGAATAGAAAGCCTACCCCGAGCACATGGTGTTTTGCGTGACAGCTGTAATAAATGTGTGGGGGGTTTCTCTATTCTACATGAGAAAAAACCCACAATTCCAACCAACATTTCCTACCTAATTTCGACCGCCTTTCAGCGCGTCAAATCAACCCCATTTCCCCCTACTTAGCTGTTCACCTGCAAAGCATGTTTCCACCAAGGACACATAGCTAAACTCATTGTACCACGCAGACAATGCATAAATGAGTTTAGCTTACCCTTTTTGCCATACGGAAACTCGTGTCCATGTCGATTAGCGACAACCAAATCCAGCCGGACGAAGTTGTCGCATCATTGCAGATCCGCTTGGGAAGTTTATCACCACATTCGATTGAATCACGTGATAATATTTCCCTAGCGTTACTTCGGCTTTTCTCCAGACACTTCATTCGCTGGGGATCAATGTTCCCTTTTTGCAGGTGAATGTCGTCAGCTTAATTTTCCTCTCTTTCTCAGTTCTGTCTTCGTATGGATCAATGTACACTGAACCCACCATACTACCGAATCAGGTCAATGGGTTCCGCTCAGAACTACATTGATTCATGCACATACAACCAAATCCACCACAAGATAATCGTACAGCATGTTTCTGTTCTCTTATTGTCCCGCTCTCTTCGATCATCAGATTACCGATGTAACCTACCACACATCGAAGGACGTGGCAATGAGAGAGCAGAAGTATGTTCTCTTTTGGTTGTATCCAATTTCTTTCCTTTTCAAGTCAGTCGATTAATGTGTGTAATCAAGGGAGGTGGTGTCGCTAATTGCCACCGCGTGTGCATGCTCATGCACACGCTCGTCCGCGGACATCCGAATTTTAGTTGTAGAGTTATGTGTTGTGTGACCGCATCGGAATGTTCTCACTAGTGAATATTTTCAATAAATTAAAACGCTTGCTGGCAGTGCTATCTGTTATCTTTTTTATTGATTACTTTGGTGTCTTAACTCACTTATTCGAATTAGACTTCAATCGTTTATTTATCTATCCACTCGAAGGAGATGTCGTCCAATATGCGCATCGGATTCGGTACAACCAGGGAGTGGACGTGCGTCCCATAAATGTTTACAATTACACATTCCTCAATAAAGATGAACATTAATAGATGCCGCATTTTGAGAGACGAATGGCTATACGACAAACCTGGGGTTACGAGCAACTCTTTTCGGACGTGATTATTCGAACAAATTCTTCTCGCGGATCGATGGGAGATATAAGGAATACGTGCCATACGCTGGCATCATCTAACCCTTATACCCCCACAAATGTCATACTCTTTTCTTTGAAAAACACCACTCCCCGTCCATCTTATTTCTTGTAATGCTGTTATGTCAGCGTTATATTCGGACAGGGCATCGGCTAGCTGCTGTGCAGCTCGAGCTCTGTATAGTGAGCGTATGTTCCATGAAAAAATCCTTAAATCATTTAGCCATTTTCGTTTCCGTGGTCGTCGTCGTGTATACGAAGCTGTATACCAACGTGTAACAAACTATTAAACCTTTCGTTCGGTGTTAATTTCGATAAGAAGCTTTTACCAACTTGTGACAAATAGAGTACACCAAATAAAAATCTAAACTCGTTGAAATAGTGCTTTATTTGTGCGCCTTCGATTAGTTGGTGAACAGTGTTCGACAGAGCTTTTGATCATGACGGGGATAGGACTGAACCAGTGCCTGTGCTGGCACACCTACTCGTACCCCCACAAACTCTTCAGCAAATAAGGAAGTACGATCCCGACTTTTTAGGTCTTCATTCAAAGCGATAGCTTTCTGCGTGCTATTTGCAGCTCTCAGCTCCTGTCGGACAATTTCCATGCTGGGGGTTGCCTTCTGTTGAAAAAATATGATAATAAGTAGCCATAATTTATTTGTTCATGTCTTCAACTATTTATGTGTCTCTGAATACTTAAACCATAATATTTCGTAAGTTTGTTTACAACCTTATCAGTCAGCTTGAATTTTCCTGACAGTTTTTTGTCTTTCCTTACTTTCCAATGCCTGGAGCCCATTCTTTTTTCTACATGGCAAATACACTCACTTTTTACAACAGTCAACTCGTCACCATAAGGATCTAAATCTACAAAGTTTTTGAATCCCCATCACTTATATAATTACCATATTTAACGCAGAACTTTTCCTCCGATGCCGAAAAAATTTCTTTCATCCCATCAACTTCCATTTTTCCCGATGAGCTCTCGTGATTCTTCATGATACTCAAACCATTTACGATATTTTCCGGTATGAGTTCCATTTTTTCAGGATGTACAACTTTGACAATAACTGCTTTTTACAACTAAATCAATTACTTTACCGGAGTAGTAGCCTATGAGCGTTGTAACACCTTACATAGATTTAAATCCATGCTTCTTCCATGTACCCTCACCAAAAACTTTTTCTCCCTTTCCTTGTTCAGAAGTTTTTTCCATCTCTTCTTTAACAGCTTTTTGCGATAAAAATTCAAATGATGATTTAGCAGCTGCATGAATATGTTCAACGATTTTAAAATCTGTTCAAAATATTTTTGCACACAATAAAAATATGTACTCACTGTTGTGCCCCCGGGTTTGGTTCGAAGGGGGGTTTCATACCGCTTTGTATACTTTAGATGAGTAACCTCACGATGCGATTTTGATAAGTGCCGCTTTTTTATTATAACGTACCTACCGGGTGGCTGTTGTGGTGGTTGGTGTTGTAGATGGGCTTTCAGCGAGTATTGTTCGGACGCAATCAAGTATTTTTAGTTTTTAGTTTTAAACCACATTTATTTTCCTAATTCTTTTTACATGTATAATATTAGGGGTAAATGTTAAACCCTTTTCTACAATCACAGTCCTTAAATTAACTTACTGGCTCTATGCGAGCTCTCTAAATTACAATTTACAACTTGATTTTTATTTATGCCTTTCGGTGTACATCTTTTTTTTTTTCTTATATATATATGAAATAGGTCGTATATTAGAGGGATTCCTCGTTTACATCTATATGTATACATTATTATTGTAATTATTATTATTTTTTTTTATTTTTTATTTTTTTATTATTATTATTAAGTATCAAACAAAAACTTCAAAACGAAACGAAAAGGTAAATAAAAAATAAAATAAAATAGGATAGGTACAAAATAAGTAAAAACGGAATGGGGGAAGATGAGCGAGGGGGGGGGGGGGGGGGGGACGTTGCTCTTGAGAGGCATACTATATCTGAGGAAGTGAAGTCCTCTCCTCGTTGAGAAGCCACCACAATTTGGGAGATGTTCGATCTTTGGCTGATTTATCTCTTTCACTAAACGCCGTGCTAAAACGCATGCGGTCTGGGGCATTGGAGATATCACTATCATGGAGAGTTCGTTTGTCCCTGGTCCCACGGAGAGCGTGGTCAATAATCGGGACCCCATGCACGTCTTGGATAAGGCCTTTTTGATCCAAGAAAGGGAACGCTTCTGGGGGAATAAACCCATTCTGGAGCGTATTCTCCAGATACATATCTTTGGGATAGAATGCTCCCGAGATAAGATTATTGTCACTGCACATTGCCCTTCCTGTGTGACCACGAATAATTTTAATTATGAAATTGTCTATCCTATTTAACGCTGATTTGTTATACAGGATTTTGTTGGGATAGAATTTTTTGTATTGCGACTCTGGTGTTCTATAAAGTCCGAGCCAGGAACGCGAACACTGCCGTTCGAACACACGAAACTTCTCCATATAAAGTGGAGATATATTATACCATACTGGGTAGCCATAAACCAAAACTGGTCGGATGAATGTCGAGTACGAAATTGTTTTGATTCTGGGGTAAAGAAGACTACTCCGAAATAGACTTCTTGTCATAGAATATGCGCTTTTAGCCGCGGAGAGGGACGCTGCTATGTGGTTGTCAAAATATAAATACTGGTCTAGCCAGATACCAAGGTTACTAAACTACAGTTTTCACTTGCAGTGGCAGGTTATTGTTACCTACAATAGAAAAGTGTTTCCAGTTGTATTTTGTATCCCTCGAGGCCCTGGATAGGGGCGTTCTGAAAAGGATAGTCTCGGTCTTCTGGAAATTAATCTTTAATTTCCAGTCGTCGCAAAATTGTTTTATTTTGTTGAAGTCATTTTGGAGGTGCCTATTGATGACGTCTATTTTTCCTCCTGTTCTGTACACCACTGTCATCGGCGTACGCAATGGCGTTTTCGAGAGAACTCACTAGATCACTAGTGTAAATATTGAATAGAATGGGAGAATTCACAGCTCCCTGCTGTAACTCATTTTTAATTTGGAAGGTCTTGTTGGAGAGTATGTCCCCGCATTTCACCACAAAATGTTTGTCCATTATCATATCATAAATAATGTATAGCAGATATTGCGGCATACCCAGGTTTGTTAACTTATAGACAAGTCCTTCTTACCATACGGTGTCGAAAGCCTTTTCAAAGTCAACCAAGCAGGCGCCTGTACATTGTCGCTTTGCCTTGTTCCACTGTATATCGGAAACAAGTTTCGTCGCTGCATGAACTGTATCATGTCGCGCTCGAAAGCCAAACTGGTTGTTGGGGATGATATCGTTTTCATCACACCAACCTATGAGTGCTTTGTTTATAATTTTTTCGAAGACCTTGCTGATGTTGGGAAGCAGGCTGATCGAGCGCAGATTAGCTGGATTGCTCTTATCCTTACCCTTTTTGGGGATAGGGTGGACTACTGCAGTCTTCCAATGGGTTGGATAGTGTGCATTGTTTAGAGCGTTGTTAAACAAAGTAGTGTATATGTTCACTACTTCGCGAGGCAAATGCCTTAGAACCACATTTGGAATGCTATCTATTCCAGATGATTTCTTATTTTTTATTGAGCTAAGTATGTTTCTAAGTTCATCCTTGCGCACAAACATATTTGTATTTTCATTTCTGACGGGAGAATCCGCCCTATTATTTTCGCCGAATGTGATGAAATTATGGTTTTCGGATCGCCAGTTGTGAAGTTGATTGCGCAGCGAGCAATGTCTTTGACGGGCATTGCTTTCAATTTCAGTGTTAGAATGAACTGATTCGTTAACTCTGTACACTGCTTCGAAACAGGCTCCAATTGAATTCGCTTTCTTTTGCGGATCTTCGACTACTATTACTTCATCATTGGAGCTGATGTGCTCTAAGGTGAGTCCTGCGTTCAGCATTATCTGACAATTCTCGGGAGTCCGTGGAATTCGGAGACAGGGAATGTCATTGTGATCTTTTCTTCGACATATTTTCTTGATTTGTGAAAACATGTTCGGTCCGTTTGCTTGGACAGCTCGAATTCTGTTGCTCCACTCCTCATTTATTACTGCTCGGTAATTATCCCGGATCAGTTTTTGAAGATTTTTAATCAAGGACTTGATTGTTTTGATTTCATTGCTATTTGGGTCACTGAACTGCCTATAGCACAATTTCAGCTTTGAGAGCAGGGTGCTCTTTTGCCTATACAAAGCATCGATAGTTGCATTTCTGTATCGGTGGGTATAGCCATCCATATGAGCTACTTTGGGGATGGAACGATTCATTGTGTTAGTAACAATATCGTTCATAGTTAGGAGGTAATGATCGATTTCATCATTACGAAGGTTTCTATTAGTCGGTGGGTCTATGCCAATGTTGCGTATTTCTCTTTTTACTATGCGATCGAAACGCGACCAATGTGCTTTTCGGAAATCGAAAGAGTGTACCTGGTCGTACTGCTCAAGTAGATGGTACTCGTTTGGCACGTGTATTACGGCTCCAAGTCCGTAATGATCGCTATCGTACTCAATTGTGCGAAGACAATTTCGAGTAGTTACCTCGGTATCTGGTAACTGAATTCGATCATCTGTCATAAGTAAATCCAGGAAGGAGTTACCTCTTGGATAAGACGGTGTACTTGTAGCGTACAATTCGAGTTTATGCTCGATCGCATTTGTTTGCCATCAATCAAACAAGGCATTGCCTCTGGTGTTCGAGGTCAGATTGCCCCAGGCACTGTGCTTGGCGTTAAAATCACCTGCCATTAAAAAGTAATTGTTTTCCAAATCTAACTTGAGACTTCGGAAAAGCGTATCGATTTCACTGATAAATTGGATACCTTGAACAGATTCAGGAGCGTAAGCAGCGACTATATATAGATGCCTTTGACTTTTTAGCGGAATGTCTATAATGCATGCGTCTAGCACCTGGAATTTGTGTACTTCCGTGCTGTAAACGACCTTATGGTGAAGACCTTTCTTAACTAAGATAGCGACCCCACCCCCTCGAGTAGAGTGTGGTCGATCTCGTCTAATTATGTTATAATTTTTGTAGCCCATTTTGTGCCTTTGGTTTAGCTTAGTTTCGCTAGCCAAGACCACATCTGGGCATTCGACTTGGAGCAGATTGCCTAAATTATCCCTTCTTTCGATGTGGATTAGTGAATTTACATTCACAGCTATAATTTTTAAGTTAAGTTCAGACGGAGGGTTGACGATTTTGATGTGGAGAGTTATTTGAGAACAGGGTTGAATAGAGAGTATCTATTCGTGCTCTTTGTTCAGTCAGTGTTCTTTGAAATTCGGCAAATTGTCCTTGCATGGTTAATAACATTGTTATTATTTCTGAATGTGCCTCTGGTGCGGGCATTTTCCCATTACTATATGTATGTTCCATGGATGCTGGTTGCTTAGGAGCACGGGCCATTTGTGCATATGACAAATTGAAATTGTTGCAAGAATGTGTTTTCATTTTTTTCTCTTCTTCAACTTGTTTCTTTTTGGATTCCAATTTTAATTTCATTTGTTGAAATTTAGGACATCCTCTAAAATTAGCAGTGTGACCTGTATTTTTACAGAGGACACAGGACAGTGTTTTCCTATCTGGAAGGTGTTCCTTGCCCAAGGGGCATTCACCAATGATATGGTCGGAGAGGCACTTTACGCACCTGAATTGCATGCGGCAGTTTGATGCCGCGTGCCCGAAGCGTTGACAACGCATACACTGCAATACGCGATCGATTTTTCTAATTTTTTCCCAACCTATTGTTTGGTGGTTGAGGTGTTTGATGTATCGGAGAGCATCAACTTTACTGTTGGGACTCAGTGATACAATAAAGAAAGGCAATTTGCAATTGCGTTTTCTGGAGTTGGCGGTAGAGAAGGGTTTCACACCTGTAAATTTTAAATTGTCGGTTTCGACATTTTTTAATTCCTCTAATACCTCCTCAGGGGAAAAACATGGATCAACGCCTTTTAGGAGCATGGAGATTATTTTCTCCGATTTCGGCGTGTACTCGCTTTTTGCCCTACCCAAAGCAGTCATTACTTTGCGATAACCTTCAATATCATCGCACATTAATTTTATTTTAGAATCATTACTTTTTTTTTGTTTTGAAATTTTTGCAAGTTAACTCACCTAATTTTATAACGTCCTTTGTTTCCATGGACGAAAGTATTATAGGCGGTTTTCCTTTTTGTTGGTTACGATGTGCTGGTTTGTTTGCTGCTTCTGCATCTCCTTTGTTTGCTTCCTGATGTTGTTCCTGATTTTTCCGTTGTGCTGTTGTATTTTCTTGGCTTTGTTGTTGCTGCACCAGGTCTTTTAATTTGAGGATTGCTTCTCTTTGTTTATTGAGTTCCTCTTTTTTTGTGTCAATATCCGCAAGGAGTTTTTCTAATTCCGCCGGATCTGTTGCAGTACCTGTGATATTGTTTTCTTCCTCAGCAGGTAATTCGATTTCACTTGGGTCAAGGTCAACCAATTCGTTGCGCCTGTGTATTCGTTTTTCTTTCCTTTCGTAGTTTTTTCGCCGTCTGAATTTGGCTTGTGCCGCTTTGTTATAATACTCGGCTGTCGCTCGAGTCGGCTCCGTGTCATCGCTTTCAGGTCTGCCTGGCCCCTTTTCATGAAAGGCGAGGAGCTCTTTAGCACTTTGTTTGTTTCCATAATTTTTTATTTTTTTATATTTTTTAAACAACCGCTCTCAGTGGCGGCCACACTGTGTAATCCACACTTGCTCACTTACACTCGCGCGACGAATTTATTTATTTATTATTATTATTTTTTTTCCTTTCTTTTGCTTTCTCCTGTTGTCAGGTATACGTCTTATCTCTTTGACGTGTTGGTAACGACTGACGCAATCAAGTATTTTACACTCTTGATTTTCAATAAAACTTCGAATTAATTCGTTTTTGTTTTGTTTCATGTATTTCTTAAAATTGTTAGTTAATGTTTTTAACGGCTTGGACAAAATATATTATTTTACACTTATTATATTATTCCTCTTATACCGATTTCGGTTGTAATTTATCTGTTAATTTTAATTGTTTCTTTTATTTTTATGTATTTAAGTATGGAATGGAAATATAATTTTTTGAACACCACAAGACAACGAGAGCTGGCGAATTTTTAAATCACACAAACTAACTTTCAATTAACAACCTCGCACAACGATTTCAAATCTTTTTAATACGTAACAATTCAATCCGGTGCACATGTCCATGAGATTTCACATTTATTCCTTCTCTTGCAACACACAACAGTCTCACCACTAACACTATTCTTTGATTCACTTTGTAACCAGTATTAATAAAAGGTCCAAAATTAATTTCTTTATCACCACATGGACACGTAACGATTATTTTAAAACCTAGACATCTAGTTCCTTACTCTTTAAAACTCTTTTTTTTTGTACGTAGAACAATTAAAAATTTCTGATAAGGCAGTAAAAACAGTGAAAAACTCAAGAATTCAGTACTCATGTAAAGGATTTGTACGAATATCTTCACTGCTGGTAGTCTTTTTTTTTTTTTGACTCGCTCTTGTACTCGGCCCGAAACTCTCTCTGTCTTTATTAGTAAATTGATTATCTTGATAGTATATATTTTCGAGCGGTATAACCTCGCATTCCTCTCGAATAGTTTGGCATTTCACTTGAAGAAATTCAACGATACCCTACAATCTTTGTAACTCCACTAACTCTAAGTTACGGACAACGTGCGTTTTCTAACTCAGAATCCCACGTATCCAGATATCATCATCATCATCGGCACTACAACCGGGATCCGGTCTTGGCCTTATTTAGCAAGTCTCTCCACCGCTATTCGGTCCATATCCGAGACTTGGTAAATTGTCCATAATAATTTGTTTTTCCGGGCAAGGTTATTGCCTTGCACCAAATCCATATATATGTTATATATATACATTATTTATTTATTTATTTACACAAACGCGCGAGTTACGGTGCCACCGGGCATCCCGTCAGCCCTTAATACCCCCCACACCTAAGTTCCACCCACTGAATATGCTAAAACAGCAAATTCACCTGTCAAGGTTATTTTCCCACAGTTCCTTGACTACGATGCAACATCAGCAACGCACCGGAAAAGTGATTGGTGACCTTAGATCTAAGAACTCGGTATGGAATTTGCAAAAGTGACAAATTGTAGATTCAGCGTCTACCGAATTCCCGATCCTTTGTTTAAAAGCGTGAGAGTCACTTTTGCAATTCAATACCTAGGTGTAATGTACAGGTAGGATAGGAGATGGATTTGAGTTGGATTTGGATCATCACCGCGTCGAGATTGTCAAACGAGAATATTTGAAACTATCAAACAGTAAATATAAATGACATAGTATTTTAAAAAATTGGAAAATAGGCAATACTTTCAAAGTTCTGTGGTTATTATTCTGTTTTTATCTTGGTCTCTCCTTGGGTTTGTTGATAAAAACACACCTCTTGTTCGTTTCTTAGTTTATTTACCATACTTAGTTTAATTCGAAGCTCTTACTCACTTAGTTAATTACAAAACATCATCATCATCATCGGCACTACAACCGGGGACCGGTCTTGGCCTTATTTAGCAAGTTCTAAGGCTTGTTAAATTTTCCATAATGATTTATTTTTTCTGGGCAAGGTCATTAGTCTTGCGCCATTTTACAAAACATAGGTTGCAGTAAATTACTGAAGTTCCTTCACACTTAATTTAATTATAAAACATAGGTTGCCGTAAATTACTGAAGTTCCTTCGCACTCAATTCAATTATAAAGCATAGGTTGCATTACATTACTGAAGTTCCTTCACACTTAATTTAATTATAACACATAGGTTGCAGTAAATTACTGAAGTTCTCACACACTTAGTTAATTACAAAACATAGGTTGCAGTAAATTACTGAAGTTCCTTCGCACTCAATTCAATTATTAAACATAGGCCACTGCACACCACTGATGGTACACAACAGACGGATACTAAATACTCCTTGCCGGACTCGCAATTTCAGACTTGACATCTCTTGGGCCGCCCCACGAGAGATGTGTATTTTAACGTGAGGGCGCAACCTACCCTCACGGAATCTAATTCGCGATTACCAAGTTCCTCGAGGCGATGGAATACCACACATTCGATCATCGCCTCGATGACCATATATGGTAAAGTATCCCTTTTGCTTTTATTCAACACAAAAAGGGGTTGAAATGCACACACGATGATTGCTTTTGCTGTTCATCGTGTGTGTCCGCAAGTACACAGACACAGCATAGAATCCATTCAAAGCTCGCAGCAGGTGCGAGTAACTCAGCTAAAACAGGGGTTGAAATGCTTAGACGATCGACGTGTGCGTAAAGCATTATTGCCGATCGCGTACATCACTCTTCCATAAAAGGATATGTTCCTCCGACCATCATGGTGTGGAACTTCACGCTGCTTGGGCGCGCTTTGCTGGCGTCCTCTGGTATAACTCGCCATGCGCGTGTGTGCGAAAAAGTTTTCGTCTTATGCGCATGGGTAATGTCAGGGAATTATGTCGACCACCTGATGCTGTATCGAGCCGTGTTTCAGGGGCATTTCGTTGGTGCCAACAGATTCGCTTGTCGGTCGGGTGGTCGATCGATAGACGACCACAAAAAGGAAGAAATATCTCCTGTGGTATGTGATAGACACATTAGGAGGTATTTCTTTGATACTTGTTGGGCAATGTTGATTGCTGTATGTGCAACCGTATTGCCTATTAGCAACGTGGTGCGTTTCGCACGGCTATGCCCCTGTGGTGAATGTCCGTTGTTGCTGATGTATTTTTCATGTCAGCAGACATTATATTTCACAGGTTTTTCTGTGGTTATGGTTTGACTACGGCAGGTAAGTACATGCTTTTTTATGACGTAGGACGCGCGTGGAAACGGTTACCTGGTGGGAAATGAGCAGGTAAGTAGTGGCGTTCGAGAGAACCGCCACAGTTCATTACTAATAAAGAAGAATTGAAACCAAGTTCGATTACTAATAAAGAAAAATTGTAATGTTTATTATACGTGTGGTTTTTTTTTTGCCCTCACCGGACGTAAGACACGTAACTGGCGCAGTCGGGAAAACCTAGCCGGTCGACGAGAAGGAAGAAACTTTTGTGAAACAGTAGTGCTCTGAAAAGCCCTACCACCCCCTTCCCCCACACATACATCCAAATGTCATAATCCTTAACTGATATTCAAAAAACAATCATCTAAATTGAAAATTCGCGATAAATGAATCAAATGTTCGTTTATCGCCCTTGCACCCAACTCCCCATAACCGAGATTTTGGTTTGAATTCGTTCTCTTCGAGATACAAAATCTCGATTTGGTTTCATTTATAAGGGTGATGAATTTCAGATTCGAAGATCAGGGTCATTTCAAACACAAGTCAACAGTGAGAGCTGATAGAAGATACAACATAGATTGCGTATATAGTCATCATAGCATTGATACAAGCCATTTTCAGTCTAAATTTTTTACAATACAGACGTGTTAATTAAATTTGAATTTAAAAAAAAAATAAAAATTTAAAATTTAAATAAAAAAATAAATAAATAAATAAATAAAAAAAAAAATAAAAAAAAACGAAAAAAAACAATCGTTTTGCCTGTGAAACTTCGTGAGTGTGAAGGTGACGCAGAACGTGGAGAGTGGTTTGAACATTTTATAATTTAATTTATATTTTATTATTTGTTTTAATTTTATTTATTAATTAACTATCCTTAATTAATTATTTTCATTCCCCAATATAGGTTGATTAGGTTTGTTTGTTCCTTTTCTTGATTTTTGTTTGTTCCCCTTTATTCCCCTTGCTTTCCACGCTTTTCTTCTTTCTTTTTCGTGCTCGATGTTTACCCACTCGCCATAGATGGACACCTGCTCTTCTCGTGGTGTGGGCCGTCAGCCCGATCAGGGCACAATGGCTCTCATAAAGAGATTAAAGGAGGGCCTCGGGGCTCTCAATGCTGAGAACGCTGTCCTGAAAAGTAGATTATCGCGACTAGAAGCCACTCCACCCGCATTGCCGTCCAGTACCAGTTCGGAAGCTTCTGATTCGGAATCAGAGCTCGAGCCCGAGTTAGAGATTGTCACTGCCAATTCTGACGACTCAATGGGCCGCGGTGACTCGCGTACCCCTACCCCAAACTCATCTAGGGCACCAAAGCGGAAAACACCACTCCCAACAATAAGCTGCGAAGGAGGACCCTCAAATAAGCGTGTCGCTACCGGCTGCCCGCCAACACCACCCCCACCATCATCATCATCTGTCCCCAAAAGGTTTTCGAACCCCGCGATAACTAAAAATTACTTGAAAATCGTGCCTCCGCAGGAGCCTTGCCCTTCGAGGACAACACCGGTGGTTAATCCAAAACCAGAGGCCACTTGTGTTCCCAACACTATCTAGCCAGAGGGCGGGGTCCGTCCACCTGTCTCTAAGAAGAAGCAGCAACCCGGGATCTTTGCACGAGACCTCAATTTAAAAAATTTCGTCGGTGACATGAACCGACTAGGGATTTCCAACTTCAAGGCAAAGACCTTAAGCCCATCCCTAAACAAAATAATGACCTACGATAGGGAAACCTACCACAACGTTAACGACAACCTCAAGGCCAAGGAGGTGAATTATTACACCTTCACTCCGGCCGACGAAAAGTCGAGGACAATCCTCTTAAAACTCCTCTCGTTCATTTCTGGGGAAATGTTCTCTTTAGTGACGAGAGCGAATTTGAGATTTTTGGTTCAATAAAACCACGAAAAATATGGAGAACGAAAAAAACTGAATTTGAACAAAAAAATTTAAATTCAACAATTAAGCACGGAGGCGGTTCGGTAATGGTCTGGGGGTGTATGGCGTCATCTGGAGTTGGGAACCTCGTCTTTATTGACAGTACAATGAGAAAAGAAGATTATATTAATATTTTAAGAGACAATTTGCCAAGTAGTGTTGCGAAACTGGGTTTAAGTGATTCAAGGGTCTTCCAACAAGACAACGACCCCAAGCACACATCGAAAATAGTCAAGGAATGGTGACTTTACCGTACACCTAAGCAACTGGATCACCCTCCGCAATCCCCAGACTTAAACCCCATCGAGCATTTGTGGGAGTATCTGGATAAGCAGATCCGAAAGAGGAACATTTCAGACAGAGAGTTTCTAAAGTCAATTCTAGTTGAAGAGTGGCAAAAAATCCCAACCGAGCAAGCAACTTTCGATGGAAATGAACTCAATAACACTTTTAATCAATTAGTTATGAGTTGTAAAGAAAACAAAATAAATTTAACGGTTGTTTTCCCGATAAGCGGAAAGTTGCAAAGTATGTGTGGCAAGTTGTACACTTTTTTTTGACGCTTAAAAACTGAACTATTTTTTTACATTTTTTTATTGTATTTTTACTTCATTATTTTCTGTTAAGTTTTATATGGCAATTCATTGAAAATAAACTACTTTAAAAAATAACATAAGTATTTTACTAAAAGATCGAACCCCCTTGCTTTAACAGGGTTGTAAAAATGCAGTTCAATGCTGTACACTTTCTTTTGACGCTCACTGTAGATTCCATAATACGGAGAAAGTCGCTTCCAATCTTGCATCAGCAAGTTGTCTTCGAGGTATTTCATAACAGAGAAATGCCTCAATCCAGACGTTGCCAACGTTTCGGGCATGTGCCCCGAAACTGCAACATGAGTCGCCGTTGCGTTCGTTGCGGAAAATCCCACGATATTGGCAAGTGCGAACTACCGCTAGCAAAATACGATCCCGCAACAAATGTGCAGGATGAAATAACACTGCCAACTTGGTGCAACTGCGGCAACAAAGGACATCCGGCTAGTTACAGGAATTGTCCTAAATATAAAGAAATTATACAAAGATCCAAGGAGACTCGAGCTAAGCAAACAGCCAAGTCAGACTTCGGAAAACAGGCCACACAAAACCTCATCCAAAATGGATTAACATTTGCCGAGATGCTTAGGGGACAGCAGGCAAAGAATATAAAAGCTCTCCCAACTCCTCCCCCTCAAAAACATATTCAATTCCCTAAGCGAGCCGCGGTAAAGGCCAACACGACGCCTCAAATTCAAGCGGCGGTGCAAAAGCCTTTGAGGGGGCAATCTTCTATGCTCGAGAAACTACTTAGTTTCTCCCGCTTGATTGAAGGTATTCGACCCCGATATGAGAAACTATCAACCGAGGCTGAGAGGGAGGCACTCCTTTTCACTGCATATGCAAGACATACCCTCCACAATGGATTCCAAAATTAAAGTTATCCTCATAAATGTCAACTCCCTTGTTTCGCTTTCCAAGCGTATGATAGTCTCTGACTTCATAAAGGATAACCGGGCGGACGTGGTACTTGTAACCGAAACTAGGTTGCATCCATGTCACCGTCCCGTATTCCCAAACTTCTCCATGATTCGAAGAGATCGAACCCTCACTGCCGGTCCCACCATCAACGGAGGTGGCACTTGTATACTGGTTAATAGCGGACTTCGCCATGAAGCTATTGACCTCCCACACCTACAGTCCATAGAGGTGTCTGGAGTTGAACTGCATCTGGCTAGTAATGGTAGAGTGAATATATACTCCGTATACCACTCGCATAAAACCAATAATGGCCCAATTAATCCCGAAGATATCGGCAAACTAATAAGGACCTCGGGGCATACACCCTTCATCATAAGCGGCGATTTTAACTCCAGACATCCCCACTGGAACAACTCTGTCTCTTGCCCAAATGACACAAAACTGTATCAATGGTACACCGAAAACACTTATGCCCTAACTTCGAAATAGTCGGCCCTACGGTTGGTACTCGCGGTAACTCAATTCTGGACATATTTTTTGTGTCCAAAGACTTACTTCCACAAATCACTCCTCCTCAAGTTTCAGCGGGTGTATCCGACCACAACGCTGTGACCACATTCATTCGCGGCTATCGAGCATCCCGGGCTCATATCAGATACATACCCGATTATGGGCGGACAAATTGGGACAACGTCAATATTACACTGAACGATAAACTCCACCAATACTCTCTTCCCACTGACAGGAACCTAACGAGGGTTGAGATAGACAACGCTGCAAAACGACTTCACGAGATTCTAGCTGAAACCTCTGAGACTCATGTCCCGAAGTACAAAACTTGAAAAGACTTGCGGCGATTCCGCCAAACCCCACGGTTCGCTTTCCTAAAAAACCCCCATAACTTCCACCAGTCTGTATCAACTTTCTGCTAATGCAATCGCATTAAGCACCTGTAAAAGCTTCACAGTTCACAGTACAATGACTTGACGTAGCCCTAAAGAAAATAGTCAAGAGGCGTTAAATCGCACGAACGAAGCGGCCAACCGATGGCCCATTTCTTGAGATAACACGCCGATCAAACTTACTCTTCAATAAATCGATTGTATCGTGTGCTGTGTGGCTCGTGGCACCGTCCTGTTGAAACCACATGTCGCCAAGTCCATATCTTCCAATTCGGGCCAAAAATAATCGGTAATCATGGCGCGATAACGATGGCCATTCACAGTAACGTGACGATCGTTATCGTCGACGAAAAATATGGCCCAATGATGCCGCCGGCATGTAAACCGCACCAAATAGTTATTTTTTGTGGATGAAGTGGTGATTCATGAAGCACATGTGGATTTCCCCCGACCAATAACGCATGTTTTGTTTATTGACGAACCCATTGAGCCAAAAATGAGCTTCGTCACTGAAGATGATTTTGCGATGAAATTCACCATCTTGGCGCATCTTTTCCAGAGCCCAATCGGAGAACGTACGTCGCTTCAAATGGTCCATCGGCTTCAATTCTTGAGTCGGCTTGATCTTGTATGGGTGTAAACCAAGATCCCTATGCAAAATTCCCCATAAAGTGGTCTGGACGATGCCCAATTCTTGAGAATGCCGTGGAATTGACTGATTTGGATAGTTTGCCAACCCGTTGTCTCACTGGCACGGCAACATCACACAACGAATATGTAGACTCAAATGTTTGCACTAAACTTGTTATTGCCTGTCTACTAGGGCCAGAATTACGACCGGAAATTGGAGTTAACGCTCTTAAATTTGCGGTCACCGACTCCAAATTTCGGTAGTAAATTTTTATAATTTGCAGACGTTGTTCATTCGTGTGCTTAACCATGATGAAAATGTTGAGTTTACTGAATAAATTGACAGTGACAGTTCGATGATTAGTGAAAAGGTGCGTTCAAGTCCCTATTGAACCCGATAGAAGTCCTGCGTCTCTTACTGAAGTTGTAGGCACTGTTGACGTAGACGACGAACATCCTTTGGCCATAAGGGACGACAGCGGCTCCGACAACTTCCTCTTTTCGTAACGGGAAAGAAGTATTTTCAGCTGCAGTATAGATTTGGCGACGTAAAGTATTGATGTGCTTGATGACGTATCCCCAATACCTTCGATGATAAACTGGAGTAATTCTGCCTCGTCGATGTATCTATGCGAGGCGATTTCCTGCATGGATAGGACATAACGTAGCAGAGACTCCTTTTTTAGTGGTGATCGACGACTCAACTTGTGGTAGACTTCTCGGCGGGCCGGTTTTTGGTCGAATTCCTTCAGCAATATCTCTTTAAGAGAATCCCAGCAATTAATGCGAACGGTTCTCAAAAGTACCTTGGCATTCCTGTCAAAAGTCGACGTGCACAGAGGTATTTGGTGTGACCATCGCAACAAAACGTCTGGGGCACATCCTCGTAGTCTGCTACCCACTTACGAATGCTATAATTGTCGTCGCCGGCGAACAAAGGGACTGCATTCTTAATGTCGTTGAAGTCCAGCTTTTTTGTAGTCACTGGAATCGGCTTGCAGCTCCCTCTGCGATTCCCGAATGCGTTACCTTCGCCCCAGTCCAGCGAGTTCTCGTTCCTCAGCATCATCAGAAATGGTCCCAGAAGTTGCGTCAGAAGTTGATCGTCCGCCAGCCATCTGCTGAGCAGCTAGGTCAGAAGTCGGTGCACTGTCGGAAGCGAGCGCTTTGCCAGAAGTAGGGGCTCCACCCGAAGTGGACGCTCCGTCAGAAGAGAGTGCTCCGCCAGAAGTTGTAAACACACCTGAAGTTCCGGAAATTTCTTCGCCTGTATTTTCAAGCTCAGAATGACCAAACGCTTCCTTGTATATTGTCCGGATCCGGCCAATCGTGGCTGTGGTCGGTACATCTATCCATTCCTCGTGCAGGGCTTCCGTCATCTTGTTCTTCCCGGGGCTATCGGACACCATTTTGATCGGTGATTAATCCGATTATGTTTGATAATCCGCCGAAATTTTATTACTTACTTTGTGGTAAACCCTACACCTGATGTTTTAAGAATTATATTTTTATTGAAATTAACGGCATTCACAATTTTAATTTCTTTCTTACGTTCAGCCGCCGTGACTGCTCGAACAAGAAGAAGGTAAGGAACCGGACGTCCATCCATTATCGTCCTTTTGTACTAGATCAGTCACAATGGGTTTACATTAATGATGGGCTTACAGTGTAAGGTCTAGCGATAAGTTATGTGTACAATTTTTTATTTTTATACTACAACTTATTATTATTTTACTTATTATTATTTAGCTTCAAGCAAAGGGCCCGCTGTTCCGTAGTAAGGCTGCAGCTCCTTGCTTGGCTACCTAACTCTCGAATTAAGCCGTTGCAACCACTTTTTGTACATCCAAAGTATGGGTGCAGAAACCCAAACGCTGCATTTACACTTGGACTTCGAGCCGAACGTATGACACATATTGAATCCAATTGCGAGTCATCCGCACCTCTTAATTATCATCACCACTTAATTGTGCCACGTAAGGTGCAGCGGCGTTGGCTTATACAATTATATTGCTCAATTGATTTTCGCGTTCGGTCGAACCAATTAAAGTACAATGGCCTACGTTCAAGCCATTCGTATCGTTTTATTAATTTGCGTTTCGTCGCTAAGTCGGGCTTTTCGCAGAAGTCACCACCTTAACGGAAGCTCCGTTGAATGGTACAACAATTGCCTTTGAAGGACCCGGCAGTGTCGTATGGCAGGCGTGACACTTGTTATCAGATATGAAGCAAAAAATGCATTCGTAATATGAGACCAAGCGAAAATGCTCCATGCCAGGTGTAGTGCTCGTTTTTTGAATATGAAGCAAAAAATGCAAATGGTGCTTGGCAAGTGAGAATGGGTCACGGGTGGACAATTAACGAGGGCATTCGAACGAATATTATGAGTATCGTAACGTGTGCGATATGAGCATTAATTGTATTATGTTGTAGTGTAACAACATATCCATGAAATGACCATAAACAATAATCTCAAATGAATCAATTGCCCTTGTCACAATTGGCACTTCTCAAGTAATCAGCATTCGTTGTTTACAATAAATTCAAGGTCAATTCATTTCATTGAGTAAAACAAACGAATTGCTCCGGTTACGATTTGAAAGAATCATATTACGATCGTTTGCACATTTGCCACTAGCAAATGATTCACGAATTAATTGGGTCAAATCATGTCATTGTTCTTTCGCTATGCGCTAAGCTGGTGATAGGAAATTAAGTAGCATAGTAAGCAGAATTGTATGAGTGAAGTTTCAATTAAGCATCGAATAGCTTGTTAAGCAATATTTGTATGAGTGAATTATGAAACTTGTAAATAGTCGAGTGATTGATTGGGAGTATAAATACCCCAGCATTTTGCAGAATAAATTAATCAAAAACCAAATCGTGTATTTGATTCAATAACTGCGGCACTCTACGCCATCCAATTTCAGCGAGCTGCGCTTAAACAGCAAAATTAGGGAACTCAAGTTTAGATTGTTTTAGAATATAATTCAGATCTTCCCTCATATCTTCCATACTTATCATATGGTCATCCTGCAGTAAAGTAAAATTACAATGTTACTTTAATACGTGGTATTGATTGTGGGAAGAATAAAATTAATTGTGAGCTGAAGTGATTGCATCGTGTGCCTTAATTGGTTAATGAGTTATAGGGTTTATGTAGCGGGGTGCAACAAGAGACAGGATCAGAAGACTTTCACCATTCTATCTTCGGGGAGCAAAACATACGAAGTCACGTTTAATGTTCTCGATGCTACGTATCAGCCAGACGACAGTTATCATCCGTAGATGTTAGTGTACAATAACAATTGAACTGGCTGATCAGAAATGGTGATTTAGGGCCATTTCACAATAGCTTCAAAACGTCGATGTCGATAAATCTCCCACATGATTATTTTCTTTCGACCATAGTGTGTTCATTTTTTTGTTATATTTCTGCACAGTTGGGGTGACAATGGCGGAGCTACGGTAATCAGACGGAAAATGCTGCGTTGGGATCTTGATTTAACATCTGGACCATTTATTTTGTTATGAAAGTGCAATATCTGCGATTATATATATAATGTTTAGAAAACAGTGCGAGATTTTCACTTGCCATTATACTTAGTGGTGTTGAACTAATGTTTTGTGTGGCTAGTGTTGTTGGAAGAATTTTGTACGGATGCAAAATATATTTCATAATGCACCATAATTTCTTAAAAACAGAAACTTGCAAACATATAGAACCAAGGCTCTCCCCCATTCACTCCTATTCTATTCTGTATTCATTATCCATGTCTGTCTCTACTGCCCACCCTGTACCATTTCATATTATAAGAACTGCAATAATGATATAAAAAATAATAAAGCGGTTAATAGGTGCCTGTTCTACTCACGACTACCCATTAATGCGAACTTTTTCCTGGATGATAAAACACCGACCCAACATTGGACAACATTGTAATGAAGCATAACTCACTAAATTGTTGAACAATTTTCAACGATTTATAGTAAATATAAAATTCCTTCCATATAAAACAATACGCTACAATAGACGATACCATCAGGGATCTAATCTTTTCTGAAGCCAGTGGAACCATTGATATACACCTATTGAAGTAGATTGTTTTCAGTGTGAATGAACTATAAAAGAGTGATATAACAAAGCTATATGAGATTGAAAGAAAATAATAATAACAAAAGAGAATGTCAAAATATGTCGAAGAGAAACTGTTCACGTTCGAAAATCCAGTCGTGTATTGTTTTTTCCATTTAAATGCCCACTCCATTGCTTGTCAGCGCATCAGCGTGATACGCGATACATTTTTTGCCTGTCCGACTTTCATGTGATCCACAATAGGGAGAGTCTTTAAGACTTAAATATCGTTTACCTTCACCAGGCCCCATTTCAGCGTAATGAATGTTGACACGAACAGAAATGATCACTTGCCGATCACTAAATGGAAATTAAACGCATTCACAATCCTATATCCGCCAAGTATTGACGGGAAATCATCGCGATCAGTTGTATGCCACAACTGTCTATCAATCGCGCACTCGTGCAATTGCAATTACATTGGACGAGATGAGGAGTACATGGGGGCCAATGAAATACCGGCCGGATAGCATTGTACGTGTGGCCTGAATGTCAATTTCACAGTACTTACAAATTGATCGGTTCGGTGGGCGCAAACGAACAAAAACATTCATCGATGGGTGATTAATTGTCATCTGACTGCCCAGATGAACTTAATGGAGATGCGGACAGGAAAACTCCTTTTGGTGACACGTTAAACCGGGAAATCAACGACGGGGCAAGCCGGATGCAATGCGAATAATTTCCGAAAGTGTAGCCACATATAACATTTAAGGGTACTTAATTCAGCTGTCACCCGACATACATAGAATAGGACATTATCTGGTAATTATATAGACCTGAAAGTGTGGATACGCTCTTGGGATAAAAGGGCAGTTTCTAGAGCCTTCAAAATATAAAAACAAAAATGAGTTATTCTGTCGCAAATCTTGCCTTGTCGCCTTTCCGACTGCATCAATGGTACTATAGCCCACACAGGTTAAAAACTGTAAGGATTCAATCAAACCTTATTCAATTGAACTTCGAGTACTAGTAGCTCCACGGCAAACATTAGAATCCATTTCTTGGCCTTAAGCACATTCACATTAGACACCATTACCCCCATTCATGGAAGATAACACATAAATAACGTTAACTGCTCAAAGGATATACCTAATAACAGTTAACCTCCTATTTGATGTGCTACCAACATTATGTAATGGGTAGTGAAGTGGAACCATCAACACTTAACTAATTCGACATCGGTGGCATGCGGTGTCATTTTTGACTGGAATAAATAAAGGACGAACCATTTTTTGTTATAAGCCACTGATCCGAAAAAGCACTGGGCTGGAAAACCGTGTTGGCACTAGAGTCAAACACCCAACTGAGTGTTATTTAAAACCCAACATGTACATGTAGTGGTATTGGCAAGGTAGGCAGGCGACCAAGTGTAGTAATCATGACGCCAGGCAATTCATCAAGAATATGTGGCAGAATGCAGGGCCAACAAAACGGAATTCCGACAACAAGGATAAACGGTAGGCGCAGAAGAATAAAATGTGCAAAGGTACATGTGTCGGTGATGTACATGTGACCTTAAATGCAATTAAACACATCACACAGATTGTGGAGTCAGTCACCAAGGATAACCATATTTCACATGGTATTATCACTTATACTAAACGGAAGGACCATACAATGTGACAGGAGGGGGTGATGACGACAGCAAGTGGCGTTGTGATGCACTACAAATTCATAAAGTTGGTGAGCGGATCCAAAGACGATGCTATGATGACGCATCAAATTCAATGTCGAATGCACACAGAAATATCTTCGGCATGTGCCTGCAGTCAAAATCAAGGATATTCGATGGAGTTTACCACAAATGTTTGTAAATTATCAAGGACGTGGCCTTATTGCATTCTCGTTGGCCGTCCTTGGTTCGGTGTGTCCTCCACAGCGGCAAACCGTTATTATATTTATAAATATTCTTTAAATAACATGTATCCTTTTTAATTACCGCTGTGATGAACTCAGTCAACGCATGACTGGGTAGTTGATTATTCCTTTGGCTTTAACTTCTCTGCTCACATCCTAACTGAATCGAATGGTGGCGACATAAGAGAGTTTATTCCTTCTGACTTTATTACTCAACGTGCAATTAGCTTTAAAAAGGATATCGACATATTATAGGGAGCGACCAGTGAATTTATTAATGTCACTCGACAGTCTTTGGCTTGACGATTATTTTTCGTAATTTACTCATACGAAATGGAAGCCATTCAAATATTAGGTAGTGATGGGTGGTATACAACCGTAGACTGTCATTCAATGCGTGTGTAATCCAATGTAGTCTTGCCCTTCGTCCATAATATCTGTAATATCCTCTCATTAACTGAACACTGTCTGTCCAGTAGGTAATTTAGCTTCACATTAAAAGGGCAAAGGATTAAATTATAAAAGTTTTTCGGGTAGCGAAGAGCTGGAACACATGTTACATAGTCAATTAGTGCTCTTAGTAATACACCTTAAAGGGATTGTGATATTGAAAGATGTAGTGCTGAGTGGGCAAAAGGATATCAAACACTCGCACTAAATAGTGCTCAACGTCCCAAAGTAAAGATGAAAGCGACAGCCCTTTACAATCGTCCCACATCATAGGTTATGCCTTTAACTTAATATAATAATATAATTAACAATCGCAATCCATCTGCTATTTGTCAAATCCACAATTGTAGGCACACATGTGACGAAAAACGGTGCCAAAACGTCGTTGCAAAGGCGCAAATGCAATAAACCAAATTATTGGACAACGTAGCATCCTTAAAGTGGACGGGCATACGAGAATGAATGTAAATCTCTCCGAGGAACTGAATTCATTATGTTGGTACCGAAGAACGTCGTAAGATAAAAGTTAAGCTCTAAGCGTATACTATAGGCCATCGAAACTAATCTTAAGGCCTCATCAACCCGGAAAACTATCTTAGAGAATATGACCAATCGCTTGATTTGCTTCACATCAGAACATCAGGCCGTGCACTATGTTTTTGTACGGACTCTAAATTACGCTGCCTTTAAACTTTCAAGTGTCTTCCTGCAAATTACATTGCCATAAAATTTCAGGGGTTTCAGTCTGTTACACGTAAAAACGGCGGCCCCTAACTACTAAGTCCTTGGACAGACCTCACAATCACGGGATTCATTTAACGTGAATTCTTCTGTGTGTGGATAATTTACGGTTGATATTAAACTATTTATGGGTTAAACGTATGACCTGAAATGTATAAAAGAGTAAAGAGTCCAGATATCAAAATCTGAATAAACTCTATAATGCCACAACCTACTTGTTGGTGACATCCATAAAATGAGCAAATGTTTGAAAAATATGCAAAAATATCTTTGGTATCGGCGTAAACGACAAGATGGCCTAGCTGTGAGTATATTCTGACGGCCTACTTTCAGGGCAAAAACAGCGAAGAAATATAAAAGACGAATCCCTCTTACATATTGATATTATCACCATCGTAAAAAACAAAAGTAATTGTACGCCGAAGGCTCCTCGATAGTATAGTGGTTAGTATACCCGTCTGTCACGCGGGAGACCGGGGTCGATTCCCCGTCGGGGTGTCTCTGGCGCAAGACTTAATGACCTTGCCCGGCAAAAACAAATCATTATGGAAAATTTAACAAGCCTCAGGACTTGCTAAATAAGGCCAAGACCGGTTCCCGCTTGTAGTGCCGATGATGATGATGATCGGCGTAAACATTCATCCGAAAATCAAGGATAATCAATGAATGTTGTACCTGCGATACATAAATCTTAAAGGATGTTCAAATTACACCGCAGACAATGTCCATTTTTTATATTTCCGATGAGGGGAAAGTAGCTTTATTGAGGGGGCAGACGGTGGCGAGTAGTCTCACCAGAAAGTTTAGGGGGGGGGGGGGGGGGGGGTTGTCAATAGGTGTGAGGACGAATGGGCTGAGTGGGACTGAAATATTGTTCGGGTCTGTTGTAAATATGAGGTTTGGCTGCCTACCCATGAAATTTACAACGTTGCTGACTTGGCAGAGGGAAAAATCGGCTAGCCGATCAATGAAGTGACATTCTTTGACAGAGGTGGGATGGGAGATAAAGTGAGATTTATCGGAAGATAAAGCCCAATTCAATTGCGGAAGGTTATGATCTCCGAAGACGATGATGTCATCTTGACGATTACCCAACTCGATTATGTGGACAAATGCGTTAAGAGCTATATAGTTCGATGGACAGGGACGACAAAATATAATATAAAACTACATTACAAAGAATGATGGGAGGGGGGCGGGGCGGGGGGGGGGGGGGGGGGTTGTTTTTAACTGAGACAAAATCGAACGGGGAAGAGGGAGAGAAAGCAATTAATGGTTCTTGATGGTGTCAAATCTGTCTCCCATCAAATTAATGCAGGTGTTCCCCAGGGTTCGGTACTCTCACCCACTCTCTTCCTCGTCTTTATAAATGATCTCTTGTCAATTACTCACAACCCAATTCATTCGTTTGCTGATGATAGCACGTTGAGTTTCTCATACTCATACGAACACTACCGTCGAAACTCTTCGAACGTCACTACCAACCAGCAACTTATGCTTGATACATTGAATTCAGACCTCAACAAGATATATCAATGGGGATTATCTAACCGAGTAAAATTCAATGCCCAAAAAACTCAGTGCTGTCTCTTGCCGTCAAAGTTAATATACTGCCTATGAACGGCACTTGCATCGACGAAGCCAAGGAACTATCAATCCTCGATACTCGAATTAATTCAACTCTTAATTGGAATGACCATATATTTGAAGCTGCAAAAAGTGCAGCCAAATGTATAGGGTTCCTTAAGAGATGCAAAAGATACTTCACTCCATCCAACCTGGCCACTATTTGTAAGGCGTTTATTCGTCCGAAAATGGAGTTCAACTCCCATATTTGGTCAGGTGCATCCAAAACTGCACTACACGTGCTCGACAGGATACAAAAACGAACAGTGAAAGTTATTGGGGACTCAGCCGTAAGTCGATCAACTCCGTCGTTAGATCACAGGCGCACCGTATCATGCCTATCTCTTTTCTACAGGTATTACCACGGTCGTTGCAAAACAGAACTTGCTGAATATGTTCCGCCCCTTCAGACATTTTCCCGCGATACCCGTCAATCTGTGAATGCGCATCAGTTCACGTTGAAAGTGGACTTCAGGCGCACAAATAAACATAGAGGGTCATTCTTTAGCCAAACCACACGAATGTGGAATGTTCTGCCTGATCTTCCGGCTGCTGGAAGCCTGTATCGTACGCATACCCCCTAAGCAAGGAAGGAGTTTGTATGCGATTGCGGTCTATGCACCTGAGGAGCACCAACATATCCTATTTATAGCAGAGCTCGAGACACTCTTTCGATGCTTACAACTGCACCTGGACAAAAACTACTTTATCCTAGGAGGACCTAGGAAAACTTTTGCTATGACAAGGAGGCTATTTCACAGTAGCCAACTTGACAGTAGGGTAAAAGTCATATGCTACATGACGCTAATCAGGGCAATGCTCATATATGGTTGCCCAGTATGGTTTAACATAGGTTCAAATTTTATGGAAAAGATTCGGATATTCGAAAGGAAGTGGGGCTTCTTTAAGCATATCCAAAGAACCACCCGTTTCCCTTAATTCAACTCCCCATTCACCACCAATAAAGACATTCCGCTTACCTGCATTTGGGCAGCGTCAACAGAACAATCGATGTCGGTCCCCGGCAATATCCCCTATTGTTTACGATAGCAATGCCTTCAGCCTCTGTTGCATGATCATTTATTTGAGCATCTGCCTGGTTGGTTTATCTTCTTCCTATCCAATACATTTTTCGATTGTACGTCCTTTCAAGGTATGGACATTGAACCTATCTATACGATATCCACGGGAACCCTTCCAGTGAGATTCAAATCGCGTTCTTATTGGCCGCCGGGTAAATGAAAATTGTGTCTCACCATATCGGTGGAAATCTACCCCTGTCGCGACTGGCGGGATGATTGGTGCAATGGCACCAGGAGTCAAGTTTCAACCACCGCGGAGTCTGCACACTCAATACGAGTCGTTCTTAAACTGAGGAGTGGTCCGAGTCAGGAGGATACATCAAGTGTGTTCGGTCATTCGATAAAAGTTATCGAGTTTTCATGTATATTTTAAAGACAAAATATTTGACGGTGGTTTCAATGGAATTAATTATATAGAACGCTAAATAAAGAAATAGTTATTACCAAACAACACACCAGCGTGTTTTATTTTTCCCATTACCGTGATTGGCTTGCGGTGAACCAAATTCATTTAACCAGTGACGTGTTGGTGTACTATGAAAACGTGCGTCACAACAGCATTGTTCCACCAGAGGCGTTCCTTGATTTGGACATATAAGGGCTTATACAGGATAGATGTGGAATTCCGCTGATCTATCATGTAAGTAGTTTATCCGTAGACGGTCGATTGTGCTACGACCGGGAAGTAACGCGCACCGAAGAAGAGCTCTTGCGCTTCAGTAGGGCTATCTCCTCCGGGACGATAGTATTGGACGGCGTCAACAATACTGGTGGTTGAATGGCATATAAAGACCTGGATACCAAAGTCGGTATAGAATAACAGTATTATCAGCCAGCTTACACAGACTTAGATTTTCTAGAATTAGGGTAGTATACGATTTAAGTTAAGTTAAGTTAAGTTCTTTTAAATAAAATTATAAAAAAAAAATTTAAAACAAAAAATTATGTAGGTTAAGTTTTAAGAAAAAAAAAACAAAAAAAAAATCGGTAGAGGGTTTTCTAAATTTTTCCTTGTCATTCAAATAATCATAAGTACAGCCACAAACAAAGTTCTGTCGCCGAAAGGCAAATTATACAATTGTTATGGAATGTTTAGCTTAGAGCGTCTGCGTAGGACCAGTAAGTTATAATATAAGATAATTAAGCAAGAATTTAAGCATTTTTTGTATACATCCCCATTCCTTGTCGAAGGGTTATGCGGATGATGCACCCTTCAAGCATCAGAAATCACTATACATTACCTTATGTTGAAGTCTTTTTTAACATAGATTGCCACGCCTCCTCCTTGTGTGGAGTTGGGTCGGTCTCTTCGTATAATGTCGTCGTTTTTGTGACATTTATGCCTCTGATTCAGCTTAGTTTCGCTAGCCAGAAGTACTTCAGGACTTTCGTCTTGCAACACTTTAAAGAGAGCGGCTCTTCTCCCGATTCTGATAAGTGAATTTACATTCACGACTAGAGCCTTAATTGTGCTTTCTATTCGGTGGTTTATATTGACGGCTGGCTAGAGAACTGCGAATAGACCCAGTCTAGTCTAGTGTCCTGCTTCTTTATTTGTTGTTGCCTCCCCTCGCTCTCACAGACAGAGATCTGTCGGGTATCCTTTCTTTACCTAACGTGCATTGTTCTGGGCTGTGGTCCTGTCCGCATCTCACGCATCGATACTGCATTTCGCATTTTGCTGCTTTGGCAGCGAGGACACTGGATTATATCTCTGCCTGTTTTCAATTTGTCCCATGTGACAATTTGATGGTTCAGGATGGTGATTTTCCCAAATCCACCAATTTTGCTACCGGGGCCCAGGTGCACCAGATACAATGGTAGTTTACGATTCTCACCTCTACCCTCAGCTGTATATATCATTATAGTTAACCGCTCGTAGCGTTTGTAATAGAACTTCTGGTTCTGTTTCAGGGTCGACGCCCTTTAGTAGATCCGTTATATTCTTTATTTCTTTCGGGGTGTACGTGTAAAATTCCGCGGTGGTCCTTTTTAGCACATTTTTCATTTTTCCAAGTCCTCAACCAAATTTGTCTATATGGCAAACCTGTTTTCCTGTCTGTCAGTCCCCCCCCCCCCCCCCCCCAAAAGAAAGTTTAGATAGACTTACCAGTTCATTATAGTCCATATCTGTAGTGTTGATGGGTGGTATTTTCGTTTTCCTTTTTGCTGCCTGTTGCTCTTGTTGTAGTTGTTGTGGAATTTGTTGCGGTAGAGATCCTTTTTGTTGGGTAGGTTTTTATTGTGCACATTGTTGCTGTTTTTTTTGCTGCTGTTGTTTCACCATTAGCTGTTCCTTTTCAGACAATTCCTTCTTTTTGCGACGCTTCTCGCCTAATTGTGCTCTTTCTCGGGATGGCTTTGCTTCAAGGTCGCTGATTTCCTCTGAAGTCTCGCTGTAGTAACGTATTTATGATCTCAACTTTCTGAGCGGTTCTGTAAATTATGAGATCGTCTGCGTACGCAATAGCCAGCGGAAGTGCATCTAATAAGTCGCTAATGTAAATGTAAAAAAGAATCGGAGAAAGAACCGCTCCCCGTTGCAAGCCTTTCTTGATATTATACGTTTTATTGGAGGTCACATTACCACTTTTGACGACGAACCTCTTGTCATTTAAAATATCATGAAGTAGATATAGTAAAGGCTTATATATGCCCTGACGGGTCCTTGGACCCATATTATTCACGTTGTTTGTCGCAGATTTACCATGTCTAGGTGAAAACATTCAGGTAGCTATGTGTTCTGATAATACGACCATTTTCTGTTCGGGTCCCTTATCCACTAACGTCTACAACTCCTTGGCAGCAGCTCTTGACAAACTGGGATCGAAAATAAAAATAAATGGTAATAAAACAAAAGCTGTCTGGTTTTCGAAATTTAGGAAACTCTGCTACCTACCAAATGACACTAAACTCAGTATGTGTGCAGTTGATATTGATTCGCCCGAAGACTGTAGATATCTAGGTATTATTCTAGATAAAAAACTTAACTTTTGGTACGTAACATGTGTAGAAAGTCAAAGTTTAGCCTCGAAAATAAAATAATAATTTTTAAAACCATTTTTCTAGTTATACCCCTGTACAGCGCCCTGTATGGTGTAATTGTGCTCGCACACACAAAATCAAATTGCAAAGGTGTCAAAATAAAATACTGAAAATGTTGCTGAATTTGCCATGGCATTATTCGACCCATGAACTTCATGAAAACGCTTACGTTAAACCGGTAGAGTTCCTTATTGACAAAATCAATCGAAATTTCTTCGTCAATAGTTCTTTTTCTGACAATGTTCTCGTTTCCCGTCTTGCTTTATCCTAATTACAACTTATGTACTCTGTCTATGAAAATTCTATTGAGGTCATTATTACATAAAATAACCGGAAACCTGTGCAATATTGGTCTTAAGATTCAAATAAGGGTTTTTTCTTGTAGTTTTCCCTTAATCAATTATTATTTATTATTCATTAAAATTGTGCTATTTTCATTATATAGATTTAAAATTATAGTTATAAAGGAATTGCTGTCCTAAGGCTCTGAAATCATCACCATCGGCATTACAGCCGAGAGCCGGTCTTGGCCTTATTTAGCAAGTCCTGTGGCTTGTTAAATTTTCCATGATCATTTTTTTTTTCCGGGCAAGGTTATTATTCTTGCGCCAAAAAGCTCTGAAATACTAGTTGTAAAATATAAATATATTATCTACTTAATCTCCGGTAACCCTAGTTGGCATGCACTCAGTAAACTGCTCAAATCTAAACTGCTATCACGTAACATAAAGCTCCGTGTCTAAATAACCATAATCATGCCGATTGCTCTAAAGGGATGCGAAACATGGGGTCTCACAAAATGGGAAGGAAACAAATTCCGCTTATTCGAGAATAAAGTTATAATTGGGGGTAAATATGGCGAGGAGGCAGGACAATGGAGGAAACTCCACAACCACGAATTGGAAGAGCTATACCGCAAACCTACAATAGTGAGAGTAATCAAGTCGCGAACATTAAGATGGGCCGGACATGTGGCGCGAATGGGCAACGATAGGACCGTGCGTAGAATTCTTGACGGTAGACCAACGGGAAAGAGAGCGGTAGGACGGCCGCAACGGAGATGGGAGGACAATGTTAGGTTTGACATTGAGGAGATCGGATCTTATGGTCAAGCGTAGAAGGAGAGTGCACAGGACAGGGAACGATGGCGGAGTCGAGTCGGTGAGGTTATGAACTTCCGGGTTCCTACAGGCCAATAAATAATAATAATAATATAAGAAGAATAATAAGTAAATCATATGAACAATTAAAAATTTAATTTAATTAACTATTAAACCATGAAGAAATCAAATTATATAATAAGCATAAAAGAACATTGAAATTACCAAATTATACAAAGATAGAAGGTTGAAATTGCGCCTCTGGCGCAAGACTAATGACATTGCACGGAAAAAACAAATCATTATGGAAAATTTAACAAGCCTGTGGCGACTCTAACAGATACACACACAATTCACAAGCAAAATAGTGAAGAGCACCGAACGACAAATCGAATAAGAAAATACATCAGAGCCGTATACCTTAGCGATAACATAACAATTCACATCAGTGGAGTATAGTCGAGTTTAAAAAAAAAATCAGATTCTAAAATCGGCCAGTAGCCTGATGGGTAACGCTTAGGTACAATTTTTGGTGACTCAAACTGTCATAGCGTCAGTTCGAATCACACCTTCTTCTTCACTATTATTTCAAACGCTATCAGCCTCAGGACTTGCTAAATAAGGCCAAGACCGGCTCCCGGTTGTAGTGCCGATGATGATGATGAGAAGGTTGTAATTAATCAAAGGACATAAGACGTAAATAAATTAAAAGCTAATAAAAAAAAAATAAATCAATGTGTTTATTAAAAATGTATAACATATATTTATTTATTCACTTATTTATCTTATTACAAACGATAACTCTCAACAGAATAGTGAATCCAGGGCGTGTTCTCCAAACCAAAAGTAAGTCCAGCGCAGAAGGCCTTCGATGCGTCCAACTATGAAATGACTGTGGTTAACTTCACATACCACTATCACACTGACCTGACGGGTGGAAGTTATCTATCACAGGACTAATTTCCTAACCTTCAAAGGACAATACAGCTCACAGCGGAACCTATTTTATGAACAACCAGAAGTAATTAAAATCAATTAATGATCCTAACTTTAATAGAAATACTTAGGACACGTTGCCGTTCTTGATATTCACAAGTAATGCAGAACTAAATAGAGGGGCACGTAATGCCTCTCCATGCAGTACTGTAGATGTGGGAGAGTTAGATGGCAGAAAGTATTTTGTTTAACTTTAAAATGAGAGTTAATTACAGTTTGGAATGATTTCATCTTGGAATTTTCGGGGGATAACAATTTAAGGAACCTTAAAGAGTCGGGCAAATCAAATTAGCGAGCCACTATATAACTGTTTATATCAATATGTTAATGGCAGGAAACGTTTAATATAGTTCGGATCGTTTGCAATGTACGCCACTCAAAATATAAATAATGGCATAGGTTAGCGAGTTGTAATACCTTTCTAAATTTATTTTATCGAAGGATAAATGTTAACACGTTAAAAATATATAAAATGATACCAAAGATTGATACAACATAGTATGGGAGTTGTATTGCAACTCATGGTGGTCTAGAACGATTTAGAAGAGCAAGACAAGATTGTACTGTGGCGGTTCCGCCAAACCCCACTGTCTACTTACCGTAAAACCCCCATAATATTCAGCCAATTTCCTAACTTCACTAACGCAATCGCATCAGTACCTTAAAATGCTTCACGCATTATATATATCAAATCTATAATCTTAAAGTCCATGTAAAGAAAACTTACCTTTTCATGCATCTCTTCGCATACAATTTTCCGTAAGATTTCTTGCTTTACTTATCTGGAATTCCAAACCAATTCGGCACCTTCGGTACCAGATAAATTCCTGTAAACAAAATGATTCGGTTTGCATACAATGTAACTGTCATGACAGGGGCCATAAATATTGCGCTGTCTATTTTCCCAGCCGCGCCATGTGTACAACAATGTTCCCTACATACACATTGGCTGGCGACTTACACCCAAGGGACCAAAGTAAATACGCATTCCGCGTCTCTTGGCATCAATTGAATCCTACAGCATAAACAAATGCAAATAGGAATTCAATACCTACCCTTACTAACGATGCCATAAACACCTATTCCCAGTAACCTTTTCATAGCGACGTCTCACAGCATAGATATAGATCATGAGCCTCCTTTGTTTTTGCCGCCTGCCTGTATCGTTGTTCGACTGCCTTCGAATCCGCGTAAATAACATCGATCTGTTCGATCGCGCACACACACCACTGCACTGAAAGAGTGCATTTCTGTGGCGGCCACACCCTTAAGAGAAAAGTTTTTCTCTCTCTTCCTTTTTCTTAACCCTAACCTAGGATGGAATTCAGGTCAGAGTTCTATCCTCGGTGAGTCAAATTCCATCCGCTGACCATCATGGCCACGCGATCTTCCGCTCTCCGCCGGCCGCGGAGATGCGTAATATACCTCGGGGATGTGTCGAAGTGTTTGCAACCTCCAGGTCGAATATGATATTTGCGGCAGTCTTCGAAGATTGTGTTTTCTTTATTGACAGTGCTACCGTAAAATTTTAGTATCCAATAAGAAAATAAAACAACAATAAACAAGAAAAGTGTGTTTCATATATTTCGTGTCCTGTGTTGGTGTTTGGGTTTCCTTCGGGTTGTACTGGTCGGAGCATTTAGAGGAAGTTGTGGGGACGAGGAAGAACTCTCGCCCATGCTGGCGTCGCGACTTCGTACCCCCACTTTGGTGACCCGCGACGTTTTTTTTTTTGTTCCGAAATTTATCCGCAACATACAATCTACTACTGTCCAAGACCATGGTCTTACCAGTACTCATGTATGGATCCGAGCCCTGGGCGCTTAATAAACGGCATTCTGAACTCTTAGCCGCGTTCGAGAGGAAGGTCTTAAGGAGAATTGTTAGCCCCGTATGTGAGGGAGGAGGATTCCGGAGACGCTACAACCATGATTTGTACGCAATCTACCTTGAAGCTAATCTTGTAAGAAAAATCAAGCTCGGTAGACTCCGGTGGGCGGGACACCTAGCTCGAATGAGCGAAGAGGAGCCTGCCCGGAAAGTCCTTTGTGGCAGGATGTATGGAAGGCGACAGCGTGGCAGACCTTGTCTGGGATGGAGGGATGACGTAGACCTGGACGACCAGAGCCTGGGAGTGCCACACTGGATGACATCGGCTCAAAGTCGGGACCGGTGGAGAGATTTGTTAAAGAAGGCCAAGACCGGATCCCGGTTGTAGTGCCGATGATGATGATAGCTTTCTGCACGGAATAGATGTCAGAAATAGATCCAATCGCCTTGATTTTCTGGTATTCGTATAAGTTACTCTAATAGCCGGGTCAGACTAATGGCCTTGTAGCGATTCTAACAGATACCCACAATTCACAAGCAAAAATAGTGAAGAACACCGAACGAAAAAAATCGAATAAGAAAAATATATCAGAACCGTATACCAAGCGATAAAATAAAAATAATTCATACCAGTGGAATATAGTCGAGTTTGGAAATCAAATTCAAAACACGGTCAGTAGTCTGATGCTTCACTGCTTCGCTTTTCAATCGTTTCATCGTGTGTTCAATTCACCTTCTTCACTATCCTTGCTTAACGCTATAGCCTCGTAGCCTCGTCTGTTCTCTAAGGATGGCAAAGTTTTGCTCTTTAATGTCGACGAGGGAAATTATTTCAGACTGTGCATAAAGTTGACGATATGTGGAATTTATGTGAAGTATTTCTATAGTAGTTGAAAGACTGACTACTGTTGTGAAAACCATGCTGTATCGCCACCACAGTACCTCAAAATCCCCTTTTGTGCGACGATTTGTGTAGAAATTAATTCGGTCGATCGGTTGACGAGTCAATCTGAGTAACGTTGGCAAGAACATTGGGATTCGTTATTTGAAAATGTTGGTGGAGAGTGTTTGCTGTTGTATTGGTAAAACCGAATGCTTTGATGACACAAAACGGCGTTACATGTTCAAATGTGGTACTATGATGCGATCGGTCATCTGGTGTTACTAAATGCCGATAAAAGTTCACCGTTTCTAATGTGACGCGAGCGGATCCGCCTTTGTGGGGTTGATTTGCTTTCCATTTGTTTTTGTATATCGCATGATTTCCACTTAAAGTAGTCCCGTCCGGGGACTTTATCTCAGAGAGTACCATCGCGTCCTTTCCCTAAGCCCAGAATGGACCATTTACCGAGAGTCAAAACGCAGTTAAAGGTTTTTTTATCCTATAGCGTAACAGAGTGGTCTTACACCAATGGGCCAAAGTTGGGACCAACATATCAGATGTGTTGAGTTTTTTTGTTTTTGAACGACTCATAACCCTGGCTCTGAAACTTGGTGAACGATTTCTCTCGGCCATTTCACGAAAACTATAGCCTGATAGGGTGATATTCCACCGGCCGGTTGGGCCTATCATCTACTTATGACAAGCCTATGGTCGAATGATAGAATTAAATCCGAGACGCTCGGACCTTTTCAGTGGTTTTGCGAGTGAATATCTAAAACTCCTGAACATTTTAGGGAGTATGCTACCTCAACCAGCGAGTTAACGTAAATATATTTAGCTTTTTGAATGTTCGGCGAAAAATACCACTTTCAAAGTGAATTTCATTCATGAAATGCTCGTTTCGTTGGAGAGCAGTCAATGACGAACAAAAGTCACACAAGATACGGGCTAATGTTATTGGCGGTTATCAATAATATCCCTGACACAATGAGTTCAAAACTGCACATCAATCTGTTTTGCGTGTTCACTGTATGTTCAGTAGACTGATGGAATATTTGTCGGCCCTTCTTTTAGTTGCAGCAGTTATCGTTGTGGATCGAATTTATTTCACCGATAAGCTTTGACCGGATATCTCAGTTACCGCACGTCATTCTTACCTACAAATACCATAGTAATCTCATTACAATTGATTCTTAGTTACTCATTTATAGAAATGGAAACTTCCTACGTATGCAGTATTCTAATAATTTTCTACTAAACCCCAGAAAAATGCCCTCCCCTGTAGAATAACAAAACAATTATATTCCTAGTAGCAATTCTCGTAGTCCTAAGTCCGTAATCCCCGTCCTTGCGGATACATTAGACTATATGGTTCAGATAACTGCCCTACAACATGTTCCTAATGAAAGGTCGCTTCTCTTCGACATACTCTTTCGAACGGTCGCTTCTCTTTTGGCTCCAAAACACCATCGTCATCCCATTCCACTGATATCCCAAAAAAAAAAAAAAACAAAACACTTGAAGGTCTATTAAATGTCTGAACACAATTCACTTTCACGGCTTGGCAATCATGTCTCTAAGGACATCCCACACTTTTAAACATACTGGTATATTATTTTTTAATCCGCAAAAAAGAAGCCGTTTTCGGAGAACCCTCATCAATTTTTCAATGAGTCACCTACCTGTTGAGCGCCTCTCATTCGCAGTCATTTTCAATTGACTATAACTTAAGAGTCATTGGCAACGGACTATCTATTATAATAAGGATCAATCCTACATAAGACGCCCATGACCGTTTCAATGGAATTTTCAGAAATACATTCTAAGTGCTCGTATCGTCCGTTGTCAAAGACCAGCATCTATTGGGTGTCATTACATGTTATTGGCAATCATTCGATCTGGAATGTGGGGTGCAACGTATTTTTCAATTTGCCACATGGTCCTTAGACAGCTCTTTGCTTATTCGTATCCTAGCTTGTTTAAGGGTGGAACCTCCTGTGGTAATCTATAATTTATTTCTTATCACTGGAGGCGTAGTTATTGGTCTTTGTATTTAAATTTATGATGAAATGTAATCAATAATTATGATAATAAGGGTGGGCGGCTATAGAGGTATCAAAGAGCACATTAAACCCTAGCCCACACTTCAGTACCTGAAATGGTGTCTGTTGATTAAACGAATCGTAGGAACAGATTCATCCTTGACAGGTTTATATTTTGTAATCAGCTTCGCTTCTCAACCGTTCCTCCGTGTGTTCAATTTACCTTCTTCTTTACCTTTCATCATCGTCATCATCAACACTACAACCGGGGTCCGGTCTTGGCCTTATTTAACAAATCTCTCCACCGGTCCCGATTTCGAGACGATGTCATCCAGTTTGGCACTCCCAGGCTCTGGGCGTCCTGCTCTACGCCATCCCTTCATCGCAGACAAGGTCTGCCGCGCTGTCTTCTTCCATACATCCTGCCACAAAGGACTTTCCGGGCAGGCTCCTCTTCGTTCATTCGAGCTAGGTGTCCCGCCCACCGGAGTCTACCGAGCTTGATTTTTCTCACAACATTAGCTTCAAGGTAGATTGCGTACAACTCATGGTTGTAGCGTCTCCGGAATCGTCCTCCCTCACATACGCGGCCAACAATTCTCCTTAAGACCTTTCTCTCGAACGCGGCCAAGAGTTCAGAGTGCCTTTTATTAAGCACCCAGGTCCCGGATCCATACATGAGTACTGGTAAGACCATGGTCTTGTATAGTAGTAGCTTGGATGTTCTGGATAAATTTCGGGACTTATAGAGCCTTGATAGACCATAGTAGGCTTTGTTGGATTTAATCAGCCATTCGCGTATTTCTTCTTCCATATTGTTATCGGCTGATACTATTGACCCAAGGTAGTTAAAGGATTGCACTACTTCAAATTCGTGCTCCACTACCCTGATAGTTTGGCCAACGTTAGGTCTTCTCTTCGCAGAAGTTGCCACTATGTACTTAGTTTTTCCCTCATTAATGTGCAGTCCCAGTGTTTGTACCGCCTGGTCGATCTGGGTGAAGGAGTCCTGTACAACCGAATCGGATCTACCGATGATGTCGATGTCATCTGCGTATGCAAGTATCTGGCTGGACTTGGTGATAATAGTCCGTCTATTTGTAATTCCAGAGTCACGGATTGCTTTCTGCAACGCCAGGTTGAAGAGGAGGCAGGCCAAACCGTCCGCTTGTCGGAGTCCATTAAAGATGTTTATTGGTTTGGACAGCAATCCCACTATTTTTAATTTTTTTACTTGACTAGTTACGTTGGTCATGGTCAGCCTACAAGTCGCATCAATTTGTTTGGAATGCCGTATTCTCTCATGGCATTATATAGTTCTTGGGCTCCTCGATAGTATAGTGGTTAGTATACCCGCCTGTCACCCGGGAGACCGGGGTTCGATTCCCCGTCGGGGAGCCCCTGGCGCAAGACTAATGACCTTGCCCAGAAAAAATAAATCATTATGGAAAATTTAACAAGCCTCAAGACTTGCTAAATAAGGCCAAGACCGGTTCCCGGTTGTAGTGCCGATGATGATGATGATGATTATATAGTTCTACCCTGGCTATGCTGTCGTAGGCGGCCTTAAACTCTATAAACAGAAGATATATTGGAATCTTAAATTCCTGACATTTTTCCATCGCCTGCCTAAGGGTGAGTATCTAATCAATTGCTGATTTGCCTGGGATGAAGCCACACTGATATTGACCAATGATGGCTTTAGGCTATCCGATCTTGTAGGATAGTGGAGAGTATCTTATAGGCGGTACTCAGCGATGTTATACCCTTACAGTTGCTGCACAGTGTGATATCTCCCTTCTTATGTATGGGGCAAATTATACCGCTGTAGTGGTCCTTCTCTCAGGGAGCTTGTCTGGTCCTGAAAAGGACGAGGGATCTCTTTAAGAAAGCTCCTGAGGGGACCCGTTGCGGTGCCGCCGTGCTTTCTCGAACCTCGAGGGAAGAGCAGCTTCCGATTGTTCTAGGGACGTCGTCTTGGAATTGCGTCCATGTGCCGTGGAACCAGGTGCCTTTGGGTGATGTCCGAAATCGTGGACGCTGTAAGGGTTTAGTTTGTGGGCTTGCCACCACTTTACTCACCGGTTCTTTTTGCTGGTTGGAAGTCTCCTCCTGTCCTAAAGCCGCCAACGTTCCTCAGTGAATGCACCAAACCAAATTAAATCAAAATACTTTTGGTTTCGTTCAAATAGTTTCATTTATTTTTGTAAATATTTTTGGTCCGGAAATTGATTGATCTTCTGCCGGGGACTATGAACAGGATGAGAACTGACTCTACTAGACCTCCAGCACTTTCGCCGGGGACTATGAACGTTGATTGTTTGCCTCCTCGAGATCACGATACATCACCTTTTAAACGAAATCAAATCGAGATTTCTATCTCAAAAATGTACATTTTCATGCAGCAATCTCGATTTTCGCTACATTTCGTGCGATGCTCAATGTTTGTTTTAGATAAGATTCAGTTTTCTGAATCTTCATCAATCTATTTGCATATGAGAATTGGAAATGGTATTTGGGTATTGTTTGCTTGTGGCAAATTCGGACATCTGGTGCGATTTGCCATGGATATGGTTTATTTAATTTTCTAGGGAAATTACCAGATTGAAATGTATTTCTGGGTTTTGAATTGAGATTATGCCGTGGGGCAAATGCAAAGCTATAAACGAATATTTGATTCGTTTATTGCGAATTTTGATTTTAGTTTAGGTTTTTTTGATTAAATTATGCCGTGGAGGCAAATGCAAAGCGATAAACGAATAATTTAATTCGTTTATTGCGAATTTTGGATTTAGTTTTGGTTTTTCAGGATTTTGATAGGATTTAATGTCTTAGCGTATTATAGCTAGGTTTTGGATGTAGGAATGGGGGAAAAAGGTAGTGGGGTTTTTTGGAGCACTACACCGCGACGCCAATCTTCTGGCATCTCCTCTTGCCCCCATACGTGCACCACGATCTCATGAATTGCGTGATGTACCGCTGTCCCTCCTTGTTTGATCAGCTCAGCTGGTATGCCATCAGCTCCAGGGGCTTTATTTGATTTGAGCTGTCTAATGGCTTTTAATGTTTCCTAATGCTTGGTGGCGGCAGCATTTGGTCTTGGTCTTGCGTTGGTGGAGCCACCATTTCTTCTGTGAGCTGACCATTTAGCAATTCATTGAAGTGCACATCACATCGCTCCAGAATGCATTTAGGATCGGTGATCAGATTACCCTCTTTATCCTTGCAGTAAGTGCAGCGTGGTGTGTACCGCGTCATACTGCGGATTATTTGGTAGAACTTCCGCGCCTGGTGCGGACCGCGCTCTTTACTTTTCTCCATTTCACAGACAAGGATTTCTTCCCAGGCACTTTTCTTTTGTCTGTGAAGTCTTCTTTCAGATCTTCTGAGCTCTTTGTATGTCTCCTCGCGTACTCGCGTCCTATGAGACTGCTGCATTGCCGGTATGCAGCATTCTTACGTTCAGTCGCTAGTTTGCACTCATCATCAAACCAGTCGTTCTGATCTCTACGACTACTGCCTAAGATGGAGTTGGCAATACTACTGACAGTGTTCTTAAGGCGTGTCCATTTCTCTTCTACGCCCGGCATTCTGGCCCCAGGACTTACTCTCCCTCCGTCGAGCTCTTCGAGGGCGAGTCTTAACGCATGACCAAAGGTGTTACTGGTATTCTCATTGCGTAAGGCAGCCGTGTTGATTCGAACCTGATCCGCAGATGCAATACGTCTCCGTAAGGCAATCCGCCCTCGGAAAACTGTACCAACAAGATAGTGATCCGAGTCGTCGTTGGCACCTCGATACGTTCGTACCGTCATCAGGCTCGAGGAGTGGCGGCGATCTATCAACACGTGGTCAATTTGGTTGCGAGTGGCTCCATCAGGTGATACCCAGGTGGCTTTGTGGATATCTTTACGCGGAAACCTGGTACTCGCAACGACCAATTTTTCTCGATACTGCCAATTCGATGACTCGTAGTCCGTTGTCATTAGTGTTTTCATGCAAACTATGGGAACCTGTGTAGTGCCTGAAAACCGGCCCCCACGTATTTTTGCTATGCTATATGGTCGACTTACCCGTAAGGAATCCACGCTGGTTGGGTGGGATGATCGAATTGCAGCGGAAACATAACGCATTGTAAAAAATGCCTTCGAACAATTTTGGAATACGCGACAGTATGGCGATGGGACGGTGTTTAGTAACATCGTTTTTATGCCCCTTTTTATGGATGGGGGTGGCAAAAGAGGATTTCCAAATATTTGGGAATACACATTGTGTACAGGATAGGTTAAAGATCTTTGAGAGCGGAAGAGAAAGAGAAGAGGAACATGTTTTAAAAGGACAGCCGGAAGTCCATCAGGTACAGGGCTGAACTCGTCTTTAAGCAAGTTTAATTTTTCTTCAACTAGGTGATGCTGAATAATTTGAGAGCAGAATGGAGAATTCGAGCAGGTCTTTGAAGTTAGGCTCGAAATTCGGTTAGGCTCGAAATAGTAGTCGGTGAAGGAGTTTTTAAAGAACATAGCGAAAAGATTGGCAGTAGTTTGGGGGTTGGTTGAAGTTATCGTGTCACAGGAAAGGGAGTTGGGAAAGGCGTCAGATTTCCTTTTGTAATTAATGAGGTGGAGTCATTGATCAGATTGTCTTGTGTCTGTGTGAGATAATTGTTGTAGATGGATTTGTAAAGCTCGGTGTATTTATAAAAGGAACCGAGATAGTTGGAGTAGTCTAGGGGGAACGCGTTCTTAGGAAAATGTTCTACAAATTATTCCTCTTGTTCCGAAGAGTATGGAGTTTGCGGTTGTACCATGGAGGTGATGAAAGCGATATCCTATGTCGAGAATAGGGGACATATAGGGAAATGATATTGTGGATTTCCTTGTAGAGAGTGGCTGTAGCTTCTTCTACCGCTAGATGACCAAGCGAAATACAATTTTGCTAAGATTTTCATTTAAAAGGCGAAAGTTGGCTTTGCCGAAATTGTAAAAAAATTTTGCGTCGGGTAGTGAGAGTTGGGGTAAGCAGTCATGATATAGAGATAGGAGAAGCGGAGGTGATAATGGTTGACAGGACGTGAGGAGTAGGGGCACCTGAGAAATTTTAGGGGCCCGTCGTAAGCACCAAGTCAAGTTGCCTCTCCATATGACTTGGGATATTACTTATTTAATGGAGGCTTGAATCGATGAGACCGTTTATAAAGATACATTTCTTAGTACTGTGGGGTTAGAGATGTAAAAGGATTGATCGACTGACAACGTCCATTGGAAATGAGGGAGGTTAAAACCGCCCTGAACAACGATATCGTCTACGGACGTACTTAACTCGGTTAGGTGATCAACTGCTGCTATTGCAGGTCGAGTTCGCATGACCCGATAGGTTGCGAAGGAAGTAGACTTTGGGCCATGGCCGATTTTTATTACGACATAGTCAAGATTGGGAGAAGAAGAGATGGCAATAAGAGATGAGGCGAGTCTATTTTGGAAGGCAAACAGCACACCACCGCAAGGACATTCCGGACATAGTCGATGAACATCGTCATCACGAAAAACGTTAAACAGGACGGGAATAGTTCTTGATTATTAATACTGTGGATAAGGTTGGTTTCGGTCAGAGCATATATATCGGAAGGAAGGGTATGTGCATTTTCCAGAATCGATTGCGTTTTAGAGCGGAATTCTAACATTCTGATAGTAGATGGCTAGGGGGAGAATATTGAGAGTCTTGGGGGGTTATGGGGAAGACGGTTATTTAGGGTAAAAAAAAACTTGTCATTATTGGACAAAGTCTTGTGAATATATTGGTGAAAAGACGAGAGACATTTTGATACCTTTTGTGGTAGCGTATCGAAATTTCTGTGATTAGGGGGGGCTTTTTTTTACGGGCAGGTGAGGGTTACGTTCTAGAGTGAAGGGTGCTGAAAATGTTAGAATTATGATTTTAAGGGACGAGTAATGATTGGAATGAGGGTTGCAGCTGAGGAAAGAGGAAACAAATTGGTATTGTGGCCTGGTTTCTGAAGGGGAGTACTGCTATTATCCCGCACTCCGGATTTAGGAAAGGGGACAGGTATTTAGTTGATTTGTTGGGGTTGTTTTGGATATAGTTAACCTGCCGATGCTTAGGTAACCGTTTTTGTTTGGGTGCAAAATCCAATCTTATCTAGAGGGGAGAACTATGCGGAAACAAGATCTGTATTTGGAGACAGAAAGCAAATGACATTATTTTACGGAAATCCTGTAGTTTATCAGAAAGAATTCCCAAATACAATCGAAGTTCGGGGTTTTATGGGCGCCTTTTAACAGATATGAAGTACTTGGTTGACTGGAATTTATTATTATTATTATTTATTGGCCTGTAGGAACCCGGAAATTCATGACCTCACCGACTCGACTCCGCCATAGTTCCCTGTCCTGTACGCTCTCCTTCCACACTTGACCATTCGATCCGACCTCCTCAATGTCAAACCTAACATTGTCCTCCCATCTCCGTCGCGGGCGTCCGGCCGGTCTCTTTCCCGCCGGTCTACCGTCAAGAATTCTATGCACGGTCCTATCGTTGCCCATTCGCGCCACGTGCCCGGCCCATCTTAATCTTCGCGACTTGATTACTCTCACTATTGTAGGTTTGCGATATAACTCTTCCAATTCGTTGTTATGTTATCCTCCATTGTCCTGCCTCCTCGTCATATTTATCTCCAAAGATACCCCCTAGTACCTAATTCTCGAATATGCGGATTTTGTTTTTTTTTCACGTTTTCTGAGAGCCCATCTTTCGCATCCATATAGAACAATCGGCATGATTATGGTTCTATAGACACGGAGCTTTATGTTACGTGATAGCGGTCTGTATTTCAGTAGTTTACTGACTGCGTGCCAACTAGCGTTGCCGGAATGCAGTCTTTTGTTAATTTCATTCGACATTTCGTTACTGGCCGTCAGTATCGTTCCCAGATATTTAAATTCTTTAACTTTTTCAAATATCTTGCCTCTGACGTTTATATGTGTTATATGGTTGATTGGAATAATTTAGTTTATTATAACGGGTGCGCCATTTAGCACGGGTCCAAGATGTGCCAAAATAGAGGATTGGAGGGGTGTGGTTGGCAACGTCGAAGAACTGGAAGGAGGGGAGTCATAAAGAGTAATACCATACCCTTCGTTAAGTTTTCTGTTAGTTAGAGAACATTTAGCTGATACGACACACAGTTCTGAGGCATTGGCTTTCGAAAACCCCAATCTTCTCCATCAGATGTGGATCTACTTAGAAACAATTGGGCTATTAGAGGGTTGAGTTGGTATCAGTGAGGGTTGAGTTGGTTGTATAATGTACAGAGAATAGAATCACTTTCTTTGTTGCGCTGCAGACTGGTCTGTCATCGACTATAAGTCAGGGAGTGGATGAACAGACCGAGTTTTAGATGTTTTCCAAGAATACCCAGAAGCTTCTACTATTTGTGGGAACGTGTAATATTTATTGCCTCACTCTGTGGCCATGAAAGAACTCTGGGCGTGGAAAATATGCAAATTGCAGTAATTTCTAGCTCTCTTGAGTTTTCTCCGATTTTCCTCAGTATTGTTTTTTTTTTTTTATACAATCGGCATCTTAACTCTTTAGCCTTGATGGCGTCTCCGTACCCTGAATCGAATCACATTTTTCTCTTGGGTTTGATACTCTTTACCTTTATCCTGTCTGGAATAAATTCCGCATATAAAATATAATTGTGCCTGGCAATGTGTCAATAATGATGTTTCTACAGCGTCAACATCATCATTGAGGAAAAATAAGGATCAATTCAACTTTCTAAAAAAGTCGTTTAGACATTCCCAGTTGGCTTTCCCGTAAAGTCATACTGTTTGTTAACTTTGCTGTTAGTTAGAGCAAATGAACTGATTCGACACGCAGTTCTGAGGTATTACCTTTCGAAAACCACTATCTTCGCCATCAGATGTGGATCTATATAGAAAAAATTGTGCATTCATACGTTATTATTGGTCTGATAAGAGCTATGCAACATATGACCTTAACTCGATTGTCAAGTTGGCCACTGTGAAATAACCTTCTTGTCATAGCAAGAGTTCTCTTTGCTTTGGCCAAAGCACGCCGGATATGTTTGTTAAAATATAGATAACATACTAGTCTAGCTAAATGCTAAGGTATTTGACTAAATTTTTGGTCTCTGTTGTATGTTGGTGAGGCCCCATGATAACGAGTTTTCACCAATTTCTTCCTGTATTCCTACTAGTCCGAAACTATGGTAATGTAAAGAGCATAGTTTCAAACTTCTGGATCTTGATTTACAGTATAGTGCATACCCGTTGGCTGAACAGGTAGAGTATTATTCCTCTTTTAGAAATAATATTTTCATTCTCCGGTATAGCTGAAAATGCTGACCTCGAACTTAAACCGTTCCCACTCTACTCTTCTACTCTATTTTCACGATAGCGAAAATGCGTCTCACAAGTAATGAAGGGATCAGACTTCCAGATTCCGTTTTAAAACCTCCATATCTGTAGGCACAAAAAAAAAAAAGGTCTGTATTCCAATTTGTGATTGTAGGAAATACGAATTATTGGAATTAATTTTGAATCAATATTCGAGAAAATATTAATGATAAATATAAATAAATAAAGAAAAATTTAAATAAAGTTAACAGGAAAATCGAATAAACTATTCTAGATTGAAAGACTTTGCCAGACGGAATAGAAAAAAAGTGCGTGTTACATTTTGTGATCGTGAAAAATGACTCGGTTGAGATTTTTCCAGGGAAAATACATTAAAAATCTAAGAAGTGCTGGCAATTTTATCGGGCGCTTCAAATGGAATTTTCGGCGAATTGAATTTTAGTCTGTGTTACCTTCCACATTTTACACCCTATAACTGATAACCGAATGGCATAGTCAAACAAGGCCAACGTTGTTTTCTAAAGCAGATTCTGACCATAGGAAAAATACAGGGCAATCCTACTAACCCAGTTAGTACTTAAGTTGATGCGTCTTTTGAGACCCAAGTGATTGCTCAACAGACACTAGACATTGTTTTCCAATTGCTTATTTTTCGCCATGGAATAAATGTTTAGTTGCGTTGTCGAAACAGATCCAATCTCTTTGGTTATCTGGTAGTCGTATAGGTTATTCTAATAACGTTTTCTTCGTATTTTTATATTTGGACCGGCTACTTAGGTTGACGAGCCTTTTCAGACGTAAGTGATTACATATCACATATCAGACAATAGTCGGAATTTTCGAATGGCATAGCTTTCTGCCTGGAATAGCTGTTAGAAACAAATCCAATCGCCTTGATTTTCTGGTATTCGTATAAGTTACTCTAATAGCCGAGTCAGGCTAATAGCCTCGTAGCCTCGTCTGTTCTCTAAGGATGTCAAAGTTTTGCACTTTAAAGTCGACAAGGGAAATCATTTCAGACTCCGCATATAGTTGACGATATGTGGAATTTTTGTGAAGTATTTCTATAGTCGTTTGTTACACCTCACTACACACCCCCTCTTAAACAATTAATAAATACTTCGAGCATCCTCACACCATCTCAAATACCACCTCAAACAATCAATCCTCACATCATCCCAAACAATTAATCCTCACAAGTATTTTGCATACAATGCAAAATACGCCTTCTTCCCATAGATATTCAATTAAAACACATATCGCATACGTTGCGATGAACGCCTATCCACTCCAAAGGATATCACACTTTATGATTATTCATAATACCGGCCGATTTCTTGCCATAAACAATTACAATACATATCGCATACGTTGCGATAAACGCCCAACCGCTTCAAAAACGTACCATACTTCATTATTACTCAAACGAGTCCAAGGTCGCTCGCCGCGATCAAGCAAGGTCAGCAAGCTCATGTTTCGACTACACGTCTTTACGATGTTATACAAGCTATATGACACGAGTGGTGTTGTCAAAGGCCACCAACGACGAAGTAATTGAGTGTCGGTAAAGTGCTGAATTCGGCGAAGTAGCGAACACAGCAGTGAAGCGCAATTAATCGTATGATACGATTAGCACACACGGGCAAATTCCCTATAATTGGTTCTGCGCATGAAAGCAATTAAGTAATTGCGCAATTCATTACCGCTGCATTTTTAGCAGGGCAAACTGGACAATTACTGAAAATTGCAAATTACCTATGACAGGCAAATAACCTCAGAATAGGTTACACATTTTGGGTGAGGAGAATGCATTAACTCCCCATTAATTTGGTATAAAAAGGGTGGTTGCAAATGGGGATGATGATTATTATATTAACTAGTGTAGTGTAATGACAAAGCAAGGAGACTGCGGCCTATTGTACAAGTACAGCGGGTGTCCTTATTATTAAGAGCCATAAGTTAAAGGGATCTACACCCTCATTTAAATTATAAATAAGTTTGTGAGTTCAAATGAAGTGAAGTGCGTTTAATTTCCTACAACACAAACTAAGGGAAGTAATCCAAAGAGAAGACAACACTACGTGGAAGCTACTCAGAACACACGATCAAACATCAAATGAAGTGAAGTGCGTTTGATTTCTTACAATACAAGCTACGGGAAGCAATCTAAAGAGAGGACAACACTACGTGGAAGCTACTCCAGAAGACAACACTACGTAGAAGCCACGAAAAAGGAGAAGACCGTACCACGTGTAAGCCGAATTACTATTACCTATAATTTAAAATTGGAAGTTGAGAAACGTACACCACTGATTCCTATAAACACACTCTCAGATAACTAAATAATAAATACTAATATCTGAAATTACACTCAGATGTTACACGTTGAAAAACTGACTACTGTTGTGAAAACCATGCTGTATCGCCACCACAGTACCTCAAAATCCCCTTTTGTGCGACGATATGTGTAGAAATTAATTCGGGCCATCGGTTGACGAGTCAATCTGAGCAACGTTGGCAAGAACATTGGGATTCGTTATTTGAAAATGTTGGTGGAGAGTGTTTGTTGTTGTATTGGTAAAACCGAATCCTTTGATGACACAAAACGGCGTTACATGTTCAAATGTGGTAATATGATGCGTTCGGTCATCTGGTGTTACAAAATGCCGATAAAAGTTCACCGTTTCTAATGTGACGCGAGCGGATCCGCCTTTGCGGGGTTGATTTGCTTTCCATTTGTTTTTGTATATCGCATGGTTTCCACTTAAAGTAGTCCCGTCCGGGGACTTTATCTCAGAGAGTACCATCGCGTCCTTTCCCTAAGCCCAGAATGGACCATTTACCGAGAGTCAAAACGCAGTTAAAGGTTTTGTTATCCTATAGCGTAACAGAGTGGTCTTACACCAATGAGCCAAAGTTGGGACCAACCTATCAGATGTGTTGAGTTTTTTTTTTTGAACGACTCATAACCCTGGCTCTGAAACTTGGTGAACGATTTCTCTCGGCCATTTCACGAAAACTATAGCCTGATAGGGTGATATTCCACCGGCCGGTTGGGCCTATCATCTACTTATGACAAGCCTATGGTCGAATGATAGAATTAAATCCGAGACGCTCGGACCTTTTCAGTGGTTTTGCGAGTGAATATCTAAAACTCCTGAAAATTTTAGGGAGTATGCTACCTCAACCAGCGAGTTAACGTAAATATATTTAGCTTTTTGAATGTTCGGCGAAAAATACCACTTTCAAAGTGAATTTCATTCATGAAATGCTCGTTTCGTTGGAGAGCAGTCAATGACGAACAAAAGTCACACAAGATACGGGCTAATGTTATTGGCGGTTATCAATAATATCCCTGACACAATGACTTCAAAACTGCACATTAATCTGTTTTGCGTGTTCACTGTATGTTTAGTAGACTGATGGAATATTTGTCGGCCCTTCTTTTAGTTGCACCAGTTATCGTTGTGGATCGAATTTATTTCACCGATAAGCTTTGACCGGATATCTCAGTTACCGCACGTCATTCTTACCTACAAATACCATAGTAATCTCATTACAATTGATTCTTAGTTACTCATTTATAGAAATGGAAACTTCCTACGTATGCAGTATTCTAATAATTTTCTACTAAACCCCAGAAAAATGCCCTCTCCTGTAGAATAACAAAACAATTATATTCCTAGTAGCAATTCTCGTAGTCCTAAGTCCGTAATCCCCGTCCTTGCGGATACATTAGACTATATGGTTCAGATAACTGCCCTACAACATGTTCCTAATGAAAGGTCGCTTCTCTTCGACATACTCTTTCGAACGGTCGCTTCTCTTTTGGCTCCAAAACACCATCGTCATCCCATTCCACTGATATCCCAAAAAAAAAAAAAAACAAAACACTTGAAGGTCTATTAAATGCTTGAACACAATTCACTTTCACGTCTTGGCAATCATGTCTCTAAGGACATCCCACACTTTTAAACATACTGGCATATTATTTTTTAATCCGCAAAAAAGAAGCCGTTTTCGGAGAACCCTCATCAATTTTGCAATGAGTCACCTACCTGTTGAACGCCTCTCATTCGCAGTCATTTTCAATTGACTATAAGTTAAGAGTCATTGGCAACGGACTATCTATTATAATAAGGATCAATCCTACATAAAACGCCCAATTAAAACCGTCCATCAAAAGGAATTCCCAGACAGGACCACGGGTGTCCACCTTTACCTTTGTTAATAATATCCAACTTGTTGTTGAAGGTGAGCGTTTCATTCATTTCATATTCAAAAATATGTTTTAGTGCTCGTATCGTCCGTTGTCAAGGACCAGCTTCCATTTGGTGTCTTACATGTTATTGGCAATCATTCGATCTGGAATGTGGGGTGCAATGTATTTTTCAATTTGCCACATGGTCCTTTGACAGCTCTTTGCTTATTCGTATCAGTGGTTGTTAAAGGGTAGAACCTCCTATGGTAATCTATAATTTATTTCTTATCATTGGGGGCGTAGTTATTTGTCTTTGACTAAGGGCAAATTTTCGTTTTATTATGTATGTACACGGTAGTGGTTCTTGTATTTAAATTTATGATGAAATATAATCAATAATTATGATAATAAGGGTGGGCGGCTAACGAGGTATCAAAGAGCACATTAAACCCTAGCCCACACTTCAGTACCTGAAATGTTGTCTGTTGGTTTAACGAAACATAGTGACAGATTCATTCTAGGCAAGTTTATATTTTGTAATCAGTTTGTATTAATTAATTTATTCCAAACATATGAAACGTTTGAAGGGAAATGTAATGTTTCGTAAATTTTCTTAATTGTATCGGACAATAGTCGATGTCCAAATTTTTATTTATTGTCTAGTACTTCACAAATACTACTTATTAGCTGCATGTCAATTTTAAAATAATCATGAAGAAATCATATTTAAATCGCTCACTACCCATTCTGTGAGTTGAGCGTATCCGAATGTCGAAGGAAAACGAGCGAATTTGGGGCATGTGTAAAGGAAAACATACCGTTTTCAATAAAATTGGGAATAAAGCAAACAAGTTAGTTTGTATTTTACTCGTCCTTTGCGGTACACTTGTGGCGGTTCCCTTGAACGCCACAAATCATGTTCCCATTAACACGTAGAAACTCTCACCTAGGGCATACAGAAACCTGGAAAACAAGTACTTACCTGTTCATGGTTGTACCATAAAGCTTTAAAACGCTGTAAAAAACATAAAATTTGCTGATGCTAAATCCATCAGCACATAAACAGACATGTTCCTTATGGGAAATTTGGTTGCATCATCACGCAGCCAACATGAACCGAACCAATACATTGTACATGTCTCGGTTCGATTTCTATCATGTGACTGGCATCCTCCACACGTAAGCGGAATTTGGTTGCACCATCTATCAACCAAGATTGCCCGAACAATATCCATGAGATATTCCCTTGCACGCCAGCCGCACACATGCAGAAATTGTTTTATCTTTCCTTTGCATATCATGCCCACATCGATCGGTCACCCGACCGACAAATACATGAGGGCATCCGGCCGACCGCCCAAGCAAGTCGAGTTCTCAAAATGGAAATTTACCATCGAGAATTCGACTACGCGGAGATGCCATCAACATGTACACGGTCAGCAATAATACTTTACTCAGTCGCTGATCGTGCAAACATTTCAATCCCTATGTAGGGATATTCGCACCAGCTGCAACATTGTCAGCTTATGTTCCCCTTAGGAAATTATCGTATCCACGGCCCGATTGCTCATGCACAGCATGAGAGGGCGAAGCCACCTCATCTGTGTGTGTGCACATCCTTTCGATTATCATCCCTTGTATGGTCATCGTGTCCATGGATGAAAGGTTCGGTATTCTGTCGTTTCAGGTTATATCTTTAATCGCGATCTGGATTCCGTGGAGGCAAGTCGGGCCTCCACGTTAAATAATAAAAGTCTGTCGTCAACATTTGGAGTGAAAATTCGGTGCTTAAGATCGGTGTCGGGAGCCAACTTATAATCGAGTCTGTAAATAGATTGTATCAAAGTTAAATTAATCATTTAGTGACAGTACAGTTGATTTATGTAATAAATCACTCGGATTTATAGTTTACTAAATAAAGTATATCAAAGTTAAGTTAAGTATTTAGTGACCGAACAGTGGATTTATGTAACAAATCACTCGAACTTATAGTTTACTAAATAAAGTGTATAAAAATTAAATCTTTTATTTATTTACCGAACTGATGATTTATTAACTGAACTGTTGATTTATTAGAGAGATAACAGGCAGCTGGGTTTAGTGTTTCGCTAGAACAGCGTTCGGATAATTTGGTGAACCTGTGCCCCTGTGGCACCTTACTACGGGGACAAATACGTATAAGGAAAATTACCCCACAGTGATGACAACCCATGGGGTAACTTATTGGGATAGAAGTAGAACCGGTGCCAACGACGGCACATATAAATTTCTACCCATACACTATCTACTACTATCACTTTCTCTCTTCTTTAGCGATTTTTTTCTTAGGGAATTTAAAGGATCCCGAACTGTACTGAGATTCAAGACTCCGTAATACAATTTTGTCTCTCGGACTCTCTCGCCCCATTAACTTCACTCAAGATTCACCACCTATCCTATCTTGTTCCTACCTCTTTTGGTTACCTCGGCGTCAGCCCATATAGCTCCATCGGTTTGCGTCACAGTTCAACATCCGCAATTGCAAATTGACCTAATAAATATTTGTGTGCAATTACAAATTTTTTATGCTTTATCGATTGTGACGAAATGTGGGACAATTAATTGCATTAGCTCTCCGGCGGTTATCCGGGTTCAGAATCAGTTGGCGTTTTTTGGTTTAAGTGCACCAATGACCTCATGTACAACATCTTTATCTATGTCGTCACTGATACACTTAACACGTACACGTCCAGTGTGGCTTGTTTACTAATAAGAATTACTGGATCTTAACCCGGTTGTGAAAATGTTGATGTTAATAATAGGATTATGTGGTTTATCTGGGCAATATAATTATGCAATGCGAAACACGAATAATGATTTGTTTGACTTTAATAAACACACTTCCCGAGTGCAACCTATTCTATGTTTTAATCGCATTTGTTCTCTTGAGAAACCAATTTGCATTCTATGGCAACATCTTCGGCGATTGACAAAATCACGTCATACTCCAGGACGTGATTTTGTCAAAGGCTAGTTCGTTGACTTTGGTTGCTACCGTATAGCTAGGATCGCATGTTAATGAAGAAAACTGCGTTTTCCTGCTTGCGCTCTCAACTGAATAATTTCAACAAGTGATTAATTGTTTATCTTATTATTTTAGTTTTGATTATTTCTAAATACATGTGGATGTATGTATATTTTTTATACTGTTTATGTATGTGTAATATTTTTGTTTGATAGTCAATACAACAAATGCATTAGGGGAGTTACTTAGTAACAAACCTCCCCTCTAACGACGAAGCGTGTTAACCTTTGAAGAGGAATACAACGACAGCAGTTCGACCAGACGGTTCGCATTAGGCCTTTACAAAAAAAACTTGTTTTACAATTTTATTATTATTTGTGATGGTTTGTTCCCTAATTGGAATTATTAGTTCAACATTATGGAACTAAACTAAACTAACTCTCTCTCCCTTCTCTTCATATCAGTTTTTCCCTATTTACCCACTAGGTATATCTCTCGGGAAAATGGGGATTATATGAAGATCACCACATTATTACTACTCCACAAAAGTCCAGTCCATCATTCACAATAGGGTTTTAGACGATTGCTATGCATTACCACCGTCCTTTTCCCTATTTTGATGGCGGAGTTTACCGGACATTTAATTTCCCCTATAGTGCAAGGACCTATCCATAAGGGATCTACCTTCGCTTTGTTATGGGGTAGTATACGGTCCCTTAGTTAGGATGTAGTGCACGGCAATGGTACCTTTTTAGTCTCTGCTCTGAATAAATTACGCCTTGCAATTTCGTACGTTAGTTGAAGCTTCTACTTCAATAGATTATGGTACCTTTAATGATTGCACATGAAGGCTCCTCGATAGTATAGTGGTTAGTATACCCGCCTGTCACGCGGGAAACCGGGGTTCGATTCCCCGTCGGGGAGCCTCTGGCGCAAGACTAATGACCTTGCCCGGAAAAAACAAATCATTATGGAAAATTTAACAAGCCTCAGGACTTGCCAAATAAGGCCAAGACCGGTTCCCGGTTGTAGTGCCTATGATGATGATGATGATTGATTGCACACCGGTTCAGGAGGTTGTGATACATTTCATGGTACTTCCGGGGTAAAACAAAACAAGCAATCCATTGGCGAAAGTTTGATAACTTCGTGTATGCTGGTGTTGTACACGAAAGTGATCGTCCTTAGGTATTGATCCCATGATTGCGGACCGTTATCTACAATGCTGCGTAGATACAATATGAGTGACCGACGGGCTAGCTCTTAGCACCATTCGATTGTCGGTGGTACGCTGAGGCTCGTAGTTTATTGATACGAAACAGCCTGTACACGTTTTAAACAAAGCGGTGAGGAAATTGCTACCCTGATTGATCACTAGATGCTTTAGCACAGCATACCTAGCAACTATTTAGTCAAAGAAGACCGAAGTCACCGTCTCTGCCTCAACAGTGGGCAAGGCATAGCAATCTATATACTTAGACAAATTGTCTTGGTACGTCAGTATATACTGATTGCTTGTTGAAATAAGTCCTACTATGTCTAAATAGACTTTTTCAAAAGGCCTTTGGGCAAAGTCAGTTATTACCATGGGCATACGCAGGTTTGGCGAAGATTTCATCCGCTGACATGTTTTTATTTTTTATTATACTATTTATTGGCCTGTAGGAAACCGGAAGTTCATGACCTCACCGACTCGACTCCACCACCGTTCCCTATCCTGTGCACTCTCCTTCCACCCTTGACCATAAGATCCGATCTCCTCAAGGTGAAACCTTACATTGTCCTCCCATCTCCGTCGCGGCCGTCCTACCGCTCTCTTTCCCGTTGGTCTACCGTCAAGAATTCTACGCACGGTCCCATCGTTGCCCATTCGAGCCACATGTCCGGCCCATCTTAATATTCGTGACGTGATTACTCTCACTATTGTAGGTTTGCGGTATAGTTCTTCCAAGTCGTGGTTGTGGAGTTTCCTCCATTGTCCTGCCTCCTCGTCATGTTTACCGCCAAAGATACCCCTTAGGACCTTATTCTCGAATACGCGGAATTTGTTTTCTTCCCGTTTTGTGAGACCCAATGTTTCGCATCCGTATAGAGCAATCGGCATGATTATGGGTCTATAGACACGGAGCTTTATGTTACGTGATAGCAGTTTGGATTTCAGTAGTTTAGTGACTGCGTGCCAACTAGCGTTGTCGGAATGCACTCTTTCGTTAATTTCCTTCGACATTTCGTTACTGGCCGTCAGTATTGTTCATAGGGATATAAATTCTTTGACATTTTCAAATTTCTTGCCTCTGACGTTTATATGTGTTCCCTGAGGTCCACCCGCTCTCACTGTAATCATGTATTTTGTTTTGTCTTCATTTATTTCTAGGCCCTCCTCTTCTGCCGCTTGCATGATGATTTCACAGTTTTTACTAACAGTTTCTAGATTATCGCCCAGAACGGCGATGTCATCCGCATATGCGAGCACTTGTGTGACCCCGTTGAGGGATGATCCGGCCATGTTGTCGTCTTGTACCTTTCTGATAACTTATTCGAGCACAAGGTTAAAAAGGCACGGTGATAGGCCATCCCTTTGTTTTAGTCCGTCGCGGATTTCAAATTGTTCTGAGAGGTGGTTTTCTATTCTAACTCGCGCTTTGTTTTCGTTCATGCAGATTTGAATGAGGGCGCATATCTTTTCGGGATTCCCAGCTCAACTACAATATGGTAAAGTCTTTGCCTTGCAACTGAGTCGTAGGCTCGTTTAATGTCAACGAACAGTTGGTGAACCGTCTCTCCGTATTTCCATGAACATTTGGTCGCTTGTTGACCGGTTCCTACGGAGTCCGCATTGGTAGTCATCCAGTATTTCTTCTGCGTACGGTGTGATTTTCGCCAGTATGACATTTGTTAGTATTTTGTATGTGGTTGGGAGCAATGATATTCCCCTGTAATTTTCGCAGTCAGATCGGTTACCTTTCTTGAAAATGGGGACGACTATTGAGGTTTTCCATTCTTCGGGAGTGACTTTCTTATCCCATATTGTTTTGATGAGTTGGTGGATATTTCGATCGCTTGCCTCTCCTCCATGCTTCACAAGCTCCGCTGGTATGCAGTCGACTCCGGGAGGTTTGTTGTTTTCCAATCGATTTATTGCGTCTACAACTTCGTTGAAAGAGGGCTCTGGGATCTGAGGCCCGGCTGTATGTACGTCTGGTGCGTTTATTTGTGGTTGATGGGTGCGTAGATTGAGCAGGTTTTCAAAGTACTGCTTCCATCTTGTCACGATATTGCTAGTTTCTGTGACCAGACAACCGTTTGTATCTCGAATTATTTTGGTTCTCCAACGGTAGCCATTTCTAATTGAATTTATGTCGGCATACATACGTCTGATGTTCTTTGCTCTGGCATTTTCGAGGAGTTTTTCGACCCGAGTCTTGTCCTATTCACGTCTTTTGCGCTTGAAAGTCTCCGAATTGTCGGGTATCTTTCTGCGGCTGACATGTTTTGCATACTTTAATGTATTACTGAATGTCGCGCATCATGTTCCTCCGCCGATAGTTCCTATGTATTTTGTCGTAGGTTTTCACCACCCCGTGGCGTCCGCCCAAGGGATGATCATGGTAATCCCGAAGTAACATCTGGATTTCGTCAGGGTTATTTATCTCTATTCCCCTTTTCGTGCAGGAGGGAATGGTATCCTCACACGGAGGTGAATCGTCGTCGCTAGGACGTCCCTGGGTTCTTCCGCTTGCCCTTCGTTTCTTAGCCTGGACGCGTGTTGCCACATTGCATCTTTGGAGTGAAGGGTTTTCATTACCCTTTTGCGGGATGCAGCTAAGGGCATCCGCATTGGTATTGTACTAACCGAGTTTGTATATAAACTATCGGAGTTTATGATGAAATCTCGTTAAGCGTGAGGTGGTGGCCTTCGGGAATCAAGAGCCAGCACGCAGTTTTTAAGGCATTGAATTCTACTCGCTTTTATAATTCCTATTGATATATCTTGTGAAGGTCAAAATTCAATGTATATTATTAAGCCTAACTTGCTGATTGGTAATGAGTTTCGAGAAAGTTCTTATGAGTTTGAGAAATACAATGTGCTATCATCAACAGTGAATTGGGTTGAAGATAATGGACAAGAGATCATTTATAAAGAAAAGGAAGAAAGTAAGTGAGAGTACAGAACTCTGGGGAATACCTGCATTAATTTGATGGGAGGTCGATTTAACACCATCCAGAACCATTTGGATTGAACGGTCAGAAAGATAGTCTCTTATTGATCCAGTCAATGAATGGTCAATACCCCGATTGTTGTGGGGTAGGATGTATGTTGCACCGGCGTACGGCGCTGATTCACTTCACTCCCCATCACGAAACGAAAGTTCAGCCGCAGCAATTGTGTCCACCAGACAATCAATCACACCAAGGATAAAACGTACGCGCTGGGAGAAAAACTCCAAAACCCGACGTCGACAAAAGTAACAATGAAACACTGGTTTAGTTATTCGAAGTTGGTTATTTTATTTTATTACTTTAATTAATCCATAAGTCTTATTTATATGTCGCAACACTAGATTAGATGTCAGGACACAGATTCGGATTATTTATATGACTCGCGCGCTTACTCAACTTGATTGGTGATAACTACGTCCACGTGCGCGAAACGGGGAGAGGGAGACGGACCGTCCGACGGGCTCGGTTGGGTGATGAAAAACGACTCAGCGATATGAATTCGATGGCTAAGGAAATTCGGCCAGTGAAACTGGCTCTCTTAATTAAAGGATGCATTTTCCATCCCAAGAGAAACGTGAAGTTTCTCTTTGGGGGTAGGTAATCTGATCTCATAGAGAAGATCGTAGAGGTACACATGTATGTGTGAACATTGGTTCTTTCATGGGACATGGCCATGAGAACGAATCTGAAAACAAAGAAAGGGAATAATGTGCATCAATGAGATGTGAGTTCGGCTAAGTAAAAAAGCCGAATCTCATTGGGTGCTAATTGGGTTTCTGTTTGTTCATGCCCCTTGGTCATGAGAAGCAGATCCAGAAATATGTAGTACATAATGCTAATTCGTTCTAGCGTATTCACAGGGAATTGGTGTTCTTGGCATCGCTGCCATGGATAAGTATACAATTCCTATATGCATTTGCCTATGCTATAGGTTTTGGTTTCAGCGTCGTTTGCGTCAATTGTGTGCAGCTACGTTGGATTTTTTATAGTAGGGAGCAAAAGGTCGCCAGCCAATGTGTATGTAAAGTGATTTATTATACACATGGTGAGGCTGGCAATAGGCGACGCAATGTTTATGATCCTTGATATGATGGTTACATTATATGTAAACCAAATTGTTTCGTTTTCAGGAATTTGACTAGGGAAAATGCGTATGTAAGATTGGGATTTGCCTGGCAACCGAAGGTGCCGAATTGGGCTTGGGATTTTAAGGGGTTTGGAACAGAATTCGTATAGGGAATTTTGAATTCGAATAAATGAATGAAGGTAAGATTTCTCTTCCAGGAGCTTTTAGCTAAATACATTTGATAAATTTGTTACGTGAAGCATTTACAGGTGCTAATGCGATTACATTAGTAAAAACTTATGAAAGCTGGGTTGTAGTTATGGGGGTTCTTCGGGTAAGTAGACAGTGGGGTTTGGCGGAACCGCCACAAGGTAATTTGGAAAAAGGGCTGGATGCTAAACTCTGTGGAATGCTTTTAAACGATCCAATGCCACAAGCTTGCTGTCACCGAAATAGCGGAGGGAATGGCTCTACATTTCGGTAAGATAAGCCTTCAAATCTTCTGCGGATCTGTTGGTACGCAAGCCATATTGGCGGTCATTGAGGAGGTCATTTGTTTCGAAGTATTTCGAAAGTTGACAGTTATATCAGTGAATCCATTGGCTTTGAGAAAAGAGAGTTTAGTGCTCTGAGTCGTTAAGAGAAGAGGAAGGATTTGTCATTCTTTTTGGGAATTGGTTGAATGTTCGTTGACTTCCATCTGTTTGGGAAGCGACCAGTAGGATAAAGCAAATGGATGAGTTTGTAAAGTGGTTTGGGGAGTGAAAAAGAGCATCTCTTCAAAAGAATTGGGGGAATGACATCCGGACAAGCGGATTTGTTTATGTTCAGTTGCTAGAGTGTTCAGGTAACAATAGGAGTTCGAAAGAGAATCTGGTTTACGGTAACCTGCTTGTGCTCAAGTCGAAGCCGAGCTGATGTTGTATCAGAGAGCGTTGGGTTGGTTGCAAAATGTATAGAAATAGAATCACTTTCTTTGTTGTGCTGTTGTCTGGTCTGTCATCGGCTATAAGCGAAGGAATGGATGACGAGACCGAGTTTTGAATGTTTTCCAAGAATGCCCAGAAGTTTCTACTATTTGTGGGAGATTGTGGTATTTTTCGTCCGACTCTCTGGTCATGAAAGAACTTTGCGCGTGGAAAATATACAACTTGCAGTAATTTCTAACTCTGTTGAATTTTCTCTGATTTTCCTCAGTATTGCTTTTTTTTATACAATCGGCATATTAACGCCTTGATGGCGTCTCCGCATCCGGAATCGAACCACATATTTCTCTTGGGTTTGATACTCTTTACCTTTATCCTGTTTAGAATAAAGTCCGCATATAAAATATAATTGTACGTGTCAATGTGTCAATAATGATGTTACTAAAGCGTCAACATCATTATTGAGGAAAAATAAGGATCAATTCAACTTTCCAAAAAAATCGTTTAGACCTTTCCAGCTGTATTCGTACTAGTCCGAGACTATGATAATGTAAACAGGATAGTTTCAAACTGCTGGACCTTGATTTTGAGTATAGTGCATACCCGTTCGCTGTACCGGTAGAGTATTATTCCTCTTTCAGAAATAATATATATGCATCTGTGTGTGTGTGTGTGCGGGCGTGTTCAGGTGCGTTTTTGTTTATACGCGTGTATGTCTGCGTGTCCGCCTGCGTTAGCGTGAGGGAGGGCGGGGGAGGGGGGGGGGCACAAAAAAGTGAAAAAAACAAGCATATCGGTTGTAAATACAGGCGGGAAGCTATAGACTATGTGAGTAACATGCGACGTAACCTAAGCGAGGTCAACGTACTCCGGTTTTTCATTCTCCGCTACAGCTGAAAATGCTGACCTTAATCTTAAACGGTATCCTCTCTTCTCTATTTTCACAAGAGCGAAAATGCGTCTCACAAATAAAGAAGAGATCAGACTTGTATATTCCTTTTAAAAACGTCCATGCCTATGCGCAATAAAAAAAATCTGTATTCCAATTTGTGATTGCAGGAAATACGAATTATTGGAATTAATTTTGAATCAATGATTAAAAAAATATTAATGTCAAATTTGAATAACTAAAGAGAATTTTAATTAACTTAACGGGCAGATCGAATAAACTATGAGTGTTTTCTGGATGCAAAGACTCTGAATGACGCAATCATCATCATCATCATCATCGGCACTACAACCGGGATCCGGTCTTGGCCTTATTTAACAAGTCTGAGGCTTGTTAAATTTGCCATAATAATTTGTTTCTCCGGGCAAGGTTATTAGCCTTGCGCCAAATAGATGCAATAGAAAAGAAAAAAGCCGGTGTCACAATTTTTGATTGTACAAAAAATTCCAAGAAGTGTGTGCAATTTTATTGGGCGCTTCAAATGGCATTTTCGGCGAATTGAATCGCTGAATTTTAGTCTTTGTTACTTTCCGTATTTTACACCCTGAAACCGTGCAGCTGAATGGGGCCGTCAAAAACTGTCAAGGAATTGTTTTTAGTATGGAATAATACTTTTCGAACAACCTCAATCTGAATTTGTTTGATCAATACTTAGCACTACAGTCATCTAGTGAAAAATTAATGGATTTCAAGTATTGTCAGACTTGCTGCCGATGAAAAGAAAAAAGATTACAGTTCACATTGCTGGTGTCACGTGGGGATTCTAGAAAATATGCCCATCGTCCTCGAGAGAAATCGTACACGCAAACGGTAGCCACTATAATGGAGGCGTCTACAGTGAACAATCAAAAACGTATAAAAACTGTTTTGAAAACTCGAAAATAATAATAAAATGGGAAACCACTTATCCGCCATGCTCATTAAATTATTATTGCAGACCGTGGTCTTGTTGGTTTTCATTTTTATGGAGTACTACATACGAGAGTGGTATTCTAACGACTTTCAGTGGTTACAAAGGACGAGTTTTACGGTAATGTAAATTCCAGAGAACATAATGAATGTAGGAATTTGTTTAGGTAAAGTCGAAAAGGTTGCTAATTCAAATACTACTTAAAATAGCACATGGTATTCGTTTTGGTTGGGCATGAACAATTTCAAAGTTGTCGGACTTCAGAAGTTGGTATTCATCAAAGGTTCTCGATGGTGGCCCTGTTACTTCTTTGATATAACATGGAATACATGAATTATTTTAATACTTGTTGATAACCTTTCCTCTTTACATGAATTCACCTTTGAAAAATGTCATCAAACTCAGTAATCGACTCAACAAGATATAATGTATTATAGCTCGGAGGATACACGTTTTTCTAAACCACTTGTCGTGTTATTGTTCACTTTGAGGTTGGGTTTTAAGATCATGAAACACAACAATTCAAGTGAATACGTTTCTCTTTTATGTCTCTGGTGGTTATGGAGGCATGGTCAAACAGTGTATTAAATTATGGCCATATTTTAAGAACATCTAAAATATCATTGACGAAGGAAGGTTCCTGGGTTAAACTCAACGGATCGAAAAAAAGTGTTTGCTTAAAAAGTGCCTAAGGGTTTTAAGAATCAGAAACAAACGTCAATCAAAAAGGGGGGTACATCTTATGAAATAGTTACTCTTCGAAGAGACACAGTCTGCGTCCAGAATGACCATATAGTCGGCGTCCATTAAAGAAAACGCCCTTTGCTTATGTCATTCCCATAATTCCGAGGTACTCTTTAGAAAGGATGTATATCCAGTGCATGACCGTCTATTATCCAGGCAGTTGGCTGAATTCGCATCCGTGGATCATCTTGAAATTCTTCACGCCGCTTGAAAAATAGCTTGACGCCCACCGTACCTTTAAAGTAGGAAGGCCAATCAGCTGAATTAGCTGGGAAGGCTCACTAAGGCTGCGATATCCTTGTGCAAATGGCCAAGTACATCAGTAACCAAATGACCTCTCGATATAGCAGATAAGTCTCAGATTCGTTTTTATTTCTTCGCAGTCTGACACATCAAACCAGAGGAATGCTCATGGAGTTTGTACGGCTCAGCCTAATCCGATTTAGCTTCTGGTTGTTATATACTGTTTGTCATTTTTAATCCTGGTATAATTTAATACCGAGAACATTGTTAATACCACCGAGATTCTTGATCCCGAATACCTTAGTTGGCTAGAAATTTGCGAATCTTTATATTGTATTGTCCCACCAGAACGCCCACGAACCGAATTGATTTGTGTTGAGCCAGTAAATGTAAATGTTTCACGTAAGTCGAAACATGGTATTTGAAATAATCTATGACCAAATACATACACTCCACAATCTCATCCAGATTTTTTTTTTGTTCTGCAACACGATTTGGCTACAGGTAACTTCACAATCTCTCGGGTGATCTAACAAAGTCCAAGTTTTGTTATTTGCCCGGAGCCACTCTTCTGCATTCGGTTCTTTCATTGCCTCGTTGATAGACACTTCAGAAACTCCATCAAATTCCGCTCGATCGGTCGTGGATTCGACAACCTAGTGTTGATTCTTGGATCTCCTTTTGAGTTCCGTTCGTAGTTGACGAGGTTTGCCTGGTCTCCTTTTCAAGGCAGTCTGATCTTCATTCTGAATTATGACCAAATTATCTAAATTTTCGTTCTCACCTAAGGTAACGCAGGGAAAATCTATCCTCGCTTCCTTCGTTCATCGGGCAAAAATCACTCTGAACTTGTCTTGGAGTTTCTGGATTTGGATTCCACGTCTCTGGCAATGACCATTTTATGCAGCCCCATACTCTGGTAGGCCTTCGACGATTCCGTGGGATATGCAGAAAATTCCTTTCTTCGATCGGCCTTGGAATCTCCATTTGCTTCAGCCAAATTCACCCGACGGTCGACATATTTCCGGTACATTTATAATATATATACATTTATTATTATTAAATGTAATATTTTTATTCAATGGAAGCTTAAATGGGTGTTTGATTGTTGTCGAGCAGATTTGCACAATTAGCGAAAATCATTGGAAGTCTATTCACTTTTTTGGTTGTGTTTATTAACTGCATGGAAATTAACCGAATGATTTTAATTACAACATAATTTATGTCAATTGCAAAACCTTTTTTTGGCTTATTGTTTTACTTTTATTTTCTTCTCAGTTTACCACAGTGTGATGGGAAATTTCCTCAAAGGCTGTCAATACTAACCGACGACACATTGATTACTTTAAATAAAAGTATGACCGCCTTCATTGCCATTTTTTGATCGACTATTTGGTGTTTCTTTTGGTTGAAAATCCAACCGTCTCTGGCGACGGCCTATGATATCCTCCCTTATTTTTAAAAGACGATTGTTGCATTCAACAGTGTGATGTCGACTTTCTTATTCTTATGTAATTACACGACCGCCTTTGTCGATGCCGCCTATTTTTATCTACGACCGTTCAAGTTGGTGGATAATTTTACAAATTCTTTTTTTATCCATGATTCATGGGTATTACAATCAAGACTCACAATCTGCGGATGTAATCCTGATTGACCGCTGGAACTTGTTTATTACTTTCGGATGTTAGCGCCATGATCTCAAGAAACTTGTGTTTATACAAGTGTACAGTTGTGGTTACGGAGTTATCAGTTAAAGTTTGAACTTAATAATGGATAAAAATTGAGAGAGTTATCCTGCAAGCCAATTTGAAAAACATGACTTTCAGATAATCGCGTTTAAAGTTTTAAGTCATGGCGTACGATGTACGAGGGTGGGGTGAAAAGTTTCCCACCTGAACTACAGATGGCGCCAGCAGATCTAATGTTTGGCTTGTATTCTCTACAACTATGTCTCATTAGCTTGTATATACATTTTCTGATCGATTTCATTGTTAGTATACATTTCAGAAGTCAGGCCGTAAAGGATACCAAAGATAAATTTATATTGGCATCGTTTCCTTGTGTTTGCTTATTTTATTAGCGCCATTGTGGCGGGCGTTTATTAACAAAGCACGAATTGAATATAACGTGTCGCGGAACTGCACGAAACGAGTAATGCTTGACGAGCTCACTTTCGTCCCTATTCACTCAATTTTTGCTCGAATGTCAAATTGTTTGAGTATTGGCACTTTATGACCCAGAATATTTATGCAGACGTTATTGTGTACCGCATTGGGGCAGATACGCAGATGCGTGAACCTTTCGCGCAAGACGAAAAGGTTGAAATATACACGAACCCATTTTACTACTACAAGTATCATTTATTAGCCTGTAGGAACTTGAAAGTTAACGGCCTAACTGACGTAGCTAGCTACCGTTCCCTGTCCTGTGCACTCCACTCCCACGTTTCGCCCCCTGATCCAATTCCTTCAACGTCGCGCCTTGCATTGTCCTCCCATCTCCGTCGGGAGATTTGTCTCCCGTCAAGAATTCTACATCTTGCTACATGCCCGGCCCATCTTCATCTTCACGGCCTGATTGTTCTCACTGTTATAAGTTTGGGGTATAGGTCTTCCAATTTGCAGTTATGGAGTTTCCACCATTGCCCTTCATTTTCATCATACTCATCGCCTAGGATGATTCTTAAAACTCCACCGATTGGTAGAAACCTTGGCGTGGTGCGGGGGCTTAAGTTACAATGAATCACTCAAGCAATGCCAGACAGGCTAGCGAAGGGGTAACATACAAAGATTTACCACCGCTAATCCAGTGTGTTACATGTTACCGTTCCCATTGGATGGTTCACATTCTGGGGAATACCGGCTATAACGGCGCCTCTCTGACAACAGATCGAATCAGAACAGTAATTAGACCATCCTATATCTAAACACAGCTCAGATATGGCGGACTATTTACCCCGAATAGTCGCCACACCATCATAGAGGTTTTACCAGATGTTGGTATCCCGACTCTATGATAACATTGCCTATTTATGCATTTCGTGTTCTATGCACCTTTACAGGTTTACCTTCAATAATTTCATCTGTTAATTAGGCAAAAGTTAATCAGAATGGGAAAATTCACGAAAACTGAATTCTATTATTGTTGGGAGAGGTATTTGGGTTTTTCTTTTTTTAGTTTCGGTGGGAAGGCGGAAATCTTCAAAAGATACCTGTGGACCGATCCAGAGGCATACCGGATTTTTACCGATTAAAACCACCTCCCGCCAGGCACATATCCCCGTTGATCCACGCGGAACTTTGTTTTAGATGTTTCATCTCGGGTCGGGCCGCAGTTTACCTGTTACTTCGCTCGTCATGTCGCAACTGCTGCATCATGTTACATAGAATATCCTTTGCTACTGACCATGTTCCTTTTTGAACTCAGGATGTATTCTCTTACGCCTGCCGGTGTAACTGGCCGCCTCATATGTCTTTCCAAAATCGTTCGTGCGGTCTCGAAAGTCACGCACTCCGCGATTATGTGCACCACATTTCCTACTTTGCCTTCGCAATACAAACAGTATGGATGATTCACATGCTTATACTTGTGCAAGTTTTGCCGAAAACATCCATGTCCTGATATTAGCTGAGTCAAGTGGTAATTCAGTTCGACATGTTTTATTTTAACCCAGGTTTCTACCGCAGGTATCATGGTGTGGGTCTATAGCGTTTGAAATAATAGTGAAGAAGAACGCGTGATTCGAACTGACGCTATGACAGTTTGAATCATCAAAAATTGAACCTAAGCGTTACCCATCAGGCTACTGGCCGTGTTTTAAAATTCGATTTTTAAACTCGACTATACTCCACTGATGTTAATTGTTATGTTATCGCTAGGTATACGGCTCTGATGTATTTTCTTATTCGGTTTTCGTTCGGTGCTCTTCACTATTTTGCTTGTGAATTGTGTGTGTATCTGTTAGAGACGCTACAGGTCCATCTTCCTTTGGTTGAAGAATCCCACCTTCGTTGCCATTCTCCTAGACCTGAGAGATCAAAATGTCACCGCATTCCTCGGCGATTCTCTTGGGAGACCTCATGCAACGCAACGTTTTCTTTACTTGCAATGTCAGGTGGTTTCCTCCCGGCCAAGACATTTATGGCATATTCGGATACCGTTTTGAATGCGCAGCATACTCTTAATCATGCCAGCCTACGTGCTGAGTTCACTCCTCTTATATACGACTTACACTTTGCGGCTCCTGCCAATATGTGTGCTGCATACATTATAATGGAAGTGTATAATGTGTAATGTGGGTCCTCCAACATTGGGTAGCAGTGTCGCCAAAACTTTGCATACGTTTGTCGGTTTTTCACTGGTTTTCCTCAGGTGTTCCTTAAAGCTCAGCCTGGTGTCGAGTATAACACCAAGATATTTATGTTTTTTAAATAAAACACTCATTTTAAATGGGAAAGTAAAAAGCATTTTATTCGAAGTATTGCCACCTTTCTGGCAGTTTGTGGATACCACACCAATAAAACCGGTCGTCTTTTGAGGCAAACCATTCGGAGACCCAATTTTCGACTTCTTCGTAGGAATTGAAATGCTGCTCAGCCAATGCGTGTCCCATCGATGAAAACAAATGGTAGTCGGAAGGAGCCAAGTCTGGTGAATACGGCGGGTGGGGTAACACTTCCCAGCCGAGAGGTTTTATTGTTTCTTTGACGGGTTTTGTGGTATGACTCGGAGCATTATCATGCAACAAAATTACCTTCCAGTGTCTTGTGACCCATTCTGGTCGTTTTTCGAACAATACATGGTTCAAATTGATCATTTGAACCATCTATTGATGCTGCTATGCCATGACAAAGCCAACCAGCAGTGGCTATCAAACCAGTGTATTGGGGAAACCCACAAATCGCCCATGTACGGTCGGAGTGCAACAGGTTACGACGCTTGCAACAAAGAACAAGAAACCGTAACACCTACCCACAGTTACATGCGGAATTCGTCAACAAACGGAAAGAGTTGAGGAATGTGATCCGCAAGAGTAAACATGAAGCATTCTGCTCCCTAAGCGATGAATTAAATAACAATCCATGGGTCAGGGCCTACAGGATAGTCATGAAAAGACTACAGAACAACAGTAGTCAAATGAAAAATAGGAAAAGTGTCATGGCCAGAATCGTTGCTGTTCTCTTCCCACAGTGTGATGAGGTGTTGAGATCGGAATGGAACATCACTGAAAGGGAAATACCTCCCGTGATCCCGAAAGGTAATAATGCTTTAACTCAATTTTATACTGTCAGAATAAAACAGCTCGAAATTCTCTAGTCCAGAATACGCCATTCCAACGTGGAACGTTCTGTCTAAACTTGAGGATCTCCGTGATTATAACCTTCGGCCATTTAAGCCCAATTCGCATAGATATATCATTTCCTTATCCTCTCCCACTTCTTCCACCCACACTTTTGTCTTTTAATATCGATGACAAATTACAAAAGTTGTTACTGTCATCATTGTCAGTTGAACCCATATACGCTTGGCTGTTGCAATCCCCTCACCGTCATGGTTTCTACGTTGCTCAACTAAGGCGACAAGAAAAATTTACTATTTTATTTCTGGTAGTTTGGAAATCCAACAATAACACCAGAGTTTGACACCAAACGTCCGGCCAGTGAACTTCGTACCTACCGGCTCACCTTTCTAATATAATTTATATTTGGAAGCGGAAATTAAATTGGGATATACAAACAAAACACTCGTTATCGGAATCCGGGTCACCATGCGCTATGCAGGTGAACGTCCGGCTATCGAAAGAGGTGGATTTATTGTCAACCAACATAAGTCAACAATATCGTCAAATAGTTCATAAATTGATAAATAGACAGACGACACTCCACACATTGGTAGGAAACACGAGGAGCGATGAGGAAGTGATTCAGAAAATCAAAGTGGGAATATCCACTTGATGTATATTAACGAGATTCCGCTGCGCACAAACGTAAAAAGGGCACTCTTAGTGACACGTTGAAAAGTTACATGGGCAGGCGGATGTCCAGAAGGCAGCCAGTTGTTGGCCACCGGTCATTTGAAATACTTCAATTTCAAAGTAACAGGTTATCGAAGAGTTGAAATTCGTTTGGGGAAACATTTGCCACAATTGTACACCACCATTGTAGGTATTGCCGGGAGCTCGAGTCCCCTCGGACTGACATTGAACTTGTTCCAATAATCGTTGTACAGTATAACACTTGGGGAATTATTCCTCACAAGTCTCCGCAACATATCGCCAAGTGGTGTTCCATCCTGGCATCATAGGTAGAATCTGCAGCAACATCATCTCGCTTGCTTAGCGCCACCATGTACCATGGTACCAGCATCCACAGACGCCACTCGATGAAGGAACTGAGTTGCCCAGAAGGTGGAAGTAAACATGGCTAAATGCAGACACAGATTGCTGGTAGGACGGCAACGCTGCGCATCCAACAGATTGGTATCTTTAACCAGCATAACCTTGCAGTCAGTTTGTTATCACGTTGTGGACCAGTAGCACGCGCATCGCGGATCAGCGGCTGACTTCACGGAATATTTCGTATCGAATCAGATTGATGTGAAACGGTTTAGTCACCTGTAAGTCGTAAGTGAATCGAAGATATTTGTCGCGTGGGATGTATTTCAGGAAGTGAGTGATGGTCAGGTGATTTGTCCAATTTATTGCTCATCCAGTGATTTATGTATTAAGTGTTTTGTGGGCTGAGAATTTAGACGTAGGATTGTTTTTTAAAGACACATTCAACTGTGTATCGGTGGTACGGTGATTGGGAAAGTGAAATTCTTATAAACGATTCATAATAACAGTTATTGCTGGTAGTCCTGCGGAGGTAGGAAGCTCGATGAAATAAATGAGGTAAGTGTTTAGAGGTTTTAAATGTTACATTTCTGTGTATAAAGTGAATAAAAAAACTCACGGGCCCTGGGTCAAGCATGATTTGAATATAAATGACTAGTCGTAAACCGATCTCTCTGTAATGTTCCTGATGTGAACAGTTGGTGTATGGTGTTTGGTCGGATGAAAAATACGGCACACGTCGAAGGGATGAATTTTGGAATATCATTCAATTACCTAAAGCTGTTGCTGATTTGAGTTCTCGTCTCGTTCTCTCCGGACACGCTAACAGTAACGAAGGTCAATTATTGAAATAAGATAACATAACAAAACAATCGGTTCTCGTAAAGTTCTAAAACACCGCCAACGACTACTTGACGAATGAAGTATTCCGATTTCCGTCACAGATAATAGTCGAGCGACGGTTAATTAAATGTGTTATGCTTTTGCTACGTGAGGGAATAAATTGCATTCGGTATTCGACTTAAGATAAGACGGCAAGCCACTAATCCGACAGTGACCTGCGGTTAGAGTTCTGTTGTCGAAATATGTTTCAACTATGGAATATTTGAATTTAATTGATATTGTTTGATCACCATCAGATAGGATGCATCGATAACGATTAGTTTTTGTGGTATAAGTTCGATGACACTACACAAAAAACATGAAATGTGTTTGTTTGACGGGATTCTTAAGAGGATGCCAGAAATTCAAATTGATCGGTTGTAGATAAGAAGAGAACTCGGAACTGACGGGTTAGACTACTCCGATTTTATTCTCCAACTTGTGCATATTTCGTTAGTGTTCAAATGCACAAATGTGACGTCTGTAGGGGTCTGATCTTGTTCTCAATAGAATTTTAATATGTTCATGAGGTTGCGTCGGTTAAATCCCTTGCTGCTTATAAAAGTAGAGTATTGAAAAGTTGGCAATTAATAATGTGTTTTCTAAATATATGAGATGTTTTGCAATGTTTTAAATATTGCACAGCTTTATTCGACTTAAACTTTTCTGAAGGACTAGTTAGCATGTTATGATTGCTAACAGGGAAAGGCATGAAAGACAAGACCTGGGTTTTCAATTCAATTAACACTACAAATAACTATAAATTTTTGAATTTCCAACTTCAACCGAACAAAAAAAAAAGCGTTTTTTTGTAGCATTCCAATGGTCGTTTATGCTATTGTAAAGGGTGGGCTATACATTTTTGCACATTTGAAACCATGTTATTTTGTTGATCATTTATTTAACGTAATGAACGTTTATTGAAATTTATTTTTAAAAAATGACATCGTCGAGATGTGCCCCGTCTCGTCGTTGGCACCCCTGCAATCGACTACACAAACTTTGGACAACTCACTGACATATGCTGCGAGGTATCGCGGCTATCTCCTCCTGGATGTTTGTTTAATATTCGTTGTCGATTCCGTTTGCTCGAATTTCTTGACCCAAGCTTTGATTAAATTAACACTTGGACACTCCCTTACACGGCGTAATCAGTATACAATTCTAGGCGTCATACAGTAAGGTAGGAATCGTTGTTTTTGTAAAATAGTTTTACACAAAAAGCACGCTGTTGTCCCGTTAAGCACTCCATCGTGACTAAAATTGCATGAAGCGACACATAATTCCCCGCCACTTGCGCTCCTCCCTCTATCGGTTTTTAAGAAATCAAGTGATCATTTATTTAACGTAATAAACGTTTATTGAAATTTTTTTTTTAAATGACATCGTCGAGATGTGCTCAAACTTTGATCAAATTAAAACTTGGACACTCACTTACACGGCGTAATCCGTATTCAATTCTAGGCGCCGTACAGTAACGTAGGAATCGTTGTTTTTGTAAAATTGTTTTACAAAAAAGCACACTGTTTTCCCATGAACACTCTGGGGTTTCAAATAGTCCGCCATATCGGGGCCCGTCTTTGATATGGTAAGGTCTGCTTACTGCTCTGATTCGATCCGGTATGAGAGAGGCGCCGTTATAATACAGCCGGTATTATATGCAAACCATCCAATGGGCACGGTGACGCGTAACACTCTGGATTAGGGCTGGTAGATCTTTGCTTGCTACTCCTTGCTAGCCTGTCTAACATGGGTGGCCTTACTGGAAGCGTATGCTACCGTCAGCACAGCCTGAGTGATTCATCGTAGTCTAAGCCCCCGCACCACATCAAGGTTTCTACCAAGCGGGGTGGTCTTTCGAAAATACATGATTACGGCGAGAGCAGGGAACACATATAAACGTCAGGGGCAAGATATTCGAAAAAGTTAAAGAATTTAAATATCGCAGTCGGTGAACTGCTGAAATCCAAACTGCTATCACGTAACATAAAGCTCCGTGTCTATAGAACTATATCCATGTCGATTGCTATATACGGATGCGAAACATTGGCTCTCACAAAACGGGAAGAAAACAAATTCCGCGTATTCGAGAATAACGTTTTAAGGAGTATATTTGCCGGTAAATATGACGACGAGGTAAGACAATAGAGGAAACTCCACAACCACGAATTGGAAGAGCTATACCGCAAACCTACAATAGTGAGAGTAATCAAGTCGCGAACATTAAGATGGGCCGGACATGTGGCGCTAGTGGGCAACGATAGGTCCGTGCGTAGAATTCTTGACGGTAGACCAACGGGAAAGAGACCGGTAGGACCGCCGCGACGGAGATGGGATGACAATGTTAGGTTTGACATTGAGGAGATCGGATCTTATGGTCAAGCGTGGAAGGAGAGTGCACAGGACAGGGAACGATGGCGGAGTCGAGTCGGTGAAGCCATGAACTTCCAGGTTCCTACATGTTATGATTATTTAACAACAATTTAATATTAATATATAATAAATCATTATGGAAAATTTAACAAGCCTCAGGACTTGCTAAATAAGGCCAAGACCGGTTCCCGGTTGTAGTGCCGATGATGATGATGAATATTAATATATATAGTTAATATAGTTGATATGATTAATATAGTTTAATTTAAATTAAGAGTAAGTTGGGGGACTTACGTGTCTTTAGTCGACCGTTGAGCGGTCGCTATGTGTTGTTTGATGTGTTGGTTGCTGGTTGTTTTCTCCGACAGGGTGCAGGGGGCGTTGAAGGGCTGCTCCCCTATTCAGCTTCCGTTGGTTGGTTATTTAAATCCACCAACTCCAATGTGGATTCGTTATAATTGAGTTGCAGAAAACTAACACAAGAATCAATCTGCTTTGGATCTGACAAGGATTCTAGATCTGGATTATTAATAACTTGATTCTTTTTAACACTGTAGACACTCTGAAGTTCCTTAATTTCTTTCGGTACACACTATCGATTGTCGTTCTCTTACGTTGGTTTAACGTCGAATGAATTAATTTTCATTGCCGTTGACGTTTATTTTTTATTCGGCGCCAACGCCGTTTTTTATTATTTTCTCTACCAAGTAGAATTTGCACAAAGTAGTTTATCCAAATTAGCTACTTGGCGAGTTGTTCTCCTTTTAGAGGTAGAGAGGGGAAACTAACGAAAGGGGATTAGTGGATGTTACGGGGGACCTGGACGCGAGGTAGGTCCGTAACATACAGGCCAATAAATAATAATAATAAAAGTTGTTCCATTACGCGCTCCACCGTGACTAAAATTCCATGAAGCGACACACAATTCCCCGCCACTTGCGCGCCCCTCCCTCTAATCGTTTTTAAGAAATCAAGTGTTGGCATTTGCAAAAATGTATGGCCCACTCTATAGTACGATTATGCTGTTGATCACTTCAATCCTTCGTCTGAGCCAATTTTTAATTATCCAACACCGGAAATTGTATTCGCCGCTTTTTAGTACACATTGATTGATTTTTTTTTTATTAAGTGTGCAAGTAGAAACTCGGTTCTGAAGTTGGTTGCATTAAAACCATACTTAAATGCATTCAATTCACTCGCCATTTTGGTTACATGTAGCTTAAACATTGAATTTTTTTATAACTACGTTTTTCTCATTTACTAGCCATCATTCCATGTGCATCAGTTGTATAAGATATAGATGTCGATAAGCAACATTTACGCCATTGGATTCTATTCTGTTTTTAAATAAAAAAAAAAATGTTTGCTCAAGCTATAGATATAAATATATATATATATCATCATCATCCTCGGCACTACAACCGGGATCCGGTCTTGGCCTTATTTAACAAATCTTGTGGTCGTCGTCATGTCTCCGGTCCATAACCGAGGCTTGTTAAATTTTCCATAATATTTTGTTTTTCCGGGCAAGGTTATTAGCCTTGCGCCACCATATATATATATATATATATATACATATAATAGAAAACATATACTATTCATCGTTTTATTTATCTCAATATTTTCATCCCTTTCCCTCTTGTCTTTCTTCAAGATATTCTTAGTTCAATTGGTGGAGAAAAAAATATTTGTTATATTTAAATTGTAATAAAATGTTGTATTTATGTTGACAGAGAAAAAGTTATATTTTAACTTTTCAAATGGCCTTTTGAATATGTTATCTATTGGTGGTACCTCCTTCAGCTAGTCGCAAAATAGAAGCAACTTCCCGACCACGCCCCACAAGGGGAAGATAAATGTGGGTATTATACTTTATTCCACAAAACACAACTTTTATTTTTTCTTATTTTTTTTTGTTTATTACAAATAACTTAATATACTTAAAACTAATTTTATTCTTATTTCCAATTGTCTCCGTTCGGAGGCTAGTGAACGACTGAATCTTCATTTCAACTTAAAAACTATTTCAACTCGAAACAACAACTAGTGTTTACATATTCGAGATTACACTTGATAAAGCGAATTCTATTTAGGTATTGTTTACATTTTCGGAATAACGTAGGATGAAGGGAATTGGGTTTAAGTTTTGTTTGCATATCCAAGGTAACATAGGATTAAGGAATTGAATTTGAGTAGTGTTTACATATTTGAGATTACATTGCTTACAATGTGTGAATGCAATGTAAATAAGATTTAAGATAATGTTATCATATCTTGGGAGTTAAGGTAAATAGGTTGGGAGGAAATTATTTGTATTCTTATGTTCTGGTTATTTGCAGTTAGGCTTTTGATGATCTTATCGTGTGCCTCAATTAGCGGACACTTGTGTGGTAGGTATGGTTGACATAAACCGCACAGTGGATTTTTAAATATATTTGCTTCCGCCGTTTTGCAATAGATGGCTGTAGCGGTAAGTGGTATTTGAACATATAGATCCTAGATGTCATACAATAAGCTTAGGTATTTGTAAACATAACGCCATCGAAATATTAGTCGATTTGTGTCTGCGTCAGAAAGTTATCCTCGATTAAACATGTCAGCTTACGAGCCAAATTCTCGTCATTTGCGGGAGGTTTTAATTTTCTGCTTTAATATGAAGAAATGGATTCGTATGCTGCCCGAAAGATGGGAGAAAGTAGTGGCCAGCGATGGACAATACTTTGAATCATAAATGTATAGCCAGTTTTTTACAATAAAGTCTCGAATTTCGGAAAAAAAACGGCGGAAGCAAAGTTGTACACCGAATAGATATTTTGATTGTACTCATGTTTTGACTGATTGAGGAGGAGGAAGTTACTGGCGTACCTCTCCCACTGGTGTCTCAATATTTCTCTCAAAGGTTTTGTTCAGCAATGTGAATCACCTCCGGGGTGCCGCTGAGATCTCTGAGGATTTCCGAAGTTGTGGAGACTCATCTGCCTTCGCGCGGCAAAATTATAAATACAGGTACACTTGGATAGTGTCAGTGCTGCTGCAGTTGCTTTCAGTACTTCTCCAGCTAATACTCTCAAAGGTGACAAGTTTCTGTTCAAAAGGTAAGTCCGTCCTGGCGGTTGTTGTGGAGTTGTCCTTGTACACTTTAGGGCTGCTGAAGTAAATTCTATACTCGGATGTCCGCTGTTGGTTCGCTGCTGGTGCGGGTATGTCGGTCCAGACTGAATGGGCAAGGGTTCTGGCGAGTGCGGCGTAAAGAAGAATATCCTTCGAACCACTTTAGTTGAACCGCTGATCTGGGTGATACGATGTAGAGGCAATATCCTTGAAACTACCCTAGTTTTTTTTTTTCAAGGATCCGGGCGATGTAGCGAATAGGAACTTTGTTCATATAAATCTATTTAAACTCACATACTTCTAACACTTTCTACTGCACAGATTTGCAAATACAAGTTCTACCCGTTCGATCGTTTTATAAACACTTACCTAAAATGCTGATGAATGAAAGTCCTTTTTGGTTATTTAATTATTAATGATTTTATTTAGTTTTGATGGTGAAAATAGGGTGATCTCAAAACGCAGATTTAGTTACAAGGGAATGTTTTCCGAATCATATAAATATAAGTAATCACATGTGGGAAATATTAATTGTTTCAAAACGTCAAATCGGCCCTCTTTGAGTTAAACAACAAAATAACACTTTTCAACAACGACCATCTCGGTCAATCACTAGCACTCAACAACGACGACCGTCTCCGTTAAAAACTCAAAACCAACTCTTTTTCTTTTGCGATCGTTTGATCGGAGGAAAACCTTTTTCCACGTTAACAAAAGGCAACGCGTTATTTTCCTTTTGCGCTGATCTCAGTTAAAATCCTCTGTATTAGAAACTTTTTTGTGAGGCAACGCATCCTTTGTCTGATCCTTATGTAATTTACCTTGGATCGGCAACCGTCTAGCAACCCTTAAACATTACCTGGGATTTCCAGCAATGTCCAGACTTGGTAATTATATTTTACTGGACAAAGGTGCCAAAGACATTTTTGTATCTTAGTGGTACTGTTGTCCATCGAAAGTATTTATGGTCGCCGTCCCTTGTTCCGTTTACGAAATGTTTCCTTGAATAGGATTAAGGGGGTATTCTGGTCTAGACGCACGAATTTAACGCAATTTTTGAATTGCTGTAAAAAAAAAGCAATCAATATTTTTACTATTCATTTTTTTATAGGATGCTTATTAATATTTCAAGAATACAGAAAAAAAAAAAACTGAAAGTAAAAAATTCAAAATCCATTCAGCAGCTGATGAAGTGGGGGATCTTTATTAAAACAATACCCACGATTTTTCAAGTTCTACTGAACCGATTTGCTTCAAATTTAGTATATGTCTTCTTTATGGGCTTTTCTATTGCATGAACTATCCTCATCACAAATTTCAATGTTAACTAGTTTTAAAAAATTCGAAAAACTAAAAAAGTGGTACAAAAATACATCTTTTTTTCAAGCAGTCGCCATTTTTTTCAACTTTTTTTTTTGTTCCAACGTAGAGACATTTCTTTAAATTAATAATATTTTTTCAGATTGCTAGGAGGGTTGAATCGTGGGTATGGTCGCGTGCCAACTTTTTGAGATCCCCCACTTCATCAGCTGCTAACTTTATGAATTTTGAATTTTTTACTTTCAATTGTTTTTACTGTATTCTTGAAATATTAATAAACATCCTTTAAAAAAATGAATAGTAAAAATATTGATTGCTTTTTTTACAGCACCTCAAAAATTGCGTTAAATTGGTGCGTCTAGACCAGAATACCCCCTTAAAGGAAACGGTGCCGCCATAGAGTACGTCTATACTCTATGTTCAAAAGCCATTTCAGCGATGCCGCTAAAGAATTTTTGTGTCGTGGGTTAATTAATAAATTCGAATGGGATTCACATTATGTGATCCCAAATTGTATGGGGCTTAGCCCGGTATGCATGCGTAGATGGGGATTTGTACGTCACATATTCGAGATTGTTTTAGTCACATCGAGAGAATTTTTTCATAAATAGGAAAGCAGTTTTATTTATTTTACTAATTCACAGACAGTTATATTTATCATAAAATTTCCCATTATCTTTAAAATTCCTAAAAAGTTTTTTGCTTTATTAGCGAGGAAAAGGTATTCAGCGTTTTTTTAATACATGTTGACAGGATATTTATTGTTATTCAAAAACACTTTTGGTTATCTAAATATTTCGTCCTATTCTCTTTCCTCTTTTACTTTTTCAAAACAGTTTTTTTCTCGTTTTATTGGCGAGAAAAAAATATTGGACGTTTTTGACAAATGCTCAATGTTTAAAAACAATCTTATCCATTCTAATTTTTCCTATTACTTTCCCTCATTTACTTCTTCAAAACTATAACACGTTTTCTGTTGGTCAAGGAAAAAGTTTTTGTTTGTTGTTTTATTGGTCAGAAAAATATAATTGGATTTTTTTAGTATACATTGACAGAATATTATTGTTCAAAAACGGTTTTATATAATTGATTTGAAGCCATTTGACCCATCCTAATATTCTCCGTCTTTTCTTCGTTTTACTTCTTTAAGACGGGTTTTATGTTTTATTGTTCGAGGAAAAAGTATTCGGCTTTTCCAGAATATGTTGTCAGATTTTTAAATTCAAAAACAGTCATTTTCATTTTACGTACATTTTTATTTTGTTCTTTTTTTTTTTATTTATTTAAATTATATTCTAACTTACTGGTCCCCAGCGGACACTGTAAATTTGGGGTGACTATTGACATGTATTATTGTATTTCGGCTTTGTCTCTTTTGTATTTATTGCAGTTTTCATTAATAATTTACCAAAAAAAGAAAATTTAGGATAAAACAAAACTTTGTAATTTTTTTTTACACCTTACTTCACTAACTTAAACTTTTTTTTTGTTTTTTTTTTTTAATTTGCCCAACACTACTATGGGGTGTTTCACTGAAACCTTCACCGACTGAGTCAGGATCGACAGTTGAAATTTCTATTAAATTACACGCTGGACTCTCTTGCCAGTATCACATTCATTCTTTATTTGCAAGTGTAACATAGAATGTACTTTCAGTGCACACCACACGTGTTATTTCAGTTGTTTACAATATTTCGGTTAACATAAACGTAATTTTTAGTTCGCACCCAATATCGTTTCGGTGATATACTACGAGAGTTGCCTCTTATGTTTCGGGATTTGGCAACCCTAGCGTTGCCATCCGGCAATTGACAGCTCTGTCGTAAAGTTGGACATTTTTGAGGTTATACGCACTCAGAACGTTTTGACATACGAGCGCTATTTGTGTTGTATACAGTAACTTAAAAGATTCATCTCGGCCCACAAATGGAATTAAATCGTCAACATTTTCGTGCGATTATTTTTTACAACTTTCGGCGTGGATTAACTCAGCAACAGTGCATGGATGAATTTAATTCAATTTTTGGCGATGAAGCTCCATCAAGGACCAGTGTTTATCGATGGTATGGTGAATTCAATCGTGGTCGTAGTTCCCTCCAAGATGAATTTCGTGAAGGTCGTCCAAAATCAGTTGTTGTTCCGAAAACCATTGATGCTGTGCGCGAACTGATATTGGAAGATCGTCATGTGACCTATCGTGAGATTGAGACAACCTTAGGCGTTAATGGGACCAGCATACATTCAATATTGCATAAACATTTGACTGTCAAAAAAATTTGTTCGCGTTGGATCCCACACAATTTGTCAATCGCACAAAAAATGGCTCGTGTCAATTGGTCGAAAGAAATGCTCAAAAAATACGGTCGCGGTGCTTCGAAACACGTCTATGACATCGTGACAGGTGATGAATCGTGGATTTACGCGTATGAGCCCGAAAGTAAACAGCAGTCGACTGTCTGGGTGTTTCAAGATGAGCCAAATCCAACAAAAGTTGTTCGCGCACGAAGCACTTCCAAGCAAATGGTCGCCTGTGTGTTTTCGGAAAAACTGGACAGTCGCAACCGTACCACTAGAACAACGCAGAACAGTCAATTCTGAGTGGTACAGAACCATTTGTTTGCCAGTTGTCTTCCAAGAAATCAGGAAAACCAACCGCCGAAGACGGATCACTCTTCACCACGACAATGCGAGCTCTCACACATCGGCTGCGACAACTGCATTTTTGAGCACCCAAAACATCGATTTGATGGGTCATCCGCCGTATAGTCCTGACTTGGCACCGAATGACTTCTTTTTATTCCCGTACGTAAAAAACAAACTGAGAGGTCAACGTTTTTCGACACCTGAAGAAGCGGTTGCTGCATTCAGAATGCATGTGTTGGAGATACCTCAATCAGAGTGGCAAAAGTGCTTCGACAATTGGTTCAAACGCGTGCAAAAGTGTATAGATCTTCATGGGGAATATTTTGAAAAACAATAAAGTGATTTTCGATGATCAATATTTGTTTTTGTTCTCTAATCCCGAAATATAAAAGGTAACCGTCGTATACACTTTCAGCTCGGAACAAATGCCACCGATGAGACAATTCAGACTGACTTAAAACTTTTCTCCGTTTATTGACGCTATTGTATCTTGCACACTTGATCATCAATTCTATGACCAAATATGGTAAGATATCCCTTTTGCGTTTAAGTTCAACGCAAAAGAGTTGGAATGTACACACGATGGTTGGTTTTGCTACTCATCGTGTGCGTCCGCGAATATGCAGACACAACAAAGATCTCCGTATACATTCGCAACAGGTGCGAGCATCTCCATGAAAGAAAAGGGTTGAAATGTTTACTCTGATGATACTGCGGGGCACAACATCTGCGCCGTTCCGCAGTAAACATCCACAGACAGCTAACAGCTTCGACCAGGAATCCCTGCCGAAACTGCTGCGTCAGAGCGGTATTGGTGTATGGGGGTGCGTTGGATGTTCACATCATCTAACATCCAGTCAGCATCTCGTTGATGCTACACTTGTTTGGTTTCGAGGTGTCCCCTTGTTAGAGTATGCCAATGCCGATCGATACGATCGACCGGTGGCTTTGTGTACATGACGTACCGTGAACATGCGTGGAAAATTTTCCTCTTCTCGTGTGCCTGGTTGAGCTCGGAGATTATGTTGGTTACATAATGTTATACCGAGCTGGCCATTAGGGACATGCTGTGCTGGTGCCCGGACTTCGCTTGGTCGGATGTTCGGCAACCGACACGACTGGCCAATGTTGTTTTGCGGGTAGTGCGACCAAATAGTTTTTACGGCATTATCATTTGTTGCGGATTAGCGTGAAGCAATGCTTCATGGTTTTCCTTCAATTTTGCAGGTACAGCACAGAAGGTAAGTCCATGCTGGTGTATTCTAGGACACGATTACTCTTTTCACCTGTAAGGTAAGTAGTGGCGTTCAGTGGAACTGCCACGATACTTGTTTTTTAAATTAGGTTGTATGCCCTAGATGGGGGTTTTTACCTCATATGATGGGAAGATGGGTGGTGGCGTTTGGGAGAATCGCCACACTACCCTAACCTAAGGAAAGCTAAATCTATGTAAGGTAAGTAGTGGCGTTCAGTGGAACTGCCACGATACTTGTTTTTTAAATTAGGTTGTATGCCCTAGATGGGGGTTTTTACCTCATATGATGGGAAGATGGGTGGTGGCGTTTGGGAGAATCGCCACACTACCCTAACCTAAGGAAAGCTAAATCTATGTAAGGTAAGTAGTGGCGTTCAGTGGAACTGCCACGATACTTGTTTTTTAAATTAGGTTGTATGCCCTAGATGGGGGTTTTTACCTCATATGATGGGAAGATGGGTGGTGGCGTTTGGGAGAATCGCCACACTACCCTAACTTAAGAAAAGCGAAATCTATGTAAGCTTGCCATTATTTTGAGGTGTCATTTACTATGCTCTTTTCGGCTGACAGGCCTTTAGTTGCCATTCAACCACCAGAACTGCTGGCGTTGTTTCTTAACTTCTCTTTGATCTCTGTGAGATATCGCCCTAGTGTACCGCAGACACTCTTCATCTGTGTATCCGACTTCCCGCCCATAATCTATCCGCTTATCTACGGTCGATCGACGCCCGTGGAAAACCAGCGGCTGTTTTCCAGTATCGTCCTGAATGACGCTAATCATATCAAGGTACAGAAATGCCACTTGTGGAACAAATCCATTGCGTCGAACTCTCTCATAAAACGTCATATTTGTATAATAGGCCCCGAGAATTAAATCGTCGAATGAACTCATTGCTCTCGCAACATGTCCTCCGATCAATTTTATTATAAAATTAAGCTGCATTATATAAAGCTTCATTGGGATACTTTTTTGTGTAGTCGGATTCTGGAATCAGGTATAAACCAGGCAAGTTCTGAGGCATTGCCTTTCGAAAACCCGAATCTTCTCCAATATATGTGGACCTACATTAAACCACACTGGGCATCCATAGGTGAGCATTGGCCTGATGAGAGCTATGTAGCATATGACTTCAACTCAATGGTCAAGTTGGCTACTGTGAAATAGCCTTCTTATCATAGTAATAGTTCGCTTAGCTTTGGCCAAAACAGCCTTCCTGTGCTTGTTTAAGTATAGGTATTGGTCCAGCCAAATGGCCAGGTATTTAACTGCATCTTTGGTCTCTATTTTCTGTTGGTAAGGCGCAATGATAACGAATTTTCGCCTAATTTTCCTTGTATCCGAAGTAGTCCGATGCAGCGATGTTCTAAATAGGATAGTTTTACATTTCTGAACATTGATTTTGAGTTTCCAATCGTCGCAGTAGCGCTGAACTTCATTGAAGTTTCGCTGCAATTGGCTGTTAATAATCTTGATTTCTGGGGCTGATCTCTATGGGTTGATGAAGAGTGGCTATTAAATCGCTAGTGTATATGCTGAAGATAATCGGAGATAGTACCGCTCCCTGTTGCATGCCATTCTCTATTTTAAAAATAACGTTAGATGTTACGTTGCCGCTTTTGACAATACATTTTCTATCCTTTAACATGCTATAAAGCATATATAGTAGGGATTTATGTATGGCTAGTTTGAGTAACTTGTAAAATAGTCCTTGGATCCACACTGTGTCGAAGGCCTTCCATATGTCAATCAGACAGGCATGTAGTGCTCCCGAAGCCCTACCAACATCCCACAACCCCAATATGCATATCCCATCCATCATCCCATTTTCCCATACAATATAGATACCCCATCCATCATCCCATTAATCTAAACGATTTCCGAATCGTTATCGAGCAACCATAGCAGCTGCAATAGTGATTGTCTAATATAACGATCCCAGAATCGTCACCAAGCAGGTATAGCAAATGCCCAATGTGACGATTCTGAAATCAAATCGAGCAACCAGCAGCTGCTAAGAATAATAAATCCTTGCACCACAAGCCCAAAACCAAAAGACAGCAAGCGGCAGCTTCTAAGAATAGTATACCCTTGCATCACAAGCCAAAAACCGAAATCAAGCAACCGTAGCAGCTGCTCGATTGTGATTGGCCAAACGACGCTCATGGGTTTCGGCTTTCAGGTAACTAAAGAAGAAGACGACCCTTTTCCCAGGTTCGACTTCGTTCATGGAAAAGAAGAATAAAGAAAATCTGAGAGATTTTGTATTTTTTTGCACGGACTACGAGGGGTAGTTTCGGAACGTAAAGCCTTTCGCCACACCTAAATCCATGAGGGAGAATCCCTCCTTTTTGGCACAGTTAAAGCTCAACACCAAAATTGGTGGCTACGGAAAATCACATTCCTGGACCATCAGATTGTTACAAGGGCACATGCTCCAATGCGTTAGCTGCCCAAAGTTCGGCAATTCAGCGGCGAACTGCGAAATGCAGCACCGCTGCCTGAAATGCGGACAGAATCACACTACAATACAATGCTTATTAGGGAATGAAAGGGTAGAAGATTTAAAGTGTCGAGGCTGCCCTAAATTCCGCGAAATGCTGTCGAAAAACGTAGCGCGGGATAGAAAAGAAGAACGCCCATCACAGGACGCACAAACAACAATACCCATAACGCCTCAGCTGTCGTATGCTCGTAGCGTCCGGAAGGAGATACAGGGAAGAAAATACATCCCTAGTAACAGAATGGATCAGTCAGAACTAACGCCAACAAAGACGTGTTTACAATCTTGCTCGCTATTCAAAAGCAGATGACACAAATGCAAAAACAAATAAATGAGCAGGAGACATAGGTAGACTGGATCTATTCGCACCTGCCGAACATAAATAAACGGTCAATATAAACTCGTTAACAGAAAAAAAAAACGATAAGACTTGTTATAAATGTGAATTCGCTGATTAGAATCGAGAGAAGAGCCCCTCTATTCAAATAGTTGTAAGACGGAAATTATTGGCGATGCCAGCATACAAATCCCTGGGAAACGACGATCAGCTGCACATCGATTGCAAAAAACCACTCAAGAAAAAAAGGCACTCAGGAAACGAGCTCAAGGGGAAAACGAGCGAAAGAGTAGGAAACGAGCGAATGTGGGTACAGCTGCGGGGCTATATAAGGCGAGCACAACGACCAAACACCAGGAGTGGAGGTAGTACGATTAGACCACAGGACAGGATGAAATATCTTGGGGTCATCTATACCCCAAAAATGAATTTCAGCAAACATGTGACCCACATTCTTCAAAGGGGCATCGATCGGTCTAAGCAACTACACAACATCTTGAAGTGGAGCAACAAACTTGACACCAAAGTTAAGCTTCTCTGCTATAAGCAGCTAATCCGATCTGGAATAGTGTACGCCTTTCCCATATGGTCCTGCATATCTTCGGCTCAAATGGAAAGACTGCGAGTTTTCGAAAGAAAACTCCTCAGAAGATGCACCAACCACTACAGAAGGCCTGACGGCCGCCACTACCCGAACTCTCACCTATACGAAGGTGCCTCCATTATCCCTATCGACGAGTACTTGCTAGAATTAGTATATAAGTACCTCGAAAGCATTCAGAACAGCGAGAACCCACTTCTACGGGAGTCTTTCGTTGTTGACCCCTCTCTCTCTCTCGATCACTTCGGATCAGACGACCACAATTTCTTCTTCAGTACAAAACTGAAGAAAGCACCCTTCCCAACAACATTTCCCTCTATAATAGAGGATTCCTGGACCCATCCCATAGGGTCTACTGCTGACACACTACAAACACGCACGCACAGTACAAGACAGCACAACCACACATACACATACACCAAAGACGTGATCTGCGTTTACTACCGCACTCAAGACCCACCGGTCTTGTACGATTTCATTCCCACCATCCCCCCATCCAAGTAGTTAGAGAACACTTGAACTAACCCTCTCCACACTATCCATAGATACCTCCTTCCTCTTTCTTTTCAGATATCTCGAGACCGAACTCAACATCCTCACGGATGTGGGTGATTCTGGTTATGCCAAGGTGACCAGAATCCAGAGACAAGATGACGGACACATCTGTCCTTGTCTCGCCAAAGTCGCCCTCTCGCCACCCCCTTTTTTTTTAAACGCCAGGAGTCCTCACAGGAACTCCTCAACGAACGGTCTTAATGAGACCAATTCCTAAGAGATAACATTTTGTAAAAAGGAAAATTATTACCCTATATCGCATCGAATTTGTCTTGTGTTGGTTATGTCATCTTTTCATGCAATTGCGGGAATGGCAATTGTGTCGTCGTGTTTTGTGTTTCCGTTTTTTTCCTGTCTCTTCTCTTGTCTAGTCGGAGTGTACTGGGCAAAACTATAACGCCCTTTCATCCAGAGGAGAGGCCAGCTCTGGAAGTACAGTTCACTAACAAGAGAATAAAATCCTTTTATCCGGCCAGCGTCGCCGGGAAAAATATACAGTCCACACGACGAAGGGTGGGAAAAACTGAGACGTCGTTGGAAAATGCGCCGTCCGCAATTTTAAGTCTTTTCCTTTCAGCAACAAAAACCTTGACGTGCTTCTTGCTAGTGAAACGAAACTAAACCAGAGGCATAAAATATGACACAATGATTATAATTAGGACGGGAGCGACTAAACTCCTCTTAAGGGGGACGGGTTGTAATCTTCGTTTAAAAAGGTCTCCAACATAAGGTTATATATAGTGGAGAATTGCGCAGATTCCAGGTACTGGGAGTTTGCATCGTATGCATACCCCATTTAGCAGGGAAGAGAGGTGTACGCGATCTCGGTATATGTGTATACGAGGTCATTGTGCCTGCGCACGACACGGGGTTCTACCTCGTCACCACCAGTTCTAAAAGGTTCCGGCAAAGCGAATTGTTACTGCGCTAAGGAATGCACACCAAGTAGACCGTTCGCACCCTCACGGGCCATTAAGGAACAAGGCAAATGAATTAAACACCGGAATTTATTTGTTCAGTTTTATTCTCTTTGTTCTCAGCCATTATTAATTATGTTAGTGTTTTTATACTTCACTTAGAACTTATTATTAATATTAAATTGATTTTTATAAATTTTAAACAAGGTGAAACACTACTTTCTCGACACGACTTCTGTATATCTACGCTTCTCCGCCGCGCGGCGGAGAGCGAGAGCGGCACGACCGTGGTGGTCGGCGGATGCAATAGTACTCAACGATATTCATTCGTTGTCAAAAGAAATTCGGCCAGTGAAACTGGCTCTCTTAATTAAGGGGTGCATTTTCCTATTCCGAGAGAGACGTAAAGTCTCTCTTTGGGGTAACCAAACAGATCTTATAGAGAAGATCGTCACGGTACACATGTATGTGTGTACATTGGTTCTTTTATGGATCAAAGCCATGGGAACGAATCTCAAACAAAGAAAGGGAAAATGTGCATCCATGAGATGTGAGTTCGGCTAAGCAAACAAGTCGAATCTCATTAGATGCTAATTGGGTTTGTATTTCCTTATGTGAGAAGGTCAATGGTAAACGGATCCAGGAATATGTAAGACAAAGGGACCGTTGATGATCGTTGTCTACAATATGCATAGCAGCTGTATTGACAGCCGCAATGCATCATGAACATTGTGCTAATTGGTTTTAGCTTGTTTACCGGGAAATGGGGTTTATGGCATCGCTGGTACGGGTAGGTATTCAATTTCAATTTGATGCCTTAAGACGCAAGATGCGTATATTTGTTTTTGTCCTTGTTGTGATGGTTATATTATATGTAAACCAAATCATGTTGTTCTCAGGAATTCGTCTAGGGGGAAATGCACTTGGTGAGATTGGGATTCCTGATAAGTTAGGAAAGAATTCTTACAGGGAATTTGTATGCGAAGAGAAGCATGAAAGGTAAGGCTTCTTTACAGGGACTTTTAGATTATAAGTTTGCTCTATTTAATGCGTGAAGCATTTAAGGTGCTAATGTGATTGTATTAGCGAACTTAAGGAAGTTAGGTAGCAGTTTTGGGGGGTTTTCAGGTAAGTGGGTCGTGGGGTTTGGTGGAACCGGCACATATGCATCTGGAGCCCGGTAATCTAACCTCTTTATTGCAGAGCTCGAAACCCTCTTTAGATGCTGGCAACTTCACTTGGGAAGAAATTATTCCACCGTGTGTGGCGATTTTAACGCCAAACAGAGATTGGGGAAATAATATGTCCAATACCAGGGGAAATCTATTAGCTGCCTAGTTAGATCAACACCACCTTGAATATAAAACTGACCTACTAGCTACGCAATATCGTTTCCCAGAGGAGGATTCTTCTTAGACATTATGCTTATTGACTCACGACTGAAACTTACGAATACTATCAGACGAAATTCAAATACGGTTTTATTTATTTTATGTTTTCAAAATTAGGTTTGTTTATTCTAATATATTATTTGCCGCTCCGTTCCCATTCTTATTTCTTCAAAAAATGTTTTTTTTTCTATTGGTTGAGGACAACGTATTCAACGTACACCTTGTCGACGTCTTTATTTTTATTCAAAAATACTTTTGCTTATCCCAATATTTTCCATTCATTTTCCTTTTATAAGATTTCAAAATAGTTTTTATTTTATTTTTGTTGCTGAGGAAAAAATATTTCATATCTTTTAGTGTACATTGATAGAATCTTTTTATTCAAAAACAGTTTCATGTACTTGATTTGCTTAAAAACGAGTTCATCCATACTAATATTCCCCCTTTTTCCATTTTTACTTCTTTCAAACGGGTTTGGAGTTTATTGTGTTAGGAAAATGTGTATAGCGTTGTTTTTATACACATTGTGAGCATTCCTTTTATTTTGTATTTGGAAACGTTCGGAATCACTTGTGCTGGTATAACGACAACGGAACTCAGTTAGCCACTTCTCAATGCGAAGCAAAGCCAAGGTTGGAGATAAAATTGAATCCTGAGGCACCCCGGAATTAACAGGATACAGGTCCGAACACTCGCCGTTCACAACAACCCGGATCGATCAATTTTCGAGGAAGCTTTTCGTCCAGTCGCAAAGCTGCTTTGAAAGTCCATATGGCCGAAGTTTGCCCAGCAATGCCCGGTACCAGACGCGGTCAAAAGCTTTGGAGATATCCAATGCGACCGCCCTCGGCTCACCATGCCCCTAATCCGCAGATGCCTATATATGGGTGATTGGGGTCAAAAAGTTTCCCGTGGACTACCTCTGCCACGCAACCCGTATTCACGATCATTCAGAAGTCCGTTGCACTCCAAATACTTAATTAACTCGGCGTTGATGACCTTTTCCATCACCTTACATAACACAGACAATCATGCTATCGGTCGGTAATTTTGTGGGAGACACTTTTTTCCCGTCTTTGGGATTGGTAGAACTCGGGCGATTTTCCAACAGGTAGGCAAGATCCTCCGTTCATAAGATAAGCGAAAGAGTCTGCCAAGAACCTGCGATAGTTCTGGAGCACAGTTCTTAAGGACTTTTGCTGGTATTCCGTCTGGGCCGGTTGCCTTCTTACAGTCCAGTCCACGTAGAATGCGTTGAACAGTACGCGGGCGAAATCTCACATTCCGCATGGAAGACTGTATCGGCGCGATCACAGGTGGCTCCAAAAGACCGGCATCGAGGTTTGAACTTGCGAAAAATAAATTCGCGAACACATTAGCTTTATCTTTTGAATTTGTGACTAACGTCCCGCTGTCTGTCACCAACGGAGGGAAAGAGGAGAAAGCGAGATTACTGCTGATAGCATTTGCCATTGACTAGAAGGAGCGCGAACCACTTGGGCACTAAAGGAGTTTATTGGTCACTCTGTCGTTGTGAGCTTTCTTCGCGGTATCAATCGCCTGGTTGCACGCGTTTCTGATTCTAACAAAATTCGCTCTGTTCACGTCGGTGGGATTGGAGCGCCATTGCTTAAAAGCTCTATTTTTTGCCGCTGTAATCCGCTTCCATTTTTATCAAACCAAGGCTTATCAGATGAATTTCGTTTGATGGAACGTGGAATGTATATCTCCATCTCGAGAAGAATAATCTCTGTGACCGACTCCGTGCGGCTTAATGTTGCCGTGATGAACACAACTCCTATTTAACCAGTCCGGCATATATTCCTTTTTAATATCTCTTGGTCTGTAGGAAAGTTTCAAAAATTAAAAATATGTTAATTAGTTGGTATGAGGTCCGGAGTATAGAGTGGATACATCAAAACTTCCTAAGAAATCGCCCGGGGTTTCTGAGGAGTCATTGTAGACATGTGTGACGTGGCGTTGTCCTGATAGAAGACAACACCTCTCGTATTGACCAATTCTGGCCGCATTTAATCAATTGTTCACCGTAAAAAAGCCGTATTTAGTATTTGACCACGTGGAAGTAGACATTGTACATGATTTGGGCCACCGATTCCATAGCAATACTTCACTGGCTGATAGTTCTGGTTTGGCTACCGGTTGAGCCGCTTCACTGCGCTTTGACCTTGTGGTTATTCTGGTACCAATGTGGGTATATTGTATATTTAGACTTTAGTGGTAAGGTGCCTCCGGGGCACAGGTTCACCGCTATACCCAGTCGCTGCTTTCCGTCCCAAGAAAAGTAAAACTCCGTGTTGCTCCTTTTCTTTTTTTTAATTTATTGTTAGATATTAACACGAATTACAGCTTACATATTTAATTTAATCTGACGATATTTTACATAACTGGTGACTTACAATATTTGAGACTCCAATAACTTGTATAATTATTCACTATTGAAATATATTCGAGAATCCAATAAGTTGTACAATTATTCACTATTGAAACTAAATTGCAAATGTTCACTTATTTAATCTAATCCGTATATATTTTATATGACCGAGGACCCTTTTAAACCAACGTACACTAGCGGATGCTTTGACTAGGCTCAATTTATTTAACGTGGAGGCACGACTTGCCTCCACGGAATCCGTATCGCAATTGATTGAATTTTAAGAAATTAATTCTATCCTCTGCTCATCGACCAACAGGGGATGATCCACCATACGTTGGTCCCAGCAAAAGGGCAGGAGACACACACGGTGATTGCATCCGTTGCTCATGGTGTGTGTGTGTCCGCAAGTATGCGGGCAGTCGCTCGATCAAATCCACTAGGGGAACACCACGCGCAACGATCGGCAGCTGGTAAGTCATTCTGCATTTGCGCCACTTCGCTGAAGATGTCCGCAGACAGCCAATAATTCCAAACCAGCAATTACTGCCGAAAAGGGTTGCGTCAGAGCGATATGGTGCATAGGGGAACGTTGGATGTTTATACGATTGTACATTCTTAATCAGCATCTCGTTGATGCTGCGTTTGTTTGGTTTTTTTGTGTCCCGTGGAAAGGTATGCTAATGCGGATCGATACGATCGTCCGATGGCTCTGTGTACGTGACTTGCCATGCACATGGGTGGAAAATTTCTTTCTTCTTGTGTGCATGGTCAAGTTCAGGGATTATGTCGGTTACGTAATGTTGTACCGAGTTGGCTCTTAGGGATATGCTGTATTGGTGCCCGTGCTTCGCTTGGTCGGGTGATTGGCGACCGATATGACTTGGTAATGTTGGTTTACGGATAGTGCGACCAAATTGCTTTTAGGGAAATTATTATTTGGCGCATACGCTTAATTCCCTAGCGCTAATCGTTAGCTCAGATTCTTAAAAACCTTTTATGTTGGCGATTGGAAAAGGTAAGTACCTGAATGGGTTTCTCTTTCAGGTGTTTTTACTCTAGGTACTCTAGGGAGCAGTTACCCGGATAGTTGATGGGAAGGTAAGTAGTGGCGTTTAGAAGAACCGCCACAACCTCGATCGTTTTCGTAAATTATTATCATATAGTACGTGACCCATTTATCTCCAGTCACTATCCATTTAAAACATGTGTTGACTGCGTTCTGTTTTTACAAGGCTTCGTAGATTTCGATCCATCATGGTTTTTTTTTGTGCTAATTCGCGTGGCACCCAAACAGAGATCGTTTCTTAAAATCATCTTTATGCAGATGGTTTAAAGTTGGTTTTTTGTCGATCGTCATCTAGTGATCGATGTCGCAACCGTTAATGTTTCTTGATTTTACTGAGCTTATCGACAATATGTCTGCCGGTGTGAGCTACACCTTTAATATGGAAAATACAAGAACTGAATTGACGAAACAAAAATTGCCCACAATTAGCTGTGTCGTTATCAGGACCATACCCACCATTCACAATTTCAGTGACCTGGCTTGCATTTTCACCTTTATTAAAGTAAATTTGTTGGGCTCCTCGGTAGTATAGATGTGAGTATACTGTAGTATTCCAGAATACTACCCTTATTAGCTTTAACACTGAATCTCATTACTTATCTAACACATCCTTAAAACTTCCTCTTAACATATCTTACATTCTCACTTAATACATATCATTAATAAACATTAACAATATTCTATATCAAGCTAGTTACAGCACATTAATAACATGCCCCTTTTCATAACATGCACCTTTTTTCATTCAAAACATAGCTCTTTGATTTTCGTTCAGAGTTTATTCAAAATTTAAAAGTCACAGAGAGTAAAAGGAATACTTTGAGAAAATGGTTTTTAATTTACAACCAATTAGAACAGTAAGTAGCATAAGAAGAGAGAAAAATTTATTGTAAAGTTAGTTGAGTTAGTTGAGAGTTAGTTGAGTCAGTTGACTTGGAGTTGACTTTGAGTTGAGTTTGAATTTAGAGTGAGTTAGTTAGTTTTAATTGAGTATTGAAAGAAGAGTTTTAATTGACTATTGAAAGAGGAGTTTCAAATCGAAGTAATAAGTTTAAGTTTTGCGTTTTTAAATAAAGTTATAAGTTCGAGTTCGAAGCCAATGAGTTTGAGTTTTGAGGAAAGAACAGAGTTCAGACGCATATATTAAAACCTCCACGCTCTTCCCTCGATAAAGAGGAAGCACGGCGCTAAAGACGTAATAATACCCACCTGTCACGCGCGAGACCGGGGTTCGTTTCCCCGTCGGGGAGCCTCTGGGGCAAGACTTAATGACCTTGCCGGGAAAAAACAAAACATTATGGAAAATTTAACAAGCCTTAGGACTTGCTAAATACGGCTAAGACCGGTTCCCGGTTGTAGTGCCGATGATGATGATAAAGTAAATTTGTAGAATACACCGAATTTTCTTTTTGTTAACTTCTATATTTTACATCCTGACAACTGAATCTAGACTTAAAAACTTGTCAAGGGTTTTTTATAGTACCGAATGTCACTTTCCCATTGACGTATTTATTGGTCTATAGGAACCCGAAAGTTCATAACCTCACTAACTCGCCTATTCTACGTACTTTACCTCCACGCTTCCCCCACCCAATCCGCCTTCCTCCCATTTCCGTCGCGACTTGCATTCGTACGGGAAGTAAAACAAATTGAAAACTACTTTTGCGACACCCTGTATTTTATTAATTTGGAATTACATTGTTCTAGCACCTGGGATAACCTGGACATCAGCTTAATTTTTCCCTTTTCCTTTGTAATCGACTGAAAGAGAGCGGCAAAAGGAAGCAAAGGATATTTTGTGAGTAACATATGCAGGCGAGTTTGCGCACAATCGGCGACAAGGTCTCGGGTAAGATTTTGAAGGAGTTACGTTGTCGCAAGAATACATTGAACCGCTCCACATCGTCCACTAAAAATTGAATTGGTGTGAATGCAAGCGGTTGTAAAGTACAAGGATCTAGAGTTACGTTAGCGGAAAACAAATTCGCGAAATTGGGTTTATTCGTTGGTTTGCGACTAATGTCCCGCTACCTCTTTCTGACTTTAAATTTTCCATGTCCTTAAAAGATTATCACTTGCAATAACTATAGAGAAATAATGTGAGTCTACGTAGTATTATCCACTTCTCCGATCCTAAATTAGGTTTGGAAAACCAAAGAGGATTTCTCCTTTTGCCTTTGCTTGAATTAAGCTTCCGTTTTGGACGACTGTTTACTGGTATGATGGGAGCCGTGCAAGGTTGTATATTTTCCTCCTACTATGTAATAGAAATTAAATGATATTAGCTTTACTGCTTTGCTTTATGTTGTTCAACCCATAACAGCAAGGGTTAGCTCAAAAGAGCTAGAAGTTTTTCATTTTGCACTCTGCCAGCCGTGGACACGGAAAGAGTATATGAGAGTCTTTAAAAAAATAAGAAACTGTTTTATTGCAAAAGCAAAGTAACACTTGTGCCATTGTCCTTACTCCCTTTTCATGTTGACGCTGTATCTGGTGATATCACAAGGTGCTAGCCAACCCCTTAGGGTGTGCGGATAATAAAAGAAAAGGGGTTGGCCTAGTCCCGCAGTGGCGTAGAAATCGAATGGAAGTGCTAATAAGGCAGCTGCTCCATATGAAAAGTAATGCAATAATCTCATGAATTACATCCAAATCATAAATGTCAAATGTGTGTCATTGCTTTTAATTACTCTTCTCTAATATTGCTTCCGGACGGATTGTGATACAATCCCTCCATTGGCGCAAACTCTATCAAACAAACTTTGAGTTTTGCTAATGCCTATATTAATTAAATAATCTAACTTTAGCAGGATGTTCCAAGTTCTCCCAGTCATTCGCGTACTCTCACCAAAATTGTTCTTATTTGAAATTATGCATTGGAAATAATCTCATGAAAAATCAATTCCCAGAAAACTATTCACCATCTCTCCGGGGAAGTAATATAACGGAGGCGTGAACAAAAGTTGGTTTTCACATCCACGATTTTATGTGTGTGCCTCGCTGTGCCGTGCTGACGAGGGTTGTCCCTGCAGCATACCTCACAATTAACGCGCACAATCAGGTGCAAAGTCTTATTTCACCTGGGCAGCCTGCAAATGGATTTCTTTACGTGCACTCGTTAGTTGTTTAACGGCACTAAGGGGCTGGCCACATTAAAGTGCCGCAATGGGTTAAGTCTTATGATGTCCAGGTTTCATCAGGTACAATCCAGGCCAGCAGTTAACCTAGATATTGAATCTGTGTCGTCGATCATAACGACGATCGAAAAATCAATGACAAACCTGATGAGAATAGCGATGCCATTGGATGACGGATGAACAGTCCTTTGACAAAATGATGCGAATAAAAACACCGGTTGACTCGACTAACAGGTTAGCAGAACTTTTTATTGCGGTATTGAGTAGTAGATACAAATCTTGTGGCAACGTAGACCTTGAAGGGGATCTGTTGTAACTATTTATATTTTGGGTGTAGGTGTTGCGATACACTATATTTCCTTGTCGTAGGGTTCTTGAAACTTTCTCTGTATAGTAAAAACATTAATCACATTAGTTTATGGATTACCTTAAAAATGGAGTATGCAGTGACTTTTCCCTCAAGGTAAAGTTTGTGTTCTTTTCAATTCAATGAGTTTCCTCACTCGGCATTCAGAGCTTTCGGAATTTAAAAAAAACAACAGAATTTGCTCTGAAGATACAGGAAAAGAAATAGATTGATTTGAAGTTTTATTTTTGAAATGTAAAACTTATTTATTTCATATGGACAGAAAAAAAACAAATCATGTTTGATATAATAGACAGAAACACATTAAAATAGACGGAAAATGTTTAATATTTTTGGAGTAAGTAGTTAGTTATACCCGAGTTCTCGACCGTGCATACCGTGTTCATCTCTCTCGTTACTTTCAAAATTCATCATTCCTAAGGGTAAGAGATCACCGGTAACCGCGGACAATTATTTGTTCTCGAATAAAAAGCTGTGTTCTACGATGTGTCCTCATAATAAGTTTGCTCCTCTCCAATGTCACCCAGGTACTGACAATTCTGACATGGATGAGTCCGAGACACCAATCCTTAAAAAAGTGCATGTGCCTCCTATTCAAGTTTTGCTGAGAGTCCGCAGAATATGTACATAAGCTTATGAAAATATTAACATTGTCCGACTATTAGATTAAAAAACTATCGATCGGCATAAAAATAATGTGCGATTCTCCTTTGTCTTTTAAAACTCTCCTTAGCAAGGAGGTGGAGTTTATTAAGGAGAGATTTGTGGCGGTTCCGCCAGATCCCACGGTTCGCCTTCCTGACAAAACCCCCATAACCACAACCCAGCCTGCATAAGCTTTCGCTAATGCAATTCGCATTAGCATCTTAAATGGTTCCCGCATCAAATAGATCCAATTATTATAACCCAAAAGTACCTGCAAAAGAATTCTTACCTTTTCAAGCATTCCTTCGCTTACAAATCCCCTGTAAGAGTTACTTTCCTTATCATAAATTATCCTGAAAAGAAAAACCCTGGGTTCACATATCATGTAACCATTCCAGCCAGGGATAATTATCATTGCGTCGCCTATTCCCAGCTTCATTCATATATACGATAAATTTCTTTATGTATACATTTAGCTGGCGACGTTTTTCTCCCAGCAATAAAATTCTCTGACTCGCACAATGTGCAAACCAAAGCAAATACGCATCCCGCGTCTCTTGGCATTAATTAAATCCTACTGCATAAACAATGCAAATAGGAATTCAATACGTACCCTTACTAGCGATGCCATCAACACCATTTCCCAGTAACCTAGCTAAAACGTTTTCTCTTTGTTTAGCTGCGACGCACATGCATCCGACGATTTCGGTTTTGTTTGCTTTACCGAAATCGTATCCCATGAATGCTCCTTATTCCCTTTCCTTGTTCTAGGTTCGTTTTTCATCCATGAAAGGACCATGCACACATACCACCATGATGAGGATTAGCGAGCGATCTCTGCATGAGATAATTATCGCGGAGTCTTATCACAACCTTCAGCGTGCGCACATTGGAAGTCGCCCAGTAAGCACCGCGATCACACGGGGGAGTAAGCCCCGTGTGTAAAGTGAAGTCGAGTTGATGCACCGTGGAGTACCTATTTTAATTCAGGTTTAAGTGATTAATTGCAAGTAATCAGGTAAAAGTAACTTCGTTAAGTATTAATTTCATCGTTAAGTTTTCAAGTTTTTTTTTTTTTTGTTTCGTTACAATAAACACAATTATCGAGAACAATAAAAATACCTTACAAAAATCGTGTGTTTGGCTTTCCTTGTTGCGAACGAAAAGTGGCGGAGTTTTGTTCGGTTTGTATTCGGTGGAACATTAAGTGAATGGTGGGCTGGTAGTAAAACTCGCGTCCATGCTGACGCCACGACTACTTACCCCACAGATTTACCCATGATATTATGGGAACAAAATCCTTTGAGGTTATATTGTATGGTTTGGAAGATTTAGAAACAAATGTTCTAAAAACCAAACTCACCACACTTGGCCTTCAGGGCAGTGACCCGAAGAAAATGATGACAAAATATGAACAATGCAGTGACACGTTTTATCTTCTGGCTCTCGTTAATGCCCTGTGAGTAGGGCGTTAGAATATACTCACGACTAGGCCGGCTTGTCGTAAGAGGCGGCTAAAGGCCGAGTGGTAGGTGGGGTCCCAACGCCCTGCCGCCCGGTGAAATACCACCCCATCAAGCTATAGGCTCCGCGAAATGGTGGGGAGAAATCCGTGTGCCATCTTTCGGAGCTTGGCTGATGGACCGGTTCGAGAAAAGGTTGGTTCAGTTGGTAGTCGGTCCCAAGGTGAGATACCACCCTGTCACGCTGTACATTCCGCGATATCGTCGGGAGACATTCTCGACTATGTTTCGGATGTATGGCTGATAGCCCGGACTGACACTTTTTCTGTCGACGTTCGACTGATAACGGCATTTAAGGGCATTTAAGGGCGGAGTCTGCATCTTCGCGCGGTCCAATCTGGCTTGGAGGATGGAGGCGTTGGAACGTTGAGGGTCGTGCTGGGGAATTCCGTTAAATTTCTTTGTTGTCTTTACCGCTCCCCGAATAACGATCGACCGGCTACATTTTTCGAGCATCTTTCATATACCGTCGACTGGATACAGATCAACCACCCAGCTTCTGAGATTGTTGTCCTTGGCGATTTTAATGTTCACAATTCCGGCTGGTTGTTACATTCTAACAGAACCGACGAGGCTGAGGGGCTGGGAGGCTGCCGGAGATGTTTGCTGTAAGCCACAACTTGACTCAACTTGTGGGGGAGCCAACGCGAGTGCCGGATGCCCGAGGCGATTATGCGAACACCCTGGATTTGTTTTTGACATCCGAACCGAGTATTTGTATCGTAGGGGTTTCTGTGCCATTGAGAAACTCAGATCACTGCTTGGTACCTGTCGTGCAAGCACTTGCATATCAAGCGAATAACCGCCCTAGGCAGCTTCGCCATGTATGGAAGTATGGGGCTGCTAACTGGAACGATTTGCGAGATTTCTTCGCATCCTTTCCATGGTCCGAGGTGTGCTTCGGAAACTCCGATGTTAACGCTTGTGCGGAGCCGGTATCAGAGATTATTCTTCTCGGGATGGAGATGTATAATCCACATTCCATCAAACGAAGTTCGTCTGATAAACCTTGGTTTGATAAAAAATGCGAGCTGATTACAGCGGCAAAAAAATAGAGCTTTTAAGCAATGGCGCTCCAAACCCACCGATGTTAACAGAGCGAATTTTGTTAGAATCAGAAATGCGTGCAACCAGGCGATTGATACCGCGAAGAAGGCCCACAACGACACGGTGATCTATAACCTCCTTCGGTGCCGAACAGGTTCGCGCTCCTTCTGGTCAATGGCAAAAGCTATCAGCGGTAACTTCGCATCCTCCTCTTTCCATCCGTTGGTGACGGACAGCAGGACGGTAGTCACGAATTCAAAGGATAAAGATAATGTGTTCGCGAATTTATTTTCGGCGAATTCAAACCTCTATCCCGGCTTTTGGAGGCTCCTGTGATCTCGCCGGTACAGTCTTCGATGCGGGATGTGAGATTTCGTCCGCGCACTATTCAACGCATTCTACATGAACTGGATTGTAGGAAAGCAACCGGCCCGGACGGAATACCAGCAATAGTCCTTAAGAACTGTGCTCCAGAACTATCGCCGGTTCTTGGCAGACTCTTCGGCTTATCTTATGCACGGAGGACCTTTCCTGCCTGCTGGAAAATCGTTCGAGTTCAGCCTGTGTCAAAGACGGGAAAAAAGTGTATCCCACAAAATTACCGTCCGATTGCAGTACTGTCTATTTTATCTAAGGTAATGGAAAAAGTCATCAATACAGAGTTAGTTAAGTATTTGGAGTGCAACGGACTTCTGAATGATCGTCAATACGGATTCCGTGGCAGACGATCCGCAGGAGACCTTTTGGCACTTATAACCGATATATGGACATCTGCGATTGAACGACATGGTGACACAAGACCGGTCGCATTGGATATCTCCAAGGCTTTTGACCACGTCTGGCACGGGGCATTGCTGAGCAAACTTCGTTCATATGGACTTTCCCAACAGCTTTGCGACTGGACGAGGAGCTTCCTCGAGAATCGATCGATCCGGGTTGTTGTGGACGGCGAGTGTTCGGGTCTGTATCCTGTTAATTCGCGGGTGCCCCAAGGTTCTATTTTGGCTCCAACCTTGTTCTTGCTTCACATAAATGATTTGTTGGAGACAACGGATAACAAAGTTTTCAGTTTTGCGAGTGATCGGCCGGTTGGTGCATCGACGTCACACCAGCTGAGATGTAGACAGATTGACTCTTTGAATCAGGATCTGGATAAGCTTCTGAAGTGGGGAAAGACCAATCTCATCGACTTCGATGCAGCGAAGACACAATATACAACATTCACAAAGAAAAGTGGATCATGGGTTCCACAGCTTATGATGAATGGCCGGGCCCTCGAGGCTGGAGAAAATTTGAAATTGCGCGGCCTCACGGTCTGTGGGAATGTATCATGGCATAAACACGTGTCGAGTATCCCCAGGGCACCCTCAGGAAAACTTAGCTATCTTTTTAGAGTCAAGAAATATTTTACTCCGGTCCAACTTCTTCTCCTATATAAATCACAAATTAGACCCGCGCTCGAATATTCCTCTCATGTTAGGAGTTCAGCTCCTAAACATACCCTCGACCTACTTGAGAGCATACAGAGACGAGCGATCTGCCTGATCGGGGACTCGCCGCTGACGTCGGGACTACAGTCGCTATCACATCGAAGGAACGTAGCCGACCTCTGTCTGTTTTACAGATATTATCACGGGTACTGTTCTTCGGAGATTCTTGGTATTGTTCCACGCAATTCGGTTTATATGCCGTCCACAAGACAATCCGATAGATCGCTACAGTTTGTTGTTCATCTCCCGACGGCGCGAACATCCCTGCATCAGAGCTCTTTCCGTTACAGAGCGGGGAAGCTGTGGAACTCGCTTCGCATGCGAGTGTTCCCGGATCGTTACAACCTGCAACTGTTCAAAAAGAGCTGCAACTGTTATTTGGTGGCATCTGGGGGCACCTCGGCCACCACCAGCAATTTGGCAAGCAACAATAATTTGAAGAAAATCAATTCGGCACTTACCTACAGTTCCAACTGAAATTGTTGAAAACATAGGAATCGAAATTATCCTAAAGAACCAAAATAAAGTTAAAATATTTTGCTGGTGGTTCTTCATCTGACATTAAAAGGAATTGGTTTAAGCAAGGTTTAAAGAAACTTTTCACAATTAATTTTTGTTGGGTGGTGATCTTAACTGCCGTCATACAGTCTGGGGATGCCGTAGACCAAATGCCTGAGGTAATACTCTGGCAGATCTTCCGTTGACTATACCAATAAATATTATGTTTCCTCGTTGTCCTACAGACTTTCCTGCAGATTCCTGTGGCAATCCTTCCGTTCTTGATCTATTTGTGTCTAAACTAACACAGCCTACTTCCTCCCACGCTCTTAACTCTGATCACAATCCGGTTTTTTGTGACGGCCGGGAGAAAAAAGTGTGCAATATTTTCAAGACTTGAAAAATGAAAATTGGACTCGTTACAAAAGAAAGATCAATATTAAATTACAAACGCGTTTGGTACGTGCGGCTTCCACCACCCCCATAATTTAGTTGTTTTTAATGTAATTTCATTTTAATATGGTTTGATGGTAACGTGGTGGAAGAATTGCACGATCCACGTGTGAGTGTTCGAACACGCCCCGATTCGAGTGTGGATCGTGAGCGGGTTCGAATTCGGTTTTCGGGGTGGATGTCGATGGAGAGTGAGAGAGAGCAGCAGGATATTTGAATTCGGTTTGTTTTGATTCAGTTGTCGACGGTTCTTTTTGATGCAGTTTTGCAGTCAGAGTTAACAGTGAAGAAACGAAAGAACAGCAGAAGAGTTGTCCCGTATTTCTTGTTCTGGTGATCAAAAAATTGTAAAAAGAGAGAATTCATTTAGAGTTGTTAAAATAGAGAATTTAAGTAAAGTTGTTAAAATTAAACACAAAAACAACTAGAAGCTCGAGTTTTATTCCGATCACACTGAGTACAAAAAGGAGAAAATCCCATCGCTTGCGCTGCAATTGCGTATTTTGGAGGACGTATTCGAATTCTCGTCCCAAATCACCATTTGGCGGTGGCCGCTTGAGGTGGGGCTTAACGGAAAGAAGGAGAGATCGGGATTTTGGAGATTGCCCAAATGGAATAAGAAAAAGAACTGCTGTACGGACCTCCGACTCGCCCCAGAGGGCCACAAAAGCGACAGGAAGAACGGAGAGCAGCGGAAGAACGATAGGAAGAAAAGGTAACCCAATTTGTTTTTACATCAACATTTTTGTGGCTTTTTACACCACACGTTCCACACATCTTGAAAATATTAGTTGTAAGGAAGACTCGGACTCCTTAATCCAAAACTTCACTGATTCTATTATGTCTTCATTAGATGAAAATGTTCCTAAAAGATTGAAGGAAGATACTTCGCATGTAATTCTCCCAGCCTATATTCTGGAACTTATCAAATTAAAAAATTTACATAAAAGAAATTGGCAACGTTATCGTCAACCCTTTTCTAAGAAAATGGCTTCTTATTTCAGCAAATTAAATTCAAACGAATTATTCAAACACCGGAAAAAAGAATAGAATAATAAACTCGGTTTACTTGACAAAAATGGAAAGCCATTTTGGAATATTGTCAAAGTAGTTGAACATAGAAATGGAAAAATCCCGTTTCTGAAAGTATCCTCCTTAGTTTTTTTTACAGACAATGAGAAGGCTAACGAAATTGCCAAGAGTCCCAAAAAATAATTTAGTTTCGCAGAGTTTAGGTGGTAGTGAAACAAATAATCTAGTTAAAGATACGATTCAAAATATAAATGCATTAGCTGGAATAACAGCTGCTAATGCTTATGTTGGCAAAAAATGCTTACAAAGTGTTATTTATAGACTCCAAAAACAAAAGTGAGGGGAATTGATTAAATGAAAAATGTTTACTTAAGAAATTTACCACGAAACGGAACTAAATTTTTGATCTTTATGATTAATGCATGTGTTAAACTTCAATATTTGCCAGACGTTTGGAAAAAGCAAAAGTTGTACCTATACTGAAGGCTGGGAAAACTCTGGAAATATCTTCAAGTTAGAGGCCCATAAGTTTGCTTAGTAACATAAGCAAAATATATGAAAAGGTGATCAAGGTGAGAATTTTAAGGGTTGTCTCGAACGGAACCATTTTTCCTATTGAGCAATTCGTCTTTGGAAATTTTCACAGCACTTCTCATCACGTAAAATGAATTCGAAACAATGTGAAAGAGCATTGTGCTCAAGGACAATCGACAGGAATGGTATTGTGAGATATCGAAAAGGCTTTTAATTCCGTGTGGCACGATGGGTTTGTGGGGGTAGGAAGTAAGTGTGCCGGCACGGGAACGGGTTCACTCCTATCGCCATCAAATTCATGGTCCACAACTCACGATGACACCTCAAACAGCTTACATGGACAAGGAAATAAAACACACAGGACTTCACGGAGTTTAAACTTTATTTGATGCTCTTTTTATTTAACTTGGTATGGACAACAATTGAATTTTGAATATTTGTTTATAAAATAAGCTCACTGTTTTGTTGTTTAAATGTTCTTTATTTTTGATAAAATGGTGGTGGATTGATATCATTTACACAAGTTTGGAACGAATTTGTACAAGTTATTATTCACGTTAGACGGCATTTTAAAACTTAATGATGATTACAAATTCAGTGAACTCTAGAACACACACGAATGGTATCGGAAAATGTTTCGAATTTTTCTTTATCTGCCGTTTGCAAAATGGTTTTGTTCGGGAAAACCCAACACTAATTCGACAGAACACTTCGTTACTAACTCTTGTGGGTGTGCACACTCCCTTGTGCACGCGGTGGTGGTTACAAGACGACTCGCCCTGGTTGGATTTCGACTGATCGTGAATACCTTCCCAGCTAAGGGTAAGTTTTCTTTTCTATGAGAGAAACGTGAAGTCTCTCTTTGTGGTGGTGAATTGGAGGGGATCTCTCCGTGGTGATCTAAGCAAGTGTGCTAATAGATCCATTGTTTGGTCATGCAACGAAGGTCATGGGAAACGAAATTGAGAAAAGGGAAGGAACAAAGGGCATCATAAATGGCATGGATGCATGGTGCAGCTGCGTAAATACACTGCTTCTCATTAGAGAAGCATTAGGTGCTAAAAGGAATTCAGATGTTTACATAATGGTGATTGTGTATCGCATCTATGTCGGCGCAAAAAGGGTCGAATTCTTGTGTGAATATTTACACTAATAGAGAATTCGGTTTTTGGCTGCTAGAAGCGAGTTGCGATATGCTTTGTCGGCTGGACAAAAGGCCGCCGTGAATGCAGATAAGGGCTCCTCGATAGTATAGTGGTTAGTATACCCGCCTGTCACCCGGGAGACCGGGGTTCGATTCCCCGTCGGGGAGGCCCTGGCGCAAGACTAATGACCTTGCCCAGAAAAAATAAATCATTATGGAAAATTTAACAAGCCTCAGGACTTGCCAAATAAGGCCAAGACCGGTTCCCGGTTGTAGTGCCGATGATGATGATGATGATGATGATGAATGCAGATAAACTAGAAAAGTGTGCTGCGCACATGTGTGGCGGAGTACGTAGGCAGACAGGGGTGCCGATAAGGTTTTTTCGAATTTATGATGCATGTATAATTTAAAGAATTCTTTCAGGGAATTTTGAATATGCATTGGATGCATAAATGATAAGAATTCCTTGCAGGGAATTTTAGGTAATGCACTAGTTAAATGACCTTGATGAAGGGAATGTTTGCAGGTAGCTACAGATTTGCCAACGGAGTTGGGGTTGGAATTGGGGGTGGTTCTTTGCGTAAGGCTAGAGAACCCCCACCGGTTTGTATTCAAAATGATAAAATGAAAATTTTCAACCTAATTGTATAATAAAGCTCAAGGCTTCTTGTCTGGTAGATGTTTTCAAGTTCATGTTAACTGTGGTGTTTCTAGGTTAAGTTATCACAGCTATGGGGTGCCGCAAGGCTCCGCTCTTGGCCAACTTATTCTTACTTATACAACGTCTACATATTCGTTTTGTAAATCAACAATTTTGGCAGACGACAAAACTTTATTTCCATCGCATGAGTTTGCTCTCAATATTTAAACGAATTAAAAATATATATATACACGAGGGTTGCTCCTCGATAGTATACTGGTTAGTATACCCGCCTGTTACGCGGGAGACCGGGGTTCGTTTCCCCGTCGGGGAGCCTCTGGCGCAAAACTAATCACCTTGCCCGGAAAAAACAAACAATTATGGAAAATTTAACAAGCCTCAGGACTTGCTAAATAAGGCCAAGACCGGGTCCCGGTTGTAGTGCCGATGATGATGATGATGATACATGAGGGTGGACTGAAAAGTTTCCGACCTAACAAAGATACAAGACATTTTTTCTTAAAACTAATTTTTATTTTTCTACATAGTCTCCTTGTAAGTCTACACAATTCTCCCAGCAATGCTACCATCTCTCTAACCCGTCCAAATAGGTACTCGGCGTTTTTCTCTGCAAAATACCTGTTCGCGAAGGTAATTGCCTCCTCATTTGACGGAAATTTCTGTCCTCCGAGCGCAAGTTTTAGATTAGGGAACAAAAAGGAGTCGCTTGGGGCTAAATCTGGTGAGTAAGGCGGATGGTCAAGCAGTTCAAACCGTAATTCGTGGATTTTCGCCATGGCAACCGCTGAGGTGTAAGGCGCGTTGTCTTGGTGTAACAGGGTTTTCTTTTTCTGTAAATCTGGCCATTTTTCCACAATTTCTCCCTTCAGTTGGTCAAGTAATTATGCGTAGTATGCTCCTGTAATATTCCTCGATAGTATAGTGGTTAGTACACCCACCTATCACGCGGGAGACCGGGGTCCGATTCCCCGTCGGGGAGCCTCTGGCGCAAGACTAATGACCTTGCCCGGAAAAATCAAATCATTATGGAACATTTAACAAGCCTCAGGACTTTCTAAATAAGGCCAAGACCGGCTCCTGGTTGTAGTGCCGATGATGATGATGATGCTCCTGTAATGGTTTTTCCTTTTTGAACATAATCGATTAAGATAATTCCATGACTATCCCAAAAAACGGTCGCCATCACTTTCCCAACCGAAAAAACAGTTTTTCCTTTTTTTGGAGCCGATTCCCTTTTTGGGGTCCACTGTTTTAATTGTATTTTTGTTTCGGGCGTATAATAGTGTATCCAAGTTTCATCGACAGTCATTAATCGGCGCCAAAACTCGGATTTATTGCACCTGAACTGCGCCAACAGAGCGTTGGAAATTTTAATTCGAACACGTTTTTGGTCTAACGTGATCATACGCGGCACACAACGCGCGGACAGCTTTCTCATACCCAAACGTTGATTTAATACGTAACAAACATGTTCTTTAGACATTTTCATAGCCTCTGCTATCTCTCTGACTTTAATTCGGCGGACGTCTAGCACCATTTGGTGAACTTTAGCGATGTTATCGTCAGTTGTTGCAGTTTTTGGCGTCCCGAACGTTTATCGTCTCCCAAGCTCTCACGGCCAAATTCAGCTGCCCAAAATTTCACAGTGGTAAATGATGGTGCAGAGTCCCCATACACAGAGTCCAACTCATCTTTGATTTGCGTAAGTGTATTTCCTTTCAAAAACCAAAATGTAATGACAGATCGATACTCAATTTTGTCCGTTTTCACAAAAACACACATCGACTCTGTACGCCGAAAGGCATAAGAAAAATGTTAATGTATAATTTAGAGTGCTTGCGAAGAGCCAGTAAGTTAATGTAAGAATGATATTTGTAAAATAGAAGTTAACAATTAGTCTTAAGTAAAATCTGTAATTGAATTGTTAAATAAATGTGGAGATAAAACAAAATAAAAACTCACATCGACTCACTAAAACGATGTTAAATAAAGAAAAATTTTGGTGAGAAACTGTCAAAAGATGCACAACTATATTCACTAGCATTTTTGTTGACAAGTGCTGCTATATTCACGTTGAGGTCAGAAACTTTTCAGTTCACCCATATATATATATATATATATATATATATATATATATATATATATATATATATATATATATATATATATTTTTTTTTTTTGTTTTTTTTTTGTTTTTTGTTTTTTTTTTTTTTAATTTCACTTCTCTCGGGAGAGGCAAACCTATAGCGCCCCGAGATGCCATCAAATAACTCTTGTGGTTCTTTTGGAACAGTTGCAGGTTGTAAAGCTCCGGGAACACTCGCGTGGGAGGGGAGTTCCACAGCTTCCCCGCTCTGTAACGACACGAGTTCTGATGCAGGGGTGTTCGCGCCGTCGGAAGATGAATCGCAAACTGGTGCGATCCGTCGGATTGTCTTGTGAAGCACATATAAACCGAATTGCGTGGAACAATACTACGAATCTCCGAAGAACAGTACACGTGATAATATCTGTAAAACAGACAGAGGTCGGCTACGCGGATTCGATGTGATAGCGACTGTAGTCCCGACGTCAGCGCCGATTCCCCGATTAGGACTAGGATATTCGACACGTGTTTATGCCATTATACATTCCCACAGACCCTGGCGCCGCTTAATTTCAAGCTTTCCTAAGATTCGAGGGCCTGACCATTCATCATCAGCTGTGGAGCCGATGATCCACTTTTCTTTATGAATGTTGTATATTGTGTCTTTTTTGCATTGAAGTCGATGAGATTGGCCTTTCCCCACTGCAGAAGCTTATCCAGATCCCGATTCAGAGAGTCAATCTGTCTACATCTCAGCTGGTGTGACGTCGATGCACCTGTGGGGGTTCTCTATACTACATGGAGAACCAACCCGCTATTTCCGCCTTACTTCGACCCATTTCAGCGCGTCACATCAACCCCCATTCCCACGTTCATGCTATTCACCTGGAATACCATGTTTCCCCAAGGACGCATAGCTAAACTCATTATCCTATGCAGATAATGCATAATTGAGTTTAGCTACCATTTTTGCCATACGGCAACTCCATTCCTCTAACCCTGAGATTTCCACCGGAAATTCCATTCATGTTGGTTAGCAACAACCAAGTCGAATCAAACGACGCGCTTGCATCATCATTCATTGGCTTGGGTGATTGCCGCATTCCTTAGCGTTGTTCCCGCGGTATTATTTCCCTCGCCTATGTAGCGTCCTATCGATTTTCTTCAGATCACCCATTCGCTTGGGATCAAGGATCTCATTTTACAGGTGAATCAGGCAAACAACATTTTCCTCTCCTTCACAATTCTGTCTTTCCATAGTTCGATGCCCTCTGAGATCACCACAATCACCGCACTAGGTCAGTGGAACAGTCTCAGGCGCGGCATTAATACACACACACTAAGCCAGATCAACCCTGGGGTATTGTGCTTTCCCTTTTGATTTCTTTATTCTTTCTACGCCCATCGGCGTCGAATGTATACGTAAGTACTTATCCACCTCGATGAGCGTCTAGAATTGAAGCTAACACGGGAGAGCGCGATGACCATTGGCTGATCGTTGTGTAAAAGAAAGAATCCAGAATTTCACCCCTAATTAGAGAGTCGCTTGTCGTTTATCACCGCGGTCAAGTCACGCCGCCGCGCTAAATTTTTATTAAATTCTTCGCCGAATGGCAGTCAGTATTTAAACAAGTCACTAATCATCCACCATACGGTACACAAGTGACCGCGTCGTAATTCAATCATACAGTGCGTGCACGTTCCGAGTCAACTCGCTGTTGAGAATTAGTCGTGTTGGATATTTTCGCCGTAAAGTAATTTAGTGATTACTATACGTAGCTATTAAATCGTGCATTACAACAAAATAGACTCGTATCTACATCGATCTTAATGAAAGGATATTCTAGTGTAATAAAAAATACCTGTGATTCATAAAAACGTAGTTAAGAGAAATTAGTTAAATAAAGAAAACCCTCAGTGCGTTTTCATTCATTTTTACGTTTGTAACAAGTGTCGGGGATTAAAGTGAATCCGAGTCATACGTTGACTAACCTACTATAACCCCCACACCCCGATCGGCCGATCACTCGAAAAGGAGGAAACAATCGTACTATCATCCGCAAAACTGAACACTTTGTTATCCGTTGACTCCAACAAATCATTTATGTGAAGCAAAAACAAGGTTGGGGTCAAAATAGAACCTTGGGGCACCCCCGAATTAACAGGATACAGATCCGATCGATCGATTTTCGAGGAAGCTCTTCGTCCAGTCGCAAAGCTCCTTGGGAAGTTCGTATGAACGCAGCTTACCTAGCAATGCCCCGTGCCAGACGCGGCCAAAAGCCTTGGAGATATCCAATGCGATCGCCATTGACTCACCATACCCCCAATCACAGATGTTCATATATCGGTTAAAAGGGTCAGAATGTCTCCCGTCGACCTCCTTCCACGGAATCCGTATTGACGAACATTCAGAAGTCCGTTGCACATCAAATATTTAATTAACTCGGCATTGATGAACTTTTACATCACCTCAGATAACACAGACAATCATGCTGTCGGCCGGTAATGTTATGGGAGACACGTTTTCCCCTTCTTTGGGATTGGCTGAACTCGAGCGATTTTCCAGCAGGTAGGCAACCTCGCCCATTCGATAAGTGAAAGGGTATCCCAAGAACCACGGACAGTTTTGGGGCACGCTTCTTAGGGACTATTGCTGGTATTCCGTCCGGGGCGGTTGTCTTTTTACAGTCCAGTCCACGTAGAATGCGTTGAATAGTAGGCGGGCGGAACCTCACATCCCACATCGAAGACCGTACCGGCGCGATCACAGGTGGTTCCAAAAGACCGACGTGGCTTATGCCCCGTTGGCCCTTACGAACGTAGGAAAATAGGAGGAATCGAAGGTATTGTTGATAGCCTTTGCCATTGACTAGAAGGGACGTGTACCAGCTGGGCACTCTAGGAGTTTACTGGTCAATGTGTTGTTGTAAGCCTTCTTCGCTGTATCAATCACCTGGTTGCATGGGTTTCTGAGTCTAACAAATTTCGTTCTCGGTGGGATTGCAGAGCCATTACTTAGAAGCTCTATTTTTTGCTGCTGTAATCTGCTCGCATTTTGTATCAAACCAGGGCTTATCAGATGAATTTCGTTTGATGGAATGCGGAATGTAGACCTCCATCCCAAGAAGAATAATCTCTGTGACCGAGTCCGCGCGTGCGTTGACATGGGAGTCTCTAAAGAACACCTTCGACCAAGGAAAGGGTGCGAAGAAATCTCGCGAATCGTCCCAGTTAGCTGCCCCATACTTTCATACATGGCAAAGCTTCTTAGATCGGTTATTCGTTTGAAATGCAAGTGGTTGCGCAACTGATACTAAGCAGTGATCTGAGTTGCCCACTGGCACAGCAACCTCCACGGCATAAGTGCTCGGTTCGGATGTCAAACACAGAACCAGGGTGCTCGCATAATCACTTCGGGCACCCGGCACTCGCGTCGGTTCCGTCATGAGTTGAGTCAAACTGCGGCTGACAGCGAACATCTCCGCTGCCATCCGAGCCTTGTCGGTTCTGTTAGAATGCACCAACCAGCCGGAATTGTGCACATTAAAATCGCCAAGTACGACAATTTCAGAGGTCGGGTTGTTGATCTGCATCCAGTCGACGGTACGTGGAAAATGTTCGAAAAGCGTCGCTAGTCGTTCGTCATTCGGGGAGCGGTAAAGACAACAAAGAAATTTAATAGAATTCCTCAGCACGACCCTCAACCACAGGATGTCCATGTTAATGGGTTCCAACGCATCCATCCTGTGGCAATCCAGATCGGACCGCCCGAAGACGCAGGCTCCGGCCATAAAACGGAATCACGAATGTAAGTCGTATCCTGGGCAATGAAGATATGTCGAATCAGTTGATGAATCGACCTGGGTCTCGGTTAGGGCAAAGATATCAGGATTCGCGGTTTGCAAATATTGGTGGACGGCGTTTGCATTCGTATTGGTGAAACTGATGCGTCTGATGATGCAAAGTGATGTTATCAGTCGAACGTCGACAGAGTTTCGAGAACGAACCCGATTACGCGATGACGAATTTCTTGAAGTTCGGTTATTTATCAAAATATTTACATAATGTTTTCACTGCCATAGTCCCCCCGGAGATGGGAATGGGAAACTAGTTTACCTCCGGAATTCTTTATTTTTCTCCCAAGAAAGGGGAACCTATAGCGCTCAGTCAGCGCCCCGAGATGCTATTTTTTCTCATCCGGTTCCATCAGCCAAGCTCCGAAAGTTACTGAAAGGATTTCTCCCAACCATTTCACGAAGCTAAGCTTATAACTTAATGAGGTGGTATTTCACCGGTCGGCTGGGCTTTGGGAGCCTACCTAGCACTCAGTAATTGTGCCGAACTGCACAATAGCAAGAGTCGCTAGTTGAACCTTGCACAATCAAATGCAAGACACAACCTACTTACCAACTCAGCCACTAAGGTGGCATCTTAGAAGGCACCATCATGACTTATCTCTCTTTCAGTCCGGGCTATCAGCCATACATCTGAAACATAGTCGAACATTTTTCCCGACGATATCGCAGAATATACAGCGAGCGTCTCACCTTAGCGCCGACTTACCACCTAAACCAACCTTTTCTCGAACCGGTCTATAAGCGAAGCTCCGAAAGAATGCCAGGGATTTCTCCCGACCATTTCGTGAATCCTATAGCTTGATGGAGTAGTATTTCGCCGGCCGACAAAGGGTTGGGACTGAACCTACCACTCGGCCTTTAGTCGCCTCTTTCGACAAGTCGACTTAGCTGTGAGTATATTCTAACGCCCTACTCAGAAGGCTTAATCTTAATCTTAATCCCGATCTCAAGATGGGTTTTTGATTAATCTTTTTTTTTTTTCTTCTTATACTACTATAAAAAAATTAGTAAAAACACAACGACCCATGCCGATAATTTCATCCTTATTACAGCATGGATTCTCCCTCAACTTTTTTATTATTATATTACCTATTTTCGGGCTGCTCGATAATATAGTACTTAGTATACTCGCCTGTCACACGGGAGAACGGGGTTTGACTCCCCGTCGGGGAGCCTCCGGTGCAAGACTAATGACCTTGCCCGGAAAAAACAAATCATGATGGAAAATTTAACAAGCCTCAGGAGTTGCTAAATAAGGCCAAGACCGGTTCCCGGTTGTAGTGCCAATGATGATGATTACCTATTTTCACAAAGTTACTTTTAATTAGGTTGACGGCTTGCTAACGACTCCTTTTTGTCTTCGACGGTGAAAGTCTGTGGGCATTTCGTTAGATTAATTTTACCCTTGATTTATATCTCTTTACAATCAGGCCATATTATCTACGGATTTATTGTTAAAATACTGGACATTTTCTGTTTCCCCAAGATTGTGCGAATGTTTATATTACAAGTGTCCATTTGTGGCCAACGATACCAGAGACATTTTTGTTTAACTTAGTGGCATCGACCAAAAATATTTTTGTATTTGTATATCTTATTAGCAGCATTACTGCGTATTTGTTTTTTATGTCTTTATCGCAATGTGCTCTGACAATTAAAGGTACTTCAAACTTCGCTTTTCTGCGTGTTAGTCTAAAAAAAAAGCCAGTTTTCGCTGATGTGAGTTTCTGGACGGTATGATTTCTGGGCCTCTTTATGCATTTTAGTTTTGTAGGTATCTATAAATTGTTTGGTGTGTTCTTAAATATAATTTCAGCAACATGGAGGAATTCACGTTAAGTGAATCGCGTTATTTTCGGGCGGGGCCGGTGCGGCCGTGGGGTGCGGGGGGGGGGGGGGGGGGTATTTGGAGTTAGTCGTTTTTGTATATAATTGAATTGCCGTTCACCTCTATGTTAACACTCAATAGTCAAGCCATTTTAATTCAAACCACGTACGCTCCATTCCCGTGAATTGCTCCATGGCGATTGAAATATGTATATACCCCGCTTCTGCCCCAGTTGTATATTAAAACAAGCTTTTATTCTAGTACATAGTATGAGTTCGTATCCGGCGTTCCATTGCGGCAGGTAGTATCGCCTGTATTTGCTGAATACACATTTATTCTCGTACATAGTATGAGTTCGTATCCGCCGTTCCGTTGCGGCAGGTAGTATCGCCTGTATATTAAAATAAGAAGTAAAACAATTTGAAAATTACTTGTGGGACATTCCGTAACTGCATTTCAATAAATACCGGTCGCTTTTTTCTGATTTGGATCTGCACCATTTGGTTTGTAAACCCTGACGGTCAATTCGACTGCTGTAATAGCTTCTCCGTAATAGCATTGGCACAACATAACCAAGCACTAAGACTGTTCATTACATTCGATAGTAAGCACACTCATGCCAGACATTCGCTGTACCATTAATATACTTACTGATCGACCACTTAAAACACCATTAAAATCTTCGCGACCAACTTAGTAGATTTCACCGTGGAGGCATAATTTGTGGGCACTTTCGTGACACGCGCCATTAATTCACAGTATTATTGCTGACAACTACAGGCGCGAATTGTACATTTCCTCTCGTTAAGAAAAACGGCGAAATTTATCAGTAATTCTAAGGATATTGAACTTAATTTATAATTTATTTGTACTTCCGCTTACATTAAAACAAAATGGTAAAATATACCGAATTTTGTTTTGTTAACTTCCACCTTGTTCCCATCCTGTAACTAGTAACTGCAAAGAATAATCAAAAACTGTCAAGGAACTTTTTTCTTTCCAGTACTTTTCCAATGAACATAAGTATGAATTTTTTTATTTAATACTTTATGAGTGATATACCACTACAGGTATTTAATGTTTTAATCAAGGTAAGGTTTTTTTCAATCTTCGCGACGTGATATTATTCCGCTGTGGAATATTAGATAAATGTTATTTGTGGAGGAATCAAGAAGGGAGGGGTGAACAGTTGTGGTGTATTGCCGTCTCATTGAAGTAACCAGCAATGCTGTTCGATTTTTACGACAGCTCGAAAACTTATTTCCATACCCAGTATTAGCGAACGACCGATTTTCAAACAACCGGAATAATACTCAAAATTTCGATCACAAAATGGTGTTGCTCCATTTGAAACGAAGCGTATAGCAAGACTAATGACCCTGCCCGAAAAAAAAAAACAAATCATTATGGAAAATTTAACAAGCCTCAGGACTTGCTAAATAAGGCCAAGACCGGTTCCCGGTTGTAGTGCCGATGATGATGATGATGATGTATATGAACAAGGAGATGACATTTAAGACATGAATACGTGGCAAGTACATGAATATGTTCATCGTTGTCACTTCTGAAATTCAATTACACCGAACAATTGTGACTCAGTTGCTAACAAGCAAAGTATAAAAGGCATTGTACTGCGTAGTCAGTCTCAGCTTTGCTTTGTGCACGAAAATTAATAATTTTCCAAATTTTTGCTGACATCCTCTCTTAGTAATTTTAATTACATACGGCTTCCTTTAAGCAAACAATAAAATTGTTTACACTCCAACAGAAATATATGCAAAACTTTTCATCCAACCCACACTCTGCATTAATTCCATAATATAGACACTAATCTGTGAATGTAAACAACAGTCAAACCCAACTCAGCTGCCACAACATTAATACCATATTCCAAAACCGTATCATCGCTCAAAGTACCTCTTCTTGGATCTAATCTCTGGTTAATTTTTAATGAGCTTGATTCCGTATGGGTTGGTTTTTCAAAGACTAATGATTATTATCTTGCCAGTTCTCTACGCATCACATCTTAAGTGTTTCCGACCCCATCACTTGATACGAGTTTGTTCAACTTTGAGCCACCTGCTCTTACCCTGATGCCAAGGGGTGAACCATTGTGCGTGTGTTGGAAAAATCTCATGCGCCGTCAAAACGAAATTTAATTACTACACTGAAATTAACTTCGAGACATTAATTACAAACAAATTTGAAGATAATTTCACTGAAGACAACAACTGGCAGAGGAATGATACTGAGAGTTTGATGAAATCCTTCGATCGAGAATGAAACCCATGACTCTTGAAATTTAACACATTGACCAATCAGGTGAGTGGTTAATTCAGCTCTATGTGGTATATGGTCTGGTGTGTTAGGTGAGATCTTAAATGCCGAAGGGAACGTACTAAGGGTTACCGAAAAGGGTGAGCGAGTAGTTTCATGTTCCAATACTTAAGAAGTTTTACCTTTTAACCTTGCTTTGCCGGCTATGGATCCATTTTAAATATTTATCTTGGCCGGCAGACAACACATGCCCAAGAGCTGGGGATTTATTAAAGTTAATAAGGATTGTGACTGGAAATCTTGCATGTTTTTTTTTGTTGGCATTGTTGAGATGTAAATAACACCGTTTGTAAGATAATTAATTGCAACAGTGCTTATTCAGGTTTCATCTGGGGCAATCTGTGGTAGTGCATTCGCTGTTAAGTACAAGGTGCGTCGCGGGAACCTCCTTATTTGAAAAAAATCGTAAAACAAAAAGTATCAGAGATTCATCTTAAACCGTTTTGTTTTACATAGAGGATTATTTAAAGTTTGTTTTTAATTATCTCTTGAATATGATATTGTAGCGAGCTTAGGGTTCGCTGGATTAATTATTTTAAAATAAATAAGAGCCGTTAAATCGATTCTGAATTAATGTGACATTTTATTAGCCCGTAATAACAATCGTTACTTTTTACCGTACACTTAACGTTTTCTTTATTATCGCTTCCGTAATTATTGCTTATTTTACTGCTTACTTCTCGCTCGAGACTTATCGCTTGTTTCACGTTCTACTTCTTACTCGAGACTTTCGCTTCCGCACGTATCGCTTGCTTCACTGCCTTACTTATGACCCATCTCCATAGTCTGTGTGCGACGTATTTATACCGTTTGCTTATTCTGATTCGGCGTTTCGTTTCCGTCCGTTCCATAGTCTTGAATGTTCTACTGTTCACGGTCTCCAGTTTTCCATTACTTTATAGAATATTCTAGTACTCTGTTTCGGACTCTCTAGAATATTCTAGTACTGATTGTCATATGTGTCACAATATCATGAAGTTGTCCCCCGGTCTGGTCAATATATATGCAGAACCGAAATCAGAAGTTTCGGTACAATTTGTCCAGCATGTCTGTGTCTAAGTTGGCAACATCAGCACGAATATTGTTTCTTAACTTACCCAGGACATTTGAATTATTCGAATACACCAAGAATCTAGGATATCATCATAACAAATAATCGCAGGGTTCTGTCCAAAGAAGATCGTCCCTCAAACAGATGAGACGTTCCCGCAAGAGAGCCATGGACTTTAATTTTTTTTTTTTAGTTTTTAAACCACATTTATTTTCCTAATTCTTTTTACATGTATAATATTAGGGGTAAATGTTAAACCCTCTGCTACAATCACAGTCCGTAAATTAACTTACTGGTTCTATGCGAGCTTGTGGCGGTTCCGCCAAATCCCACGGTTCCCCTTCCTGAAAAACCCCCATAATCATCAACCAAGACTCATAAGTCTTCGCCAATGCATTCGCATTCGGCACCTAAAAATGCTTCACGCATTATTTAGATCAAATCTATGATCATTAAGTTTCTGTAAAGACAACTTACCTTCATGCATTCTCTTCGCATACCACTGCTCCTTAAGATTTCTTTATTAGCTTACCAGGAATTTCCAATCAATTTCGGCATCTACGTCGCCAGTCAAATTTCCTTGGATGAATTCCTGCGTCGTCTATTTTCCCAACGTTGCCAAGTAAATTTCCTTACGTACACATCGGCGGGCGCCCCTTTTCTTCCAGCCTTAAAATTCCCTAACTCGCACCATGTGCAAATCGAAGATTGCTGTTCCTACATAGGTTTCCTGCGATACCATCGATAATTCATATCGTTTGTGGTATCCGAATCACATTTTCTATTTAATGAGCGGCTGCTATTTATCTAGTCGACCCTCATTACCGAACTATGCATCAGGTCATATTTCCCTTGTCCTTTAATTCGCCGAATCTTTTCCCTCACGAACTAGATGCATAAGCAAATACAAATCCATTAGCATCCGACGAGATGCGATTCGTTTGTTTCAACAAACACACATCTCTTGGATGCCCATTATGCCCTGTCCTTGAGTTTCAGGAATGTTTTTATGGCCGAATCCTTGTAAAGAACCAAGTACACACACGTGTGTATCGTAACGATACCCTCTAAGACATCCGGTTATCACCACCGTAAAAGTGAATACATCCACAATTAGTTCTAACAGTGATTTAATATCAGTGAGTCCTTTTCCATCTGCCGACGACAACAGTCGTGCGGACTTCCGCTCCCGTTTTGCGGACGGGAGCGATAATAACGAGTCGTTGTGAAGTGCTGGTAGACTTGATAGCTCGTAAACCTGTTCAACATGTAACCGAACATGAAGTGTAATCGAAAACAATAAACATTAATTAATAAGACGTGTGTTTCTTTCGATCATTAAATCTGTGCGTTTTATTTGTGGTTTTTCCTCTTCCTAACCCCCACAAGCTCTCTAAATTACACATTACAAATAGATTTTTATTTATGCCTTTCGGCGTATATCTTTTTTTTTTTTTTCTTATATATATATATGAAATAGGTAATGTATTAGAGGGAATCCTCGTTTACATCTATCATCATCATCATCGGCACTACAACCGGGATCCGGTCTTGGCCTTATTTAACAAGTATGAGGCTTGTTAAATTTTCCATATTAATTTGTTTTTCTTGGCAAGGTTATTAGCCTTGCGCCTTGTTTACATCTCTATGTATACATTATTATTCTAATTTTTTTTAATTTTTTTTTTTTTTTTTTTTATAACAAGCAAACTTCAAAACGAAACGAAAAGGTAAACAAAAAATAAAATAGAATAGCTACAAAATAAGTAATAAACGTAATGGCGGAAGGAGGTCAGAGGGAGGGGAGACAAGAGAGAGGTGAGCGTTGCTCTTGAGAGGCATACTATATCTGAGGAAGTGAAGTCCTCTCCTCGTTGGGGGATGTTCGATCTTTGGCTGATTTATCTCTTTCACTGATCGCCGTGCTAAAGCGCAGGCGGTCTGGGGCATTGGAGATATCACTATCCTGGAGAATTCGTTTGTCCCTGGCACCACTGAGAGCGTGGTAAATAATCGGGACTCCATTCACGTCTTGGATAAGGCCTTTTTGATCCAAGAAAGGGAACGCTTCTGGGGGAATAAACCCATTCTGGAGGGTATTCTCCAGATACATATCATTGGGATAGAATGCTCTCGAGATAAGATTATTGTCACTGCGCATTGCCCTTGCTGTGCAACCACGAATCATTTTAATTATGAAATTGTCTATCCTTTTTAACCCTGATTTGTTATACAGGATTTTGTTGGGATAGAATTTTTTGTATTGCGACTCTGGTGTTCTATAAAGTCCGAGGCAGGAATGCAAACACTGCCGTTCGAACACACGAAACTTCTCCATATAAAGTGGAGATATGTTATACCATACTGGGCAGCCATAAACCAAAACTGGTCGGATGAATGCCGAGTACGAAATTATTTTGACTCTGGGGTCAAGAAGACTACTCCGAAATAGACTTCTTGTCATAGAATATGCGCTTTTAGCTGCGGAGAGGGACGCTGCTATGTGCTTGTCTAAATATAAATACTGGTCTAGCCAGATATCAAGGTATCTAACTACAGTTTTCACTTGCAGTGGAAGGTTATTGTTACCTACAATAGAAAAGTGTTTCCAGTTGTATTTTGTATCCCTCGAGGCCCTGGATAGGGGCGTTCTGAAAAGGATAGTCTCGATTTTCTGGAAATTAATCTTTAATTTCCAGTCGTCGCAGAATTGTTTTATTTTGTTGAAGTCATCTTGAAGGTGCCTATTGATGACGTCTATCTTTCCTCCTGTTCTGTACACCACTATGTCATCGGCGTACGCAATGGCGTTCTCGAGAGAACTCACTAGATCACTAGTGTAAATATTGAATAGAATGGGAGAATTCACAGCTCCCTGCTGTAAGCCATTTTTAATTTGGAAGGTCTTGTTGGAGAGTATGTCCCCGCATTTCACCACAAAATGTTTGTCCATTATCATATCATAAATGATGTATAACAGATATTGCGGCATACCCAGGTTTGTTAACTTATAGACAAGTCTTTCTAACCATACGGTGTCGAAAGCCTTTTCAAAGTCAACCAAGCAGGCGCCTGTACATTGTCGCTTTGCCTTGTTCCACTGTATATCGGAAACAAGTTTCGTCGCTGCATGAACTGTATCATGTCGCGCTCGAAAGCCAAACTGGTTGTTGGGGATGACATCGTTTTCATCACACCAACCTATCAGTGCTTTGTTTATAATTTTTTCGAATACCATGCTGATGTTGGGAAGCAAGCTGATCGAGCGGGAGAAGAACCGACCGTCGCGATCGGTGGTTGGAATAAGACTCCATCGAGGGTTGGAATCTGATTCTTGATTCACCCTCGATTCGGTGGTGAGTTAGTCAGGAAAGAGAGAAGATTTCTCTCTATGGTGAGTAACCAGTAAGAGGATCTTGCTGGCTAAATTCCGATGTGTGTGTGTGTGTGTGTGATCGCGTAGATCAAATTGTTTATCAAGGCATTTCGGCCAAGGATAAACGAAACCTAAAACAAGGGAAAAAGAACAAAGGGAGAAGCGACCTAGGGCATCGTTCTGTAATGAGGGTTCAGCTAAGTAAATAAGCTGCCACTCATTAGATGCTAATAGGTTTGGGATACATCGTGCAATTTGTATATCGTATCTTTGGTCGTTGTAAGAAACGAATTCTTTATTTGCATTTGTTTATGCTATTGAATTTGAATCCGGCTAAGCGCGAAGTTGGTGATTGTTTGGAGATTCAACCAAAGGAGCATTTCTGGGAGAAGTGCTTGCAGCTGAATCAATAGTTGCAAGTCATTAAGAAGCAATTTAGATGGTTCCACAATGACGGTTGTGTATAACATCTATGCCGATTGTATATGGCATCTATGGCAACTCAAGGGTTGAATTCCAGTTTGAATATTTACATCAATGTAGAATTCGGTTCTTGGTTGCTAATGCTGAGATGCCTTGATGCCTGTGAGAGTGCCCTTGTGGGAGAAATTCTTTTCAGGAATTTTTAGGTAATGCGTTGAAAGTATTAATTGTCCTTGAGAAAGGAAATGTTTCTGATGCGGGGAATGATTGCAGGTGCTAATGGTGTTGCATTAGCGAAACAGTGGGGTTATGGGAGCTTCAGGGCTAGAAGCTTTTAGTAAAATTTGGGAAGGTGAGTAGTGGCGTTTAGTGGAACCGCCACAATAACAATGACCACATGCTATACGATGATCAACGCCACGAGAGTGGCCCCAGCAAGGATTCATGCCACTTTTTTTGTGCGGCATCAGACACGAAAATACTTAGATGCTAATTTAATTTTATGGCAAAGCAACTCAACGAGAGGGAGAGAGTACTGTACTTCCAATTGAATGATTTGTGAGTGCAACCAGGCAGCTGCAGGTATATTGAGGATAACGTAGCACAAGAAAAAAATTGTATAGGAAATAAATATTCACTCTCAAAGTCATTTCCCTCTTTGGCATATACTGGTACAAAAAGCAAACTTCCTCGACACTTTTCAATTTAAAGTATTACAGAAATGTTGCCCCCACCAATGGTGAAGAATCCAGTGCGACAGTACTCCATAGGTGGATTGGCAAGATAGCACGGTACATTAAACCTGTGGTATGCCACAGGTGAACGGCTCATCTCGTCTTTTGCTCAAGGCAAGAATGTAGGAACATTGTTGTCAAGCCCCTATGCGAATCAACAGAAAACCCGTTGGCAAAGGACCACCAATCAAGGACTGGAGCTTTCTGTCAATTGAATTATCATTCCACTAGATACCGATAATCCATATGGAAAATAAGATAATCTAATCAAAAATAAATAAATAAATAAAACTGGATTAGGCGTATCTCCGACAGAACCATATCGACATATGAAATGTAACAAGTGGAGTGTTTTGCTCTGACCCCCTACCATTATCTAACCAGTTCAGCCGAGTACACTTCTTAAATACAGCAGTGGCACCTTACCGGTATATTTTACAAATTCTTTTATTAAATTTGAGACAAAAGACAAGGAAAAACAAATCAGCATATTCCTTCTCCTTGGCGCGTGGTTGTTATTACATCTATAACCTTTTAATGGTGAGCTGACCGCATAATCCTATCCACATTTGAACAGAGCTTCCTCTTGAATAGCCTCTTAGTCTCCATACGTCCAGTCCTCTACCATCGTCCTTGTATCCAGACTCAACTTACGGCATACTGCTCCCATTTTCTACTCATACTTATGTCAAGTCAATTCCTCATAAACTATACTCTTTTTCTCTTCATCCTTGCCCCACCCCGCCCGCATTACACGGCCGGAATCGTACAGTGATATCCTTAAGTAAGACACTCGTGTTGAAAATTCGCAAAAATGTTTCAATAAAGTGAAATCCTCAAGCGTAAAATAAGATTTGGGTCAACATCCCCCCGGCTAATGTTGTCATAAATTTTACTCTCATATATTATTCTATAGCGTTTAACAATTGGAGCCATACTTCCACCCACAAGACCACCTCCCCTGTAGTCCTGTGCTCGTGCAGCTCCGTAGGTTCGTGACCGGGCTGTGTTCTGTGTTCACATTACACCCGACACAATACAATTTGTCTGATTTTTATTGCCAACGGTCTCTGTTTGGAAAATTGAATTCGCGTTGTGTGTACGAGTGTACCAGTATGGCCTCCAGCGACATACCTCGAGGGAGATCTGGCCCCACAAATATTGCCTAGATACGGAGTTTTGAAGAGATTTGAAGAGAGGTATCCGATGATAATGATTGACCACCTGTTGGAGTGTTCCTCCGCCATTGAGAAAGTACACTTTATTAAGTGCATCGATTTATGAGATGAGAGCCGGACCCGGAGACTCGTAAAATTTTAAATTACATATATTTTTACTTTTTCTTTGTAGGCTTCCGATTTGTTTTATTTTTATGGTTACTTTCGTCAACGCAAAAGGAGAAACAGTCAAACAGATAAACAGACAAATAAATACACGGAACGACAGAAAAACAAAACAACTAGCCACGATATAAATCGTGTCTGGTCTCCAATTTGGACAGAGGCTTGTTGTCTTTACTTTAGTTCCGAACAGGAAGGGTGAACCACTAAACTGGTGGAGCTATTTTAAATGCATTCCAAAAGATTGATATGTAAAGGAATTTGCTTAGCCGGACAGTGGCGACAACATGTCGGCGTGATTGAGTCGAACGTGGACGTGTGTGCTTTTGGCAAAATATTTACCAGACGAAATCATAATTTGCCTTTGAGTTACGATGCGGACATTTGATGTAGCGATGAATCAGGAGACAGGAATGCACGCTGTATGGCATATAAAGTTCGGATAGATCGCAATACGATGAGCCAAGTATAAGTTTGGGTGCAGTTGCAAATCGGCTACGAATTGGGATATTACAACCAAAAGTCATAAAACTGACATGAAATTCTGTTGTTCAATCGGTCGGGAGTGACGAGAAGAGTGACTGATGGCCGGGTGCAAAGCTGCGAGATGGTTGAATAGACATTGCTCTCCACCCACTCTTCAAGTATCGAGCATAATCGCCGCGGTACTTTGTAAACGTTATGGTGAAATTTGAACTTCTACTCCACTCGCACAGGAGTTAAAAACGATGCTATCTTTTAATTTCCAAGATACTAATATGCTAACGATCAACATGGCGCCATGTTTACAATTTGTTTTCTAATATAATTGTTTGGACCTTTGGGGGCGTTGGTTTGCAGATGATTCCATTAGAAGTTGATTTGTGTTGTAAAACTGGTTCCCAATAAGATACTGTCCGTTTATTTCGTTCCTAAAAATGTCGCAAATTATTTTGCTTACTTGAAATCCGTTAGGGCGTTCAACAATTAAAGAGACCAGTTTGTGAGAAATAACTACGTGGTTTATGTACTATCAAACGCGCAATCTTTCTTCTTTAAAGTAAGAACACGAAATACCAACTTTTGAGTAAGGAGTTTATTGGATACTGTCATTCTGATACGATTTGATAAAATAAATTGTACTGTAAGGACTTTCGGTGTTGCTTTGGATGAGGACCTTATCCAGACCTTTGTCTCTTAAATCACTCTTGCCTAATCACGACTTGTCAGATTCGAAACCAGACTCCACTTGAGACTGTAGGTTCTTTTTTAATTCACATTTATTTACGATGAGCTTACAGTTTTTACTTAGGGCTTAATGTTATATGCTATTTTACAAGTTTGGTTCTGGTATTAACTTACTGGCTCTTCACGAGCACTCTAAATTATACAATATGTACATTTTTGCTGCTTATGGCTTTCGGCGTACAATTACTTTTGTTTTTTACGATGGTGATAATATCAATATGTAAGAGGGATTCCTCTTTTATATTTCTTCGCTGTTTTTGCCCTGAGAGTAGGGCGTCAGAATATACTCACAGCTAGGCCGTCTTGTCGTAAGAGGCGACTAAAGGCCGACTGGTAGGTGGGGTCCCAACGCCTTACCGCCCGGTGAAATACCACTCCATCAAGCTATAGGCTCCGTGAAATGGTCGGAAGATATACCTGGCCATCTTTCGAAGCTTGGCTGATGGACCGGTTCGAGCAAAGTTTGGTTTAGGTGGTAGTCGGTCTCAAGGTGAGATACCACCCCGTCACGCTGTACATTCCGCGATATCGTCGGGAGAAATTCTCCACTATGTTTCCGATGTATGGCAGACGGCCCGGATTGAAACGGAGACAAGTCATGATGTCACCTTCTGATATAAAGAATACCGGAGGTAAACTAGTTTCTTATTCGGATTTCCGGGGTAGACTATGTCAGGGGGAACATCGTGCAGATATTATGATAAATAACCGAACTTTAAGAAATTCGTAATCGCATAATCGGCATCGGTCTCGGGGCTCTGTCGACGTTCGACTGATAACGGCATTTTGTAACATCAGGGGCATTGTAGTGCTCCAAAAAGCCCTACCGCCTTTTTCCCCCATCCTAATCCAAAATCCTAGCTATAATACGCTAAAACATATAAACCTATCAAAACCCGAAAAAAACCCAAACATAATTCAAAATTCGCAATAAACGAATCAAAATATTCGTTTATCGCTTTGCATTTGCCCCCACGGCATAATTTAATCAAAAAACCTAAACTAAAATCAAAATTGGCAATAAACGAATTAAATATTCGTTTATAGCTTTGCATTTGCCCCACGACATAATCTCAATTCAAAATCCAGAAATACATTTCACTCTGGAAATTTCCCTAGAAAATTAATTAATTAATTAATTAATTAATTAAACAAACCAAATCGATGGCAAATCACACCAGATGTTCGAATTTGCCACAAGCAAACAATACGCAAAATACCATTTCCAATTCTCATATACAAATAGATTGATGAAGATTCAGAAAACTGAATCTTATCTAAAGTAAACACAACATCTCACTCGAAAGATCGAGATTGTTGCACGAAAATGTGTATCTTTGGGATACAATTTTCGATTCCTTTTCCTTTATAAAGGAATAGTTTAGTGATCTCCGGGCCGTGGCACAAACACAAACATACACACCGACCAAAGAGCAGCTTATCAGACGCCAAAGACGTGATCTGCGTTTACTGCCGCACCCAAGACCCACCGGTCTTGTATGATTTCTTTCCCACCATCCCTCTATAAAAGTAGTTAGAGAACACTTGGACTAACACTGTCCACACTATCCTTGGATACCCCCCCTTTTTTCTTCTCTTTTCAGATGCCGCGAGACCGAGCCCAACATCCTCACGGATGTGGGTGATTCTGGTTATCGCAAGATGACCAGAAGTCAGAGACAAGATGAAGGACACATATGTCCTGTCTCGCTAAATTCGGCCTTCTCGCCACAATTTTTTTTTTTATCTCCGGTCCGCAGTCTTAAATCGATCTTAGTCCCTGGAGGAAATACCCCAGTGGAAAAACTAAGGAAAATAATCCTATAAAAAAATTAAATAAAACTCCTTAAGAAAAACAACACGGATTTTCATTTAGCGGCCAATTGATAGATAGGAAGACCAAGAGAAGACCAAGGACAAAGGCCCAATTAAGGACAGTTACTCTTCCCTCAGGTATACGAGGAAGCACGGTAACGACCCCTCTTGTAGGACGAGTTTCAGGAGCGGTTAAATTTTAATAGATCGCCTTGTCCTTTTAAGGACCAGGAGACACGCTTCCTGGAACAAAACCCCTACAAAGAATACAACAGCATCGGTTTCACCATTACGAATGTAAACGCGCTCCAGCAACATTTGCAAACAACGAAACCTGATATCCTTGACCTAACTGAGACCCAGGTCAATTCGTCAACTGATTCGACATATCTTCGTTGCTCAGGCTACGACTTCTGTTGGGGTTCTTGTAAGCTTACCCAAAGAACCTCCTGTTGTGTTTACTAGGGGTTTGTTTCAGGACGCGAGTCTCCTGATCCTTAAAAGGACAAGGCGATCTCTTAAAACAGACCGCTCCTGAAATCTTGTCCTACAAGGGGTCGTTACCGTGCTACCTCTGATCCAGAGGGAAGAGCAACGTCCTTTTGGTTTGGCCCCAGTCTTCGCAAGTCCGCTGGTTTCCATGGGGGCCAGGTGATACTTCGCTATCAGTCAAGTTAAAATGAAACAAGTTGATTCACGTATTTTATTTTCCAAATGGGTTTTGTTTTCCAGGCTTCCTCTATTCTTCTACTTAGATATTCTCCTGGGGACTTCCTTCAGGGACAGATCTCGATATTCAACTGCGGCCCGGAGATCACTTGACTATTCCTTTATAAAGGAAAAGGAATCGAAAATTGTATCCCAAAGATACACATTTTCGTGCAACAATCTCGATCTTTTGGATATTTCGAGCGAGGTGTTGTATTTACATAAGATAAGAAATCAATTTCTTGAATTCTTACGAAACTATTACGCAGATGTGTGAATGTATCTGCTTTTGAGTTTTTGTTTGTTTAACTCAATGGAATTTTTGGGATAGAGATAACGATCTCTGAATTTTGGATTTGGGTGATGCTGTGGAGCAAATCTAGAACAATAAACGAATATTGGATTCGTTTATTGTGAATTTTAATTTTAATTTTGATTTTGAATTTAATTATGCTGTTGGGGCAAATGTTATGCGATAAACGAATGTTTGATTCGTTTATTGCGAATTTTGGATCATGTTTGGGTTTTTTCAGGTTTTGATAGGATTTTGTGTTTTAGGGTAATATTGCTGGGATTTTGGATTAGGAATGGGGGAAAAAGATGGTAGGGCTTTTTGGAGCACTACACCCCCATAATTGCAACCCAACTCCCATTTCCTTTTCCAAGACCATTTAGTGCATACAACGCATCATCTAAAATACCTAAAAAGGATTCTTTAATGTGCATATGCATCATAAATCCCAAACCATTCGGCATCCTTTGCCATCATTAAAATGCTATGTCGGACAGCTTGTTTTTGCAGCTGCAACAAACCGAGCAGCGATTCGTTTGTTCAATCGACAAACAATTACCGCATCTCCGGCATTTCCTAAATACAAACAATCACCAATTTCGCGGTTTGCCACAAAAGAATTACCCTGCATATACAAATGCAGACAAGGGATTCGTTTCTTCCACCGTCCCAAGATACGATATACAATTTTCATTGTATAAAGAATTCCAATCCATTAGCATATTTTTCTAATGGCTGTGCGTCTATTTACGCAATGGCATCACTCATCCAACACTTTAATGATGCCCTCGTCCCATCTTTCCTTTTAGCACCATTTCCTCGATGCATTGCCGTCTATTTATTTATCCGCAGTGCACATCATAAACAAAGATCTGCACGATCCCTTTGTTCTTTTGCCCTCGTTGTAGGTTTCGTTTATCCTTTGCTGAAATGCATCGATAAACACGGTGATGTGTTTATCGATCACACACGCCAGAGATCGCCTTTCAATTGGTCACTGGCGGTAAGGAAAGATGGCATTTCCTTGGTGGCCACACCCTAAAGAGAAAATTTTCTCTTTCACCTACAAATCTCACCCTTAACCGAGGATTGAATACAGGTCGGAGTTCTTTCCTCGGTAAGTCGTATTATAACCATCATAGGAGCCGGTCGGGTCGTCTTTCCTTCGCCGTACCGTGCATACGGTACGGAGCGTTACCTACTCTCTTAGATGTCAGTTTTCTTTTTATCATCCGCGGTGCGCATCAACAAGTCGGGTGTTCATTCTTTAATTATTATATACGAAGTGTAATAGAGCGAACTCTAATTTAAATAAACCTGTGTTAATAAAACGTGTGCCCAATCAGTATAAGAACAAAATCTCTACCATCGTAATTGTCCTCCTGAAATACCAGTTCTCGTGTTTGGATTTGTTGTGTCCTTGTCAACCAGTACTTCTAATAAATGTTAACTAACGCAAACAAATAAAACAACCAATAAAAACAATAAAATGTCAACCAGTTTCTTATTTCTCTTGTGGTGATCGTTTGTTCCGGTTCTCAATCTTCCCTCGGTGACATGCAGTGTTTCATCAGCGAACTTTATCGTGGGGACGAAGTAGAACTCTGCGCCCATGTCAGTGCCACGACGTCGCCCCCCACACTTCCATTCGAGATTCCGTTTTAAGGGTGGAGTCTGCGTCTTCACGCGGTCCGATCTGGCTTGCCAGAGGATGGTTGCGCTGGAACCCAATAACATGGACATCATGTGGTTAAGGCTCGCGCTGAGGAATTCTGTTAAATTTCTTTGTTGTCTTTACCGCTTCGCGACGACGACCGGCGACACTCGTTGAACATCTTTCACTTACCGTCGACTAGTTACAGGTCAACTACCCAGCTTCTGAAATAATCGTCCTAGGCGATTTTAAGGTACACAATTCCGACTGGTTGGCACAGAACCGACGAGACAGGGTGGTCAGTGGAGGTGTTCGTTGTAAACGGCAATTTGACTCAACTTGTGGTGGAACTTGCGCGATTGCTGGATACCCAAGATGATTATGTGAACACCCTTCATCTGCGTTTGACATCCGAGCCGAGCATTTGTACGGTGAAGGGTGCTGTACCATTGAGAAACTCAAATCACTGCTTGGTATTTGCCGCGCAACTACTTGCATTTCAAACGAATAACCGACACAAGCAGCTTCGCCTTGCATGGGTGTATATGGCTGCTAACTGGGACAATTTACGAGATTTCTTCGCATCTTTTCCATGGTCGTAGGTGTGCTTTTGGATACTCTGATGTTAACGCATGCGTGGAATCGCTCACAGAGATTATTCTTCTCGGGATGGAAATTTACATTCCGTATTCCATCAAACGAAGTTCATATGATAAACCTTGGTTTAATAAAAATTCGAACAGATTATCGCGGCAAAAAATATAGCTTTTAAGCAATGGGGCTCCAATCTCACCGATGTTAACAGAACGAACTTTGTTAGAATCAGAAACGCGTGCAACCAGGCGATTGATACCGCGAAGAAGGCTCACAACGACAGGGTGATCAATAAGCTCCTTCGGTGCCCAACTGGTTCGCGCTCTTTCTGGTCAATGGCAAAAGCTGTCAGCGGTAACTTCACATTTTCCTCTTTCCCTGCGTTGGTGACAGACAGCGGGACGTTAGTCACGAATTCATAAGATAAAGCCAATGTGTTCGCGATTTTATTTTCCGGGAATTCAAACCTCGATCCCGGCCTTTTGAAGCCACCTGTGATCGCGCCGGTACGGTCTTCCAAGCGGGATGTGAGATTTCGTCCGCGCACTATTCAACGCATTCTACATGTACTGGATTGTAGGAAGGCAACCGGCCCGGGCGGAATACCAGCAATAGTCTTTAAGAACTGTGCTCCAGAACTATGGCAGGTTCTTGGCAGACTCTTCCGCTTATCTTATGCGCGGTGACCTTTCCTGCCTGCTGGAAAATCGCTCGAGTTCAGCCAATCCCAAAGACGGGAAAAAAGTGTCTCCCACAAAATTACCGTCCGATTGCATTATTGTCTATTTTATCTAAGGTAATGGAAAAAGTCATCAATACAGAGTTAGTTAAGTATTTGGAGTGCAACGGACTTCTGAATGATCGTCAATACGGATTACGTGACAGGCGGTCCACGGGAGACCTTTTGACACTTATAACCGATATATGCTCATCTGCGGTTGAGCGGCTTTTGACCGCGCTTGGACGGGGCATTGCTGAGCAAACTTCGTTCATATGGACTTTCACAACAGCTTTGCGACTGGACGAGGAGCTTCCTTGAAAATCGATCGATCCGGGTTGTTGTGGACGGCGAATGTTCGGGTCTGTATCCTGTTAATTCGGGGGTGCCCCAAGGTTCTATTTTAGGTCCAACGTTGTTTTTGCTTCACATAAATTATTTGTTGGAGACAAAGGATAACAAAGTGTTCTGTTTAGCGGAGGATAGTACGCTTGTTTCCTCCTTTTCGAGTGATCGACCGATTGGTGCAACTGCGTCGCATCAGCGGAGATGTAGACAGATTGACTCTCTGAATCAGGATCTAGATAGGGTCCTGCAGTGTGGAAGGGCCAATCTCGTCGACTTCAATGCAGCCAAGACACAATATACAAGATTCACAAAGAAAAGTGGATCATCGGTTCCACAGCTGATGATGAATGACCGGGCCCTCGAGGCTGGGGAAAGTTTGAAATTGCTCGGCGTCACACTCTGTGGGATTGTATCATTGCATAAACACGTGTCGAGTATCACCAGGCCAGCCTCAGGAAAACTGAGCTATCTTTTTAGAGCCAAGAAATATTTTACTCCGGCCAAACTTCTTCTCCTACATAAATCCCAAATTAGACCCGCGCTCGAATATTGCTCTCATGTTTGGAGCTCGGCTCCTAAACATACCCTCGACCTACTTGAGAGCATACAGAGACGAGCGATCTGCCTGATCGGGGACTCGGCGTTGACGTCGGGACTACAGTCGCTATCATATCGAAGGCGCGTAGCCGACCTCTGTATATTTTACAGATATTATCACGGGTGCTGTTCTTCGGATATTCTTGGGATTGTTCCACGCAATTCGGTTTATATGCGCTCCACGAGACAACCCGACGGATCGCACCCGTTTGTGGTTCATCTCCCGACGGCGCGATCATCCCTGCATCAGAACTCGTTCCGTTACAGAGCGGGGAAGCTGTGGAGCTCCCTTCCCACGCGAGTGTTCCCGGAGCGTTACAACCTGCAACTGTTCCAAAAGAACCACAACAGTTATTTGATGGCATCTCGGGGAGCCCACTCGGCGCTATAGGTTCGCCTCTCCCGAGAGAAGTCTAATAAAATAAAAAATAAAAAAATAAAAAAGAAGGACCTTTCCTGCCTGTTGGAAACTTGCTCGAGCTCATCCAATCCCCAAAAAGGTGTCTCCCACAGAATTAGCGGCCGATAGCATTATTGTCTTCATTATCTAAGGTAATGGAAAAGGTCATATGTGCATTATTTTTCATCCTACCCTCGTATATCATAACACAACAAGTATTATAAATTTCAAATTTCATTTGTGACAATCATCAAAAACTCTATCATCTCTCCTTCTATCATAATTTATAACAGTCCAGTCGTAAACGCAATTATGAAAACGAGCCTACTTGCGGCATATCTCGCAGTCAATTCATCGCTGCCTTATACCACATCAGTTCTGCATAAGCTTGAGAGCAGGCTACATACTATAGGCCAGATTTACTTTTGAACTCATACTGTTGTCTGAGCACTCAAAAAACCACACATTAATAAATCCGGTGGCCCAGGTGGCATTCGCCCTATTCTTTTCAACACATGTTCCTTTTCACTCACTAAATCAGTGCGAACGTTTTTCCATCTGTCCTATTCAACTGATCCATTCGTGAATAAACGGAAGTCAACGAATATTCAACTTTTTTTTTTTTTTACATTTCTGTATTTATTGACCATAAATGATTTGTTACAATAAGTAATACAGGTAACTTATAATTAGCTTAGCTTTAATCGTTTACACATACTTGCTAGTACATTTTTCAAACATTATTATAAAGTTACATATTTCATGGGTGGACAAGATAGGAGTAGGTGGGGCTTCCTGGAAAAGGTCAGAAAACCAGGATATAATTATTTACTTAACCTATAACTAATTTGCTTAACTTAACTTAACTCAGCTTAGCCTAGCTTATCTAATTATTAAATCTATTATTATTACAATAAGTTAGAGTAGGGTGGGGCGGGAGGTATAGTGGTCGATGGGTAGGATTTGGGTTAGGGTGGGTACTATCAGTCGGGGATATGGGTTGGGGGAACACTTTCCGATTGGTCGTTGAAACGCAAGATATTAGAGAAGGGTTGTATATTACAATATTTAAACTGGTGAGGTGAGAGTTCAGTATTGTGGTATACAATCTCATTGGAGTTGTTGACCAACCTGCCAAAGGTGAAGAGGGTTCTGGTGTGGAGACAGTTCGGGTAGGCAGTTCGGTTGTCTGACGGAGTCGATGTGAGCGCATTTATTATCGGATTGGGATTATTGGGAAGATTTTCGATAAATTTGATGGACAGCTCGAGGAAGCGTCGATCTATACGTTCAATATTGGCGGCATAGTAGAGCGAACTACTGTTGTAATATTTGTGGGAGTTAGGATGTCGGTTGAGGCCAGTGATAAGTCTGAAGCATTTCCTTTCGAAAACGCGTAGCTTCTCCATTTGGGCGGGTGTAATATGGTACCATATCGGGCATGCATATGTGAGAGTGGGTCTGATTATTTGTTTGTAGATAAGTGATTTGACTTTGGGAGAGAGACCATTCGGTTTGTACATGACTTTTCTGCAGAGGTTCAGTTGGGTTGTGGCTTTACGAATCGTATTTTTAATGTGGGCGGAGAATGACAGATTGTTGGTAAAGGTTATACCTAGATACTTTAAGGTTTTGGAGGGTTTAATTATATTGTTATTTATTTTAATTCTGATTTTATTATGGCAGCGAATAGTGTTGTTTGTACAACTCGCGTTTCTGCCTTTAAAAACTATGAGCTGAGTTTTGGTTGGATTTAGTTGAATTCTCCACTTGGTAAAGTAGGCTGACAGAATTGGGAGATATCTGTTAATACAGTTTCTTGCCTCCTTGACAAGCTTGTTGCTTGAATAAATTAAGGTGTCGTCGGCATAGTTGAGCATTGTTGTATTGGGTAACAGTGGCTGCGGTGCGTCTGATGTATAAAGAAGGTATAGTAGTGGGCCGAGGATGGATCCTTGAGGAACTCCTGCGGTTATGCTATAAGGTGTCGATAGAGTTGAGTTTATTTTCACCATGAACTTTCTATCAGAGAGGTAAGAAGCGAGAAGTTTTGTGGAGTGGATGTTTAATCCATACATTGAATGAAGTTTGTATAACAGTCCTGCGATCCAGACACAGTCGAATGCTTTAGCTATGTCTAGGGAGACACATACCGTTGGGGATTGGTTTTGGAGGTGGGTCGTCACATCATGTGTCAGTTTTAAGAGAGCATGACAAGTGGAGTGTTGTGAGCGGAAGCCAAATTGAGAGTTCGGAATGAGGGAGTTATCCCTGGCAAATGAGAGAAGATTTTTGTAGATTTTACATTCAACAATCTTGCTAAGCGAGTTTAGCTGCGATATCGGACGGAAGTTATCCGGGTACTTGGAGGGCCCAGATTTGCTAATAGGGACGATCACCGCTGTTTTCCAACTTTTAGGGAAATGTGAAGCGTTTATTATGTGGTTGAGAAGAACGAGAATCGGGAGCAAGTTGCCTGGGTGGAGTCTTTTGAATAGGAGGTTAGGGATTCCATCTAGGCCAGTCGATTTTTTATTGTTACGTGAAATAATGACTTCGGATAGTTCTTCAAGGCTTAGGAATGTGTCGATTCCTACGGGGTGTGATGCTTTATTGGTTTCGGTGAATTCAGTAATAAATGGTGTGAGGGATGGCTCCAGTGAGCGTGGAATGTAATCGTTCACGGTATCGTGGAAATTTGTTACTGGGAGGGTATCGTTTTGCTTATGGACTTTGCAGAAATGTTCAGCAAGACAGTTTGCTATATCAGTGTCCGACTGGACGATGTTATTATTAGTTGGGTGAATAAGATAATCTGTTCGAGGCTTGAGTTTGCGACCCGTTAGTCTGTTTATGTTTTTAAATAGATCGCGATTTGGTTTGATACTGTTTAGGGTGGATGTGTAGGTCCGATTAGTGAAAAGTTTTAGTTGTTCATTTATCAGGGAGGTCAATAGCTGGATCTGTTGTTTAATAAAAGGTGAGTAGCTAGTGTGCAATTTTCGTCGGAGTTGTTTTTTTATACGTAATAATTTGGTGAGTAGGTTGGGTAGGGGTTTTCCTAAGTGATTATGAGGAACGATAGTGGGAGTATGGCTGAAGAGAGCATTTCCCAGTATTTGCTCTATTTGGGCCGCTGCTTGGTCAATTTGTGTAGGGGGCAGGTTAGAAGATTCCGGTAAAGAAAATTTTGAAAAGCTAGCAGCAATATCCTTATTGACTTTTTTCCAGTTTGTTTTGGTGAAATTTGGAATAGGATTCAGAGTGTAGAGTGGTTCAAGCGAGGGGATTTGAACCGAGGTGTGGACAGAGCCATGATCCGAAGGGAATGTGAAGGACACTGTGGGAGGTTTAGATGAATAGCTATCTGTAGACTTTAGGAAGAAATCGATTGTTGACTTGGTTGAGCTGCAAATTCGAGTAGGTTGCAACGGGCAGTCTGCGTAGACATATGGATGAAGTCGGAGGAGATCAAGGAGTTGGCAGCCGTATTTGTTGCATTTGATGTCATTAAATGCAGTATGTCGTGCGTTCCAGTCTCCTCCTATTATGAAAGGTGCTGGCAGAGACTGTTGGATTATTTGTGAGATGTCTGCACTAGGGAAGTTTGGTTCACGAGAAGGGTGAATGTATATGGAGGACAAGACCAGTACTTTATTATTTCGGCAGAAAAGTTTAACAGCCGTGTATTCGACACTAGTTATATTAGCAAATCTAATCTCAGTAAATTGGAATTTTTTATGTATTAGGATTCCCGTACCTCCATGAGGGCCAGAGGTTCGTGGGTTGGACACAAATGTGTAATTAGGTATGTAGACTCGAGAAGTGGATTTCAGCCAAGTTTCTGAAAGCAGAAGAATATCTGGGGAGAACTTGTCAACAAACAGTCGGAGGTGTTGTCTACGGGTGTGGGAATAAATGGACTCTGAGTTGAGGGAGATAAGGGTTAAGTTATACGTTAAGGGAAAGGATGTGGGAAGTTATTAAATTTAAGATCTGACCTTTTTTTTCCAATTCGGAACTGCGTTTTAAGGTTGGTAGTAGTGTCTCCAGGCTCCTGATGTATCCCAAGATATCCAGGTTGAGAACGTTGGGGTTGGGTTGTTGAGATTTCGGGCAGCTACGGGAACTTTTCGTAATTTCTGCATATGATGTTCCTGACCCCCTGAGATGGGATGGTTGTGGTGATAAGGGTTTCGTTGCATCTGGTTTGGCCGTATTAGTTACCGTATGTAACGAACGTCTCTCCAGAATTCGTAGCTTTTCGGGGCATTGTGAAAAACTAGCTGGATGTGGGCCTCCGCAGTTACAGCAAGTTATGGTAATTTTTTTCGTGGATGTTGATCCATCGGCGTTTGTTTGCTGAATTATTGATGGTTCTGTGCCAGGTGGGTTCACTTTGCACTCTCCTGGTATATGCTGTTCGGCACATTTTCCGCATCGTGCACTTAGGTGGCACGCAACTGCTAGGTGTCCTGATCCTTGACACCTTTTGCAATGGAGAATGCTCTGTTTATGTGGCTCTTCGATCGTGATTTTGTGTGTGAACAAATATTTTATTTGTTTAAGTTGGGTGACATCACCATTCGGTGGGATCTGTATGATTCGCAAGCTCCTAATATTATTCTCCCTCATGTGTGGGGTTTGAAAGTAGTCCAATCTGTGGATTTTCATTGACGGGCATATCCTCAAGATTTCGAGTGTAAGTTCCTCGGTAGTCCATGCTGGATCAATGTGCCTTATGATGAATGTTTTTGGTTTCATCTGGGCATGTTGGAATGTGAAGAACTCGTGTTTGTTCTCTGAGAATTTTCTTATTGCCATGTCGTGATCCGTTAGAGTCATCGTCTTGATAGAGATCGAAGATCCTTTTGAGTCCGTGGTAAAATTTCTGTGTCCAAGGGCATTCTCAAGCGTCTTGATGACTTCTTTGGTACTATTAGGATTTTTAATATAGATAGGGGGTGGTCTCACCTTATTTGCAGATTTCTGTCCAACTGTTTGCCAGTGGTCTTCTGGTTTGTGGGTATCTTGGGGCGGTGGCGAGGTATTCGATGATGATGGGTTATTGTTGAATGTTAATGAGTTGGGTTGGGGAGGAACTTCCTTCATGGGGACGTCAACATTGGTTTTGGTTTGCGCTTGAAGAGAGCGAATTTTTTCTTGTAGTTGTTCCATTTGGGCTGTTAGTTTCCTTATTGTTTCCATCGCGTCATCGTATTTTTTGTGGTATTCCGTTGTTAGTTGAGTAGCCATTGTAGCTACTTTTTTCGGTGCGTTCAGAGGACTGTGAGTAGTTTTTTTTTTCGTTTTTTAGGTAGCTCGGCAGTACTGGGGCCGCTGACCAGCATCTGTGAACGCAAACTCCGGATGCGGTCGCTGATTTTATGTTTTGGTTTACCAATTTTACTTAAATTTTTAAAATGTCGCGCAGAAATTTCCCAAAATTTTCCACTTATACTTATACCACTATACACGATACACTATTGTTCGGCCACAGACCGTTCCTAATGACGGTCACACATTTATGTCTGCACGCGCACACGTGTTTTCTTTTAATTTTTCTTTTCACTTTTATTTTTCAAAAGCAGTAGTAGGACGCGTCTACACACTTCGACGATCGCAGAGAGAATGGATATTCAACCAATTCTCAAGTTTGATCCATCATAACCCTCGTAAAATTCACTCGTAGCACAAACTTTCTTTTTGTCGGATGTTTTTGAGCCACTGATGAACCAGAAAATTTCGAAATATAGAAACACGCGACCTCCTTGATGAACATCAACATGTTTTGTTCACATGTGATGAGATAGCTTACTGAAAAGTAGAGCCACTCCATCTACTCTCTACATCTCCCTCATCTTCTACTTTCGGCAGAAGCCACTCCATCTACTTTTCCCTAGGAACGTGGAAATCTTCAAAAGATACCTTTGGACCGAGACAGACCCATGCCCGTAAAACCACCTCCTGGGTGTACTTATTGCTGTTCTTCCCCACGGAGCTTTCTATCAAGATATTCCATCGCGGAGGATAAAAGCAAAGTTGCCAACTGGATATGTCAAAAGCCCTCGACAGTTTTTGGCACCGAGAACTGTTGTCATATGGAGTTGAAATGGACATTTTTCTCTTCAACCCGCAATTGGGGTTAGCAACAATCATGCAAAATAATTCTAAAAAAATCTAGTCCATTCACGCCATTCGTTGAACCTAATTGAGATGAAGAATAAATGCATAATTCTCAATGGCAACTCTACTCTAAAGATGTAACTCCAGAAGGTCAGTATGTTCAGGTCTTCGTTGGTTCAAGCAATGTAAAATCAACTTATAAAGGAGCAAACCCTTGTAACATACATGGACCATCATTCCGCTAACAGCTTGGATTGATTTCGGAATAAAGACTCAAGTATAAAGTAAAGTTCTCGCTGCTTAACTGTTGGGGAAATCTCATCAGAAGCGGATATCCGCTATGGAAGTGTTCAATCCATCACTTTCAATAAGCTCTCGAAAGGCACGGATGTTGTCATCTGTACGACTGGTCCTTGGGCATCGATCATGATTTTCGTTTTCGATACGTTCTCGTCTACTTTTAAATTCTCTGGCCCACGTATACACACAATTCTGAGACAGTGTATCATCACCAAACTGTGCCTTCACTCGAGAAAACATTTCCGAGGGCTTAACGCCTTTATTTATTAAAAAAATTATAATAATCCGTTGCGACTGCTAGCCAAGCGGGTTCCCCTACTCTCCATAAACCAAACAACAGCCACGCACAAGATTATCTAGATCGCAACTTGCTGCTAAGCAAAAAAGTTTATATATGTTTCACGCAACAGCGTCGTTTGATTTGGCTTGTTGTTGCTAACCGACATGATGTGATTTCCGATGGAAATCTCATGGGCTAGCAAAAATGGAGTTGCCGTATGACAAAAAGGGTAGCTGAATTCCAGTCTGCATTATCTGCATAGAATAATGAATTTAGCTATGCTTTCTTTTACAGGTAAAATAGCTGAACGGTGGGATAGGGGATAATGTGACGCGCTGTAAGCGGTCGAAATTAGGTTGGGATTGTGGGCTGGTTCTCCATGTGATATAGGGAACCCCCACAGATGCTTCACCCTAGCCAAATTGGCCACAATATGTAATGTGTTATTTCATCCTAAATTGTAACTCAATTAGCAGATTCGGTCAGGCGCATCAAGTAACAAGAAGGAGCAATGCAACTCATAAGGGATTCAGCCGGAAAATTATTCAGCTTAGAACTTAGGAGCATTGGGTTTCTTAAAGGATACAATAATAACTTCAACCCATCTAGCCCTAAACGTCAATTTAATTCCATATTTGATCAGCTACGTCTAAAATAGAAATACTCGATACGATGGAAAATCAAGCAGTGAAACTCCTTGTTCTCAACGCAAGTTCTTCAATTCCGTTGTATTACCTTCAGGTATTAACACGATCAATTGATATTACCTGCAGGTATTAATACGATCACTGCTCCGCTGAACTTAGCGAATAAATCTCACTGCTACACGGTTTACGTGATCAGATGTACAAATGAACACAGACCATCGTTCTTGAGCCGAATCACACGAATATGCCAGATCATGTCTTTCCTCGCTATCTTTACATTTAGATATTCAAAGTAAATGTACATCGATACTTCCTTTTCTTATCATCTCCCTCTTCTTTTACTCGCACTCCGCTTTTTCATATAAGGGTACCTCGAAATCCCCGTTATGCGCGAGATAACGCATCAACCAATTAAGACTCATCGAGTATTGTCGATCAGCAGTATGCATCATTCAGATGGCACAAAAGAAGTTGACACGTCTGCTAATGAGGAATCGGTAAGCGTTGGCGATAAGAAATATGCATCACCCCAACGAAACAAAGGAATAATGATAACAGAATAGCCGGCAAGCCAAAGAATTGTAACCTTTTATATCTAGAGAATAATAAAGTACACGGAGTGCTCTGACTAGCTCCTTTTTTTATCCCATGAACGGAAAGAAGTATTAACTCGCGTGAGTAATATATATAAATAAATATATGTATATATATATATATATATAAATATATATATATATATATATATATATATATATATATATATATATATATATATATATATATATTCTGGCGCAAGACTAATGACCTTGCCCAGAAAAAATAAATCATTATGGAAAATTTAACAAGCCTCATGACTTGCTAAATAAGGCCAAGTATATATATATATATATATATCATCATCATCATCATCATCGGCACTACAACCGGGAACCGGTCTTGGCCTTATTTAGCAAGTCCTGGGGCTTGTTAAATTTTCCATAATGATTTATTTTTTCTGGGCAAGGTCATTAGTCTTGCGCCAGAATATATATATATATATATATCTATATATATATATATATATATATATATATATATATATCATCATCATCATCATCGGCACTACAACCGGGAGCCGGTCTTGGCCTTATTTAGCAAGTCCTGAGGCTTGCTAAATTTTCCATAATGATTTGTTTTTTCCATGCAAGGTCATTAGTCTTGCGCCAATATATATGTATATATATATATATATATATATATATATATATATATATATATATATATATATATATATATATATATATATGGGCTCCTCGATAGTATAGTGGTTAGAACACCCGCCTGTCACCCGGGAGACCGGGGTTCGATTCCTCGTCGGGGAGCCCCTGGCGCAAGACTAATGACCTTGCCCAGAAAAAATAAATCATTATGGAAAATTTAGCAAGCCTCAGGACTTGCTAAATAAGGCCAAGACCGGCTCCCGGTTGTAGTGCCGATGATGATGATGATGATATATATATATATATATATATATATAGATATATATATATATATATATATATATATATATATATATATATATATATATATATATATATATATATATATATATATATATATATATATATATATATATATATATATATATATATATATATAGTCATCATCATTGGCACTACAACCGGGATCCGGTCTTGGCCTTATTTAGCAAGTCTCTCCACCGGTATCCGGTCCTTATCTGAGACTTCTTAAATTGTCCATAATAATTTGTTTTGTTTTTACGGGCAAGGTTATTAGCCTTGCGCCAATCTTTCTCAGGATGATATATAAAGGGCATCTCCTATCTTCATTTAAAACCCTAGATCTACAACTCGCCAAAGCTCGGTGGAACGTACCTATTACATAACTACAGGACCAATTGTTCCATCATCATGAAAATAAGATGTTTTAAGGACTTGTCAGCACGAGTTTATCAAAGGAAATACTCTCCCCTCATAGATGAAGTGATTTCCTCATTAATCCAATTAACGTGTTGGCATTTGTCTTATTCTCGCTCTATCTCTATCTCAGCCCCGTCCCTTCGCTTTATCTTTCAAATATACACGCACACATCCAGAGGAAATTATTATGTTTTCCAAATGAACAAATAAGCCAACATGTCTATCGTGACTCCAGTGCCGGTGAAGGTTATCCGTACCAATGCCATCGATTGTCATTTATTTCTGGAGTTAGATTAGATTGAACACAACACTCGAATGAAACAACGGCATCGGGTCTTAGTGGTTAAGAGAAAATAAAACGGAAAAACCGAAAACGACATTCACCTCATTTTAATGGGATTTGAATTAGAACCCTAATTAAACAAAACGTTTCCCAAGTGCGTCAAGTATCCACATTTATAGGCAATGTTGGTTGGTTTTGTGTTTGTGTTGTGTAGGGGTGCACATGTTACAAAACCCATTCACGGAAATTGTGTGAATCACCTAACATAATTCGACCCAATGGCATGAGGCGCGTTCACCAATCTCCTGCTTTACCCATAAACAACATTCAGTTATGGCCAGTGTCTTAGGCTGCTAATTGTAAGAGGTTTAAGCATTCTGAAAATGCCAATAAAATACGTTTAGCCTATTATTAGGACTCGTACATAATCGTTCAAAAACATCCTTGCTCATCATAATCTTACAATTATTAAGATACTCTCAGACCATTAATAAATTCGAAGTCATGTCTATTGTAAACTGAATGCCACGAAAATGCTGTCCAATTGAAATGAAAATTATACTAAGCATCTCTAACCGCATTTAAGGACCAAAGCTTTACTCGTCGAAGACGGTCCTTGTATATTTTCCATAAGAAAAAGAGGTGCCCAATAACAAAATCCTAGCATCAGCATTGCGGAGTATCTCCACCACACAGCAGCACTGCGAGCGAGAATCGCGGTCTTCGGGGATGATTAATGAACTCGGTAATTTATCATCGACGTCCTTATGCCAGCGGAAAGTGTTACATCGGTCGACCAAGAATTTCGAGTTTACTTTATTGGAATCCTTCGATCAACGAAGAACATCATCGTATCGAATCTGATTATCTTTTTGCACTGTGTGCGTTGTACGTTTGCTTATTATCCTTGATTTTAAATCCGTCCTATCGGGTGGTTAGTCTTTTCGGCAAGGATAACGTCTTGTTCGGACTCAATGCTTGCAATCGGATTACCTTTAAATTTATTTTCACCCTATCTAACTACAGGTTACTAAACCGTTAAATATTAGCGATATCATCTGTGTAACGAGCGTAATGAATGTTCGAGACAGATTACGCAGAAATATTATATGATAATTTAAAAAAAAAAGGCTCAACTAGTATAAACGAATTTGTGTTCTCCAGACTTTATTCCCAGACAGCAATCGCTGCCGACATTGCAGTCATTATTTAACAAGGCAGTAAGCTAACAATAAGCCAAGAGCAGGAAGGATTTGTTTTTGTCAAAGTCAAGGGAACCTATTGCTTCTGTCCCTAAACTCCACCACGGTTGAGTATAAGTGTAGATAAATTTGAAAGCTTCATGAATAGTCAGAGGAAGTACTCGGCCAACAATTACCGGAGATTAGTTGAATGGACAAGCTCTAGACTGTTCAGTACTTAGTGAGTTCAGTTCATCTCAAACAGCACCACACTGTATCAGAGGAGAGCACCGAAGGCGGGTTTTCATCACACAACCGATGGCGTCAACAACCGGTGCTACTATATATTCCCTAAAATAATAAGTGCGGACCACAACCTACGTATTAATAAGTCGTTGGAGTTTATTCGATTAGGAGTGGCGATCCCGAAGCTCATAAGACAGGTCAGACGGAGGTTAGATGCAAAAACGAGAAAGAGGAGAACTCTGCTGCTAGTTTTTCGATATCCCCACTAGAACATAGGCGTAACGAATGCTGCCTACCTCTTTTCTATGAGTATTATTCTAGACGTATCGATATACATTGGTCTTAAATGCCTGGACATTACGACTACGAGGAAACACGTGATCAGGTAGAGCATTCCACATTCGTGTGCTTCGGCTAAAGAATGACTCCCTATGTTTATTTATGCGCCTGAAGTTGCCTTTCAACGTGCAATAATGGACACTATACTTCTCTTTATTTATTTACTAATTGTTCTGAACTCAGTTAGCATTAAAGACCGAGTTTCCCAAATAGGGGTATCTGAATTCTATGATTTCATCATCATCATCATCGGCACTACAACCGGGATCCGGTCTTGGCCTTCTTTAACAAATCTCTCCACCGGTCCCGACTATGAGCCGATGTCATCCAGTGTGGCACTCCCAGGCTCTGGGCGTCCTGGTCTACGCCATCCCTTCATCGCAGACAAGGTCTGTCACGCTGTCTCCTTCCATACATCCTGCCACAAAGAACTTTCCGGACAGGCTCCTCCTCGCTCATTCGAGCTATGTGTCCCGCCCCCCGGATTCTACCGAGCCTGTTTTTGCTTACAATATTAGCTTCAAGGTAGATTGCGTACAACTCATGGTTGTAGCGTCTCCGGAATCGTCCTCCCTCACATACGCGGCCAACAATTCTCCTTAAGATCTTTCTCTCGAACGCGGCCAATAGTTCAGAGTGCCTTTTATTAAGCACCCAGGTCTCGGATCCATACATGAGTACTGGTAAGACCATGGTCTTGTACAGTAGTAGCTTGGATGTTCTGGATAAATTTCGGGATTTAAAGAGCCTTGATAGACCATAGTAGGATTTGTTGGATTTAATCAGCCGTTCGCGTATTTCTTCTTCCATATTGTTATCGGCTGATACTATTGACCCAAGGTAGTTAAAGGATTGCACTACTTCAAATTCGTGCTCCACTACCCTGATAGTTTGACCAACGTTAGGTCTTCTCTTCGCAGAAGTGGCCACCATGTACTTAGTTTTTCCCTCATTAATGTGCAGTCCCAGTTTTTTTGCCGCCTGTGCGATCTGGGTGAAGGATTCCTGTACAGCCGATTCGGTTCTACCAATGATGTCGATCTCATCTGCGTAGGCAAGTATCTGGCTGGACTTGGTAACAATAGTCCCTGTTGTTGTAACGCCAGAGTCACGGATTGCTTTCTCCAACGTCAAGTTGAAGAGGAGGCAGGCCAGACCGTCCCCTTGTCGGAGTCTATTATAGATGTTTATTGGTTTGGGGAGCAGTCCCGCTATTTTTGCTTGACTTGTTACGTTGGTCATGGTCAACCTACAAAGTCGTATCAATTTGTTTGGAATGCCGAATTCTCTCATGGCATTATATAGTTCTATGGTATTTGTTACGTGGTGTGTCACATTAGGGTGCCACAGGGGCACAGGTTAGCCACGTTCGCCCACTGGTTCCGTTCAGTATCTGACTCCACAAGGAATGAAACGTCTTTTTAACCGAACTTTATTTATCCAAATAAATGTCAAACTAGGCTTAGGACGAATATGTTCACAAAACTCCGTAAGTCTCAATTAAATGTTCATTAATTTTATTTACAATTATAACTTAGGAAGAATAACATTAGTAAGAATAACACTATCGATATACAATATACGTCGTAGTTCTTATTTTTCGATCTAATGTATAACTCAGAAAAAAATTCATTAAACAGAACACTGTAGAAATTCCATATGCGTTATGGTTCTTATGTTTACACTTTTCAATTTCTCTCCACGACTAACTGTTTAAATAAATCCCTTGGGACGGCCCAAGAGGGATGTAAATTAACGTGAGGGCGCGACTTGCCCTCACGGAATCCGAATCGAGATTGACCTCGGCCATCGAAACGACAGAACACTAAAATTCCATCCATCGCTTCGATGACCATATATGGTGCGATTAAGCTTTTTGGTTAAGAAACAAAGAAAAGGGTGAAATACACACACACGATAATCGCTTCCGCAACTTAACGTGTGTATCCCCTAGCATGTAGACATGGGATCATCTGAATCTACATGATTGCAAGTTCGCACAGGGGTTGAAATGTTTACACGATCAACGACTGCGTAAAGCATTATCGCTGATCGTGCACATCTCGCTGGCATATCCTCGCAGTCGAACTCTGATGGTAAATTTCCATTTGCGAACTCGACTCCCTGGGTGTCAGCCAGATGCCTCATGTCTCGGTCTGTCGCATGACCGATCGATATGGGCATGCTATGGAGAGGAAGAATACACATTCCTGCAGGTGTACGGCTGGCGTGCAAACGAATATCGTGCAGATATTGCACGGGCAATATTGGTTGCCAAGAGGCACACCAAGTTGCGCTTCAATGTAGAAGAATGCGACCCGAGACATGTACTGTGTATTTGGTTGGGTTCATGTTGGTCGCGTGATGATGCGACCAAACTGCTTTTTAGATTTCTAGCATTGTTGCTGGTGGCATTTTATGTCCGCAATCATTGCTGTTTTACTGGGTTTTTCCTATGGGGTAAGTACACGCTTTTCATGATATAGGGCACGCGAGGGAGATTACCTGGTGGTAATGAATGAATACGCAGTGGCGTTCTCGAGGACCGCCACAGTTCTACCCTGGCTATGCTGTCGTAGGCGGCCTTAAAGTCTATAAACAGAAGATATATTGGAATCTTAAATTCCAGACATTTTTCCATCGCCTGCCTAAGGGTGAATATCTGATCAATTGCTGATTTGCCTGGGATGAAGCCACACTGATATTGACCAATAAAGACTTTTGCGTATGGGGCTATCCGATCTTGTAGGATAGTGGAGAGTATCTTATAGGCGGTACTCAGCAATGTTATACCCCTATAGTTGCTGCACACTGTGATATCTCCCTTCTTATGTATGGGGCAGATTATACCGCGACGCCAATCTTCTAGCATCTCCTCTTGCCCCCATACGTGCACCACGATCTCATGAATTGCGTGATGTACCGCTGTCCCTCCTTGTTTGATCAGCTCAGCTGGTATGCCATCAGCTCCAGGGGCTTTATTTGATTTGACCTGTCTAATGGCTTTTAATGTTTCCTCAATGCTTGGTGGCGGCAGCATTTGGTCTTGGTCTTGCATTGGCGGAGCCTCAAATTATTCTGTGAGCTGACCATTTAGCAATTCATTGAAGTGCACTTCCCATCGCTGAATGCTTTCAGGATCGGTGATCAGATTACACTCTTTATCCTTGCAGTAAGTGCAGCGTGGTGTGTACCGCGTCATACTGCGGATTATTTGGTAGAACTTCCGCGCCTGGTGCGGACCGCGCTCTCTAATTTTCTCTATTTCACAGACAAGGTTTTTTTCCCAGGCATTTTTTTTTGTCTGTGAAGTCTTTTTTCCGATCTTCTGAGCTGTTTGTATTTCTCCTCGCGCACCCGCGTCCTATGAGATTGCTGCATTGCCCGTTATGCAGCATTCGTACGTTCAGTCGCTAGCTTGCACTCATCATCAAACCAGTCGTTCCGATCTCTACGACTACTGCCTAAGATGGAGTTGGCAGTACTAATGACAGTATTCTTAAGGCGTGTCCATTTGTCTGCTACTTACTCTGGACTTACTCTCCCTCCGTCGAGCTCTTCGAGGACGAGTCTTAACGCATGACCAAAGGTGATACTGGTATTCTCATTGCGTAAGGCAACCGTGTTGATTCGAACCTGATCCGCGGATGCAATGTCTCCGTAAGGCAATCCGCGCTCGGAAAACTATACCAACAAGATAGTGATCCGAGTAGAAGTTGGCATCTCGGTACTTTCGTACCGTCATCACGCTCGAGGAGTAGCGGCGATCTATCAGCACGTGGTCAATTTGGTTGCGAGTGGCTCCCTCAGGTGATACCCAGGTGGCTTTGTGGATATCTTTACGCGAAAACCTGGTACTCGCAACGACCAAGTTTTTCGATGCTGCCAGTTCGATGACTCGTAGTCCAGTGTCATTAGTGTTCTCATGCAAACTATGGGAACCTGTGTAGTGCCTGAAAACCGTCTCCGACCTATTTTTGCATTCAAATCACGAAGAACGATTTTCACATCGTAACTTGGACAGGCATTGAGGGTCCGTTCGACGTTCTCGTAGTATTCTTCTTTTTCGTCGTCAGGGGACTCGTCTGTAGGTCCGTGAACGTTTATGAGGCTTATGTTCTTAAACTTGCCTCGCACGCGAAGAGTGCATAGCCTTTCATTTATTGCATTAAAGCCGATGATGGCAGGCTTCCGTTTTTGGCTGACTAGAAAGCCTACCCCGAGCACATGGTGTTTTGCGTGACAGCTGTAATAAATGTCATACTCTTTTCTTTGAATAACACCACTCCCCGTCCATCTTATTTCTTGCAATGCTCTTATGTCAGTCTTATATTCGGACAGGGCATCGGCTAGCTGCTGTGCAGCTCGAGCTCTGTATAGTGAGCGTACGTTCCATGTAAAAATTCTTAAATCATTTAGCCATTTTCGTTTCCGTGGTCGTCGTCGTGGGCTCCTCGATAGTATAGTGGTTAGTATACCCGCCTGTCACCCGGGAGACCGGGGTTCGATTCCCCGTCGGGGAGCCTCTGGCGCAAGACTGATGACCTTGCCCAGAAAAAATAAATCATTATGGAAAATTTAACAAGCCTCAGAACTTGCTAAATAAGGCCAAGACCGGTTCCCGGTTGTAGTGCCGATGATGATGATGGTCGTCGTCGTGTATCCGCCCCATATCCGAGGCTTGTTAAATTTGCTATAATAATTCATTTTACTTGCCTTGCACCAACCTTTCTCAGGATGTCGCTGCATGCATTGGTTCACTACTTGGCGGGTGCCAAAGTAGCTATCCAGGGGTGTCACGTGGAGACTGCATGTCAACTTGGATTGAACAGGGACAATGATCGTCCTGGCCTTCGCCGGGTTGAAAGCAATCAGAGACTTTGCCCTGTATGTTCGCACCCATCCCCCCTTTGGCTTATCTTACGGAACAGAAAAAAATGGATGACCTCCAACCGCCATATTCTAGAACGTCCCGACATTATATAGATACGCTTACCCATTCTATAAGAGCGATCAGGGACCTTTTAACTTAGCCTTCTAAATAGTCTAACCGATTATAGTTCTGAGATATTGTGAGGTATTGTGAGTTGTTTTTCCAAATCTAGGCAGCAGCCTTCTTGCTCTACTGAACTTCCACATGAGGGCGCTGTCAAACAAAACGCACATTTGTATGCAATGACAATGGACCCACACCATGATACCTGATATAGAAACATGGGTGAAAAGAAAACATGGCGAGCTGAATTACCACCTGACTCAGCTAATATCAGGATATGGAATCACCCATACTGCTTGTATTGCGAAGGCAAAATAGAAAATGCGGAACACGTACTCACCGAGTGCGTGAGATTAGAGACCGCACGAACGATTTTGGAGAGATATATGAGACGGACAGTTACTCCGGGAGGAGTAATATAATATATGCTTAGTTCAAAACAGGCATGGTCCGTTGCGACGCGACGAGCGGAGTAACAGGTAAGCTCTGTCCCGCCCCGCAATGGAATATCTAAAAGAAAGTTCCGCGGGGATCAACGGGAATATGAGCCTGGTTGGAGGTGGTTTTAGTCGGTAAAAACCCGACCTGCCTCTGGATCGGTCAAGAGGTATCTTTTGAAGATTTTCACCATCCTACCGAAACCAAAAAAAAAAAAAAAACAGTCCTATAGCGTTTAAAATAATAGTGAAGAAGAACGTGTGATTCGAACTGACGCTATGACAGTTTGAATCACCAAAAATTGTACCTAAGCGTTACCCATCAGGCTACTGGCCGATTCTTGAATTTATTTTTAAACTCGACTATACTCCACTGATGTGAATTGTTATGTTATCGCTTGGTATACGGCTCTGGTGTATTTTCTTATTCGATTTTTCGTTCGGTGCTCTTCACTATTTTGCTTGTGAATTGTGTGTGTATCTGTTAGAGTCGCCACAGTCCTTCGTCAAACACAAGTATATTAATTTGCCAATATTTTACTTTGCATTTCTCGATCACATGCTATCAATTCTAGTCAAACACAATTACAAAACTGAGCATTCTGGCAAGAAAAAATGTCAGTTTTTAAACTGCAGTTAAAAAAGTTGTTTGTATATATATAGTTTTTAAAATCAGCTTTTTTTTTAAAGTATCGTGTTACTTATTTACTGTTAATTGGTTTCGAAAACTGCTCTGTAATTGTCAAGGGTAAACTTCTGCCAAATACGACTGCCTTGGTTAAAACCCTCGTCTAGAGAGTAACGCGGATTTCAAATTTCCTCAGTCGGTATAGTTCTAATTGGATCACTTGAGAATGCGGTCGGTTGCCGAGTCAAAGTTTGAATTTATCATTCGTGGCAAATTACCCAAAATCAATGTTCTCCCTCCATTAGCCCTTAATGTGGCCCGCCTATAGAATGGTATTTCAAACTGCGACATTCCCATGAATTTGCTGGTATTTTCAAAAGTCGACAACAACTGCCAGGACACAGTTGAGAATGTTTCAAATTAACACCGCCGTACTCTCCGGGGGCTTGTTGGGTTGTTTTAGTGTTTAATTTCAACCTCCTTCAAAACAGCTAGATGCACCCTTCTGTTTGGCGCCTAATGAAGTATTTCACACAGCATAACAAATATTCAAAGCTAAGTTTTGTGTTATACAGATGTAGCTGAAAGGTCGAGTACGCGTTCCCGACCGAAGTACCAAAGCAGGAAGAAACTGTACAAATAAATAATATAAAATTTACTTTACTTTACTTGTCCATTGATTGGGGTGTAAAAGGTGGGGATAGCCAAATCATCAGTCTCCAATAAATCGAATTTCGGGCGAATACAAAAAGATCATTTGCTGTTGGACAATGAAATCTCAAGACGACAGAACTCAAATGAAAAAGGGTGAACTCATTGCCGTAATCCTTATTCGTTTTCTGACCCTTTATTATTACTTTGACCCTTTTGAGCTCCAATTGTAATAAAATTACGCGTTGGACCAACCTTTCAGTGGTACGTTGATTCGCGGGATTGAATTGCAATTAAAGGTCGTCACTCAAACCGCCACTAATTCAAATTAAAAGGGAATCACATTAATCAGCTTCAATTCTTTTTCAGAATAAACGAACGTGAACTTTGACTGTGGATTTGAATTCCGAATACAGAAATTGCCTCAGTGCAAAAATTTGACGAATTAATGTTATTTCAGAGGTCGTACAGACAATTAAAAAAAAATACTTTACAAAGTATTTACAATTCAGAATTCCAGGTTCCGCAATTTACAAAAATGGAAAGAAGTTCTCGGCTGTGGCCGGGATGTAATTTCATTTGTGTGTATGTCCATAACTTCCATCAGGTTATAGGGACAGTGAGTTTTTCCCAAATCGATTGTTATAAGCTTGGGATATCGAAATTCGAAGATCCCACACGGCATAGTCAACTCATAGTCTTGTCTTTGTGCGGAGATGCTTCGTTTCTCTAGACGACCTGGAGAGTCCTCCTTTATCTTCTTCAGGTGGAGTATGATGCTGGTGGTTCGGCTCCCAGGATAACTCAGATGGGGTGATGTCGAAGCATATGTCGACAATCATATATATCACGATGGAGTCTTTCCTGACCCGAGCCAGGCCCTTGAGCTTTGGAAAATCTACGAAAATCCGAGCTCGCAGTGTTTCGAAGCGTGTCTTCAACCCCTTAATAATAGCCCATCATTGCAGATGTATTTTTCTGCACTTTCTTTAGTAAAGTAATTAATTCAAATAGATTTTTACATCTATGTCAATTTCTTCATTTCGAAGACAATACAAACTTTGCTTATATAAATCCAGCTAGTTAAGTTGCAAGAAATTCAAATTGTTTTTCAAAATATTCTACATAAATATAAAAGTTATATGTACGCGAAATTGTGTTGTCGAGTCATAACTAATGTCGAGGGGTCGTTTATCGTGGAAACAGAACATACCGTCAAAAAGAAGTAGGTTCGGAATAAAATTGCATGTGTTGTGTGAAAGTGGATTCAGATATATATGGAATTTCTGTATACATACAGGAAACGATAGCGATTATGGTGCATATTATCGGGAATACAAACATTCTGCACAGATTGTTCTTGAATTATGCCATGATCTTTTAGACCGCGAATATAGATTACATTTAGACATTTGGTACACTAGTATATCTGTGGGGGTGAAGATTTGGGTTGGCTTCTCGATAGTATAGTGGTTAGTATACCCGCCTGTCACGCGGGAGACCGGGGTTCGATTCCCCGTCGGGGAGCCTCTGGCGCAAGACTAATGACCTTGCCTGGAAAAAAAATCATTATGGAAAATTTAACAAGCCTCAGGACTGGCTAAATAAGACCAAGACCGGTTCCCGGTTGTATTGCCGATAATGATGATGATGAAGATTTGGGTGCCAATGTACGACACAGGTGCACTATCACCCACCAACGATTTGTTCACCCACTCACTGTCTACAAGCGGAAAGGAAAATAAAACACACTGAGTTCGACGTGAGGATTTTTATTAAAACACAAATGTAATTTTATAATATACTCCTGGTCGCAGTGTAAAAGTAAATCTACATAGTATACTCCACTGGTAGTTCTGTGGGGTTGTAGTATGATGCCAACGTATGGCACAGGATTCACTTAAAATCCCCCGACATTTGTTACTCCGAAAATTGTTCACTCAGGGGGGCACGATAAATAAAAACGCACTATCTTTACTAAAAGTAAGTTTTATTTTTTTTTGTATTTTTAATTCTACGAGTATTATCACGCTATATTTTCAATACACAATTGCTTCACGGTCAAATAATAAAACTTCTCCTAAACTTAGAAACTTTTGGCAATAGAGACGAAATAACGAAATAATAAAGACGAGCGGCGGCGCGACGTGACGCTGTGGAATATCTAGCGAGTCCTGCGGCAGCGTGACTGCACGCGATGGTGATTGAATAGTGACTCTTGCGGCAGCGTGACTGCGCACGTTGGTGATTGAATAGCGACTGGAGTGAATTAGGGTTGAAATTCATATTTCTTTCTACACACAGGACAACCAAAAGAGACCACGCGTCTGCTCTCTCAACCTTACGCCCGTCAAAATATGAGTAACTTTTGTTAATAGGGTAATTGACGGACATGAAGAATGAGAGAACAGAAAACATGATATGCTGTGATCTCGGGGTAGCTTTGGTTGTGTGTGTTGGTATCAGATGCAGCTACTGACACGACCTACTGACCCAGTGGTACGGCTATGGTGTGGTTAGAGCGCATTGAACCGTGGAAAGAAATACGAATGGGAGGGAAACTTAGCTGATGTTACTCCCCTGCAAAAAGAGATCATTGATCCCAAGCGAATGGGTGATCTGAGGGAAAGTCGATAGGAAGCCGCTGATGTTTGGGAAATAATTCGCGTGAGAACCAGACTCTAAGACGCTGAAATTACCCTAGCTATTTTGCTATGATGCAACAGCGTCGTTCTTTTAGACTTGTTGTTGCTAACCGACATTATGAGATTTCCGATGGGAAACTCATGGTTAGCAAGAATGGAGTTGCCGTATGACATTTATGTAGCTGAACTCAATTATGCATTATCTGCAAAGGATAATGAGTTTAGCTATACGTCCGTTTGAAATGTTTTACAGGGGAATACATATAAAGGAAATGGGTAAGTATGACGCGCTGAAAGTGGTCGAAATTAGGTGGAAATGTTGGTTGGAATTGTGGGTTGTTTCTCATGTAGAATAGAGAAACCCCCCACAGTTCTTATTACATTAAATATTTCACAGGTCACGTCGTTTCTCGATATTGTTTATAGTCTAAAATATACTATGCTGCTGTTCACAAAACGGAAAAAGGTCTTGAATACATAATTAACACTTGTCGTGGGCATCGATGGAGTTTATAGGTATATTACATGACCCAGCGGACAATAACAACCGGAGAACACTATTTTCACAAGAACACGAATTTCCAAGTACGGAATTCTCGCAAGAGGTGTATTTACAAACGAATCGAACACATAACTTATCGAATTCTCACGACTCCGACAACGCAACGACCTCGACTTGTCTGCTCGGCTGGTAAAATTTGACTCTCCGGCCATGGGGTGGGATCGTATTGGCGGGCGCACTGGGGTGGAATCGCACTGCTATAGTGACCAGCCAATCCGATATTTTCATTCTGGTGACGACCAATGAAAAACCAGTTCGGATTAACTGGAAGGGCTTTCGTAGAGATCGTTCAGATCTGGTAGTGTGTCCATGCACTGGAAGTGCGGACAACGATGATGCATCGGCGGTTACATACAAGGGGTAGCGATCAATCATGCAGCTGTTCAAATAAATGAACAAGTAGTAGAGGCTGCAGGCATCGCTGTCATACACGATAGTGGCGATCGTCGGATGCAGAAATAGATTTCTGTGTATTATGTAAACAGAAACGCTATTTCGGAGGTCATACGCTAAGATGCGCATTTGTTTGCCTTAGCTAATGGTACATGGGTTGCTTACACGTTCGGTTAAATTCATGTCATTGTAAGCAATAGAAGATATTGCCGAAGGCAAGAATGGATTTTTCTGTGACGTTAAATCAACAGAAAATTTGTTCACGATGGCAAGGGCTAGGGTGGAGATTGTTTGGATTAGGAAAACGGATCGTGGGACACGGCCGTTGATTTGATTGTTTGGACAACAATTATGATCGTGTCCAGCTCGATGATCGGTTATCGGCATAGGCGATCGATCATCGGAAATCTGGCTTGAAGATGTGCAAGCAGGCGAGTTGATCGACGTGTCTTTTTGGACCAACGGATCACGAGGATCGGTATATGTTTGATTGGCATGTTGCCGCCCAGAAGAACCGATCATGTTCCTAACTAATTTATGTAAAATGAACCGAAGTGGTTTGGTTGATATGCGTTGGCATGATGCCATGGCAAGATGATGATCTTGCCGTGGGCTTATTTTTCAGGTATGATGCTGAAAGGGTAGCTGCTCGATTACAGGTAAGCAAAATGGCTTTGTTGGGTGTGGAAAGGCGGGTTGATTTAAAGGGAATGGGTGGTTCTTTGCGAATGCTTTAAAAACCCCCCACAAGTCTCTTAATTGAAAAATCCGTCCCAATAGAAAGCTTACATTGACTTACCACTCCGTTACAGTCCATATTTGTAATGTTGACGGGTGGCATCTACGCTTTTCTTCTTGCTATATGTTGCTCTTGTAGTGGTTGTTATTGTGTAATTTGTTGCGGTGGACCTCCTTTCTGCTGGCTAGGCTTTTGTTGTGCACATTGTTGCTGTTTTTTCTGCTGCTGTTGTTTCACCATTAGCTGTTCCTTTTCAGCCAATTCCTTCTTTTTGCGACGCTTCTCAGCTAATTGTTCCCTTGCTCGGGATAGCCTTGCTTCCTCCTCCTCGTGTTCAGTTTCAGTTGTCGCTTAACATGCAAACATATTATTGGTCACATTGTCGTCATTATATGGAACCGGGGGAATATATTGTCCTCTTCCATTTTTTGACCTTTTGGCGGTTCGTTGGTCTATAATCGATGATGCAGTGTTCCGCCGAACACTGTTCGCAGGAAAACAAAACGAACCCGGAGCAAATGATAGCGACGATTAAAACACTTGTATTCCTTGTTCTTATTCAGTGGTTTTTATTTTACTCTTGGAATTCGTCCTTTTGTTGCATAATTATATTTTGTTATGACATAAATGACGCGTAATTCATCGAAACAGACTGTTCTAATCGAATCTACGAAAACACTAAACTTCCGACACACTCGAAACGTTTCTTTACTGCCTTCTTTAAGCTCGCGTATCTTTCTCTCTGCCCTTACCGCTGCTCCTTTACGAAAACTCGTCTCGGTGACGATCAAAATCAGACTGTCTGTCTGCCCACACATATATCTAGATTCCAAACTGGTATCCGTATCTGTACGGAAAAATTTTTCTATTCGATCTGCTAACAGAATTCCGGAAATCTCTGTTAGCAGCATGCTATTTCATCCCAGGGGTAATTTCCTATTTTCCTGAAAGGAGAAAGTCATTCCTTGCATACATCATTATCATTGGTGATAGAATTTCATTTCCACGGCCTTCTGTTTGCATAGAACATCTGGCGCCCAGACCAGAGATATTCGGCGATTGTTTTGACGTGCAGTCCGTGGGTCTTATTTGAACTTGGTACCCGCAATCGAAATCCATTAGATCTTTATAATGGTGCGAAATTCTAGCGTGGCCGTGGGACCGGAGTATTGCCTTTGTTGGCTTAACTCCTCATAAATTATCGGATATCTCGTTGAGATATATTCGATTGCGATAGGTCGTGGCTGCCTTCTGTTGTTCAACGGATTTGGGTGGTCCTTGCGTTAGATTACCCGCACGTGCATCCGTTGATCGGCTCATTCTTTGATGATAGCAATTCTTTTGTATCGAATCTCGGAATTGCCGGTTCGATGAGATGTTCCTGGGCGCAGGTAGCATGTATGGCATTTTGGGAATTGTTTTTTTAGGAATAGAACGCATGGATGTTTATACCTTTGTTTCAGGCATGATGAATTATAATTGTTGAGCTTGACCCAAAAAGCTTTGGGGACGTTCAGTTCCCTGCTTTTTGGTGTCGGTCTCAACGTTGGCTGCTAGTTGCAGGCCCTATGGTGGGACTTTGGGGCACGCGTCTGTGGGCGCGTGCAACGCTCTCAGGTAAGTAAGTTCTTTGAAGGTAGGAACCTTACCTGCGCAGAATTGTGCGTTCGTAGAACGCTACAACCTTTTTCGAGCAAGTCTATTATTGCCTCGCATGGCTTATTGATTTTTGGGGCCGACCTTGTCAGTGGGGAGTTCGCAGTTGTTTTATTAGCGCGGACTTTGGTTTCAATTTTTTAATTATTTGTTTTTTCTCTGCCATTTTGCATGCATGAGTGTCAGTACACCGAGCTTGTTGCATCCAAGATATCAGGCCAGTCTTTGTTGTAAACCAGTTATTAGGTTGGCTTCACTTTGTAATTTCACAATATATTTTAGTTCCTCTTTTATTTATATTTATTATTTTTGTTTTCTTTTTTTTTTTTTTTTTTTTTGTTTGCTAAGCACGTGCCCACATGCACTCTCACGGGTGGTTAGTAATAAACTGTGTTCTTTCTTTTGACTGTCACAGCACGTGGCTCCGTTCTCTTTTATTTAGTTCTATTTGTATATATTAACTGTTGTTTTGACTATTTTTATCACTGGAATTTATTTATTTATTAATAGTCTTTATATTTCAACCACTCGCGACTCATAAAAGCAACTTTTTCATTTAACTCAATCCGGGAATTGAAAATACGTCCGCACTCGGTCACTGTGTATCGTTGTATGCGTGCATCTATACTTTGGGTCATTAAATGAACATTAGCAGACCCCTAGGTTAAGATGGAATCTAAGTATAAATAACTTAAGAAGAGAGACCGAACAAGCAGTAGGTCACACATAGTGTAACAGAATTCAGTGTACCAGCGGATTGTCAATAATAAAAAAAATAAGTCGGAAAAAGACAAATAATTTTTTTTTTACATTTCCGCGGGAACAAATAGTTAACTCGCGCGAGCTCACAATATAGAAAAAGCGTCAACGTGTCGTTGGCTCGGAACAATGTTTAGCGATATTTAACCGTAATAATAACGAATTTTTCCGTCGATATGTAATAATGGACGAAACATGGCCTCATCACTACACTCCAGTGTCCATTCGACAGTCAGCCGAATGGACTGCATGAGTTATGGTTTTTTCGAATATCCCACTAAACGAAAGTCACGACACCGGGGGAACAGCGACCAAATCTTCCTTTTACACCAACAATTCAAACACAGGGTCTTTCTTTGTTCTTCTTCCACTTTTATTGTTTTTATCTTTGCTATAACTTTTAATCTCCTTAGAGAGTTTTTCTTATTTTATTTCTTAGCCTTAACTTAGTTACTTAACAGTGTTGATTTTCACCTTGTGTATGTTACTTCAAACTACTTTTGTGTGTCATGCTTTACTTTCGCAATTCTATTTGAGTATACATTGTTGTGGTCCGGACGCCGTGCTTCCTCGGTTGAGGGAAGAGCGGGGACCTTTTATTTTTAATTGCTTAATTTTGTAAAACCTTTTTTTTCGGTATTAGACATTCCTCTATCACCGATATCCAAAAATTCGTTATAGACAGAACCTTCGATTTGAAATCATCGACTTGTTAATGTATATTTGAATTAATAAAAAATCAACGGAAATTGTGTTCACAGCTATCAATAAATTTTTCTTTGACAGTCCTCACTTCCAAATCTCCTCTGAACTTCCTCTATTCTATTTTTTTTTTCTGTGACTTTTCACATTCAATTCGAACGAAAATCCAAGTTGCTATGTTTTCAATAAATAAAAAGGTGCAGGTTATTAAGTGTGCTGTAACTGGTAATATTGTGAATGTTTATGAATGGTATGTATTAAGTGAGAATGTAATATATGTTAAGTGAAGTTTTTAAGGATGTGTTAGGAGATTCAGTGTTAAATTTAATAAGGGTAGTATTCTGGAATACAACAACATTTAGTATACACTTGATTTTTCACTTATCAGCGTCACCCTTTGTTTTTACAGCTTACTTACTAGCAATAGTCTACTTTCACAATTCCATTAGAGTACAAGATTAGTATACATTTTATTTTTTTAATTACAATTCACTTACTAGCAAAAGTTTATCTTTACTTTGCACTATTTTCTATTTTCGTTTTCTTTCTAATCTTTAGTTGCTCTTCTTTAGAAAACTTAAAGGTACACGAACTGCACTAACATCTGTAATTCAATCCTACTTCTTGGACTTTCTCGATTTATATACTTTTCTCAAGACTCACCACCAGACTCAACTACTTTACTTTAAGATTCACCACCAGACTCGATTGCTTTCTTTCAGGATTCACCACCAGACTGGATTACTTTTACTGCAAGATTCATCACCAGACTCCATTACTTTTACTTTAAGATTCACCACCAGACTCCATTACTTTTACTTTAAGATTCACCGCCAGACTCGATTGCTTTAACGATCAAAAGCAGAACCCCTTGACCAACACCAGACTCAATTCTCTTCGCGACCAACCTCTGACTACCTCCCTATCTTGTTCGTACTTCATTACGTTACCTCGGGGTCAACACCTCCCGATGACGATAATGCAATTACATTTCGCAGTGACCTAATTTCCGCATTTTCGATTTCAATTCGCAATTGCTTTGTACCGTGATGTCAGTCAATATTTCTTCATTGATTTGCAGCACAGTTGAACATCCGCAATTGCCCAATTAATTCTTTTGTGTTTGGTATGCAATTAATTGCTTTTCCGTGATTTGTTAATCGTTCCGGAATATGCAATTAATTGCTTTTGCATTATTTGGCAATCGTTTTGGCACATGCAATTAATTGCTTTTGTATTATTTGGTTATGCCGAAATGTGCAATTAATTGCATTGTCGTTCTGCGGGTTATTCGAGTTTAGAATTGGATAGCGTTTTTTGATTTCAGTGCATCAACGACCTCTTGTACATCATCCTTGTCTATGATGTCACTGACACACTTAACACACCCGATGAGCCGCCTATTTTGAGGCTAAAGAGAAATCGTACTATAAAAATGGTATCGAAAAATTGCATGACCGCTATAGTCGTTGTATCGATTATATCGAAGGCAACTATGTTGAATAATAAAATCTAGTTTTAACAAAAAAAATGGGTTTTACTATGTTAGCCTACAAACCTTTCAGTCAACCTATTAATGATTGCATATTCATTAGCAAAAAAAAAAATTTATTTCATTTTTGAGATAATATTTGCCTGAATTCAGTTATATTATATATAAGTAATAGAGGAAAATTGCTCTGAGTATATTTCTTATTGGAGTGCATTGAACAGACAATTGAATCATATCCAATTCAGAGTGCAACAAAAAACACTACGTTGACGAGAGCTAAATCTTATTCTACCCATCAAATCGGGCAATATTTCCCTGACGAAGGTGTGCATATTGTTATAAAAATAACATTATAAAAGAATCGCGATATTGGTGTTCATCTTGTGAAGTTGCATTATGCATTGTACTATGTTTTGATGAAATCCATTCTATCGATGTTTTGTTAGGTTCCTGTTTATGTTAATTTAAATAACGAAAGAACAAATATTAAAATAATTTTATTGCAACCTAATTTCATATCAACCATGCTCTGGGTCCGACGCCAAGTTTGTACGACGCACGTAGGGGACACATTTTCCAACAAGATCGAAACAGTTAACTGGTTAAGCAATGGAACAAAATTTAGTAATAATCATTCCTGTTAGATATTGTTCGTCTATCATCACCATAAAAAAAATAAAAACGTATACAATATCCATTTCCAAAAAATGTGAGAGCTATAGTTTATTAGTCTTTTATAACCAGAGGTGCAAGGATCAAAAGAAGAACCAGGAGAACCGAAGTTATTGTTGAAAGACGTGTTGAACTGCATTTAAACCGTGATTGATTGAAATCAATCACTGAATGTACTTAAATTCAATCTTAAAAATGAATGAAAAATGAATGTTTACTAACTCTAAATGGCTTCGTTTTTTCGTGACATTTTACGAGTATGCACCAGCTGACAAGGAAACCTTTTCACTCACATATCTGCCTCATCAAACTTTCCAATGTAACCCCCTCGTCTTATGACTAAATGACCTTAGAGAGTTTCGTCACCAAATCACTTATAATATGTCTTAGTTTAGATTCCAAGCATTTCAGTACTCATAGGAAGACCAAGCGACATATTACGACCGTTTCCTCCCATACGATGTTATTAGAAAAGTTTTCTTGGAAGTTACAAAGCTATTTCATTACCAATTCATACCATACAATCTTTGACACCACTGTAGTACCTTTCCTATTGAGAGTCACGTTCGTGTGCTTTGGCAAGAACTTACATCGACGACCTCCTTCCATTTCGTTTTTCATGTCCCTCATATTGACCGAAGCTCATCACTCAATTATTCGACATCCTCCGGATAGAGCGTGACCCGAAACCGCATGCAATTCCTATCATCAAAAATATGTATGCCTTTGGAAATAGCTTGAAAGTAAATCCATTCAAAAGTCTGACCTTGTATATTTACACGGACACATTTCAGATACTCGCCATGGTGGTGCATACAATTCGCGCTTAACTAATAAACCTCGTAAACTGGCGTATTGTTGTGCCTTGTGGATACTTTTACGTATTTATTTTATCCTTATCCATTGCGGAACGAATTCGTTGTACGACGAAGTGTTATAGGATTTAATTGGCCATTTCACGCATCGTCATCCGTTTTATAGATCGTTGTAGATGCCGACAAAGATTTCGACGGTATCTGGCTTGTCAAAGGTAAAATTTTGTTGAGATCTTAATTGCGATTCGAATAAAGCGTGCACCTAAAATTAATCGGATTTACCTGGATCAATTGGTTTGACCCATTTCGACACGGCCAAAGGAGAGCTGGTACAGTGGAAACAGTTTGCTAATCGGGTTTTTATCTCTTCATCTCTCATCGATATTTCAGTTGGGTAAAGTGGAAGTTTAATATGTCAATGTTGACTAAAACATATTGGTACTGTTATCATTTATTGATCCGCGTCGATAGCGGTATGGGGATTCCGACTTACGAGAGACTGTACGTCCACAGCTTCACCTGACGACTCTATGTTATTTTGGCGGTTGTCTAATGAACTTATTATTCAATTCAATTCAATTGTATTTGGTAGATAATTACATTTATGGTATATTTTACAACTAGTACTTAAGAGATTTAGGATAGCAATTCCTTTACAACTATAATCTTAAATCTATATAATGACAATAGCACAATTTTAATGAATAACAAATAATAAATAAATTAAGGGAAAACTACAATAAAAAACCCTTATTTGAATCTTAAGACTAATATTGCACGGGCTTTCGGTTATTTTATATAGTAATGACCTCGATATAATTTTCATAGATAGAGTACATATGTAGTGATTTAGGATAACGCAAGATGAGAAACGAGAACATTGTCAGAAAAAGAACAATTGACGAAAAAGTTTCGATTGATTTTGTCAATAAGGAACTCTATGGGGGTTTTGTGGTCTTGGTAGGTGCCGGCCCGACACAGGTTCGCTAAGACGTCCCAAACTTCGTAACCGTTGGTCGAATCGTGACTAAACTTTGTTCGCTGGTGTCTTGTCGATCAGGGAAAAACATCGGGTCACTTTCGTCTAATGTCTTTATTCTTTTCTTTCTTAGCAACTAATTTTTTAATATTGTACAAAAAGCATTTTTGATTCTTCAATAAAACTTATTTTACGTTGTACATAGTATTTTAATTCTTAAGTAAAACTTATTTTATGTTGTACGTAGTATTTTAATTCTTAAGTAAAACTTATTTTAGGTTGAACATAGTACTTTTAATTCTCAAGTAAAACTTATTTTAGATTGATCACAGTATTTTTAATTCTTAAGTAAAGCTTAGTTTAGGTTGAAAATAGTATTTTATATTCTTAAGTAAAACTTATTTTATGCTGTACATAGTATTTTCGATTCTCAAGTAAAACTTATTTTAGATTGAACATAGTATGTTTAACTCTTAAGTAAGGCTTATTTTAGGTTGAAAATAGTATTTTATATTCTTAATTTTTTTTTTTTTTTTTTTTTACATTTCTGTATTTATTGACCATAAATGATTTGTTACAATAAGTAATACAGATAACTTATAATTAGCTTAGCTTTAATCGTTTACACATACTTGCTAGTACATTTTTCAAACATTATTATAAAGTTATATATTTCATGGGTGGACAAGATAGGAGTAGGTGGGGCTTCCTGGAAAAGGTCAGAAAACCAGGATATAATTATTTACTTAACCTATAACTAATTTGCTTAACTTAACTTAACTTAGCTTAGCCTAGCTTATCTAATTATTAAATCTATTATTATTACAATAAGTTAGAATAGGGTGGGGCGGGAGGTATAGTGGTTGATGGGTGGAATTTGGGTTAGGGTGGGTACTATGAGTCGGGGATATGGGTTGGGGGAACACTTTCCGATTGGTCGTTGAAACGCAAGATATTAGAGAAGGGTTGTATATTACAATATTTAAACTGGTGAGGTGAGAGTTCAGTATTGTGGTATACGATCTCATTGGAGTTGTTGACCAACCTGCCAGAGGTGAAGAGGGTTCTGGTGTGGAGACAGTTCGGGTAGGCAGTTCGGTTGTCTGACGGAGTCGATGTGAGCGCATTTATTATCGGATTGGGATTATTGGGAAGATTTTCGATAAATTTGATGGACAGCTCGAGGAAGCGTCGATCTATACGTTCAATATTAGCGGCATAGTAGAGCGAACTACTGTTGTAATATTTGTGGGAGTTAGGATGTCGGTTGAGGCCAGTGATAAGTCTGAAGCATTTCCTTTCGAAAATGCGTAGCTTCTCCATTTGGGCGGGTGTGATATGGTACCATATCGGGCATGCATATGTGAGAGTGGGTCTGATTATTTGTTTGTAGATAAGTGATTTGACTTTGGGAGAGAGACCATTCGGTTTGTACATGACTTTTCTGCAGAGGTTCAGTTGGGTTGTGGCTTTACGAATCGTATTTTTAATGTGGGCGGAGAATGACAGATTGTTGGTAAAGGTTATACCTAGATACTTTAAGGTTTTGGAGGGTTTAATTATATTGTTATTTATTTTAATTCTGATTTTATTATGGCAGCGAATAGTGTTGTTTGTACAACTCGTGTTTCTGCCTTTAAAAACTATGAGCTGAGTTTTGGTTGGATTTAGTTGAATTCTCCACTTGGTAAAGTAGGCTGACAGGATTGGGAGATATCTGTTAATACAGTTTCTTGCCTCCTTGACAAGCTTGTTGCTTGAATAAATTAAGGTGTCGTCGGCATAGTTGAGCATTGTTGTATTGGGTAACAGTGGCTGCGGTGCGTCTGATGTATAAAGAAGGTATAGTAGTGGGCCGAGGATGGATCCTTGAGGAACTCCTGCGGTTATGCTATAAGGTGTCGAGAGAGTTGAGTTTATTTTCACCATGAACTTTCTATCAGAGAGGTAAGAAGCGAGAAGTTTTGTGGAGTGGATGTTTAATCCATACATTGAATGAAGTTTGTATAACAGTCCTGCGATCCAGACACAGTCGAATGCTTTAGCTATGTCTAGGGAGACACATACCGTTGGGGATTGGTTTTGGAGGTGGGTCGTCACATCATGTGTCAGTTTTAAGAGAGCATGACAAGTGGAGTGTTGTGAGCGGAAGCCAAATTGAGAGTTCTGAATGAGGGAGTTATCCCTGGCAAATGAGAGATTTTTGTAGATTTTACATTCAAGAATCTTGCTAAGCGAGTTTAGCTGCGATATCGGACGGAAGTTATCCGGGTACTTGGAGGGCCCAGATTTGCTAATAGGGACGATCACCGCTGTTTTCCAACTTTTAGGGAAATGTGAAGCGTTTATTATGTGGTTGAGAAGAACGAGAATCGGGAGCAAGTTGCCTGGGTGGAGTCTTTTGAATAGGAGGTTAGGGATTCCATCTAGGCCAGTCGATTTTTTATTGTTACGTGAAGTAATGACTTCGGATAGTTCTTCAAGGCTTAGGAATGTGTCGATTCCTACGGGGTGTGATGCTTTATTGCTTTCGGTGAATTCAGTAATAAATGGTGTGAGGGATGGCTCCAGTGAGCGTGGAATGTAATCGTTCACGGAATCGTGGAAATTTGTTACTGGGAGGGTATCGTTTTGCTTATGGACTTTGCAGAAATGTTCAGCGAGACAGTTTGCTATATCAGTGTCCGACTGGACGATGTTATTATTAGTTGGGTGAATAAGATAATCTGTTCGAGGCTTGAGTTTGCGACCCGTTAGTCTGTTTATGTTTTTAAATAGATCGCGATTTGGTTTGATACTGTTTAAGGTGGATGTGTAGGTCTGATTAGTGAAAACTTTTAGTTGTCCATTTATCAGGGAGGTCAATCGCTGGATCTGTTGTTTAATAAAAGGTGAGTAGCTAGTGTGCAATTTTCGTCGGAGTTGTTTTTTTATACGTAATAATTTTGTGAGTAGGTTGGGTAGGGGTTTTCCTAAGTGATTATGAGGAACGATAGTGGGAGTATGGCTGAAGAGAGCATTTCCCAGTATTTGCTCTATTTGGGCCGCTGCTTGGTCAATTTGTGTAGGGGGCAGGTTAGAAGATTCCGGTAAAGAAAATTTTGAAAAGCTAGCAGCAATATCCTTATTGACTTTTTTCCAGTTTGTTTTGGTGAAATTTGGAATAGGATTCAGAGTGTAGAGTGGTTCAAGCGAGGGGATTTGAACCGAGGTGTGGACAGAGCCATGATCCGAAGGGAATGTGAAGGACACTGTGGGAGGATTAGATGAATAGCTATCTGTAGACTTTAGGAAGAAATCGATTGTTGACTTGGTTGAGCTGCAAATTCGAGTAGGTTGCAATGGGTAGTCTGCGTAGACATATGGATGAAGTCGGAGGAGATCAAGGAGTTGACAGCCGTATTTGTTGCATTTGATGTCATTAAATGCAGTATGTCGTGCGTTCCAGTCTCCTCCTATTATGAAAGGTGCTGGCAGAGACTGTTGGATTATTTGTGAGATGTCTGCACTAGGGAAGTTTGGTTCACGAGAAGGGTGAATGTATATGGAGGACAAGACCAGTACTTTATTATTTCGGCAGAAAAGTTTAACAGCCGTGTATTCGACACTAGTTATATTAGCAAATCTAATCTCAGCAAATTGGAATTTTTTATGTATTAGGATTCCCGTACCTCCATGAGGGCCAGAGGTTCGTGGGTTGGACACAAATGTGTAATTAGGTATGTAGACTCGAGAAGTGGATTTCAGCCAAGTTTCTGAAAGCAGAAGAATATCTGGGGAGAACTTTTCAACAAACAGTCGGAGGTGTTGTCTACGGGTGTGGGAATAAATGGACTCTGAGTTGAGGCAGATAAGGGTTAAGTTATACGTTAAGGGAAAGGATGTGGGATTATATTCTTAAGTAAAACTTATTTTATATTGTACACTGTATTTTCGATTCTCAAGTAAAACTTATTTTAGATTGAACATAGTATGTTTAACTCTCAAGTAAAACTTATTTTATGTTGTACATAGTATTTTTATTCTTACTAAACTTACTTTATGTTGACACAGGTATTTAGATTGAACATTGGTGTAAACCGTTGTAACTTTATTTTAAACAATTTAAACCGAAAAGGTTCGAAAATGTATACTGACTGTAGCACCGTGGTAATCATCAGATGTAATTAACTCGGAACAGAAGTAAATATTTTCTTCGTACACGGTCGTAACGTTTACTTCGAACAATTTAAAACAGAAAAAGTTCACAGCGTAAAATGACTGTATCACCGTGGTAATCACTAGCTTTGTTTACGCGGGACAGAAGTAAGTATTTTCTGCGTACACGGTTGTAACGTTTACTTCGTACAATTTAAAACAGAAAAAGTTCACAGCGTAAAATGACTGCATCACCGTGGTAATCACTAGCTTTGTTTACTCGGGACAGAAGTAAGTATTTTCTGCGTACACGGTTGTAACGTTTACTTCGTACAATTTAAAACAGAAAAAGTTCACAGCGTAAAATGACTGTAGCACCGTGGTAATCGCTAGCCGACTGCCCGTTTTACGTAAAGGCACTACTTGCCCTCACGAAATCCGAAATACGATTAACTAAGTTCATCGAAGCGATAGAATACCACGTATTCAATCATCGCTTCGATGACCATATTTGGTCATTTTCCTTTTCGCATTTGTCCTATCAAAGAAGGGTTTAAACACACACACGATGATCCTTTTTGCTGCTCATCGCGTGTGTCGGTCAGCATGCGAACCATAGACTTCGAATCAAATAAAAATGAACACATTCGCAGCTGGCGCAAATCGTTCTGAAAAGGGTTAAATGTGCTTACACGATCTTTGGCTACGAGTAGCATGATTGCTGATCGTGCGCATGTTGTTGTTGGCATCAACAGAGGTCGAGCCGTCGTGTGTGTATTTACACTGACGAGTTCTCGATCCCTTTTTGCGGCCAGGTGCGAGTTTCCACTTAAAGAACCCGACGCCCGGGTTGACCGGCGTATGTCACGATGTATTTGTCGTTCGTGGGTCCAACCGATGTGGGCATGCATAAAAGAACCTAAGGAAGGAATATCTCCTGTGGCATTGTAGCCGACTTCTTAGGAGACATTTCGTTGGTAGAAACTAATGTAATGTTGTGTATTGTAAAGGTAATATCGTCTGTTAATATATGATAATTTAGCACAATTACACCATACAGGGTATAGCTTGAAAAATGATTTTAAATATTATAATTTTATTTTCGATGCTAAGCTTTGACTTTCTACACACTAATGGATACATAACTCTTACGACTTTGTTTATTTTGTCCATTGTGGTAGTGATGTGTTTTTGAAAGATAAGTTTTTTATCTAGAATAATACCTAGATATCTACAGTCTTCGGACTAATCAATATCAACTGCACACATACTGAGTTTAGTGCCATTTGGTAGGTAGCAACGTTTCCTACATCTCGAAAACCAGACAGCTTGTGTTTTATTACCATTTATTCTTATTTTCCATTCCCGGTAATATACTGCTAGTTTGTCAAGAGCTGCTTGCAAAGAGTTGTAGACATTAGTGAATAAGGCACCCGAAGAGAAAATGGCCGTATCATCGGCAAACATAGCTACCTGAATGTTTTCACCTAGACATGGTAAATCTGCGACAAATAATGTGAATAATATGGGACCAAGGACCGAGCCTTGGGGTACACCATAGTGGATTTGGTGAGTAGAGGATATGTCGGTTTCTATACTCACAGCATATTTTCTCGAACGAAGAAAGCTCTGGATAATTTTGATATGCGGTATTGGCAGCTTAAGTTTTAGTAGCTTATAAATCAAGGCATCGTGCCATACCGTATCAAAGGCTTTTTCGATGTCTAGTAGAACCAGTCCCGTTGACTCCTTGTCAATGAATTTACCAGCTATGTGGTTTTTAATGCGCAAAACTTGGTGGATTGTGCTGCGACCACTACGGAAACCGGACTGAAAGTTAGGTAAGATGTTATTGTCTTCCACAAAACGATCAATCCTTTCCTTAATGATTTTTTCTAAGAGCTTACTTAGACAGCTAAGTAGACTAATAGGTCTGTAACTTTCGGGGCTGTTCTTCGGTTTGCCGGGTTTCGGGATGGGTATTACTTTTGCTGTTTTCCAACAGTCCGGAAAATAACAATTCTTAAGACAAGCGTTGAAAATGAACGTTAAATAGTTACTTGCAGCAGGTGGAAATGCTTTGATTAATTTGTTGTTAATATTATCGAGACCCGCAGCCTTTTTTGATATCGATTTTTTTATCAATTCTTTAACTTTGCTGATATTAGTTGCGTAAGTACTTTCAGCTGGTGTTTGAGAAAGTACATGGATAGTGTTAGCAGCTTCAGCTTCAGTATACGCGTCGCTTAGATGGATAGATATGGAGTGGTTCTTACTAAACGTGTTAGCAAGTAGGTTCGATTTTTCCACTGAAGAAATAAACAACTTGGCGTGAACTTTAAACGGAGGATTACTTGACCCTCTCTTTTTCATAATTTTTGATATTTTCCAGAACGGTTTGCTTGCTTTGTCAAGAGAGGAAAGGTGTTTATTCCAACACTTGTTCCTATATGTTGAGATTTCGTTTTTAATGATATTATTTAAGACTTTAACATTAACTAGAAAACAATCGATTCTATAACGCAGCCATTTTCTTCTATCAGAGTTTCGTAGCCTAATCAGATGTAAGACATTTTCAGGAAGCGGTGCCTTATCAACTGGAGCATTGGAACATTTAGGTATCGCAAGATCGGCCGCTCTATTGATAACAGAAACAAAATTGTTACATAGGATATCAATGTGCTCGCTGCAGGTTATAGAATTTAGGCTGGTATCACCTAGAACCAAGTTCGTGTTTATATATGATTTATAACAATTCCAGTTGGCGGTGGAATAGTTGTGGTATCAGTGCCGGATTAAGCCAATCGGGGGCCCTAGGCCATTCAAATTTTGGGGCCCTCTTTTTTTTAATAATCGTAAAATTAATCGTTATTGATGCATTTGTATAATTTAAACAGTTAATTCATATCATTTTAATGTTTTCAAATACAATAAAATAAAGGAAATCTTTTTTTTCTGTTGAATTATATATTTTTTGATTAAAAATAATTAACAGTATATTAAATTATAAAACAATCTTTGGACATCTCTTTGGAAGATGAAAGCGACGCTCGTTTTCAACAAACTTTTTTTCTACATTTTTGATCAACAAAATCATTGATGATTTCTTCAAAATCAATTTGACGAAGAATGTCCGATTCAATGGACATCCGACTTAGCATGTCTAATCGTTCTTGACGCATAACACTTCTTTGCGTTTCAATTTTGAAAGAGAGCGCTCTGTCGAACAATTCGTGATCATAAGAGTTAAAAAAAATGCGAAGAGCAATTTCAACGTTCGGAAAAACTAATTCAAGATGATTTTGAATCAAACTTTCGTAGAGGTCAGAGTGAGTGAACTGAAGTTTCATTGGGTATTTTGATTTAATGAAAGCGTGAAACTGTATGAGTTCAGGGTAAAATTCTTCTAAATCGTCAGAGTAAAAGTCAATTAAATCGGAAATCTTTTTGGAATACACATTTTCGGTCAAATCAAAATCAGCCAAAAACGAAAATCTCTCCGAAACCTCTAAGTAAACTTTGCTTCGTCTGTTGATTTCAATTTTGAGCGTATCGATGATTACCAAAAAACCGTTTACACGAAAATAGTCGCGCGGACTTAATGCAACCTCTGGAGCATCGCCATCGTTTGGCTGTCTTGTTCTTCGTCGAACTCGCGATGCAACATTCGCATAATCTGTCTCAGGTAAAATGGATCTGGCTTTGTTTTCAAACACTTCGAACTTATCTCTCATCTCATCTAACAAATTTTCTACTGACGAGTACATTAACGCGCAGGTTTTCAGATCAATTTCTACTGACTGCAATGCTTTGCTCGTTGCCCGAAAATTGTTCAAAATATCACTCCACAAAACAAGCATGAAAACAAATTCGAAGGTTTGAATTTTATTCGCGATACATTCAGCTTCGTGTCTACAGTCACTTTTTTGTGTTAAATCATCAGCAATTTCATACAATGCCGCTACGATTTCGTTGAAAGATTTTTGAATTGCCTCAGTGGCGTTCGCATGAGCTTCCCAACGAGTTTGGGATAACGATTTCAGTACCTTTTCGTTTCCGATACGTTCCTTCAAAACGTCCCACCGGTGGGTTGAGCTTGAAAAGAATGTGTACAATAATTGTACAATAGAAAACAAGTTCACTGCAAACAAGCAGCACTTTACAGCAGTTTCTCCAACTAAGTTAAGCGAATGCGCTGCACATGGTAAATAAATCCCAAATGCGTTGAGATTTAACAAGATCGATTGCATACCTGAGTAAATACCCGACATATTCGGAGCATTATCATAAGATTGACCCCTGCAGTATTTAAAATCTAAGCCGCAAATCGCAAGAAATTTTAAAACCACTTGAGCCATCGCAACACCTCTATGGCTATCAAAGTATAAAAAAGTCAAAAATCTTTCAACGGGCTTTCCATTCTTAGCAACATATCGGACAACTACACTGCGTTGATCAACGTGAGCGATATCCGGAGTTAAATCGACTGAAAGACCAAAATATCGCGCGGCTAAGACCTCTTGTATCATGTGATGTCTTACTTTTGAACCCATAATGCTGATCAACTCCTCACAAATTGTTTTTGGTAAATACGAGGGATTCCCCTTGCCTCGGTCCGCAAAATTTTCAATGCGACTTTTTAAGAACGGGTCAAACTGTGCAATTAGTTCGAGTAAACCTAAGTAATTTCCATTATCTGGAACGCCGAAATGCTCGTTTGTGCCTCTGAAAGGTAATCCTCGTTCAGCCAACGTTATGATGACTGGAATCGTCGCACTGCATCTTTCCAATAATTTTTCTCTTTCTGGTACTCAAGTTGAAGGTTGTCGGAAACATCAACGCAGTTCTGTCGCCTTTGAATGTATGTCAACATACATTCTCTGTGAAGAGATCCATTCTCATGTCGATGTAATTGGGAAACATTTTTCCAATCATTAAATCCATCGCTGGTCAGTTTGTTTTGTTTGTGTTTGGAAGCAAAAATTTTACATACAAAACAATACACGCAACCAGTCGTGGGAGAATAAATTAGCCATTCGCGCTCGAACCGTTCTTGATTTGCCTTTCTTCCAAAAAACGTTTTTTTCTGAGAAACATCTTGCTCTACCTTCTGCATCGTAAAATCTACGAGACGGCTCAAACGGTCCAGAGTGATTTTGGCACATGCTTGGACCACGATTGATCCAAAAATTGGCGTCATCGTCAGTGAAATCACCCCACTTGCCTGGATCGCTCGAACAATTGTCATTGTTCGCTGCAGTTTCAAAAATACCCAAATCCGCGGCTCTGAGCTCTTCAAACGTGGTGAACCTGTGCCCCCGCGGCACCCGGTACAGTTCCATACCACGAAGACACCACACCACTACATACCTTCCCAATTACCCCAAAAGCTTCCTGTCCTGTAGCTCCAGAAACCCCATTGTTTCTCGCTAATGCGATTGCATTAGCAACTGCAAAAATTTCTCCCACAAAGGCATTCTCGCAGGAATCAATGCATCTCAGCATTTTCCTGAAAAGAAAACAATTCGGCGCTCCTGTCTGCCAACGAATTCACCCACACATGTGCACAGCAGATTTTCCCTGGCTTATCTGCATGCACGGCGGCCTGTTGTCCGACCGACAAAGCACATCGCAACTCGCGACTAGCCGCCAAGAACCGAATTCTCGATAGTGTAAATATTTACACAGGAATTCGACCCTATACACAATCGGCATAGATGCTGTATACAATCGACATAGATGCTATACACAATCGCCATAGATGCTATACACAAACGGCATAGATGCTATACGCAATCGGCATATATGCTATACACAATCGCCATTGTGTAAGCATCTAAATTGTTTTAGGCACTAAGTCTTCCTAATGACTTGCAACTATTTATTCAGCTGCATGCACTTCTCTCAAAATGCCTTTTGATTGAATTTCTTATCTACGGTTCGTCTACCCATGAGCTCGTGGCATGGATAAACGAAGTAATCTCGGCGTAGGTAACCGCCCCCTCGCTAGGATCTATTTACCAGATTGGTCATTGATCCAAAGGAAAATCTCATTTCCTTTTCACCACACCACCAAACTCAACCCGAACTGAGGGTTGAATCACCAGTCGAAATACAAACATCGAACGAGCCAGTCGGGACGTGGGTTATCCCCCATAGCGCACGCACGCGAGTTTGACGATTCTGAATGAACTTGAAAGAGTACATCATCAAAGAATCATGTGTATTTAATAAGAATTTAACAAATATCACCGTCAAATGTGAGTGTGTGTAGTGAAGAGCGGATAAAGCAAAAGATTCTCCTTACTTGTTACATCCTAAATCCCACATATACCCTCTGTCAAGTGAACGTCAAATAGAACTATTAATAAAGCAATAAACGGTATCGTGAATATACCAACGTTAACAAATTGTGTTTTATTTTCTTTGCTTGGAACAGTTGCATTAAGCAGTAGGACAACTGAGTGCATCTGTAAGGATTATTTAGTGTGTTGATAAGTGGATTACTGCATATAGTGACAAGTAAGTAAGAAGTGCATCTCCCATGCGGCAAATCTGACTTGGTATTAGGGAGGCGAACATCAATCAAGTGGTTAAAGGATAAATTCCACCAGTATCCGCTGTACGAAAGCATATGTGTTTATAATTGACTGAGTTTGCTTGCGAAAGGATATATAATACCTAAAAAGACAAAAGGAAACTAAGAGTCATTTGATCAAGGCGTGGCAAGTGTACTCATCCAATTTAGTGAAGATGGCGGTTTAATCATACATGAACTTGTAGGGAATCTTAGAGAACCCGTTTCCGTGCCAGCACATAACTAAGTTAAATCCTACAGTACCTTCACTCTTAAACACCGCCTCCTGAATATCTCCCGCTAACCTATTTTCATCGCACGTCCTATCCCTCACCATAGTAGTTAAGTTATTAATTAAGTTAGTTCATAAGTTAGATCTAAGAATCTTTCATAAGCTTGCTCTAAGCCAATAAATGGGGTGTAGCCCACTAAAATTATTGCTATTTTTGGAAGGGAGTTTTCATATGTCACATTTCTTCTCCCTTTTAAAAATGAATAATATTCTAGGATGAGGAATGATACCCTTGGGGTGGTGCATGTGTGTTTGTTGTCTGGTGGTGATGATTTTGATTCTTAATTCTTAATTTTTAATTTACACGTGTTGTTCTCTCTTTTGTGTAGATGTTAACAATTGTCTTTACAATATAAAAGTAGTAGTAAATAGAAGTTTGTATTTATAATAGAAGTTTGTATTTATAAGTTATTCGATTTTTGATATTCCTGATTTTTCCTTTTTTCTTGTGTAGATGTGTGGCGGTTCCGCCAAACCCCACTGTACACCTACCCAAAGAACCCCCATAACTACAACCCAGCCATCGTAACTTTCTGCTAATGCAATCGCATTAAGCACCTGTAAATGCTTCACGCAACAAATGACCAAATGTATTTTGCTAAAATCTTTTGGAAAAGAATTCTTACCTTCATTCATTAATTCGAATTAAAAATTCCCTATAAGAATTCTCTCCGAACTTATCATAAATTCCCTGAGAGAAAACTCATCGGTTCACATATAATGCAACTGCATAATCAGGGAATCTTAACCTTGAGTTGGCTATTCCCAGCCTCAATATGTGTACAATAAATTTACCTACATACACATTGGCTGGCGAACCTTTTATCCAACGATAAACAGTCCAACGCAGCTGCATACAATTAGCGCAATAAATGCTTAAACTATTTCCCTAGCATGTGTCGTGTACAAACAAAAGAACGCTGTCCTTCAGAAGGCATTCTGGCGATCCGGCAAACAATTCAAACCATTCAAGTGTCCCAAATGCATCGACCATCTAATGAGTTCCAACTTGTTTACTCAGTTGAACTCTCAGATCATAATTCCCTTTGTCCTACATATTCCTGGATCCGTTTACCATTGACCTTCTCACATAAGCAAACACAAACCCAATTAGCATCCAATGAGATTCGGCTTGTTTGCTTAGCCGAACTCACATCTCATGGATGTACATTATGCCATTTCTTTGTTTCAGTTTCGTTCTAATGGCTTTGCCCCATGAATGAACCAATGTACACACATATATTTATACCACCATGATCTTTATTACGAGATCTGGTTTTTTGTTCCACAGAGAGAGACTTTACGTCTCTCTTGTGGTAAGTAAAAACATATCCTTAGCGGAGAGGATATCCACCCCCACCGAATCGAGGGTGAATCAAGAGCCGGATTCCAACCCTCGATCGAGTCGTATTTTAACATCCAGCCACGCTTGTCGGTTCTTCTCCTGCTCCCCATGTCGCCGCGGGGACGCAGCAGTCCAAGAGTCTATTCTCAACCACCGAAGGAGTGCCCTCTTTGTGTTGCGTACGTGTTCCGGAAATATAATTGAAATCGTGTATACCCGTCGTGAACGTTTTAAACCTAACTTAGCATAAATCTACATTGACTTGTAAAATGCGACAAAGACTTAATTTAATTTAGTGAACGTTCATTATATGTTTTAAAATTAATACAAATAGTTTTACACCAATTAAGAACAATAAAGTAACCTTTTAATGAATAGACAATATTCAGTGTATTTTATTTCCAAGCTGCAGTTCCTGGGTGTTTTCTTTTATATTTTTCACTCGTGCGACCAGTGTTTCGATCTCTCAGGAGTGCACCGACCAGCGAACAATTCGTGGGACGAAGTGGAACCCCGTGCCGTACGCCGGCACCACGACTTCGTTCCCCACAGATGTAATGTCAGTTTTTTGATGTAATAGGTTTTCAAGTAGAATCTCTGCTTTTTTGTCAAATTCAACTTTATTGGAAAAGATATTTATAGTAATCGAAATGATATTGCTTGGTGAGAAATTCGTAAATACTCTGCAAGCTCTTTTTGAGTTTGACATGGATTCACATCCAGTAAAACATGAAGTTTTTTGACTTCATTTTTTTTTCCATCTCGCCGTGGAGTCTTATAGCGTTTGCGATGATAGTGTGTGATTCGAACTGACGCTATGACAGTTAGAATCACTAAAAATTGAACCAACGCTTAACACATCAGGCTACTGGCCGCGTGTACGAATTCGATTTCTAAACTCAAGTACACTCAACTGATGTCGAATTCTCATGTTATCGCTTTGGTATACGGCTCTGATGCATTATCTTATTCGATTTTCGTTCGGTGTTCTTCACTATTTGCTTGTGTATTGTGTGGGTATCTGTTAGAAATGCACACTACTCCCTCCTCAGTAACTTTGTTACGATCGGCTTCGTGTGCGAACGACGGAGAGAGGAACGACCGAGCGAGAGAACGTCGGAGCAGGCGAGTGTGCCGGTGCACTATGCGGAAGTCGTGATCGTGTCGTGAAGTTCTGTTTATTATGGGAAAGTGTGTGCTGTGTGTACAGATCACGTCGGGTTGTTGCGTTAAGCAAGGATAGTGAGGACGGTGATTTGGACATACGATGAAACGGGTGAAAAGCGAAGCAATGAAGCATGAGACTATTTGTCGTGTGTACGAATTCGATTTTTAAACTCAAGTACATTCAACTGATGTGGAATTGTTATGTTATCGCTATGGTATACGGCTCTGATGCCTTTTCTTATTCGATATTCGTTCGGTGTTCTTCACTCTTTGCTTGTGTATTGTGTGTGTATCTGTTAGAAACGCCACAGCGTCCTCAAGACTACAATGTCCTTCACGAAATCTTGCAAACCACATTTTTACCGTTGAATGATAGACAGAATGTTCACCCAAAGTCGAATTAACCAATTCCATAGGTTGAGCAGAATTTTTTTTTTTGCATTTTGAAACAGAATAGAAGCCAATGACGTAAATGTGGCGTATAGACATCCATCTCTTACACAACTGATGGACACGGAATAACAGCTTGTAAATGACCAAAACTTGTTATAAAACAGCAATGACTAAGAAGCTGCATATATCCAAAATGGCGAGTGAATTGGATGCGTTCAAGTATGTTTTTAATGCAACCAACTTCAGAGCTGAATTTCTACTTGCTCGCATATTAATTAAACTAAGAATGTGTTTTTAATTCATTCGTTTTAAAAAACATGTTTCCTAACGTATGTAACCTGTCTACTGAATATACCATCTTGTGGCTTTTCTAAGTTCCCTCATTGGACTGTGGATGTTATGCTGTTGTTTGCAATTTCTTTATTCGAAAAAGTTTGCACAGCTTCTTGAACAGATCGCTAAGGATGTTTGTTCCCTGATCTGTTAGGAATACTATGGGGTATTAGTCTTGTGCCAAAACACGGGCACTCGTTTCACTAGCTTCCCAACACTGCAAAGTCAAATCACCAACACACCACGAATAAAGATGTTTATCCTTCTCCACAATTATGACACAAATTAAAGACGCTGGAGGGTTTATGTTTATTAGTTATTTATTTAAAATTACCAAGGGTAATGTTCATCACAACTCTCTATGACTTCTCCTTATTGATAATTACCGAAGGTAATGTACATATCAACACTCAACACACGGTACACAGTTCTCAAATGCCACTGGTGACGTAAGTCTTCTTATTAATAATTACCGAAGGTAATGTACATATCAACACTCAACACACGGTACACAGTTCTCAAAGGCCACTCGTAGCGTAGTTTTTATTATTACGACACTTCAATTAGATACTTTAATTCCAAACGTACAAGAACTCTGAAATACTTCAAGGGCGCGACCGCACTCCGACATGTGTATCCGCCTGGGGATGAAATCTGACTGGCCTTTACTGCCCACGAAAGAAAAGGGACACCCAAAGAAAACCGCAAAAGGGGAGGAGCTGCACGATTAACTCGAGGTAGTTAATCGTGATTGGACCGGGGAATGGCATACATTATGCATGTGTGTGTATGCCTCGCATACGATCGTCCGGTGACCGAGGATGGATGCCAGCATCGCAACTGCATCTTCCACGAATGCAAACCATGCATGGCCTGCGGCTGTGTACACAATTGATTGTGCTATACTTGCCGGCAACAAGGAACATCTGGGGTGAAAACAACACGAGCCGAAGATCTGGTCATCCTAGGAGAGGCCATAAATCAACATTTGAGTTGATGGGTGTGAATTTTCCTAGGTCCGCCGACGGTTGGCGGCCGTTAATAGGAAATTGGACATACCGTAAACCATCTAAGATGCAATGCAATGTTTAGGTATTGCAACGAATATAGGGTGCAGCCATTGTCAGATGTTGAAAGTAAACACTTGATGGCTGCACCCAATTCGCTGCTTGTTTGCGGTCCCTGATCGGTGGAGACCGATAATAGGAAACCAGCTATTGCTGGTAATTAGGGAAATGTTTGGTTTGCATCCGCCGAAACCTTGTCGGCGGTGGCAAACAGATGGGACCTGATAGCCGCATGCTAGGGGTGCCATGGACAAACAAGAACAACGAGTAATCAATGAACTCTTTGTTGATTTTGTTTCCATGGCATACGGCTATGGGAACGAGATGCACTGGGTGCAATGCATGCCCGAGGATGAGATTTCCAATGCCACGGCTATCTGATAATCTTTGCCGTGGACTTAATGTTTTCAGATATTAATGCCTGCCCGAGGATGGATTTTCGATGCCACGGCTAAGTGATAAGCTTTGCCGTGGACTTAATGTTTTCAGATAGTAATGCCTGAGGATGAAATTTTCGATGCCACGGCTAGGTGAGAATCTTTGCCGTGGACTTAATGTTTCCAGATATGGTGGTGGAGAAAAAGGGGTTTGGAAGGAAAACCCCCACAGAAAAGGTAAGCTGCCTACAGATGTTCATGACAGTTATCCGATTGGGTAACTGTATTAATTCCAGCGATTTGGCTGGCGGTAAATGCCGTAGCAAGGTTACGCAACCTTGCTGAAGTTCGACTTAGAGGTAAGTCGCTTCGCCTGGAATAGTGGGGATCGAATGATGTATGGCTCTTCGGGCCCTGAAAAGCCCCACCATACCATACCGCGAAATAATTTGATCCAAGTAAACGGTAGGCGCTCAAGCAATTTGTTGGCTACTTTGTCGTTGTGAACCTCCTCGGTGTCTCAGTCGTTTGATCGTAATTGTTTTTTTTTCTTACAAAATTATTTCTCTTGGTTTCCGTAGGATTAGAGCGAGGTTTAAAAGGCTTTATTTTTAACCACTGTAATTTGTTTGCATTTTTTATCAAACCAACGTTTGTCGAATGAATTGGTGAATTTATTTACAAATATATCTATTCAGTGCAAAACTTATCTTCCAATAAATTCCCGAACTTGTGGTAGACGCCTAATCGATTGCTAAATAGTCAAGAGCTAAGAAAGTGCCGATACATTTTCACTAGCCCAATACAAACAAAATTTTGACAACCCCTTTAAGTTCCCGGTACTTTTTTGACAGAATGTATAACAGTAATCTATCTATATTAAAAATAGTCTGAATAACTTGAAGATGTCACGGCACCTAGCACTCGGACGAATACCTGGGAATTCTTGGAAGTTATTCACATTCGTACACTTACGAAGAAATTGCTTGGTTGTCACTCTTCCTGTACTTGGTTAGGAAAAATGTGCGACCACTTTGGTCAGCAAGCGAGTGACGATAAATCGGTGGGCTGTGGTGAATACTCCTATAATTATTCGAATTGCAGTTAAAGTGTCAAGAGGCCAGGGCGAGACAAATAGGCTTTTTGACCCCAGCAAAGATAATTTCATTTGGAATAAATCAAATCCTGACTCCCAAAACATAGTCAGTGTCAAAGGAGATGTAAGGATAATGAGAAAACCACAGCAAACCGAGAAGATCCATGTACTGGGGTGCCATAAATTGGATTCTATTGATAAATAACTCGGACATTCACATCGTGCAGATTCGCGAGAAGATGTGGCTGAATCGTGTATTCACGAACTTACATCCATGCCTCAGAGGTCGAACGTTTTGCAGGTTGTCGCGTCTTCTCTCAAGAGAAGACCAAGAAAAGGAAGAAATAAAACAAGAAAAGGACACCAAAGAATAGGGGCAGCATGCAATCGCTGGACCCCCAAACAGCAAGTCTGTGTCTCCACTGCCGCCAGAAGATTGTACCGCCTGACTGGGAGATGAATAAATTATCTTAATGGACAAGCTATGCGAACATTAATTCACTGCCAGTGCTCTCCCAACATATTTTCCCCCTTTTCTGGGTGGCACAAATCTCATTTTCATGCCGCGCTAAAACGTGCTTTCCCTCGCCTCCATTATGATAGTCTCACGCCGTAATTTTTATTTTTGTTTTCTTTTTATTTAGTTCGGCTACCGACGCCGGCAAATCACCGTTTTGAGATGGAGATACATTTCACATTCAGGTTTTTTTTTTTTTTTTTGGTTTTGTTTTTAGGTCTTTTGCTTGCCCATTGATTTGTAAGTGATTTCTTGTGTTTCTCCAGGAGTCCCCACCGAAAGTTCAAAGTTATTACTAAGTAGACGGGTTTTTGTACACCTCAGCTCCCAGCTCTGCACGCAGCTCGAACACCCTAAACTAGAAATCTCGGGGTTATATGACCTCGTGAAATTCAAAAATGGAAACTTCGTTTTACTTGGAGTTTTAAGAAACTGCACCAAGAAAATGTTTCCTAAATGGATACCTAATCAAGCAAAAGGGCGGCATAGGTTGGAGGAAAAACTTTTGGGTATGAAGGTCGCCCCCTTTTAGCCTTTCCTATCCGCTACCTCTCGCTACTCATTATTTCTGACATTATAAACTTCAGTGATTTCGGTGAGCTTCTGCATCGACTAAAACGAAAAGACAAACATCATTTGAAAAGCCACACTTTAGACTCAAAGTCAAGCACAAAACCTCAGTGACTGCCGAATTATTCGTTTAGTCTGACAAGAAAAGTAATCAGTGCAATGCCCTTGTAAGTGTTGGAATGAACATATTCACGGTACCAGAGATAATGGCAGTGGCAGTGAACTTGATGGAACGCCGGCCGATGAAAACCCTTACTAATAGACGCTGCGGTTTGGACGAAAAGTCAACGCTTGCAGGTTCATTGTTAGTTGGTGCTATTACTGAAGTCAATTTTTTGTGGTTTTCGAAACATATTTCACCTTGGGCAGGTGACCAAGAAATGGAGCGTACTGACTTGTCCTTGTGGTTCTTGTAAAACGGATATCAGTGAAGGCGAAATCTAAGTGCGTGCTTACGTATTAAAAACCATCTTCTTAGCATTAATATAGTAAAGGAGATCGATTGACATCCCAGATGTCTAATCTAATGTATGAAAGTCAATGGTTGGTAAGGAGGTTGTGTCATGCATTTCTATTGTCCGTATGCAGCTTCAACTGACGATTTGAACGTTGGTGAGTAGTAATGCTCAGCTGCCCGGGGAAGAACGCCCTCATTAAGTTACAAACTCCGTGAAAAGGTTAAAAGAAACCACTGACTATCTTTCGGAGTTTGGGTGTTGGTCCTGGTTGAGAAAAAATACGACGGTAGATCAATAAGTCCTTAGAAACGTCTACGATGGCCCTTGTAGCATCGATAATAGTCTGTTTTTAGTAAACACCATTCCTCACTAGGTATCTGGCAATTTTCAATTTCTTTCATGTTTCGATTTTGCATGATAAATTGGGTATGAAAAAAAATCTGCGAGATGGTTGCCGCATTTGCTCACAGCTGAGAAGTTTTGGGCCGTATGCGTCGCAACCCAGATGAGTTACTGCGCAGATTAGTAACTATAGATGAAACATGGATACACCACTTCACTTCCGTGACAAAAGAACTGTCAAAACAGTGGGTTGTTAAAGGCGAACGGCCACCAAAGACAGCAACAATTATGAAATCAACTGGAAAGGTTATGGCTACAGTCTTTTGGGACGCACGTGGTGTTATCTTTATTGACTATTTGGAAAAGGGATAGACGATAACTGGACAGTATTATGCGTCATTATTAGGTCAGCTAAATGAGAAACTATTGTTATAGTTATTATGGGTTATTACGTTGGGGTGGCTTCCGGCTCTTAAGCTCGTGTGTGGCTTTCTTGTAGGTGGTTAGGGTTCTTCTTTCAGTCTTTCCATTTATTTTCCTCTTGTACCACCAGAAGTTCAACAGGACTTTTGGTGCTTGGAGCTCATCCAAAATAAAAGACGAACTATCTTTTTCTAAGACCGCGGCTGCGGTAATTTATTTTATTTTTGTTTTCCTTATCGTCTATTGATTGTATTTTTATTCAGTTTATATCTGTTCTTATTTTAGATTTCATTTTTAACATTTAGTTATTTTCTAAATGCAAATTCGCTTTAAGATGCTCCACTCGAAGTCAATGGTCCAATCGCTCAGTTGAATATGAATAATTTACCTTTGTTTTTATTTAGGTAACTCTTCATCATACACTTGTGTACATTAAACTATTGTCAATGAAACACACTTTTTGCGGTTGTTTATTAGTTTAGTTGATTGCTCTTTATGTGTAATTCACTTACTCATTCCTACACACTTCATCATCATCATCATCATCAGCCCTACAACCGGGAACTGGTCTTACCCTTATTTAGCAATTCCTGAGGCTTGTTAAATTTTCCATAATGATTTGTTTTTTCCGGGCAAGGTCATTAGTCTTGCGCCAGACGTCACACTAGTATAAAACACTTATCTCCACAACACACACAAGAAGACACTTTATATTTCGTTCCGATCGACGTCCGATCTTATTCAACGAGTAAAGTATCTCACCACCAACCACCGACCGCCCCGATTAACTATCTTCAATCAACTCCACCCGCGGACGACCGTCTCGGTCAACAATTGAATATCAACTCCTCGAACGAAGACTTTTTTTCTTCCATCCTGCAGATCAAAGGATATGTCCTTTTTTCTGCCTGGCCACTTTGCCAGCCGCTATTTCCTTTCTTTATCTCTCCCGGATTGGGATCAAAAGAGGAAACACAACAGAAAAATCAACAGAGGATCGTGCTAATGCGCATTTATGATCCTCTATGTTAGTGGGCGCTAAAACGAACGTGCAGTTCGTTTTATGGCGCAAGTTATTTCGTCTAGGAGAATGGATAAAGAGGTTCCCTGTGGGAAATGGTTTAGTTAAACAAACATTTAAAGCATCATAAAATTGCAGACGTGCATTTTATGATTCTCAACAACTTTACTTGAAAATTGGTCATCTGGTCCACAGATTTGGATCCAGGGGATTTTGCGTGTTGAACATATGGTTCGTTCTTTCACGTCTTGAATTCAAGTTAAATTCAATATGGGCAAATTGAACGTGTAGTTCAATTTGTTTGATATTGAATTGATATCGCGATATTAAATGTATGCGCGATTAATGATGGAGCTTAGCACCAAAGGTGTAAGTATTCAGAAGTGGAGCGTTTTGTGCGTAACACATTTGATACAAACCAATTTATAGTGCCTCGACTAATCCAACTCTATTCTCTTTCCCACGGTCGCATTGTTCACCTTGAGATCGCTACCCGATGCCAGCTTAGGCGCAGACCATGCCAATTACGACGGGAATTGCAACCTTGCAATATTGTCTTGTGACGGTAACATTACGCCCACTCAGGTTGCAGCTTGCCCCAAGGCTGTGGGAAAATTTTCGGGCAACAGATCCAAGTGTCAGCCGATTCAAGGTGATGAGAACAGATGGCATACGCTATTTGATTTTTAGGATTGCAATATCATACAACCTTAGAGTATGGGATGGAACATGGGAATTGCAGAGTTGCAATATAGGTGTTACTCAAAGTAACATTATACCATCAGGGTTATGGGATGGACAATTTACATATTAGCAATGATAGCATAGAGTGTGATAGAGTTTCACAGATGCTACGCCGAAAGAATTCTGTCGGTGTGCATCAGGAAATTCATTTTGATGTTATACCGAAAGAATTTTGATTGAAAATTATTTAAAAGTTTGTTTTACGCGGTTCAATTTATGATAGCTACTGGTAGGTAATGTCATATATGCATGCAATACTATAAGAAAATCTTCCTTATTTTCTAAAGACTTATTGACCTGCCCTCGTAGTTGATTCAGCGTTATAGGTTCCCCTTTCCCAAGAGATTCCATATAAAAAAAGTGTTTCTCATGAAAGCTGAATTTACTGTTTAGGCTGTTTAACGTATTTCGTTAGTCTACAACGATAAACCATGCCTGGTAAGACCACCTTGAAATGAAGCGTAGCAAGAAACTCGAAACAGGTGAACATTCCTAAGATCACTATAGATATTTTATAAGTTTTAGGTATCCCCGAAATCACTTTAAATTTGTTTTGTTCCTTGGATTAATGGAGACGCTGGAAAAAGCCCGGGATATATGCCGATTTTAAGCCTAGTTGTTGGGAATTCTGTCGCTATAGGGCATTTATTGGTAGCGTGAGTTATACAAAAATGCTATTATTATTGTCCAGTAAACAGTTGGCAAACAAATTATTATGGAAAATTGAACAAGCCTTAGACTTGTTAAATAAGGCCAAGACCGAATCCCGGTTGTAGTGCCGATGATGCTGATGAACAGCCATATGTTTAAATTCGTAAGAAAGGACCTGGTTTTCAGAAGAAAAAAATCATCAGCTCAAAAACCATCGGAAAAATTGGTGAATTAGGGAACAAATTGTTGCAACGTCCGCTGTTTTCGACAGATTCAGCTATCTTTCTCTCTGACTTCTGGAAGTTTTCACAAATCTAAAAAGATGCGTCGGACACGATTTTCATCGAACGAAAAGGTAATGACAGCCATGGAAGCGAGTCTTCCGGATTCTCACTTCACTTCATTAAATAGAAGATCACTAGAACAAGTGTATTGATGATCAGGGAGATTATGCTGAATATAAAATGTAATATCCAGTATTTTTTATCGAACGGCAAAACTTCTTGAACAACCTAGTAGATCGATTATATTTAGTTCACCTAGTAAGTTTAACAATACCCATTACTTTTCCCTCAGAGACTGAACTGAAATATACAGCATACTATTTCGAACATAACTCAATCGGTGCGAAAAGCCCTGAAATACCCTTGTGGCGGTTACGCCAAACCCCACTGTACACTTACCTGAAGAACCCCCTGTTTCGGCACGGCGCGTTTACTGGGCAATACGATTATAAATTGAAAACGAGATAAGACACGAAAAGTTTATTGCACAAACGACACTTTATTGTTAACGAATAAAAAACGAACGAAAAGCTAGATTTTTTACAACACAATATTGGTTGACAAACGAACGAATCCATACAAACGAGAAATTATATCTAATCTACATATAACAAAAATGACAAACGAAAACAAAACTAATGACAAACGATAACAAAAACGGCAAGTGCTGTCAAACATGCAAATTAATTGTAAATTATAACAACAATGAATAACTAACAATACGAATAAATATAACTATACTAATTAATAACATAATAACAATAAAAAACAACTATGATGACTTGAACTGCTTTGGTCGCGCCTGACGCGACACCCCCATAACTACAACCCAGCCATCACAACTTTCTGCTAATGCAATTGCATTAAGCACCTGTAAATGCTTCACGCAACAAAGACCAAATGTATTTAGCTAAAAGCTTCTGGAAAAGGATTCTTACCTTCATTCATTAATTCGAATTAAAAATTCCCTATAAGAATTCTCTCCGAACTTATCATAAATTCCCTGAAAGAAAACTCATCAGTTCACATATAATGCAACCGCATAATCAGGGAATCTTAACCTTGCGTTGCCTATTCTCAGCCTCAACATGTGTACAATAAATTTACCTACATACACATTGGCTGGCGACCCTTTTACCCAACGATAAACAGTCCAACGCAGCTGCATATAATTAGCGCAATATACGCTGAAACTAATTCCCTAGCACGTACCATGTACAAACAAAAGAACGCTCTCTTTCAGCAGGCATTCTGGCGATACGGCAAACAATTCAAACCATTCAAGTATTCCAAATGCACCTACCATCTAATGAGTTGCAACTTGTTTACTCAGTTGAACTCTCAGATCATAAATTCCCTTTGTCCTACATATTCCTGGATCCGTTTACCATTGACCTTCTCCCATAAGCAAACACAAACTCAATTAGCATCCAATGAATTCGGCTTGTTTACTTAGCCGAACTCACATCTCATGGATGCACATTATGCCCTTTCTTTGTTTCAGTTTCGTTCTCATGGCTTTGTCCCATGAAAGACGTGACGTTTCTCTGGTGGTAAGTAAAAACATATCCTTAGTCGAGAGGATATTCCCCACCACCGAATCGAGGGTGAATAAAGATCCAGATTCCAACCCGCGATTGAGTCGTCTTTCGTCCACCAGTGCGCGCACATTAAGTTCGTTGATTCTTATTATCCTGGACTAGTTCTGGTGCACTCCCCTAGAGTTCTTCCTTTTGTCTGCACACATTCAAAACCGATTTGCATCAATAAATCTTCTCCATCTTTTTCACTTAACCTTCGTTTGAACGACAACAAAACTTGTAAAAGGCCGCCGTAAATGATAATAAAGTTATAAAGTTACTTTTTATTTAAACTTGTTGCCACGTTTTGTGGTGCATTGGTGTCGACTTTCGTTAGTTGTATCTTAAAAAGGATTCTTTAGGGATCAAGTCTTTTTGAGCACAACCACAAAAAAACCAACAAAAAAAACACTTTACATAGACGTATACTTCTCAATACTTTTGAATTATTTAGGTTACAGGTGGAAAAAGTAGTCTACAACGGATGTGGGAAGTCCTTGAATTTTATAGAAGTTCATCGCCACCGACTTTAAGCAGTTAATGTTTTTAAAATGGAGGCAGTTAATGTTGGCCGGAGTTGTGGATTTCGACGTATACAAAGTGCATTTAACATTTGGCTTAACTGGGTTTCTATTGTGAATCTGTCAGTTGATTTCTTCGCCAACATTCTCTTTTGTTCTGCACTTGAAAGTTGTAAGCTGGGGGCAAGAACGAGAGATACGTTTTTGTCGAATTGAAAAATTATTTAATTTATCCTGGAAGGGTATATTTTCCTTATCGAGGACCCATTTTGTGTTTTACTTTCGATTCATAAATAAAAAACAATTACGATTAATTTGGATGATACGCAGATGGGTGGCTGAGATGTTTCCTTTTATTTTCTTTAGGTATTTGCTCTTTTTTTCAATTGTAGGCAGATAACAAACTGTGTGATTCGGGTCCGTTTAATAACAATCTAGGAGTTTCACTGTAATGACAACCCAATGTTTGTCCAATCCATTGTTTTTGGGACGATAATACTTGATTGAAAAGGATATTTACCGAAAAACTTTTAGGGTATATTTCAACGTAAAGTAGAATTTGGATATTTTAGATGTAAGTGATCCACAAATAAGTTCCTCTCCAAAAAATCTCGGTGGATGTACAGATGAATTCATCTGTGTGATGTTTGAAAAAATATAACCTGGTATATATTATATAAGTTTTATTACAATACATTAATTTTTGCTCCATAATATGAGCAACATGGGTCCAGGTCCAGTCACTTTGGCGATAAATCGTGTAAAAGAAGCATTCACCACCTCGTACTTTATTTGGCAGCGATAATGTTTTGCATTTTCTGAGATATGGAATTCTTCGTAATCCGCGTTAGTAGCTGCGTTGGTAAAGACTTGCATGTGACTCTGTGGACGTAGGTTCAATTAACGTTTCCGTCTCCTATTGGAACAAACTTACTATTTATTCGTGCTATAATCCTCCGAAATAAACACATACTGAGTGTGAAAACGGAGTACACACTGAAAAACTTTGTCGAAATTAAAGATATAAAGGTGAGTCGCGTTTTAAGGGGAGGTTTTCATCTGAGAGCCTCAAAAAAATGTGATTTTCTCGAATTTTCTTCTCATAGAAGGAAATAAATAAAGGACTCAAACTTTTTGTCACTTGTTTCATCATCATCATCGGCACTACAACCGGGGACCGGTCTTGGCCTTATTTAGCAAGTCCTGAGGCTTGTTAAATTTTCCATAATGATTCGTTTTTTTTCCGGGCAAGGTCATTAGTCTTGCGCCAGAGGCTCCCCGGCGGGAAATCGGGGAATTTTTGTCACTTGTTTTATCATCATCATCGGCACTACAAGCGGGGACCGGTCTTGGCCTTATTTAGCAATTCCTGAGGCTTGTTAAATTTTCCATAATGGTTTGTTTTTTTTTCCGGGCAAGGTCATTAGTCTTGCGCCAGAGGCTCCCCGACGGGGAATCGGATTAAGGTCTCCCGCGTGACAGGCGAGGATACTAACCACTATACTATCGAGGAGCCATTTGTTACTTGTTTAATATGTTCTAAAGCAGAAAAGAATTTTATTTTAATTAAAAAATATAGTGACAATAATTGTTGACATGCCTAGAAATGTGACCGTCTCAAAAAAATGTACTTTTGGCCACTCTGGCACCTGCAAAAATGATCAAAAATCAATAATCGAAAATTAAGATGAGCCGGACACGTGGCGCGAATGGGCAACGATAGGACCGTGTGGGGGTTCTCTAACCGTACGCAAAGAACCACTCACAATTCCAACCCCAACTCCTTTTACAAACCTGTGGCGGTTCCGCCAAACCCCACGGTTCGCTTTCCTAAAAAACCCCCGTCCCTACAACCCAGTCTGCACAAGCTTTCGCTAATGCAATCGCATTACCACCTTAAATGCTTAACGCATCAAATAGATCCAATTATATAACCTAAAAGTACCTGTAAGAGAATTCTCACCTGCATTCATTTGTTTGAATTCAAAATTCCTCTTAAGAATTCTGTTCCAAACAGCATATCCCTGAAAAGAAAACTTATCGGTCCCCATATCATGTAACCATCCCAACCAGGGATAATGATCATTGCGTCGCCTATTCCCAGCTTAATTCATGTGTACAACAAATCCCTTTTCATACACATTGGCTGGCGACCTTTTTTCCCAACAATAAACAACCCAAGCAGCTGCATGTAATTAGCGCAACCGACGCTAAAGCCATTTTCCCTAACTCGCACCAAGTGCAAACAAAGAACGCTGTTACTCCATAGGCTTCCCGGCGATACCATAAACAATCCATATCGTTTGTGGTATTCTAAACGCAGTTTTCATTTAATGAGTGGCTCCTATTTATCCAGCTGACCCTCATTATCGACCAATGCCTTAGGTCGCTTCTCCCTTTGTTCTTCAGGTTTCGTTTATCCTTTGCTAAACGCAACGATAAACACGGTGATGGGTACGATCACACACATACCACCATGATCTGCATTACGAGATCTGGTTCTCTGTTCCCCCAAGAGAGACTTTACGTTTCTCTGGTGGTAGGTAAATCTTTTCCCTATTGGAAGGAAATACTTTCTCTCTCAGGGAAAAGCCCCAAAAAATTTCCCTCGTAGCGAATCAGATCTGCACGAGATGATTATTGCTGAATCGTATTCCAACCACCGATCTGGTCGGTGCGTCTTCCGGTCCCCGTACCGTCGGGGAGGGGTACATCCCCGGAGTCGCGGATTTTCAACCCCCGAGTCGTTTGAGTCAATCGCGCAAATGTTAGCAATGTAATTAATAATCAGCAACCCCAAGCTTTAGAACCGCGAGTGAAATACCCTTGAGCGAAAATAAATTAAGCTCTACCTGACATTAAAAAGTATATTCAGTTAAAGTTGTACTGAGAGTTATAAAGTGTCTTTAAACCATTTTAAATAAATCAAAAACACTAAGTAAGTAAAGTTAAAGAAAAACCAATATTAATAAAATAATAACCGTGTGTCTTACTCCTTGTGTTGGTGTTTCCTTGCTTTGCGTAATCGGTTCGTGACGGAGTTTTACTGTTTCTCTTGAGAACTATGCATCTTAGTGTTCGGTGGAACTTACGGACTTACTTATTGGTGGGGGCGAATGGAACCCTGCGCCCATGCCGGTGCCACGACTTCGCTCGCTACAAACCTGCAAACGTTTCCTTCATTAAGGACATTTAATGCACCTAATGCATCACTTAAAATTTCCTGTAAAGAATTCTCATCATTCATGCAGTTATTGCATCTTCAAAATTCTCTGAAAGAATTCTTTACAACTTACATGCATCATTAATGTGAAAAACTTATCGGCGCCCATGTCAACCGGCGTACCCTGACAGACACGTGCGCAGCATATGTTCCTGGTTTATCTACAGTCTCGGCGGCCTTTTGTCCAATCGACAAAAGCAATTTACGCATCTAGCGTCTAAATTCCAGACATTTTCCGATGCAATTCGTGTGTGTTCTACTGCTCATTGAATTTACAATCATTATTATGTTTAAAAATGCCATCAAACATGAATAATAAACTTGTACTAATCGGGACCTGACATTTTCCGATGCAATTCGTGTGTGTTCTACATCTCAGTGAATTTGCAATCATTATTATGTTTAAAAATGCCATCAAACATGAATAATAAACTTGTACTAATCGGAACCTGGAAATACAATCCAATATCATATTTAATAAAAATAAAACCAGTTGGACAATAAAAACCGTTTATACTAAACAATATTCTGTGTTTTAATTTGCCTCCGGTGATCGTTTTACCTCGATATTCAGTGTGTCATCCGGTGAACGCGTCGTGGGGTAGTAGTGAACCAGTTCCCGTTCCCGCACAGCTACTACGTACCCCCACAACCGTGCATAGAATTCTTGACGGTAAGCCAATGGGAAAGAGACCGACAGGACGGCCGCGACGCAGATGGGAGGACAATGTAGGTTGGAGCTCGAGGAGATCGGATCGGATGGTCGAACGTGGAAGGAGAGTGCACAGGACAGGGAACAATGGCGGAGTCGAGACGGTGAGGTCATGAACTTTCGGGTTCCTACAGGCCAATAAATAGAATAGAATAATCGAAGAATTTTTATAAACTATATGAGTGTAGTTGGAGTCCCTACCAGAATCATCCATTAAATTTGAAATTTTATAAAATGGCGGACATTTGAATGTTTAAATACGGGTTTCCACCATTTTTTCTCCGTAAACGAAAACTTTTTCTCTTTAAAAAAAAATGATGCATACACCATCCTGATTGCAGTAGGGGCTCCAATGACTCAAATCTACTTTAAAATAAAAAAAGAGAAAAGGCGGTCCGTCAAGTAGTTTTTGAGATATCGTGGAGGCCAATGTGAAAGGCATTGTTTCGAGAAAACTGCCTTCAAAGTTTCAAAATCTTATACGAGGGTGGGGTGAAAAGTTTCCGGCTGACCTACAGATAGCACCCGCAGGTGTAATTACTAACTCAGGTCCTATAGTACTGTGGGGGGCGAAGTCGTGGCGCCGGCATGGCCGCAGGTTCTACCTCGTCTCCACAAATTGAAGAGTTCATCCGTTCCGCCATTAACCGATCACCAAGGATTAAGTTCACTCGCAAGTTGTCACAAAAGAGGAAAGGAGAATAAAACACTAAATGTTGTTTGTATAAAATGATTTTTATTTTAAGGTACACAGAAGTTTACACCGGAAGACGTCTTAGTTTAATTTATTGACAACGAAAGTTACTTTTTGATTAATTAAATGAACATGAATTAAAACTCACTTGGAACCTTACAAATATCTTAATTTAAGCATTCTCATTGCATCGTTCAAACGTACACAATACACGAACTATCCCAAACACTTCGCACTATAATTCCAACTATTACAATTAACTGGGGAGGAAAGCGACTCCTTGATGGTACGCGTCCGATGTGCCACAGGGAGCGGGAGAAAAACCTACTGTCGCGATCAGTGGTTGTAATAAGACTCATCGAGGGTTGGAATCTGGCTCTTGATTCCGCCTCGATTCGGTGGTGATGAATATCCTCTCGGCTTAGGATACGTATACTTACCACAAGATAAACGTAAAATCTCTCTTTGTGTAATAGAAAACCAGATCTCGTAATGAATTTCGGTACATGTGAACGTGCATGGGTTTGATTTATGAAGAAAACGCAGTTTCATTAAAGCAGAATTGGTGATGTTCAATATATTTACATTACATTATATTTTCATTTTTTAAACATTTTTTTTTTATTTTCTTTCTATATTCTTAGTTTCTAAATTAAAGGCTAGACAAAAAATGCTTAAATTCTAGCTTAAATAGCTTATATAATAACTTACTGGTCCTTCGCAGACGCTCTAAGCTAAACATTACTTAATATTTGTATAATTTGCCTTTCGGCGACAGAACTTTGTGGCAATACTTATAATTATTTGAAAGACAAAGAAAAATTTGAAAAACTTTGTCAATTTTACATTACATTATAATCGGGCTGACTGTGACACCGAGGGAAATCATGCTTTCCTCAGGTTTGATAACCTGGCCATTGATCATAAGCTGTGGCACGTCAAATATTCACATGGTTGTCATTCGTGGAATTTACCAATAAAGTCACTAATAACTAATAAAATCTTCTGACTCGCCGCTAACGTGAGGGTGTGGGGTTTTAAAGTAGCGTGTCTGGCACGAGACGGGTTAACTTAATCCCCAACGATTATATTCCGCTGATGATGATGGTACAGCAGAAGATGCAGCATGGTGGAGCGATTGTTGAACTTCGACTAGGGAACGTGTACACCTTTTGATGGATGGATATCGACTCTGTGTGCACGCGATGGTGGGTGGAAATTGACTGATCCCAATCAGGGATGAAAATTGTCTTTTTGGGATATGCACAATGATCAACCGATTGAGATCACACTCTCATCTGGGCTCTCTCATTTTCCCCGTCCATCGAGGTGAATAGAACCTTTGATTAATTCAATAGTCGATGGACTAGAGTGAATGAGAGAACCGACACGAAAAGCGCAATGATCCTGGGGATGATTGCTTATTGCATGCACGAATGCACAATCTGGTGATGACCGAGTGACCTAGTTAGGACATCGATTTGATCTCAGAGTGCAATGCACTCAGCGAAGGGGAAAATGAAATGGGATGAAAAGTGGTTTGTGCTATTCACCTGACTAAAGAGTTTATTGAACCCCAGCGAATAGCGTGTCTGGGGGAAGTCGAAGGAACGCTGCAATGGCTTGGGAAATATTAGCGTGAGAACAAACTAAAAGAATTCGATAACCCAAGCCGTTGCACGATGATGCAACCGCAGCGTTTGGTTAGACTTTGTTGTTGCTAACCGATATGACATTGAGATTTCGTGGGAATCTCGTGGGGTTAATGCAATGGGGCTGCCGTATGGCAAAAAAGAGCTGAATTCAATTATGCATTATCTGCGTGAAATAATAAATTCAGCTATGCGTCCTTTTCATCATCATCATCGGCACTACAACAGGGATCCGGTCTTGGCCTCATTTAGCAAGTCCTGAGGCTCGTTAAATTTTGTATAATGATTTGTTTTTTCCGGGCAAGGTCATTAGTCTTGCACCATGCGTCCTTTTGGGATATGTCTTTTTCAGTTGAAATAGCCGACGGACGGAATTGGGGTTGAGGTGGTGCGCTGTTAGCGGGCGAAATTGGGTAGAAATTGTGGGTTGGTTCTCCGTGTAATGTAGAGAACCCCCACAAGGGTTACTGATAATAACTGAAATATTGTGACCCATCGCTGATCTGTAATTAATTTAAAACTGACAGTGTCTTACCCTTAATAGCCATCTACATTTCACATCTGTTATAAAGCCAAAAACAACAAAATTAGTCCAATAAATATATATTAAACTAACACAGGAAACATTATCCAAAATATTTCGTATTGATTTCGGTTCAAAAATATTCTGACAGAATCTTCCCGCACACCACTCGAGTCACACTCTTTGCAAATCCGAAACCCATCCAGGATGACAGGCTTTATTATCACTCCCCTATTCATTTATGAAATCTCGGTAGAAAGTTATATTAGAGGAAGAGTCAAAGTCGTTTGGCTCAATCCACTTGTAACCCTTTTCATCAGGTTTCCTTTGAACTGAATTTTGTACATACACATTCTTGAATGTAGTAATTCGATCTGAGCCAAACTCGTATTGCTGAGGGTAGTTTGTCAGAGGACATAAAGGTAAATGTAGATACAGATTCTTGTGACTCCTGGTTCAACGTTGCTAGTTAACAAATGGCACCTCTATTGACCTAAAGGATACAGATTCCGCCACGACCAATAAAACGAATACCAGCACGTGCACGTATCAAATTAGCTTTTAAGGCAACGTATTTACCCAAGAGAGATTATATTATATTTACAGCCATCCTCGCTGACACTTGAAGGGTACATGGTATATATTGTATACATTTGGCGATAACACCACACTAGTGGTGTTCATGGCATTTACGCAGGAGATATATTAAAAATGAGACGACCCTGTATCGTCAGCTTGAAATATTCGCACGAAACATGTCTATATTAGCTCAAGGGTTTCTGAAACGCACGGCGCGAGGGTAATGTACGTATACTTGATTTTATAATTGCAAACACAAGTATCAATCCGATGATACTCATTAGTAGGTAGATCCTAACCATGAACCCAAAATCAAATAGTCCACCTTCCTCTCATTTCTCACCCTCGGATGAAAATTCTAATTAAAAATTTTCCATTTCCAGACATTTATGGGAGCGTGCAAGACGTCCACTGGCGAACTAATGAAACTCTCATAAACTCCTTCATCAAAATTCCCATCAATATGGATCAATATATCAGCATCGACGGCGAACCCATAAGGTCATCAAATTTCGTTGTAACGTTCACAATAAACACTCAGAACTAAGCCCCCGGCTGGGTGAAGAACATTTTTCTAAATTCTATTAAATGCTCTCACAGTGTCGTAACATTGGTTAATAAACTTTCAAGTGACATGCTACAGGACAAGGACCTGATGCGGCTTAGAATGGACGGAGTCACTGACATGCGACGGATGGCTTTGACCCAAACGGATCCCAGTTATGCGAATGAGTTAATAGATATTCAAAATTTTACACCATCTGCTTCTCGGGTGGTATTGGCGCCGACAACGATGTCCTCCCCGTCGTCATCACCGCTTCCAGTGCTATCATTTGGCGAGGGCATACCCCCGATTCTGGAGGACGAGTTAATTAAAGCTGAAAATTCGACCGTTGACACCGATGATATAAATTCTTTTTATTTCTATGAGGTAAGTCCTTTTCCGAGAATTTCCATGTACAATTGATTTTAAGATGTTTCACAGGATAGAATAAAGAAAATGGATGCAGTGGTCAGTAGCACTCGTCCTGTTTATGTTTACCTATATTACTTGGTTGTGTGTCTTTCCAAACAGTGTTATCATAAAAACTCAGGTAAATCCTACTGATGGACTATATATACAATGGCTGGAATATTCCAGGACGTTCCCAAAGATGGCACCACAATAAAAGTCAATTGGAATCAAGTCTCGAAAAATTTCCCTCTTATTATTAATTTATTAATTTAGCATAAAACAAATGTTAATACAATTTCAATGATCCTTACCCTACGAGGTGAGAACACGAACAAGCGATTATTCTGGCATTTTAGTCAAACTTGATTGATGTAGGAGGGCAGCATTGATTGAGGTTTTGGTCGAGGTTATTGAATTTATGCCAAGTTCAAGACATGGCTAATTATGGCATCAGCCAATTCGATGTGGAAAAACAGCATGAGCCTTCAATTTCGAGGTTAAGGGCGAGTCATCGATATTTAATTTCCATGGGGCTACCCTTTTTTATTAGCTTACTTCGAAGTGACAAAATAATTCTTAAGCGATACTTAACTAAACTACGCAATGGGAAATTAAATTATACTTAAGTTTAAGTTAAACTATGAGGGCGAAAGATGGTGTAAAAAATTGGAGTTTGAGTTAACTGTGTCCAACATGCCACTAATGGGTTCGTTAAGACTATAGGAAGCACTACGAAGGTCGAAGGTAAAAAAGCACTAGGATCCTATGTTGCGTGGATTGGTGTTAAGGAAGATAAGATGACAAATATAGAAACAACCACTGTCACACGCAGGAAACCGATGGATGAAGATGTGCCAGACACATCTCCACCGATAGCAGGAGGAGAAAAATCAGGATAAGATAGACGGTCACGGTAGATTACGAGGGTTTCCTTTTATATTTCGGGATTAGAGAACACAAACAAATATTGATCATTGAAAATCACTTTATTGTTTTTCAAAATATTCCCCATGAAGATCTATACACTTTTGCATGCGTTTGAACCAATTGTCGAAGCACTTTTGCCACTCTGATTGAGGTATCTGCAACACATGCATTCTGAATGCAGCAACCGCTTCTTCAGTGTCGAAAAACGTTGACCTCTCAGTTTGTTTTTTACGTACGGGAATAAAAAGAAGTCATTTGGTGCCAAGTCAGTACTATACGGCGGATGACCCATCAAATCGATGTTTTGGGTGCTCAAAAATGCAGTTGTCGCAGCCGATGTGTGAGAGCTCGCATTGTCGTGGTAAAGAGTGATCCGTCTTCGGCGGTTGGTTTTCCTGATTTCTTGGAAGACAACTGGCAAACAAATGGTTGTGTACCACTCAGAATTGACTGTTCTGCGTTGTTCTAGTGGTACGGTTGCGACATATCCAGTTTTTCCGAAAAAACATGCGACCATTTGCTTGGAAGTGCTGCGTGCGCGAACAACTTTTGTTGGATTTGGCTCATCTTGAAACACCCAGACAGTCGACTGCTGTTTACTTTCGGGCTCATACGCGTAAATCCACGATTCATCACCTGTCACGATGTCATAGACGTGTTTCGAAGCACCGCGACCGTATTTTTTGAGCATTTCTTTCGACCAATTGACACGAGCCTTTTTTTGGGCGATTGACAAGTTGTGTGGGATCCAACGCGAACAAATTTTTTTGACAGTCAAATGTTTATGCAATATTGAATGTATGCTGGTCCCACTAACGCCTAAGGTTGTCTCAATCTCACGATAGGTCACATGACGATCTTCCAATATCAGTTCGCGCACAGCATCAATGGTTTTCGGAACAACAACTGATTTTGGACGACCTTCACGAAATTCATCTTGGAGTGAACTACGACGACGATTGAATTCACCATACCATCGATAAACACTGGTCCTTGATGGAGCTTCATCGCCAAAAATTGAATTAAGTTCATCCATGCACTGTTGCTGAGTTAATCCACGCCGAAAGTTGTAAAAAATAATCGCACGAAAATGTTGACGATTTAATTCCATTTTTGGGCCGAGATGAATCTTTTAAGTTACTGTAAACAACACAAATAGCGCTCGTATGTCAAAACGTTCTGAGTGCGTATAACCTCAAAAATGTCCAACGTTACGACAGAGCTGTCAATTGCCAGATTGCAACACAAGGGTTGCCAAATCCCGAAACATAAGAGGCAATCCTCGTACTTTGAAAATGCGTCATCAGATAAAACTATTTTGTCGATAATCTTTACTAGCAAAGCGAAATAAGAGAGGTTCAAAATGGCTTCCTTGGGGTACGCTAAAGGTGTGTTCAAAAGGAAAAGATAGATAAGAACAGAAGTGGATTCTTTCGACGGTTTTCGAGGTACAAATAAATCCATTTAAATAGTTAGGCCTGAATCTCAAGGGGAACTAGAGTTTAAAAATATCAAGTGTTGAAAAACGTATTCAAATACCTCAAATCGGTGGTTATGACATGTCATTCGTGACCAGCCTCTAATACAGGACAGAAGTAACAATCTAGCAAACTTTTTAGTATTCATATAGTACGAAGGCGAATGTTAGCAGCCAAGACACCCCATGTCTTTGAAGCAGCACGTTTTCTGCAATGTTAGGTTCAATACTATAACCTTTGGTCGTCTCTTTTTCCCATACAGCAATAGTTACGAATGAAACGTCGTTACCACCGGTTTTAGAAAGGCTTTTTAATAAATCTCTACTACAGCAGAAAAAGATCATGAAGTACTTATTTTTGTTTCCAATCAATCTCTGATATAAACAAAGTACCATGGTTTCTGTAAGGCAAGGTATATAAATACAGCATGTACTATATATACGAGGGTGAATAAAATATAAAAGGTGATTTCTTTTTATACATTTGTTGAATAATATTACATACTAACTATACTATCAATATTTTTCAATACAATCTTCTTCGTGATCTACACACTTTTGCCACCGATTCGGAAGCTTTAATATCCCTTGTTCGTAGAAAGATTTAGGGCGAATTATTAGCCAATTGCGGACGTGTTCGAGAGCTTATTGAAAGTGATCGCCGCTTAACTGTAGGCGAAATCTCATCAGAAGTGGGTATAAGCTATAGAAGTGTTAAATCCATTATCACTAATGATCTTAGTTTCAAACAAATTTCTGCTCGATGGGCTCCGACGTTATTGATCGTAAATCAAAACCAGGTCAGGTCGGAGATCAGTGGAAGACTTCTGGATCGATTTCGACAAGAAGGTGCGGATTTTTTGAAGCGTATCGTCACGTGTGATGAGACGTGGGTACATCATTATACTTCCGAAACGAAAATGGCAAGTAAGGAGTGGCGAAGGAAGGATGAAGGCTGCCCAGTGAAGACCAAAACTCGTCTCTCATCCGGAAACATTTTTGCGACGATTTTTTTCGACTCAAAGGGAGTTTTAATGATTGATTTTCTTCACGAACAACGAACAGTGGATGCAGCTTACTACTGTCAGCTGTTATAGCCGGAAAAAGCCGCATATCGAAACACAAGACGAGGTATGCCCATTCCACATGTCATCCTTCTTCATGACAACGCCAGGCCTCACACCGCGTCCTCGACAAGGGCTACATTGGAAAAAATGGGCTGGGAAACCCTCCAACACCCTCTGTATAGCCCAGTCTATCTCCCTGTGACATAATTATTTTTTGTTCGCACTCTTGAAGGAATCACTTGGAGGAACAAAATTCGAAAGTAATGAAGAAGTCGAGCAACACGTCCGCAATTGGCTAATAATTCGCCCTAAATCTTTCTACGAACAAAGGATATTAAAGCTTCTGAATCGGTGGCAAAAGTGTGTAGATCACGAAGGATACTGTATTGAAAAATATTGATAGTATAGTTAGTGTGTAATATTATTCAACAAATGTATAAAAAGAAATCACCTTTTATATTTTATTCACCCTCGTATATATAGTACATGCTGTATTTATATACCTTGCCTTACAGAAACCATGGTATTTTGTTTATATCAGAGATTGATTGGAAACAAAAATAAGTACTTCATGATCTTTTTCTGCTGTAGTAGAGATTTATTAAAAAGCCTTTCTAAAACCGGTGGTAACGACGTTTCATTCGTAACTAATGTAGCATGGGAAAAAGAGGCGACCAAAGGTTACAGAAAATGTGGTGCTTCAAACACAAGGGGCATTCGGCTGCTAACTGGGACGATTTGTGGAATTTCTTTGCATCTTTTCCGTGGTCAGAGGTGTGCTTTGGAAACTCCGATAATAACGCCTGCGCAGAGTCCGCCGCGGAGACTATTCTTCGCGGGATCGCGCTTTACGTTCCGAATTCCACCAAACGAAATTCAACTGATAAGCCTTGGTTTGATAAAAAATGTTAGGAGATTACAGCGCAAAAAATAGCGCATTTAAACAATGGCGCTCTAATCTCATGGAGGTCTACATAAGGAATTTTGTGAAAATCAGACACGCGTGCAACCTGATGATTGATATCGCGAAGATGGTTGACAATGACAAAATGAACAACAAACTGCTTGAGAACCCAACTGGTTCGCGTCCGTTCTAGGCAATGATAAAGGCTATCAGATATATATTCGGTTACTCTTCTTTTCCTCCGTTGGTAACGGGCAGCGGGACATTAGTCATGATTGCAAAGGATAAAGCCAATGTGTTCGCGAATTTATCAGCCCTCGATGCCGGTCTTTTAGAGCTACCCGTGTGCGCGGACGCGGCCTTCAATGCCAAATGTGAAGTTCCGCCCACGAGCTATTCAACGCACTCTCCATGGACAGGGGCTTGTAAGAAAAGCAACCGGCCCGGGAGGAATACCAGCAATAGTCATTAAAAACTGTGCTTTAGAACTGCCACCGGTTCTTAGCAAACTCTTTCGCTTATCTCATGCACAGACGACCTTTTCCACCTGCTGGAAAATATCTCGAGTTCAGCCAATCCCAAAGTTGGGGAAATGGTGTCTTCCGAAAAACTACGCAAGAGCACCCGCAAGCGATATTTAACAATAAACAAATATGATGTCGTTACATACTGTTGTGCCCGCAACGTTCATGAAGATTTCCAATTGCGACTGTGATATCGTCGTGCACCCTGCTTCCTCGCGATTGAGGGAAGAGTGGCAACTGTCTTTTTTTTAGAGTCGAGAAAATGAAAAACAAGGATCTGCAATTTTCTTCAATATCAGTTTTTATTTCCTTTCGCTTTTTGGACCGAACGACGTCCACCTCACTTGTAATAGATTTGATTCTTTTCTGCTTGGTCTCCGTCCATTCGGGCCCGATAAGGGTTTTGCATGTGCAAGGATTTGTTTCATATGCGCTTGTAGCATAGAAAACATTAGGAATGGGAAAAAGTGTGAAAGCGGTTTTTGGATATAAATGGGGTTGTAGGGAACGAAACGTGGAGAATGTATGGGGGGGGGGGAACGGTAGGGCCTCGTGAGCACGACAGGACCTTGCTGCCAAAAAGATTAGCTACCCCTAGTCTATACCTTAAAGAATATATATTTGACATGGAAAGCATGTGGCTCATGTAAAAACTTGGATATTTGAGAGATTAGGTATGAATCAACAGTTAAAAACCGGTTTTTCGGTACCCTTTTATTCAATAGGTATAACAAGGGAGAGACTCCATATCGTGGGTGACGATGGGTTTTATTATTTATTACTTATTGGCCTGTAGGAACCCGGAAATTCATGACCTCACCGACTCGACTTCGCACATCCAATCCGATCTCCTCAAGGTCAAACCCTACATTGTCCTCCCATCTCCGTCATGGCTGTCCTGCCGTCAAGAATTCCACGCACGGCCCTATCGTAGCCCATTCGCGCCACATGTACGGCCCATCTTAATCTTCGCGACTTGATTACTCTCACTATTGTAGGTTTGCGGTATACCACTTCCATTTCGTGGTTGTGGAGTTTCCTCCATTGTCCAGCCTCCTCATCATATTTACCGCCAAAAATACTCCTTAAAACTTTATTCTCGTATACGCGGAATTTGTTTTCTTCCCGTTTTGTGAGAGTCCATGTTTCGCCTCCAAGGATTGGACTTAATTGTTTTCTTAAATCCTAATACCTTTTGGGCTGTTTGTTTGATAGTGTCTCTGATCGATGTCCATTTAGTGTCCACACTATTGGCTTCCTCTTCCTCACTACTCCCATTCTCTAGAATGCTAAATCTATTCGTTAATTCGTCCTGATATCCAAGCGGACTTCCTGAAGCGCGACGATGTCCATTTTATATTGTTTCGCCGTTTCTACGACCGTCTGTATCGCGCCTGGTTTATATAACATTCGAACATTACACGTGCCGACGCGTATATCCCGCTTTTTCCGTTTTTCCCTACGTCTTCTTTTTGCCGAGTCGGTGTTTTCTTGTTGGTTTGTTCCCTTATGGTAGTGTCGGCTTATCGCATCTACGCCTGCCGGGTTTTTCGTGAGATTGTTGTTTGTGTATTGATCATTTAATTTGTGGGAACACTCTGGGGTTTCAAATAGTCCGCCCTATCAGAGCCCGTCTTTGATATGGTAAGGTCTGCTTACTGCTGTGATTCGACCCGGTGTCAGAGAGGCGCTGTTATAATACAGCCGGTATACCCCTGGCTGCAAACCATCCAATGGGGAGGGTGACGCGTAACACCCTGGATTAGGGGTGGCAGATTTTTGTGTGTTACTAGCCTGTCTGACATGGGTGGCCCTACTCGAAGCGTATGCTTCCGTCAGCATAACCTGAGTGATTCATCGTACTTTAAGCCCCCGCGGTTTCTACCAAGCGCGTGGGGGGGGGGGGGGGCGATCGGTTGAAAGCAATATTTTGAATAATTTAGAAATAGGAAAAGCCAAAATCGGGCATCACTTTTAAGTGAACTCGAAGGTATGTCGTCTGGACTGGGAGTATTTCATCTTTGAGGAGGCTTTTAAGGAGTAGTGAAGGGACTAATATTTCTTACATTGGAAGAGCAGACGGTAAATTGATTTTGTTGGGCGTGTATTGGGATTAATAAATAAACTGGAATTATCTTAAAAATGGCCATCAAATTAACATTCTTGCAGCTATAGGTAGTTTGAGGAAATAATTTAGGAGATGTAGCTTTTAGAGCGTCGACAAAGTCGCAAAATATTATATTAGAGTTGACACTTTGTAACATCCGAGAGAAATGTGCCTTATTAGAAGCTAGAGCCGCAGGAGGGGTGGTATAATATAGTAAGTGAGAGTATATAGAGCGAAAAGTACTGTACCCAAAAGTCCTCATATCGAATTAAATAATTTTTACTTGAACAACAACGAAAGCCTATTTTACTGATTTTTTGTTTGTTTTAGAAACAAATGCCTACGTTGGGGCAGCCTGTATATGTATTCTTATTTGTAATATGTTCCGTGTTCTATTAATTTTTCTTTTTCATGTGCCGCCAATCAGTGTACACCTCTTACTTGCTCTTCTGCTGACTTATGCGCTGGACATTTAACTGCATAAAATTAGAGAAACAACGACCAAAGTCATGTTGCCGGTCAAGACTATTACCCGAATATTTTAGAAGACGAAGTTCTCTCTGGTTTTTTTTTTTTTTTTTTTTTTTTTTTTTTTTTTTTTAATAAATAATATAAGGTAAAAAAGTTTACAAAAAAAAATTAATAACAAAAAAACAAAAAATGTTAACATAAAGAAATTTTAAAACGAAAAGGAATTTAAATGAAAAATGGAAATGAAAAGGAAGAATAAATAAATATGAAAAGGGAAGTGAGGAATAGGAAGGGAAGGCGTAGCGTCTGAAGATGTTACTATATTTGGGGATATTAAATCCTTTCTTCATTGTCAATCCACCACCAGTTGGGATGGGATCGGTCATTTATAGATTTATCTCGATCGCCTATTGCCATGCTAAATCGCAAGTGAACTGCAGCATTTGATATATCACTGTTATAAAGGATCCGTTTGTCCCTGGCACCACGAAAAGCGTGGTAAATAATAGGGACTCCGTGCTTGTTTTGGATAAGACCTTTTCTATCCAATAGAGGGAACGCTTCTGGTGGGATAAACCCATTTTGGAATGTATTCTCCAGGTATATGTCATTGGGGTAGTATGCTCCCGAGATAAGATTATTTTCGCTGCACACGGCCCTTGCAGTGTGACCACGAATAATTTTGATAATGAAATTGTCTATCCTATTCAGTCCTGATTTGTCATACAGTGTCTTATTAGGATAGAATTTCCTGTATTGAGACTCAGGTGTTCTATGTAACCCGAGGCAGGAACGCAAGCACTGCCTCTCGAACATGCGAAACTTTTCCATGTAGGATGGGGAAACGTTGAACCATACCGGGCAACCATACACTAATATTGGACGAATAAATGCTGAATAGGAAATTATTTTAACTTTGTGATCTAGGAGACTATTTCGAAACAGACTTCTTGTCATTGCATATGCACTTTTAGCTGCGGAGAGGGCAGCTGCTATGTGCTTATCAAAGTATAGGTATTGGTCCATCCAGATACCAAGGTACCTGACAACACTTTTCATTTGCAGCGGAAGATTATTGCTTCCTACAATGGAAAAGTTTTTCCAATTATGCCTTGTATCTCTTGAAGCTGTAGAGAGAGGTGTTCTGAAAAGGATGGTTTCTGTTTTTTGGAAGTTAATTTTCAATTTCCAATCGTCACAAAAGCGTTTGATTTTATTGAAGTCTTCTTGAAGAAGTCTGTTAATGGCATCGATATTTTTTTCTGATCTGTACACTACAATATCGTCGGCGTATGCAATAGCATGATTAAGAGACCCAACTAGATCACTAGTATAAATATTGAAGAGAATGGGAGAATTCACGGCTCCCTGCTGTAAGCCGTTTTTAATATGGAAAGTTTTATTGGAGATTTTGTCCCCACATTTTACCACAAATTGCTTATCCATTATCATATCGTAAATGATGTATAACAGATATTCGGGCAAACCTAGATTTGATAGCTTATATACAAGTCCTTCTAACCATACGGTATCGAAGGCCTTTTCAAAGTCAACCAAACATACGCCTGTGCATTGTCGTTTTGCCTTGTTCCACTGTATATCGGAAACAAGTTTTGTAGCTGCATGAACTGTGTCGTGGCCCGCTCTAAAGCCAAACTGGTTGCTCGGAATGATGTCGTTTTCATCACACCAGTTTATCAATGCCCTATTTATGATTTTCTCGAATATTTTGCTAATATTTGGAAGCAGACTAATCGAGCGAAGGTTAGCGGGATTGCTCCTGTCCTTGCCCTTTTTGGGGATGGGATGGACTACTGCTATTTTCCAACGTCTTGGAAAGTATGCATTATTTAGAGCGTTATTGAACAAGGTAGTGTAAATTTTCACCAGGCAGATGTTTAAGAACTGTATTCGGAATACCATCTGTTCCAGAGGATTTCTTGTTTTTAATGGATCTTAGGATGTCCATGAGTTCATTCTTATTCACAAATATATTTGTGTGCAAATTTCTAAGCGGCGCATCCGCTCTATTGTTTTCACTGAAGATGGTGAAACTTTTGTTTTCGGAATGCCAACTTTGCCGTTCATTGTGCAGCGAAATATGGTTTTGGATAGCTCTGTTTTCGATATCGAGGTTAGAATGAATGGATTCATTCACTTTGTGTACTGCCTCGAAACAGGCGCCAATGGAGTTCGCTTTCTCTTGCGGATCCTCGACTACTATTAGTTCTTCGTTGGAGTTGATGTGTTCCGGGGTGAGTCCTGCGTTCAGCAATATTTGACAATTCTCGGGAGTCTTCGGGACTCGAAGGCAGGGAATGTCATTATGATCTATTCTTCTAAATACTTTATTTATTTGCGGAAACATATTCCCACCACTGGTTTTAATGGAGAGAATTTTACGTTTCCATTCTTCATTAATTACTGATCTGTAGTTGTCACGGATCAGCTTTTGAACGTTTTTAATCAATGATTTAATTGTCTTTATTTCTTGGCTATAAGGATCGCTGAACTGTCTGTAGAGCAGTTTGAGCTGGGAGAGCAGAGCGCTTTTTTGTCTATAGAGGGCGTCAATAGTTGAGTTTCTATATCTATTAAAATTCTCCTCCATGTGCGCCGCTTTTGGAATGGAACGGTGCATTGTTTTGATGACAATGTTGTCCATCGTTGAGAGATAATGATCTATTTCCTCATTTCGAAGGTTCCTATTAGTTGGAGGGTCGATGCCATTAGAGCATAGTTCTCTTTTTATTATGCGATCAAAGCGCGACCAGTGTGCTTTTCGGAAAACGAACGAATGTATCTGGTCGTACTGCTCAAGTATTGCATGTTCGTTTGGAACATGTAAAACGGCGCCGAGGCCGTAATGGTCACTATCATACCCGATTGTGCGAAGGCAATTTCGAGTATTTAGGTCCGTGCCTAATAATTGTAGTCTGTCGTCAATCATAAGTAAGTCCAAAAAGGAGTTTCCTCTTGGATAAGATGGTGTAGTTGTAGCGTACAATTCTAGTTTATATTCTGTTGCATTTGTTTGCCACCAGTTGAACAGTGCATTACCTCTTGTGTTCGGCGTGATATCACCCCAAGCACTGTGTTTGGAGTTGAAATCTCCCGCCAGAACAAAATAATTGTTTTCCGAGTCTAACTTGAGATTACGAAAAAGGATATCCATTTCGCTGATAAATTGCGAACACTGAGGAGCTTCAGGTGCATACACGGATACCACGTATAGATGCCTTTGACTTTTCAAAGGTATATCTATAATGCAAGCTTCCAGCAGCTGAAATTTGTGTACAGCTGTGCTGTAAACGACCTTGTGGTGAAGGCCTTTCTTAATTAAGATAGCAACTCCACCCCCTTGTGTGGCGTGTGGACGATCTCGTCTAATGACTTTATAGTTTTTGTAGCCCAATTTGTGCCTCTGGTTTAGCTTGGTTTCGGTAGCTAGAAGCACATCGGGGCATTCGGCTTCAAGCAGGTTACCTAGATTATCCCTTCTTGCCACGTGGATTAGTGAATTCACATTCACAGCAATAATTTTTAGTGTTAAATTAGTTGGATAGTTCATTGTGGTATATTGGGTTGTCTGAGAACAAGGACGAATAAATAATATCTATTCGGGCCGCTTGTTCAGTCAGTTTTTTTTCAAATCCAGCAATCTGTCCTTGTATGGCTAACAGGATTGCTCTTATATCTGAATTTGCCTCTGGAGCGGGCGCTTTTATGACGTTGCGTGAAAGTTCCGCCGCCGTTGTATTAATTGGATTACTAGCCATTTGAGAAAATGATATGCTAGGTGCGGAAGGTTTTGTGATATTACTTCCCTGTGCCGCGAAGTTTGAGTTTAATGGACCACCGGCAATTTGAGCGAATGATACACTAGGTGCAACGAAGTTATTATAAGAACGAACCTTCATTCGTTTCTCTTCTTCAAGTTGTTTTTTTTTAAATTCCAACTTGGCTTTTAGTTGTTGGAATTTCGGACAACCTCTAAAGTTGGCCGGGTGACCTGTATTTTTGCACAGGACGCAAGATAGTTTGCTTCTATCCTGAACCTGTTCTTTACCTAAGGGGCATTCTCCTACGGTATGATTGTTTTGGCACTTTACACATCTAAATTCCATACAACAGTTAGATGCAACGTGGCCGAATCGTTGGCATCGCATGCACTGCAACACACGGTCAGCCTTCCGTATTTTTTCCCAAATTATTGTTTGGTGGAAAATAACTTTAATATTCCTAAGTGCATCGACTTTGCTGTTGGGACTTAAGGAGACAATGAAGAACGGCAACTTGCGGTTGCGACTTCGGGAGAGAGAAGTGGAGAATGGCTTCACATCAATGAATTTTAAACTGTCATTTTCGACAGTTTGTAGTTCTGAGAGGAGTTCTTCCGAGGAAAAAGAAGGATCAACTCCTTTAAGTAACATGGAGATAGTTTTCTCCGATTTAGGTGTGTACGTGAAGTACTCACTACTTGCTTCCCTTAGAGCAGATTTAATTTTATGATAATCATCTAAACTATCACATAAAAAACTTATTTTATTATTATTTAAATTCTTCGTTTTAAAATTTCTACATGTTAACTTACCCAATTTAATTAGGTGCTTAGCTTCCATAAAACTGACTATGATGGGAGGCACTTTCTCCTTCTTACTGGCTGCTGTTTGTTGTTTTTCCAGCAGTTGTTGCTGCTGCTGTTGCTGTTGCTTCTGCTGCTGTCGTTGTTTCTCCTCTTGCTGTTGAATATTGTTTTCCGATAAGGCTTCTTTGATTTGTCGATCCAAATCGTTCTTCTTTTTGGAGAGCTCCTCTTTCTTTTTGTATAGCTCCGCAATAAATTCAGCACGTTCGGCATCTTTGTCACTCATTTCAGTATTGCTGGTTTTGTGGTCTTCAGTTGCCAGTTCTTTAAATTTATTCCCTTCTCCGGAATAATATGGCTTGTCAGTAGTGGTCATTCCTTCTCTGCGAGTTTTTTCTTTGTTGGTTGGGTTAGCTTTATGCCGTTTGGCAAGGAGGTTTGGCTGGGCTTTGGGCCTCCTCTTTGAAATTACTTTTAGCATTACTTTTCTTTTTTCCATTATTTGTTTCGACCGTTAATTTAATTGTTTTATTTGTGAAGCAGCATGCAGAGAACATCTGCTTTCACACGCATACACATTAACACACGCACAGTTTTTTAATGGCCGTTCGGTATATACACAGCGGTAGACACGTCAGCACACACGTGTACGCGACAATATTGTAAATTTGTGTGGACGACCGGCGAACGAATGTTTTCAACGAGAGTTTTAGACAAGCACTTGGCGCATTGTCGTTTTATACAAGTTACACCCTATTTTTGGGTTTAATTAATATTTATTTTATCTTTTACGCGCACCTTGCACAACACTTTGGCTACGAGTTCAATGACTATGAGTATTCTGGCCGGTCAAGACTCCTCCTGGGTGGTATGCTTCGTTGAACTGCTAATTTCCAAATTTCTCGTTGATACCATGACTACACAGGACTCGCCATTTCTGCATCAAAAATGTAACTCAATATGGCCCTGATTAGCCCGGATATTTCAAATTAAATTAATTGATAATTTAGCCAGCACTGTTCCATTTACGTCTTACATTCTATCGGGGCACTTCAAATTGATCTTCCTTCTTCCTTCAACACTAACATCATAGATTTATCGGGCCTCTAACCTGCCAACAAGGTCATGCGGAAGTATCGCAATCATTCTGTCAATTGTAAACTGAGCATTTTTAAAAGTAGGATGGCCGTCTCAATTTCCTGTCAAAATTCGTAAGCCTGTCCGGTAAGTACTTCTATTGGACATTCAAAACACTCGACTTAAATCCGTAGAGCTGTTTACCTCGGGATAATAATGAGATTGCTTTATAATGTAAAATAATACAAATGCCTACTACTTGAGCGCTAGACACTTTCCCAAGATAACGGTATAATATTTTTACCTGCCTGCTAAACTCGGCACGTTTTTTCCAATTGGAATTCATTACCTGAGTTACTCCCGTCACGTATATCTTCCATTTGGTTCAGGGGAGATCCGGGGAATAGATTAATGTTTTCCAATACCGATTTCCGGAATGGTATAGAGCATTACGAAGGACACTGACGTTACCGTCTATTGGGGAGGAAGAGGACAAGCAGCCAGTGGACTCAAGTTAACAAATTGAAATTAATTCCTACAGTCAGAATAAATATTTATTAACCAAATTTAGATAACACGATAAATACTCGTGCGACTAGAGTGGCGCGACTGCATTATGTCAAACACATACTAATGGATTGGTTATGCATCGTACATTAACGCGAGCGATATTCGGCAAGGAAAAACAACGATAAATGGGATGCCTAATTCCTTAACCTGAATGTTAATGAGTGTTGTTCGATCAGCCCACCAATAAAAATCATAATTCTGGACTGCGCCAAATTGTTATCAGCAGCCATTGGTGATATTGTAACGGTATAGTTGTGTTTGATTATGCCCGTTTACCATTAGGGTGCGTGTGTGTCACTGGATATAATTTCCTGGACGACAAGGAATAGTTATTGGTGATCGTGGACATAGGGGAAAACGCACCAGACTCCCGATGATGGAATATAGTGACCATGTGTGTATCAATATTAGACAAGTTCATATTTATTAGAAGCTGTGGGAAAATCATGTTTTTGCATCCTTTACGGACGGTTCCAATTCTAACCCTAAATAAAAAAATGTGTGGTTTTCCAATCAGCTTGTTGAGGCATATAGAGTCATGGTATCAAATTCATACTTACTCTTAGTATCCAGTGACATGAATTCGAAACCAAAAGTTCTTACTAATAATCACTTTAAAACGCATCCTTCAATCGATGAAGTGGCTCAAATGCATTTGAGTTAGTTATTCATGGAGAAAGATACAAATTGATTAATATTTCCAAAAAAAAAAAAAAAAAAAAAAAAGGCGTTTGTTAACCTCTTCAGCGAAGGGATGATTTGGGTTTAAAAATAAATAAAATACAAGATATTTGAGGTAAAATCAAAACTCTTTTTTAATTTTAAAGTCAAATTATACTAAAGGCAAATGGCAGCGATGGATGATTCTACCCTTTTAAATATGGCTGCCATGGGGTTTCAAAAACATATCGTCCCTATTGGAAAAGCCATTATTTAATTTGAAAACATATTGTCCTTATTTATAAAAACCCTTTATTTAATGGAGAGGCACAATGAGTGTGACATTTTTGAAAAGTCGACTTTTTCCGATAGTCTATACTTGCAAGAATATCATGATAAAATTTCAAGGATGGATCTCAATCAATTTTCGAATGACAGACTTTTAAACAGCCATGAGCAGATCTCGAATGGTGCAGGATTCGAGGGAGATGACGCTTCAGTCGCTGAAAATTGATTATTTCCATGCAAAAGTTACTGCACATAGATCATTTGATCATTTATACATAAATATCCTCTAAAAATTTCAAAATATTCAAACGTAATATTAACGGGATCCTTATTGTTTTTTTTTACTCAAAATAACTTCATTAAGAATGAACCGACAACACCGTTGAGATATATCTACAATTTATTTCCAACGCCTGGCGATGGAATATGTGGTTCGATTCCAGGTACGGGAAGGGCATTAGAGCCAAAGAATTATGCTTTGGTTTTCCAAATGGAAATATACCAATAGAAATCAGAGAAGATTTAAAAATATGATCAATAAAAAATCACGACCAATATTGTAAAATAAAATATACTACACTCTCCCGCAGGTAGCAGATATTTGTGGGCAGTTGTAGAAAACACCAACAACAATTCTACTAACCTGTCCCTATAATCGATGACAAACCATCCATGGAATTAGAGCGCAAAGAAATTCACATAATATATCGTTACATTGTTATCGCGCCGGCAACTTTTGCGATGATAACGAAGGCGAAACGATTCGAAGCAACACTGTGACGGTTAGAATCACCTAAGCCTTAACACATCAGCCCACAGCCGCGTGTAGGAGATGGAATGCTATTCTCAATTACACTTTACTGAAGTGGAAAACAAGTTATGTTAATTGTTATGATATACATCACTAAACATTCGATTTTTCGATTTTTCTTCGATGTTGGTCTTCACTATTTAATGCTTAAAAAACGAGAAGAGGAACCATTTCGCGCATTCAAGAATACAGTTTTAATGAGCATCTTTGGCTGCAAATATGATGAAGACGAAAGTCAATGGCGGAAACTCCACAACGGCAAATTGGAACAGCTATACCCCAAACGTACAATAGTGAGAATAATCAGGTCGCTAAGATTATGATGAGCCGGACATGTAGTAAGAATAGTCAACGACAAAACCTTGCGTAGAATTCTTGACAGGAGACAAACGAGAAAGAGACCGATGGGAAGCACGCGACAGAGATCGGAGGACAATGTAAGTCGCGACCTTGAGCAGGTCGGATCGGAGGGCGAGGCGTGGAAGCAGAACGCATAGAACAGGGTACGATAGCACAGCCGAGATAGTGAAATCGGGAACTTCCGGGTTACTAAAAGTAGTAAACAGTTGTTCTTCACTATTAGTTTGCGTATTGTGTGTATCTGCTAGAAACGCCACACTCCATCCTTTATACGCATAATGCATCGTTACATTGCCTAATCCGCTTTTTCCCTAATATTCAGGCAATAAGTGTACAGGCAAATTCACACAATGTTACACTCTTCTCACTCAACCCCATAGACCCAGAAACCAACTCGGTGTGGATGGGACTCTTATCGGACTATCAGAGGCATCAGCATAGAGGATAGGATTCAGTTTTTGAAACTGTCATTTAGCAACGGCCAACAGCACGTCAATTCTTTTCGAAGACACAATCTATAGTGCAACTGCCCCCCCCCCCCCCCCCCCCCGCAGGCCCGACATGTAACAGGTCATCAATCCTCTCGAGGATGGCACAGGCCACAGTACAACAATTCCCAGTAAGGCACGACGCGCTATAGAAATCGCATCCACATTATACTAAGTTCCAAGGATTTTGCGCAACGACCGTTATTGTGCGAATTTGAAAGAAGCGACACATTTTGAAAGGAGTTATCTCACGACAAAGCCCACATTTTCATAGATGTGGATGATTCTGATGGTCGCAAGACAACCAGAAGACAAGGACGATATGATAACATGCCAAGCGCGGTCATAAGCCTTGGACGTATCCAATACGACCGCCTTTGGCTAACCATGCTGCTCAATCGCAGATGTCCATATATCGGTTATAAGTGTCAAAAGGTCTGTCACGGAATCCGTATTGACGATCATTCAGAAGTCACTTGCACTTCAAATACTTAATTAACTCGCCGTTGATGACCTTTTCCATCACCTTAGATAGCATAGACAGTAATGATATCGGCCGGTAAATTTGTGGGAGACACTTTTTCCCCCTCTTTGAGATCGGCTGAGATCGAGCTAACTTCCAGCAGGCAGGCAGTGTACTCCGTGCATAAGATTAGCAGAAGAGTCTAGCAAAGCGACAGTTCTTGAGCACAGGTCTTAAGGACTATTGCTGGTATTCCGTCCGGGCCGGTTGCCTTCCTACAGTCTAGTCCACGTAGAATGCATTGAATAGTATCCGGGCGGAACCTCACATCCCGCATCGAAGACCGTAGTGGCGCGATCACATGTGGCTCCAAAAACCGGCATCAAGGTTTGAATTCGCGGAAAATAAATTCACGAATACATTAGTTTTATCTTTTGAATTTGTGACTAACGTTCCGCTACCCGTCACTAACGGACGAAAAGAGGAGGAAGCGAAGTTACTGCTGACAGCCCTTGCCATTGATCAGAAGGGACGCGAACCAGTTCGGGACTCAAGGAGTTTATTGGTCGCTCTGTCGTTGTAGGCCTTCTTCGCGGTACCAATCGCCTGGTTGCATGCATTTCCGATTCTAACAAAATTCGTTCTGTTAAAATCGGTGGAATTGAAGCGCCATTGTTTAAAAGGTCTATTTTTTGCATTTTATATCAAGCCAAGGCTTATCAGATGAACTTCGTTTAATGGAATGCAGAATGTAGATCTCCATCCCGAGAAAAATCATCTCTGTGACCGACTCCGCGCAAGCGTTAACATCGGAGTCTCCGAAGCACACCTCCGAAGACGGAAAGGATGCGAAGAAATCGCGCAAATCGTCGCAGTTAGCAGCTTCATACCTCCATACATGGCGAAGCTGCTTAGGTCAGTTATTCGTTTGAAATGCAAATGGTTACGCGAACAATACCAAGCAGCGATCTGAGTTTCTCAGTAGCGCAGAAACCTCTACGGTATAAATACTCGGTTCGGATGTCAAAAACAGATCCAGAGTGTTCGCATAATCACCTCGGGCATCCGCCACTCGCGTAGGTTCGTCCACGAGTTGAGTCAAGCTGTGGCTGACAGCGAACATCTCCGCCAGCCTACCAGCCTCTTCGGTTCTGTTGGAGTGGATCAATCCACCGGAACTGTACACATTAAAATCGCCTACCTCGACAATTTCAAAAGCTGGGTGGTTGATCTGTATCCAGTCGACGGTACGTGATAGATGTACGAAAAATGTCTCTGGTCGATCGTCATTCGGGGAGCATTAAAGACAATGAAGAAATTTAATAAAATTCTTCAGCACGACCCTCAACCGCATGATGTCCAAGTTCTGGGGTTCCAACGCCTCTATCCTCTGGCAAGCTAGACCGGATAGCCTGAAGACCCAAACCCCACCCTTGAAACGGAATATTAAATGTAAGTCGTATCCTGAGCAACGAAGATATGTCGAATCAATTGACGAATCGACCTGGGTTTCAGTTAGAGCAAGGATATCAGGTTTTGCTGTTTGCGAATGTTGGTGGACGGCGCTTACATTCGTATTGGTGAAACCGATTCCCCCGATGTTACAAAATGCCGTTACCAGTCGAGCGTGGGCAGAGCTTCGAAAACGAGCCCGATTATGCGATGAAGAATTTCTTAAAGTTCGGTTATGTATCAGAATATTTCCATGGCGGCTCCCCTGACATAGTACCCCTGGCATAGTCCCCCTGACCTAGTCCCCCGGAGATCCGAATGGGAATCTAGTTTACCTCCAGAATTCTTTATCTCAGAAGTTGCCATCATCACTTATCTCCGTGTTTCTCCGGACTATCAGACCTACCTCCAAACATAGTCGAAGATTTCTCCCGACGATATCACGGAATGTACAGCGTGAGGGGGTGTTATCTCAACTTGGGACCGCCGTCCACCTGAACCAAAATACTCACAGGGCTTAATGTAGCTAAAATAGCTCATAATAGGTGGTTCCTTTCCAGAAGAGAGTCCGAGTGTAGTATTTGGCCGTATGAAAGCACGTACAGTTCTAATGTCCGAGTGTAAAGTTTGACATCATGGAAATAAGTCATAGTAGATGATTCGTTTCCACTAGAGCGCCGGAGTGTGGAAGAATGTACGGGTCCAGTGTCCGAGTTTAATCGAATGAAGAATTTGCCCATATGAAAGTAGCTCATAGTAGACAATTTCTTTCCAATTAAGAGCTCGAGAGTATAGTTTCACCCTATGGAAGTGTGGGGGGCGAAGTATGTTGCACCGGCGTACGGCGCTGATTCACTTCTTCCCCATCATGTACTGATCGTTCCGCCGAGCACTAAACGATTATGGTGGAGCAGACGAAACACCAACGCAAAAAGTAAAACACACGGCTATTGAATACGATTTTTATTGTTCGGCTATTAAGTTCTTATAACGCTGAGGTGGACACAATTGGACTTTAATAATTAGCGGAATCACTATTGTCAATTTGATTTTACTTTGTTTTAATAAATTCACATGTAGTGGAGCACTCTTCAAGTTATTTCACAATCGTCGAATATATTTCAATTTTAATTAACATTTACGAACACGTACAACAATAAGGAAAAACACTTTGGTGAGAAAAACAAAAGAAACTCGACTCGCGTAAGGGAGTTTAAGATGGACTCAATGGTGTGAGCATCCCCCGTACCTACGTTACGGGGGATGATCGCGACTTCGTGTGCTCGACTCGACGGTCGTAATAAGACTCCATCGAGGGTTGGAATCTGGCTCTTGATTCACCCAAGATTCGGTGGTGGTGGATATCCTCTCAGCTAAGGATATATTTTTACTTACCACAAGAGAGACGTAAAGTCTCTCTTTGTGGAATATAAAACCAGATCTCGTAATGAAGATCATGGTAGTATGTGTGTATGAGTGATCGTGAAGATCATATTGTTCAACTCATGCGCGAAGGCGATGGAAAAACAAAGCAGAAAAACGGTAAAGACAAAAGGGACGTGAAGATCTTTGTTTATGGTGTGCATTGCGGCTAAATATACGTATCGAGGAAATGTGCTAAAGGAAAAGATGCGACGAGGGCATCATAAATCTCTTAGATGAGTGATGCCCTTGTGTAAATATACGAATAGCCATTCGAAAGAGGTGCTAATGGATTACAATACTTTATACAATGAAAATTGTATAATTTTATCTAAGGTAATGGAAAAAGTCATCAATACAGAGTTGGTTAAGTATTTGGAGTGCAACGGTCTTCTGAGTGATCGTCAATACGGATTCCCTGGCAGGCGGTCCACGGGAGACCTTTTGACACTTATAACCGATATATGGACATCTGCGATTGAACGGCATGGTGAGTCAAGGGCGGTCGCATTAGATATCTCCAAGGCTTTTGACCGCGTCTGGCACGGGGCATTGCTGAGCAAACTTCGTTCATATGGACTTTCCCAACAGCTTTGCGACTGGACGAAGAGCTTCCTCGAGAATCGATCGATCCGGGTTGTTGTGGACGGCGAGTGTTCGGATCTGTATCCTGTTAATTCGGGGGTGCCCCAAGGTTTTATTTTGGCTCCAACCTTGTTCTTGCTTCACATAAATGATTTGTTAGAGACAACGGATAACAAAGTGTTCAGTTTTGCGGATGATAGTACGCTTGTTTCCTCCTTTTCGAGTGATCGGCCGATTGGTACATCAACGTCGCACCAGCTGAGATGTAGACAGATTGACTCTCTGAACCAGGATCTAGATAAAGTCCTGCAGTGGGGAAAGGCCAATCTTTTCGACTTCAACGCAACGAAGACCCAGTATACAACATTCTCAAAGAAAACCGGATCATCGGTTCCACAGCTGATGATGAGTGGCCGGGCCCTCGAGGGTGGGGAAAGTTTGAGATTGCTCGGCGTCACGGTCTGTGGGAATGTATCGTGGCATAAACACGTATCGGGTATCGCCAGATCAGCCTCAGGAAAACTGAGTTATTTTTTAGAGCCAAGAAATACTTTACTCCGGCCCAACTTCTTCTCCTATATAAATCTCAAATTAGACCCGCGCTCGAATATTGCTCTCATGTTTGGAGCTCGGGTCCTAAACGTACCCTCGACCTACTTGAGAGCGTACAAAGACGAGCGATCCGCCTGATCGGGGACTCGGCGCTGACGTCGGGACTACAACCGCTATCACATCGAAGGCGCGTAGCCGACCTCTGTCTGTTTTACAGATATTATCACGGGTGCTGTTCTTCGGAGATTCTTGGCATTGTTCTACGCAATTCGGTCTATATGCGCTCCACAAGACAATCCGACGGATCGCACCCGTTTGTGGTTCATCTCCCGACAGCGCGAACATCCCTGTATCAGAACTCGTTCCGTTACAGAGCGGGGAAGCTGTGGAACTCTCTTCCCACGCGAGTGTTCCCGGAGCGTTACAACTTGCAACTGTTCAAGAAGAACTGCAACAGTTATTTGGTGGCATCTCGGGGCGCCCCCTCGACGCTATAGGTTCGCCTCTCCCGAGAGAAGTCTAATAAAAAAAAAAAAAAGATTAATCCTAAATGTTTGTTATTCAGTATTTTACAATTATTTGTAAGTCTCTAAGCTATATTCTATATTCGATAGTGTCACACTGTATTTTACAATTCTTTGTAAGTCACTAAACTCTATTCTATATTATCGATAGTGGACACTGTAATTAACAATTATTTGTAAGTCATTAAACTCTATTTTATATTATCGATAGTGGACACTGTAATTAACAATTACTTGTAGGTTATTAAACTCTATTCTATATTATCGATAGTGGACACTGTAATTAACAATTATTTGTAAGTCATTAAACTCTATTCTATATTATCGATAGTGGACACTGTAATTAACAATTATTTGTAAGTCATTAAACTCTATTCTATATTATCGATAGTGGACACTGTAATTAACAATTATTTGTAAGTCACTAAACTCTATTCTATTTTATCGATAGTGGACACTGTAATTAACAATTATTTGTAAGTCACTAAACTCTATTCTATAATATCGATAGTGTCAGAGCAACCGTCGCGATATGCCAAACTGTACGGAACGCATTTGTTTCGTGTGTGGAGATTTCGAATTCAACCGATAACTTTCTTTATCTGGTGTGTCTTAACTTCGGATTTTTTTGTCATTGCAATCACCGCGATACATTATACTGAACGAAACGCGTTATTCCGTGTGAGGTGATTTCTACATTCGACTGATACTTTGCTTAGTGGTGCTGTCATTATCGTATCCACAACGCAACTAACTAATTCGCCGTAGCGACCGAACATCAAAATCCCATCCATGGTCTCGATGACCATATTTGGTAATCCTATTTCTCGCATCGGTGTGCCACCGCTGAAGGGCTGCACACATACGCACCATGATCCCCTTTGGTTGCTCATTGCTGGTGTCGGCCAGCATGCGAACCGTGAACATCGTATCACTCGAAAGCACAAACAACCCTCGCAGCTGGGGGCAAGTCCTCCTGAAGGGTTAGAATGTTTACACGATCAGTCATTGTGTAAAGCATTATTGCTGATCGTGCACATCACATTTCCATAATAGGATATGTATATCCAGCCAGCGCTGTGTGGTGGCTTTATGCTGCTAGGGCGCACGTTGCTGGCGTCTTCTTACATACATTTCCACGTACTTGTATGGGAAAGGTTCCCATATTGTGGCAAATTGCATGTTAGGGGCATTTCATTGGTACTTTGGCAGCGTTACTCGCTGCAAATACAACTGTATTTTTGCCTTGAAGTACACGATGCGCGTTTCCATTTCGTGTTGCTTGATTCAGCGACCGATGCATTAAAGAGTCAAAAGAAATATAAACATCTCTTGTGGCTATGTAGCCGACTTCTTAGGAGACGCTTCGTTGGTGGAAACCAATGTAATGTAGGTTGCTAGATGGTGTTTCACTTCAGCGCAGTTCAGCATTGCAGCTGGTGGTTAGTCGTGTGGGCAGGTAAGTCATACTTTTCAGGTTTCTATATGACCATGTTGGGAATGTCTGTTATTGCTGATATACTTTTCGTATCAGCAGACATTGTGCTTTGCAGGTTTTTGTGGTTATTAGAAATACCAATGCAGGTGAGTACACGCTTGGTTGAAACTTGCCGTTTATGAAGAGGGCTTACCTGGTGGTAGATGAGCAGGTAAGTGGTGACGTTCACAAGAACCGCCACATGCTCATAATAGATGATTGCTCTCCGGTCCGACCAAATAAGCAGCAAAGTTTTAATGGCCGCTGGTCCTGATTTGCCCATCACCGATTTCTGTCGTTTCACAATATTTTTTCCACAATGGTTTTCGCATCATTTTCATTTCACTTCCTCCCAGTCACCATTCGAGGATATTTCGTAAGATTTGACCAAGACTTCGCAGATGGAAAATCGATCCATCATTTGTTTATGGTCAATTCGTGTGCCACCCAAACAACAAGAGTCCTTCTGAATTCGGGTTTATGTGGATGGTTTAAAACTGTTGTCTGGTTGGCTTTTGGTTTTCAGGCGATGTTAAGACTGCTAACGTGCCGCTCTACTCGGATCATTTCCATGATTTTATCGACATTATTGATGATACGCTTACCTGGTTGAAGTGCATCTTTGGCACCGAAAATTCCACTAGAGTATCGACGTGACAACAAGACAAAATTGCGCGTAATTGACTGTGATAATGTTGAGACCATAAACTCCATTCACAATTTAAACCCGTATTTTCGTAGTAAATTCTTTATTCAATGGTCTTTAGTTGATCTTTTTGGTCGCTGACTTCAAGTGATTCTGAACAGCGTTAGATCTATATTCTATAAATTTAGTGATGGTGTTCCGCAGGGTTGCTTTCTGTCACCTAATATGTTCGTTATTTTTAGAAATCATCACTTATACCCCATAATCCAGTCCACACTTTTGATAATCGTTATGCAATAAATTCCCCAACTCATTTGAACATAGTACACGACCCACTTCCGCGTCTAAGCAACAATAGACGTTGAGCTTGTTGAATTCTGACCTCAGAGGAACAGCCTAATAGAAAGAATCTCACAGAGTGCAGTTCAATGGGTCAATCTCACCAACAGAGAATGCAACCTTCTACTGTCCAACCTAAGTCCCGACTTTGTCCCATTTTTATGTGTCACACTCGCATCATCGAAGCCAAATAGGTTTAAATGATTGGCCTTCGGATTTTATTTCGAGTTTTCCAAATCTTGGGAATGTATCATGGCATAAACACGTATCGGGTATCGCCAGATCAGCCTCAGGAAAACTGAGTTATCTTTTTAGAGCCAAGAAATATTTTACTCCGGCCCAACTTCTTCTCCTATATAAATCCCAAATTAGACCCGCGCTCGAATATTGCTCTCATGTTTGGAGCTCGGCTCCTAAACATACTCTCGACCTACTTGAGAGCGTACAAAGACGAGCGATTCGCCTGATCGGGGACTCGGCGCTGACGTCGGGACTACAGTCGCTATCACATCGAAGGCGCGTGGCCGACCTCTGTCTGTTCTACAGATATTATCACGGATGCTGTTCTTTGGTGATTCTTGGCATTGTTCCACGCAATTCGGTTTATATGCGCTCCACAAGACAATCCGACGGATCGCACCCGTTTGTGGTTCATCTCCCGACAGCGCGAACATCCCTGTATCAGAACTCGTTCCGTTACAGAGCGGGGAAGCTGTGGAACTCCCTTCCCACGCGAGTGTTCCCGGAGCGTTACAACTTGCAACTGTTCAAGAAGAACTGCAACAGTTATTTGATGGCATCTCGGGGCGCCCACTCGACGCTATAGGTTCGCCTCTCCCGAGAGAAGTCTAATAAAAAAAAAAAAAAAAAAATCTTTGCTTGAAATTTTCCAAGTCGCGAAAAGAGCAGCCTCACTCAAGAATCACGTTGCCTCATCTATTCGGCTACAATTTAGAAGGCTCATTTTAGTCCGATTTGGTAATTCAATATCAATTATCATGAGCATCAAAAAAGTAGAACACCTGCTAGATAGCACACCAATCCGACCAATGTGAAGCTAATGTGTAACTCCTTCATTTTCATCAAAAGAACGTAGACCAACTGTAGCGTTCAGAAATTACCACACATATTGCTGAAGTAAACTTGTCGGCGCCCACATAAGTCATCAAATAGACAGGTAAATATGGGGTGGCGATCATCAGCTATACAGGAGGGAAGCACTCAGTTTGGCCAAAATGCCTTGATACCAGCTTTCTCCAACACCACCCTCTTTTTCTGTGCTCGTTGTGCCCTTTATTAGTATAACAAAACTCTGATGTAGGCGAACTAAACCTGCAAACGCAAACAACGTATGTTTATGTGGCACTTCAATACATTATTTCAGATAGCATCAAAGCCCTAGGTTAGGGTATTAGGTCAACATAATGTGACGGATTTTATGAGTCAAGCCCTTGACTGTGACATCCTCTATTTCGTAAGGGTGAGTTAGTAAGCCGACAGAGAAAGTGAACGTTTAATCGTGTTAAACTACATTTACAAATCACCAAAACTGTCGGTGGTTTATCCCTCTGAGGACATAAATACAGGCATTAAAACAAAATAAAAAAGGACCAGACATAAACTGAAACAGAAATCAAGAAGGAACTGAAATATAATAGAATAAAAATAACAGTCACTAAAATGACAGTGAACAAAACCGTTTTGAAGCGAATAGGAGGGCGAGTAATGTTGGCAACATTGGATAGAATAGCTGCCAGAAAGGAAAGGGAGTAAGCTCTTCATTTTTTAGTTGATTGTCCTGCTAGAGAGACCAGGGCAGAGGCCTGTCAGAGCCATGGCGATTCTGGCCCACACCCACACTTTGTATTATGTCCATCCTATTAAATAGCTCTCCTCTGTCACTGGATATTTGCAGCTTTCTTTTACGACAACAACATCAATCTCCAAAAATAACTCTAAATATGAAATATGTCTCCTCGAACACCACAAGTAATTGCATAAGAACGTTAAGAACGTTAAACAGGTTCGTGATTTTAAAATGAATATAAATATACAATCCGAGAAGAAGAATGGTGTCAGTGGCAAACCCCTATAAGGACTCTGGCTTTTGCTTAACTCGCTCGTAGGTGAATTTTGTTTTCGTTTTTGCGAATTCATTATTTGAAATCTCATTTGTTTACGAATTCAAGAGCAAATTACTTTTCAAGTCATAAAACGATTTACGGAATTGCAAAACCAACAAATACATCGAATTCATCCCGCCAAGGAATAAGGTTTGCAGTGAAATAAAATTTAATCGTTAAGTGCCTAATGAAGTAAAGAAAATGCCGTTTACGAAATTTATTTTTCGGGATACGTTCGTCTCATATGTATGCGCGTGTGTGTCCTTTTTGGGGTGGAGATTTTTACCCTACACGGTAATCAAAAAATATGATGGGTTTCTGCTTGGTTAGCTTTAGACCTGAGTAAAATTGCCCACAGGGGTATATTCTGGGGATAATGTGATCCTGATAGCAATGGAAAGATGACACACAGCGGTGGTGTCATAACAACACATGGAGGTCTTTTAAAAAACAATTATTCGTTTATATTATTTCGTTTACCTGAAAGGGCATACACAATGTCGCTATCACAACACGCGCTATCACATTATGAAAAGCACTCTTGAAAAATACATAGCACAAAGTAAGGAAATGGATTCGAAAATTGTGTTAAAAACGATTTTGGGACAATGTAGTCTCAGTTTCACAGATATTTGATATGCCAAACCCCTCTATAACTGTGGCATCATAAAAAGCTTACATTTATCAAGCGTCTGTCGCAGATGGCTAGCAGCTCTACATTACGACGACTGTAAATTTGAAATAATTATACATACCTGCCCTCCCAGAATTAATCGACCTGACACATAGATGGCACATAGTACCAAACTTAGAAAGATTAAGTTTCAAGATTGAAGACGCTACGTTGTTTAATATAACACTTGTTAGACAGCTATCAATAGTGAACGCTCTTAGTGAATTTGTAAACATGGAAAAAGTGCACACATCCTTTATAGCAGTGGCCCAAATCAATTATTTGAAATAGGAATTGCCTCCTTAGCACCCTCGGACTATTTTCTCTTTCCAAACTTGAAGAAATAGTTCTGTGGTAAACTGCAATAACGGATGTGTGAATTTTTTCCATATTTACAAAATCACAGACAGCGTTCACTATTGATGGCAGTCAAACAAGTAATAAACGACGGATCTTCAAACTTGAAACTTCATCTTTCTAAGATTGATATTATTTACCGCAGTCATTATATTTTACTACCTACTGACATCTATATGTCAGGCGGATTAATTCTGGGACTGCCCTAGTAAACACTACTCATTGAACGAAGTTCAATGTGATTTATCGTAGGTTTACGAACATTCACGAGTAAACGGCCAACGTGAGAGAAAACACTAATAGAGCCACGTCAATAATTTTATATTTTCTAGATATTTCGATGGCGTCGGTTTTTGTTACCGTTTTCTGCTTATGACTCAGTTGATTTCGTTTAAATGTGACACGGTCCATATCCGGAAGGTAACACTTGGATGACTGGATTTTTTCATGATTATTGCAACGACGCTCCATACATAGTAATCCAAAGACTATAAATGGGCTACTAGGAGACCAGAACTCCACGCCAACGGGTGCGTCTAATCAATAACGACACGGGTCATTTTAACCTAGTGGTTATGGAAAGCATTTTTTCTTTTCGTTAATTGGGAAAGGTTTAAAGCATAATTTTACCCCCTTTATGGACGAGCGTAAGGAGCTTGTATTACGGCTTGGAGCTTATATTACAGTTTGACTGGCATACGTAGGTCCAATTCTGTACAATTATTACTAAATGGAGGCATTGAAACCCAATAACATGGCCATCATGTGGTAAAAGGCCTGTGGCGTCTCTACCAACGCCACTGCTACCTTTTCAACCTACCTCCAAATCTTCCTCCCTAAAGCTCCACTAATATTATCATTTTTGCTTATGCAAGCGCAATAACTTCCCCAAGCATTCTCCCACCGATTGCATTACCTTTCTATTATGCAAATCGCATCAAACATCAAGCATCTCCCCATTAAGGACATTCACGCAATTTACGCGTTATATCAATCTTCCCTAGAAGAAACTCGGTACGCCAGTACCGCATACATCAATGCATCTCAGCATTGTTCTAAAACGAAAACATTTCGGTTGCCATACTAGATAACCGAAGTGGATTATGAAAACAATCAGCAGAACCCCTGTCTGCCTACATTTACTGTCCCACTCGTGCGCAACAGATTTTCATGTTGCACCAGTACTCACGGCGGCTTTTATGCAATCTTCAAAGCACCGGCGCAATTCGCGCCTAGCTGCCAAGAGCCGAATTCAATGCCAGTGTAAATACTCACACTGGAATTCGACCCATGACTCCCTAGGAATGCAATACGCAATTAACATGGTTGTAAACACAACCATCATTGTGTAATTATCCCAAATGCATCCTAATCCCTAGCGTAGTATTTGGACAACTGCAAATACTTATCCCAAAGATGTTTTTTAATGAATTTTCATTCCCACGGTTCGACCACCCATGAGCTCGCATCACGAGCCAACAAGGTGATCCGCGCGCATAAGTAGTTGAGTCGATAAACTAGTTGCAAAGGAGTCGGATGTCCACCTAGTCGAGTTTGATACACGGAGTAGTGCATCATGCAAAACGTTTTACTTAAATTTTAAAATAGAGAGTCAAGTTAAGCAAGAAACAACGAATAGAATAATAGTCCCGGGTTGTTTCAAATAAATCGAGTGTGTGGAAGCGATGTGATTTCCTGTGAATGAAATTTGTGAAACCTGTAATATAACATTTAAGTCAAAATAAAAAAGGACATCAAAACACATACTTCACTAGTGCATTTTGTTTTTCCATGTCTACTCTCTAACGGCGTGCGAGTGAACTAGGTTCTTCGGAATTCTGCCGAACTATTATGTTAGGACACTTGATGAACCTTGCCAAGGCTGGCACATAATTAAGTGAAATTCCTACAGGCCGTGCTGAGGAATTCTGTTAAATTTCTATGCTGTCTTTACCGCTATCCGAATGACGGCCGACCAGCGACACTTTTCGGACATCTTTCACGTACCGTGTACTGGATACAGAGCAAACCACCCAGCTTCTGAAATTGTTGTCCTTGGCGATTTTAATGTGCGCAATTCTTGCTGGTTGGTACATTCTAACAGGGCCGACGATGCAGGGAGGCTGGCGGAGATGTTCGCTGTTGGCCGCAATTTGACACAACTCGTGGAGGAACCCACACGAGTGCCGGATACACGAGGTGATTATGCGAACTCCCTGGATCTGTTTTTGACATCCGAGCCGAGCATTTATAAAGTCGAGATTGTTGCGCCACTTGGCAACTCGGACCACTGCTTAATATCTGTCGCGTAACCACTTGAATTTCAAGCGAATAACCGCCCTAAGAAGCTTCGCGATGTATGGCGGTATGGGGCTGCCAACTGGGACGATTTGCGAGATTTCTTCGCATCCTTCCGTGGTCGGAGGTGTGCTTTGGAAACTCTGATGTTAACGCATGCACGGAGTCGGTCACAGATATTATTCTTCTCGCGATGAAGATCTACATTCCTCATTTCATCAAACGAAGTTCATCTGATAAACCTTGGTTTGATAAAAAATATACCTGTTAAACAATGGCGCTCTAATTCCACCAAGGTTGAAAGAACGAATTTTGTTAGAATCAGAAACGCGTCCAACCAAACGATTGATACCACGAAGAAGGCCTACAACGGCAGAGTGACTATTAGACTCCTTGAGTGCTCGGCTGGTTCGCGTTCCTTCTGGTCAATGGCAAGGGCTATCAACAGTAACTTCGATTCCTCCTCTTTTCCCCCGTTAGTGACGGGTAGCGAAACGTTAGTCACAAATTTGAAGGACAAGGCTAATTTATTTTCCGTGAATTCAAACCTCGATCCCGATCTTTTGGAGCCGCACGTGATACGGTCGGTACGGGATGTGAGGTTCCGCCCGCGTACTATTCAACGCATTCTACGTGAACTAGACTGTAGGAAGGCAACTGGCCCAGACAGAATACCAGCAACAGTCCTTAAAACATGTGCTCCAGAACTATCGCCGATTATTGGCAGACTCTTTCTCTTATCTTATGATCGAAGAACCTTTCCTGCCTGCTGGAAAATCGCTCGGGTTCAACCGATCCCAAAGAGGGGGAAAAGGTGTCTCCCACCATATGGAAGAGGTCACCAATGCCGAGATAATTAAGTATTTGGAGTGCAGCGGACTTCTGAATGATCGTCAATACGGATTCCGTGTCAGGCGGTCCACGGGAGACCTTTTGACACTTATGACCGATATATGGGCATCTGCGATTGAGCGGCATTGTGAGTCAAGGGCGGTCGCATTGGATATCTCTAAGGCTTTTGACCGCGTTTGGCACGGGGCATTGCTTAGGAAACTTTGTTCATATGGACTTTCCCAGCAGTTTTGCGACTGGACGACAAACTTTCTCGAACATCAATCGATCCAGTGAACGGCGAGTGTTCGGACCTGTATCCTGTTAAGTCCGGGGTGCCCCAGGGTGTTATTTTGTCTCCAACTTATATAAAGGGAAATATTTAACGTTCTGGCACAGATGTTCACTCGAGGACTTCTTATTTCCGACTGAGCGCAAATCGGACATTTGATGTGGTAGAACCCAATACTTAATTAACTCGGTGTTGATGACCTTTTCTATTACCCTAGATAACATAGACAGTAATGCTATCGGAGGGTAATTTTGTCGAAGACTCTTTTTTCCCCTCTTTAGGATTGGCTGAACTCGAGCGACTTTCCAGCAGGCAGAAAAATTCTTCGTTCATAAGATAAGCGAAAGAGTTTGCCAAGAACCGGCGGCAGGTCTGGAGCACAGCTCTTAAGGACTATTGCAGGTATTCCGTCCGTGCCGATTGCCTCCCCACAGTCCAGTCCACGCAACGTTGAATAGTACGTGTGCGGAATCTCACATCCCGCATCGAAGGCCGTACGGGGGTCGAAGTTTGAATTAGCGGAAAACAAATTCGCGAATTCGTGACTAAAGTCCTGCTACCCGTCACTAACGGGGGAAAAGAGGAGGAATCGAAGTTACTGTTGATAGATCTTGTCATTGACCAGAAGGAACGCGAACCAGTCGGGCACTCAAGGAATTTATTAGTCACTCTGTCGTTGTAAGCCTATAGCGTTTGAAATAATAGTGAAGAAGAACGTGTGATTCGAACTGATGCTATGACAGTTTGAATCACCAAAAATTGTACCTAAGCGTTACCCATCAGGCTACTGGCCGATTTTTGAATTTGATTTTTAAACTCGACTATACTCCACTGAAGTGAATTGTTATGTTATCGCTTGGTATAGGGCTCTGATGGATTTTCTTATTCGATTTTTCGTTCGGTGCTCTTCACTATTTTGCTTGTGAATTGTGTGTGTATCTGTTAGAGTCGCCACAAGCCTTCTTCGTGGTATCAATCTGGTCTGGTTGCATGCGTTTTCGATTTTCACGAAGTTCGTTTCGTTCACGTCGGTGGGATTAGAGCGCCATTGTTTAAATGCTCCATCTTTTTACCGTTGTAATCTGCTCGCATTTTTTGATCAAACCAAGGTTTATCAGATGAACTTCGTTTGGTGGAATGCGGAATGTAGATCTCCATCCCGAGAAGAATAATCTCTGTGACTGACTCCACGCATGCATTAACATCGTAGTCTCCAAAGCACACCTCCGACCACGGAAAGGATGCGACGTAATCTCGCAAATGATCCCAGCTAGCAACTCGATACCTCCATACATCGCGAAGCTGCTTAGGTCGATTATTCGGTTGAAATGCAAGTGATGGCGCGAATTGATGAGTTCGTTTGTTGTTTGTTATTAAAAATAAACTTTAGTTTTAATTTTTCTTAACCTATGTTACAATTACATTAACACTTCGAACAGTTGATGTGCTGGGATGGGTAGCAAGATAATAGCCCTGGTGGGTCGCGAATTCTTCTATTTTTAGTTCGTGGATCTTCTTTTGTTGATTTCTAGAGTCTATTGGCATGATAGCTGTATCTGTCGTTTCATTCGGGTCGTGGGACTGTGGTGATAATTTATATAATTGATAGTTGTTTAGATAGCTATGTCATGTCGGGTGCAGCAGTAAATCTTATCTTTAATGCTGAAGGTCATCAGTTACATTATTTGTGATGTCGGTTGCAATTTGATGAGACTTATCTTCTAGTTGGAAGTTGGGTGTGTTAGTTATGTTGGGGGTCGTCAAGTGTGTTAACTCGCGACAGATACCAAGCAGTGATCTTATTTTCCCGATGGCACAGGAATCTCCACGTTATAAATGCTCAGCTCGGATGTCAAGACAAATCCAGGGTCTTTGCATAATCACCTCGGGCATCCGGCACTCGCGTAGGGTCCTCCACAAGTTGAATCGAATTGCGGATAATAGCGAACATCTCCGCCAGCCTCCCAGTCTCGTCGGTTCTGTTAGAATGTACCAGACAGCCGGATTGTGTACATTGAAAACGCCAAGGACGACAATTTCAGAAACCGGGTGGTAGATGTGTATCCAGTCGACAGTACGTGGAAGATGTTCGAAAAATGTCGCCGGTTGATCGTCATTCGGGGAGCGGTAAAGACAACAAAGAAATTTAACAGAATTCCTCAGCACGACCTTCAACCACATGATGTCCATGTTACTGGGTTCCAACCCCTCCATCCTCTGGCAAGCCAGATCAGACCGCGTGAAGACGCAGACCCCACCCCTAAAATTGAATGTCCAATGTAAGTCGTATCCTGAGCAACGAAGATATGTCGAATCAGTTGATAATCGACCTGGGTCTCAGTTACGACAAGGGTATCAGGTTTCGCTGTTTGCAAATATTTGTACCCGGCGTTTACATTCGTATTTGTGCAACCGATGCCCCTCATGTTGCAAAACGAAGTTATCAGTCGAACGGCGACAGAGTCTCGAGTACGAACCCGATTATGCAATGACGAATTTCTTAAAGTTCGGTTATTTATCAAAACATTTGCATGATAGTTCCTCCGGAGATCCAAATGGAAATCTAATTTACCCCCAGAATTCTTTATCTCAGAAGGTACCATCATCTTATCTCTCTGTCAGTCCGGTCCATTCGGTTATTTATCATAATATCTGCATGACGTAGTCCACCCCGGAGATCCGAATGCGAAACTAGTTTACCTCCGGTATTCTTTATATCAGAAGGTACCATCAAGACTTATCTCCGTGTCAGTCCGGGCCATCAGCCATGCATCCGAAACATAGTCGAAGATTTCTCCCGACAATATCGCGGAATGTAGAGCGTGCCGGGGTGGTATCTCACGTTGGGACCACCTAAACCAAACTTTTCTCTAACTGGTCCATCAGCCAAGCTCCGAAAGATGGCCAGAAATTTCTCCCGACCATTTCACGGAGCCTATAGCTTGATGGGGTGGTATTTCACCTGGCGGCAGGGTGTTGAGACCCCACCTACCACTCGGCCTTTAGTCGTTTCTTACTACAAGCCGGCCTAGCTGTGAGTATATTTTAACACCCTACTTACATGGCCAGTGCTTTCTCCAATCTTATGTCTTTCAGACCCAAACTTCGTATTTCTTGTAGGACTTCTTCTGGGCTGAAACTGGTACGAAGTCCTTTTACTAAAAATGTCTGAAACTTATCTTCTCTACTTGTGTATGTAAAGTATTCGGAGTTGGTCTCCTTCAAAATATCTTTAACTTTACTGGAATCAGTTTTATCTCTAAGTTTTAGTGATGAGCATTGGGATTACTAATCCCACAGGTGGGGTTGCCACAAAACATGTTGGGAGGCTGATCGAGGAACGAGAATGAGAGATAGTGAGAGTTGGGGAGAAGAGTGGAAAGAAGAGTAAATGGTTAAAAAAAAGAAAACGGAAATATAGAAATGAGAGCCGGTTAAAAGCCGACTGGTTGGGAGGGACCATGGAAGGGATTAATAGGCGGCGCGTTCAAATCATAAATGCCGAACTTCCCCTACACGTGCTGTTAAAACGATCGATGATTGGGAAAGTAGAAAGTAGGTTGGGGATAACAATGTAAGTGGAGGTTATATAATTATAAAAAGATTATTAAAAATAAGAATAATAGTGTTAAAAATATATAATGAGGAGTTAAAGATATAAAGAAAAATGTAAGAGTATAAAAGATAAAAAGAATAAAATAGAATTATAACTGTTAAGTTATTTTGAGAAGAAGCCGTAACACAATTATATTTATGCTAAAAAGGTAAATAAATAAAGACGAGAAAAGTGAATGAAAAAGAAGGAAAAGATGATACAAGAAATAGTTATCGAAGGTGAGAAGAACAAAGAAACAAGGAATTTAAAAGAGAATAAAAAAACAAAAACAAAATAAGAATTAAAAAATAAAGAGAATTAAAAACTCAAAAATGGGGGTTAAAGAAAATATAAATTACGAATTCAAGAAAAATGCTAGAAAATTAAATTGAAGTCTTCTCTTTTAAATGGATGGTTTTGATTTGTCGACAACCCGCGTGGTTCTGTCCGTGATATGCCCGCTGTTAAGTATGTCTCGTCAAATTTCTGTACTCATGTTTTGATAAGTTGAGTACTCACTGCTTCTCTGATATGGCAAATTTGTTGTAAATAGTGAAATTTTCATCGTACACGTACCACAGACGCTCCGCTGACGTGAAAAGTTCCATATAGCGAGTACATGCCATACGACAGAGCTAGCAATCGGCTCCGCACCTCTCCCGCTTGTTGCATTTGTATAAGAAGCAAAACGAATTGAAAACGACATTTGGGACATCCTGTCATCATTGAACTTGCATTTGTATAAGAAGCAAGACAAATTGAAAATTACTTTTGGGACATCCTGTAATCATTGAACGAATAAATGAATTCTGCGTTTTACACCGTACATGGCTCAGATGGTTGTATTGCTCCACATATTTGGATACCTGCCTAAAACGACCACACATTTATGGCACTTCCTTCAAAATCGTACACTCGACAGATACTGGTTTCAATATCTTCTTTAAAACGCCATCTGCTGACCTGTTTCATTTGGAATTTTTTAAAACTTCTCAATGTCTGGTGATTTTAAAAACAAATCTAATAAAAGACCGAATTTGCTTTAAGTTAGCTCGGTTGCATATCTGGTGTTTTCGTGAATGTACGTATAGAGTGTTTCATTTCAAGGTATAGATCTTAAGGCTGGCAACACTTTTTTCAGAGACGGCCGATTTGACTGCTGACCGTTTTCTTTTCTTTTGGTTTGTCATAGTGAATAGACTAATGCCAGAACAACGTTTTCAAAATCTGTTCAAATTTCTCTGAAAATAATGATTCAGATCATGAAACTCAGAGCGGAACATCCATTTTATGCGCTTTCTTCATAAAGCTCATTTTAGCTTGAATGGCGATGTCAACAAGCAGGACTGTCGAATTTGGAGTGAAAATAATCCACGAGTCATTGTTGAAAACCCATTACATCTACAAAAAGTTACGTATGCGGGACCATATTTTTTTCAAAAATGCTGCTGATGAAAACGTTACAGTGAACGGAGACAGATGTAAAGTCACGATTGCTAATCTTCTGGTTCCTGAATTGTGGAAGCCAACATTCGATGCGTTATTGCCGAAATACAACCCGAAATGCTCCAAAAAGTGATCGAAAATCGGACCACTAAACTACGCCATGTATGCGCCAGCCACAGCAGCCACATATCCGAAATCATATTGAAATATTAATGGTATACCATAATCGTTGAAATGAAGTCAAATGTGTTGCCTGTGTTTTATTTAAATTCAAAGTTCTACACCTCGACTATATATATATGTAATTCCGTATTTTAAAGCTTGCTCATCTTAGTTTCTCATTACTTTCTTCTCACTTTTACGGTAAACCATGAAACGCCAAAGGTAACTCCTTCAATCCCTTTTACGGAATCAAATCGAGTTCGCTATACTATTACATTCGTAGGAAGGAACATATGGCTCGTTATAGACAGCCCTTAAGGAGGAAATTAAAATATGAAGGTAGCTCTGTTTCAAAACCGCATACCACAAATTAGCAATTCTCATTCCACGCGTCATATAGGTTTCAGTAATTATCGAATGAAGACATTGATAATGGATGGGTGATTTCTAAAGGCTCCGAAACCACTGCAAGTTGGTGTAGACTAAATGGTGGCCTATAGCATTATTCAAAGTTTTTTAGGTTCCTGGTAGCATTTGATATAGATAGAGCCGCCTTTGCAGTATAATATCGCGTTTCTGCTCCCCGGAATTTGATGGTTAGAAAATGGTGGCTCTTTGATCCTCAACAATATATAGCAAGTCACACGCGATAAAAGCGCTAAAAGATATTAGTATAAGCAACGTACTATTACATACAGAGTATGGCCATTCAAAAGCAGTACACATGAGACCCTTTTCTTGGGCTTAGTATTTTCTCCCACCGTTCGCCCACTATCACCCGGTTTCATAGGGGCGATGGCAATCCATTATCTACGGAGAAGTAAGTCTCGTAGGTTTACCAGGCAATACGCCCTGTTGTCACAAGTGTTGTTGAACCCTGAACTAATAAGCGTTGTTAAATCGAGTGAGCAGGGTCCAAGGATACACATCTATCCAACGTTTTATTGCAGTTCAAGGTTTTGTACTGTATCAAACAATCTAATGAATACTTTATTGCCATTTAAATCAGCATACAAATATTTACAGTTCTGGGTTACTGCCTTTAGTGTCTTCTCATTGGACTGACAATGGATGTAACAGAGAAACAGTAGCAATCGGTCAGGCGAATGGTAAGCCGTTGGTAATATCTTGAAACTTTTATTTTATTTGGCACAAACTTCCCATATGAAAGGGTTTTTGAGGTATTCCTAAATGTCAAAGCACATTGAGAGCAAAAGTAGAGGAAAGGATAAGGAAAGGAAGTAACGATGTACATTTGTCTTAAATGCCAGGTGTTGATATTGATGATGGGAGCCCCAATCAGTGGTGTATTGGGAGGGGAACGCGGTGGAACGACGTTCCCTTACCTTTTTTCAGAATCGGAACGCGTTCCAGTACTTTTTTAGTAGAAATTTTTTTAATTGCAAATGAAAATTATAATTTAAATTGGCGAATTTGAAAAACATTTCAAAAAATTTGTTAACTAACAGAATATTGTGACGCATATGACAATCAGTACTAGAATATTCTAGAGAGTCCGAAACAGAGTACTAGAATATTCTATAAAGTAATGGAAAACTGGAGACTAGGAACAGTAGAACATTCAAGGCAATGGAACGGACGGAAACGAAACGCTGAAACAGTATAAATACGCCGCACACAGAGCATAGTGATGAACCCAATCATTTCAAATACAGCAACATCCAACCATTCTCCAAGATCCTTACCTTTAACACAGAACCGAATGGCTCTCCCCTCCATCAAGAACATACCTGATCCTATCCCTTACTACCCTCAATCACAACAAGAAATCCCACATCCATAACTAAAAATTGTAAATATTATTTTTAAGTCAAATGCGAATTGTCACTATCATTGCAATATCAAATATTGTAAATTGTATATAAGATTAGATTAAGTTAGATTAAGTTATGTTAAGTAATTTAAAGTAGGCTAAGTTAAAATAAACAGAGTTCCTGGTTTTTTTCTGACCTTTTCCAGGAAAATCAAAATTACCAATATATATAATTCCCAGTAAATCTTAAGCACATATAAAAAGAATTGTTTGAAAAATGTTAACAAATAACATGTAAACACTTAATATGTAACAAATCTATTATAAGTTAGCTGTATTACTTATTGTAACTATTCATTTTTGGTCAAATAAATACAGTTTGAAAAAAAAAAAAAAAAGCATAGTGATGAGTAAGAAGTAGAACGTGAAACAAGCGATAAGTCTCGAGCGAGAAGTAAGCAGTAAAATACGCGATCATTACGGAAGCGATAATAAAGAAAACGGTAAGTGTGCGGTAAAAAGTAACGATTGTTATTACGGACTAATAAAATGTCACATTAATTCAGAATTATTTATTTTAAAATAATTAATCCAGCGAACCCTAAGCTCGCTACAATATTTATCTTGCTTTTTGTGTTAATCCATATATTTATTTAATTTAGTTAAGTGTTAATTTATATAATGTTATAATTTGTTTGTTTGCCTTGTGTGTAAACCCAATTCGGCTTCGGTGGTGTAGACTTTCACAAGCTTCGACGCCGAACGCCGACGAGGTCGAATTGCGGTATCAGCGTTGACAGGAGGAGAAACAGTTTGTTTTTGAAAGAATTAGAGAGAGGTCAGCGGAAAAGTGAGATATTTTGAGGAAATTTAAATATTTTAAAAGATAAAAATATATTTTAGTGCTAATTAAATAATCTAAGTTAAAAAAAAAAATCAGCTATTAAAAATTTAAAATGAGCGAAGAACGTAAACAACCCACTTTGGGCAGTTTCTTTGGAAAAAGACTTAAAACGCAACAAGAAGAAAATGTACAAGTGCTCGAAACTAAGGAAAATCAAATGACTATTCCATCAACATCAACAGACAATTTTCAAAAAGAAGCAGAATCCCCAGTAATAAACTGGCCGAGTATTTGGACTGCAGATATATTCAAAATTTAGGACCTTTAAAGCCGCGGGGGGTAAGCATCTCCAAAGAATGGAGTGACACTCAGGTATCAGCTTATGGAAAGGATAAAGCTGCACAACTAACTTCTTTGCGAAAAAAAATTCACAAACATTGTAACAGCATTTCACATACAACAGCTGAGAGAATCTTAAAAGTGGCAGACGAGCAAAAGCTTGAAATTATTGTAGATAAGTTGAATGATTCTGAAATTTGTAGCACCAGTAAGGTTTTTAGAACTGCTTATTATATTACTAAACATGAGCGTCCATATTCTGATCATTTTGATTTATTAAAACTTCAGGAAATGAATGGATCTAATATAGCTCGCGGATTACGATCTAGATTTAGTGCTACAGAAATAATTGATCATATAGGAATTCAAATGAAATCCAAAATTTGTCAACAAATAGTAAAAGTTGAAGGAAACTTATCTATTATCATAGATGAATCTAACACTTTAAGTAAAAAGTCAGGTCTTATTATATATTTAAAATGCGAGATCGATAAAATGAAAGATCCTCATTTCTTGTTTCGTGATTTAATTGAAATGCAGGATCAAACAGCTAACACCATAACAGAGGTTCTCTTAAAATGTTTGGAGAAAAATGGTTTTGGTGACAATTATTTAAAACACCATTTAATTTCATTTACAAGCGATGGGGCCAGTGTTATGTTAGGAAGAAAATCTGGAGTAGGAACAAGACTAACACGGAAATATCCAAATCTAATTACATGAAACTAAACCATAGGCTCGAATTGTCGGTAGGAGATGCTATTTCTGAGGTTAATGGAGTTACTCATTTTCAAATATTTATGGACAAGTTATACTCCTTATATAGTCAATCTCCGAAAAACCAAAGAGAAATTGAAACATGTGCAGCTGCGCTCGGTGTGGAAATTAAACGTATTGGACGTATATTTAACGTCAGATGGGTGGCCAGCTCCTTTAGGACTGTATCAGCAGTTTGGCAGAATTGGTCATCTTTATCCCATCATTTCGAAAATGCGAGTAAAGACAACAACCGCACTAAGACGGAACAATCCATGTTCAGTGGATTATATAAAAGAATATCATCGAAACAATTTATTCAAGATTTGGCCTTAATGTATGATGTTTTATTCGAGCTATCTATTCTATCAGAAGCATTACAAAAAAGAGAAACTTCAATAGTATATGCAGATAAATTGATTCGCCGCACAATCATTTATTTAGAACATTTAAAAAATCCTGAGAAAGGAAAGAAGTCGTTGGAAGCAGATTCTGCTTGTGAAATAATGCAATTATCTCCAATTACGTTAACAGATAATAAAATGGCAAAATTGATTCACAGAAATCAATTCCTAATTAGTATTATTAATAATATGAGGAATAGGCTAAACACCACATCAGCAAGTTGTTTAGATTCAGACGGAATTTAGTCTTCCGACAGTTCCGACATTGTTAAAGAATTGCGAATTCTTGAACCAACCGAATGGCCATCTGAATTTAATTTGGAATTTGGAGAAAAGGAAGTAGAATCTCTCTGTCAATGCCTTAATTTACCCTTGGGGAAAACATTAAATGCCTTTAGAGATTTTTTTTTTTTTTTTTTTTTTCATTTTTTAAACATTTTTTTATTTTCTTTTTATATTCTTATTTTCTAAATTAAAGGCTAGACAAAAAATGCTTAAATTCTAGCTTAAATATCTTATATAATAACTTACTGGTCCTTCGCAGACGCTCTAAGCTACCTTTAGAGATTACTTGGCTTGTGGTGGTCGTAACATTTCAGACGATTTGGAAACTCTAAAAAAATATTCTAAAATTATAGCCTGCAGTTCTTCAGAATGCGAGCGTGGTTTTAGCAGCATGAATTTAATTGTAACGGAAAGAAGATCACGCATATTAATTGATCATGTAGCAAATTTATTGTTTATTAAACTTCATGGACCATCCTTAGAATTTTGGAATACAATTTTCTACGTAAAAACCTGGTTGCGTTCTCATCGATCCGCTACTGACCAGCAACCTAAAAGAGCAGGGGCAAATGATAAAAATGTGTGTGATCCTATTTGGCAGTTTTTGTAGTACACCTTAAGTGCACTACGATCTCCTCGATAGTATAGTGGTTAGTATACCCGCCTGTCACCCGGGAGACCGGGGTTCTATTCCCCGTCGGGGAGCCCCTGGTGCAAGACTAATGACCTTGCCCAGACAAAATAAATCATTATGGAAAATTTAACAAGCCCCAGGACTTGCTAAATAAGGCCAAGACCGGTTCCCGGTTGTAGTGCCGATGATGATGATAAGTGTACTACACAATAATAATATCTTTCTTATTTTCATCTTTTTTTGAATTTCTTTTTTTGTGTTCGTTAATATTTTGTATAGTAAGAATAAGAAAAAATAAAAACTTACATGGAAAAAAATAGTTTGCTGAAAATAGGACTTTTTTTTGCTCCCACTATGCGTTCCCTTACTTCTTATTTTACCAATACATCACTGGCCCCAATGCCGCTCCCACGATCCGTAGAAAACACCCAATTAATGCCCGCCAAAAGGTCTGCCGCAAGAAAAAATTTCACAGGAGCTTACCCGAGAGTTAGGCCAACTTGCGATAATTGTTGTAGTCTCACAGTGCAGCAGCGTAAACCCCAGATGCTGGAGCAGAACCGATGAACTCTTGCCTGGTCTTAGCACTGCTCCCAACGCACTTTTTTTTGGATATGAAGTCCAAATTATACATATTTCTTCATGTAGGACTAAATACATGTCCTATTTTACAACTATTGTTCTTATGTTAACTCACTGGATCTTTGCAAGCATTCTAAATTATACAATATAAAACTTTATGTTTATGATTTTTATAATTTTGTTTACAGTGTAATCTGCATATTTTCCTCTTTTACAATTTCGCTAACGCGATATACATATGGGTTTTTTATTTTACAATTATTTTTTTTTGTAAGAAACAAACATTTGAAAACAAAACGATTAAAACTAAAATAACTAAATTAATCAAACTATGCTAAATTTATTGTTTAATAACACCCTTTATTAAAAATGAATAGTACAATCTTAACAATTTAATTTAATACTATGTTTAAATTGTACTTAATTTAGTTTAATTAAGTAAAACGTGTAAGGGTTTGTGGCGGTTCCACCAAACGCCACTGTCTACTTGCCCAATTACCCCCAAGCTTCCTGTGCTGAAGCTCCTCAAACTCCTTTGTAGCACCTGAAAACATTTCCTTGTCCAAGGACATTTAATGCTTCCAATGCATTACCTAGAAATTCCTGAAAAGAATTCCACCATGCATCAACGCATCGGCAAAATTTTCCCAACAAAGAATTCTTAGCATTCATAATTCAATGCATCAAATTTACCTTCCTAGAAGAATTCGTTAATGAACAAATCATATTCCTGAAAGAAAACATATCGGTTACCGTACCTTGTAACCATCATGTGGGGGTCCTTTAAAGCATTCACAAAGAACCACATATTCCCTTTAAATCAACCCGCCTTTCCACACCCAACAAAGCCATTTTGCTTACCTGTAATCGAGCAGCGTTAAGCTTCCCTTTCAATATCATACCTGAAAAATAAGCCCACGGCAAAATCATCATCTTGCCATGGCGTCATACGAACGCATATCAACCAAACCACTTCGGTTCATTTTACATGAATCAGTTAGAAACATGATCGGTTCCTCTGGGCGGCAACATGCCAATCAAACATACACCGATGCTCCTGTGTCTGGTTGTTCCAACAATCCGTTGGTCCAAAAAGACACGTCGGGCAACTCGCCTGCTTGCACATCTGCAAGCCAGATTTCCGATGATCGATCGCCTATTCCTATAACCGATCATCTAGTTGGACACGATATGATTGTTATTTAAACAATCATACAAATGATCAGGTCCCAAACATCTTAGCGTTTAAACCCCGAAATAGCGTTTCTGTTGACATAATACTCAGAAACCTATTTCTGCATCAACGAATCGCTAGTTCAAACATAGTAATCTTTTCCGGCCGCTATCCGAGCGACCATCTATTTGCACAGCTGACCTGAGTTGGATTCGAATATCATTTGGGCAGTTGTTGTTGCCGCTTTTCCTTATTCGACTTCAGTCTACATTTGAAATGCTGTCCTTTCCATGTACAGGCCCTTTCTCTGTATGTGTGCAATCTCGAATAGAGATATCCGCGCGAAGCAACATCTAGATTCATGGTGGAGTCAGATCACAACCCCCGTCTCTATAGTCAGATGTTAACCATCGCGAAACGCACACGTACCGGGGACGTGGCGTGAGTTGGATTTCTACGCGCAAGGAGTGTTTTAGTTAAGTCGAAATATTTCGTGTCACTGTTAAACTAATGTCTCGCTGTTGGAACCCGACGCCGCACGCGCAGGCAATTAAAATTAAAAGACTAATCGATGTATCAGTGTTAGACTTAAGAATCTTAATCAATGAAGTGTAACTAACATATACAATTAAATAACTGTGTATTCATTTTGCTATGCTGTGTCCTCTCCACATCCTACTCTGCTGTCGCATCACCTGCACCACGCAACAATTAAATACAATTAGATATCGGTGTGTTTCATTTCTACCGGATACATCTGTGTGTTTCGCTTTACTGTGTTTTCCAGGAGGATCAATTTAGTGTGCCCAATAGAGTGTGGGGTGTTGTTCTGAACCTGCGTCCATGTCGACGCCCTAGCAGATACCCCTACAATCATAATCAGGGATAATGATATATTGCGTCACCTATTCCCAGCCCCACCATGTGTACAATAAATTTCCATACATACACATTGGCTGGCGACCTTTTCACCCAACGCTAAGGCAACTCCAAGCAGCTTATTAACGCAGCTGCATACAATTAGCGCAATAGACGCTACAACCAAATCCGTCAGCACGCACCAGTGCAAAAAATAGAATCCGGTTCTTTCACAGGCATTCTGGCGATACGATAAACAATCCAAACTGTTTGTTGTATCCCAAATGCATCGACCATCTAATGAGTTGCCACTTGTTTATTTAGCTGAACTCTCAGCTCATAAATTCCTGTATGTCTTTCAATATTTTCTGGATCCGTTTCTCATGATCTCCCGGCATGAGCAAACAGAAATCCATTAGCACCCAATGAGATACAGCTTGTTTACTTAGCCGAACTCACATCTCATTGATGCCCATTATTCCCTTTCGATTTTTTAGCTTCGTTCGCATGGCCTTGTCCCATGAAAAAAAAAAACAATGTTCACACTTACATGCATACCACCATGATCTTCTCTATGAGATCCGGTTACCTACCCCCAAAGAGAGACTTCACGTTTCTCTTGTAATAGGAAACGCATCCCTTAATCAAGAGAGCATGCACCACTGGCCGAATTTCCCTTGCTAGCGAATTCACATCGCTAAGTCGTATTTCAACATCCGGACACGCCGGTTGTGTCTTACCCCGCTCCCCGTGGCGCCACGGGGACGCATATATCCCGGAGTCGCGAGTCTAACACACACCCCGGGTGTTCGTGTGAGTCGTCTGCACTAATTAGAATTAAAGTTGAGTACCTTACCTGGCCCCCTTAGATGTGAAAAATAATTATTCCGCGAATGTGCGCGTGAAGTTTCAAAATAATTATAAACATTTATCTTCATAAAATAGACGTAATAAGCAATCAACTTATATCAACTGTTAAACAATAACCCGAACAATAAAAAAAAAACAACTACAGTAAATGAAAATGGTGTTTTCCTTCCTTTGTGTGTCGGTTTCTTTGTGAGGTTCTGCCTTTCTGCTTGTGAACAATACTGGTGGACGGATTTCTTTTGGTGTTTCATCGGCGACGTAGAACTCTGCGCCCATGTCGGTGCCACGACTTCGCCCCCACAGGTTTACTGCACCTGTGTTTAGCTCCCAAGTCGATTTTAGTGTGTTAGATTGTAACATATTAATTCATGAGGTTTCGTCCGTTTTAGTCGTCTCAATTCGTGGGTAATATCCAAGAGCTGAATAGCTTCTACGTTGACGTAGGTGTCTTTCGTGTTTGCCAGCATATTCTTGGATAACTTCATAAATCCATTTGATCTCTAGGTCATCATGTATTTCCTGATTTGTCACAAAACGGTACGCATTTGTGATAATGCGAAGGAATTTGTCCTGGTCTCGTTGAATTATTTCTCTATTGTATTTCTTTTTACAGCCCCATAATTGGATTGATGACAGATTGATAGATCAATCTTTAAAAATAGAGATTGAGTTGTGAGTGATTCCCGATTAACCAATACATCTGTCTACGTTTTAGCTTTATTTGTTCAGCTTTTTTTTCACATGATGTCTCCAGTTTACTTTGCTATCTAGATGTATACCGAGATATTTCGCTGAATGTGCTTTGGGAACTGGAATTCCGTCGAGATATATAGATACATTGCTATCTGATCGTCGCAATGTAAATGTTACGTGAATAGATTTCACGCGGAATAATACTCTCGTTGAGTATAATTTTCCAATCAGTGGTCCATTGGCTAATTTCGTTGAGTGCCTGTTGCAATTGCTGTTTGGCTTTTTTTTAATTATCGTCAGCTGATATTATAACTGTATCATCTGCAAAGGTGCCTATGAATGTGTTCTTGGTTGTTGGGATATCTGTCGTGTGTAGTAAGTAGAGGAAAGGTCCCAGGACACTTCCTTGTGGTACGCCTGCGTCTATTGGATAGAAACTAGAGTGAGCTCCTTCGTGTGTTACTTTGAACGTTCTATCAGACAAGTATGATTCCAGTAGATGGCAATAGTTTGCTGGAAACAGTTTACTCATTTTATATATAAGACCTTCATGCCATACTCTGCCGAATGCTTGGGAGACATCAAGAAAGACAGCTGGGCAATATTTCTTTTCTTCGAAAGCCTTTTCTATTGCTGTGGTCACACGGTGAACCTGTTCAACAGTTAAGTGTTTATTCCTAAAGCCAAACTGAAAGTCTGGAATATTGATGAGTGGCTTGAGTCGCTTGAGGAGTATTTTCTCAAACAGTTTTGAAATGGATGGCAATAGCGATAGGGGTCTATAGGACGTTACTTCTTCTGCTGGTTTCTTGAGCATTTTTATCTGGGATGTTTTGAATGAATTTGAAATGTATCTTAGTCGAAAAAGAGCATCACAAATATGTTAGCATAATGACAGCTTTTCGAGGTAATTCCTTGTACACGCTGGGTGATATTTCATCGATACCTTTGCTTTTTTGTGGTTCAAACTTTTGTCGATTTCTTGGGCAATCTCCATTAGGGCCACTGGTTTGATTGTTTGCTCAGTTTGATACCTGGGTGAAGGATCAATCCTACTGTGGATGCTGTGTGGTTTGAACACTGAAGCCAGGTGTTGTGGAAATATTTCAGCTTTATCTTCAGTTTTGCGTACCCACTGTCCGTGCGCATCTTTTATAGGTGGCACATGGATAAGGGGACGTTTAAATTTACGTGTTGCCTTCCAGAGAGAGCAATCCGTGTCCGCTGACGGGCTTAGATCACTTAGATACTCATTTATACAACTCTGATTACGGTCTTTAATTAATTTGTTAACTAGATTGCTCACCTTGTTGAATATTTTTTTAGCGTTAGGGTGTGCCAGATTCGTCTAGCTTTGCGCCTGTCTTTCATTAGATCTCTAATCTCAATAGGGTATGTGGTTGCTGGTTCTGGTTTATCACTTGACACCGGAGTCGCCGTTGCGGCTGTACTTTGTAATGTTTCGATAAATTGTTGTACTTGTTGTTCCAGCTCTTCACAATCTTGAAGTTTAATGTTTAATTCAATCTGAGTGTCAAGCTCTTTTCGGAATTGTTCACAGATTTGTTTGTAAGATTTAGTTAGTTAGCTGCTGCTTATAGTCCGCCCAAATGAGGAGGTAGTATGAAGTGGAAGTCACATCGCTTTGATGCGCAATGTGATCCAACTGCGGATCTTTGGAATTCACTGTCCGCGAGCTTGGTTAGGTTGTGGGGAGGAGAAGTATTATGCCGGACATGGGCACACGGTTCACTTCTTCCCCATCATTCTTCACTAAACCTTTCGGCGCGAATTGTCCATCACGAAAGAAAAACGAAACAGGATCTCACAACACGACGTCCACGAGGAGCAAGTTAAAGAAAACACACTGATTTTTATTGTTTATTTTATTTACTTTTGTTTAAATGTTAATTTTAGTCTACACGCTGGTTTCGGGATCACAATGAAATGAACAGCTTGTATTGAACGAATGTTTTAATGGTTGCAAAGTAAAAACGGTAATATAATTGAATATTGTGTATTTAATTAAGGGAAACAAATTTGTATTCACTCGCAGAAACAACGACTCAAGCGATTACTGGTGTTATCGCTCCCCTGTGCGCACCAGGGTAGCGATTGGAGCAACGATCTGCTTAGGTCGAAAGATGGAAAAGGACTCGGCGACAATCATCGCATGCAGCGATGATTCGCTTCTTGGGGTGAGATTATGGTGTCGTGGTAAATATCCTCTCCAATAAGGATATCGTTTTTACCTACCACCAGAGAAACGTAGAGTCTCTCGTGGTGGTATGTGTGCGATCGTTCAGATCTGTGTGGTCTACACGTGCTCGAGGGCAATGGGTAAACGAAGCAGACAGGCGGTAAAGACAAAAGGGAGAAATGACCAAATGCGCCGTTGGTAATGCGGGTCATTGTTTACGCGGTGCGTCGTCGCTATTATCGACGTTGGGAGAAAAAAGGTGCTAAAAGCAAATTGAATGTTTATGGCATCTCTGGCTGCAATAGAAACCGGGTTCATGTTTGCATTAGGAAATGCTGGAGAATTAGGTTTCAGCGTCGATTGCGCTAATTATATGCAGCTGCTTGGGTTGTTTATTGATGGGAAAAAAAGGTCGTCAGCCAATGTGTATGAAAGGGATTTGTTGTACACATGAATGAAGCTGGGAATAAGCGACGCAAGGGTAATATTTCCTGATATGCGGTTGTATTATATATAACCGATGAATTTTCTTTCAGGTAATTAATGATAAGGTAATAAAGAACTCTTACAGGAATTGTAAGCGAAGGAATGCTTGAAAAGGTAAGAATTCTTTTGCAGAAGCTTTACGATTAGAGCTTTGCTCCGATTAATGCGTGTAGCATTTTCAGGTGCCTACTGCGATTGCATTGGTAAAAACGTATGCGTCTAGGGATGAGGTAAAGGGGGTTTTTAGGTAATTGTACCGTGGGGTTTGGCGGAACCGCTACAAGGTTTTTGAGCTTGGCCCCTACCAAATTTGTGGCATTTCAGCAGTGTATGTTCCTGCAGTCCCCTCGTCTGTCTATATATTTTTCAATGCTCCTATGAAACCTTGCGTGGTGTAATCAGTGACGAACTGTAAGTGACATGCCTCGGTGGAGAAGGAGCAAACGACCCATATGTAGTTCCTTTCTGGGTGTATACCTCGTACCTTATAATGAGCCAAAAACCGACCCCCGAAATGCACATCCGTGATGAGGAATGGTGCGGTGGGTTGTACCCACAGTGCTGGTAATTTCCCTATGAGCTATCGTAGCAACTTGAGTCGTGTCCGTGTGTATGCCACACATTTTTGTACTATTGAGCGAGCCAGTATCTACCCATTTGATGAGTCAAGTCGTCTGGCTGGTGATATGTAGCAAGGCTATGGCGTTTCCAAGAAATACACACAGATTACACAAGCAAATAGTTGAAGAACAACACCGAAGAAGATCGAATAAGCAAAGCATCAGTGTCGAATACCATAGCAAAAGCATAACAATTCCATGTCAGTTGAGTGTACTTTAGAATAAAGGTTGAATTCGCACACGCGGCCGTTAGTCTGACGCTACAATGCTTTGCTTATCACCCGTTTCTCCGTGTGTTCAATTCACCGTCTTCACTATCCTTGCTTAGCGCAATAAAGTCTATGGGACAGCATGAATGATTTAATAATAAGCACTTCTCAATTGCATTTTTTGGCATAGTAAGCCTGGCACCCGAGTCGTCGTCTCACTCACATGACTTTGTCATTTTCATTTTTCCACCTTTTTTTATTTCCGTTTTTTTTTTTAGATTCTAAATTATAGACTAGATAAAAAATGTATATACTGGTCCTACGCACACGCTCTAACCTAAACACTATATGACTATGGTGTAGTTTTCATTTCGGCGGCGGCATGACTCTGTCTTCATCAAGAAATGGAGTGGGACATTTTCGTTGTAACCTCTCTGTGCCTCTTGCATGATTGTATTTGCCTCTTTGTCTGGTAAATTTTTCAGCTCGGCAAGGTATTTGTTGGTCAGCCCAGTGTATTTGTACCGGTATTCTTTGCGACTGTATGAACCACTGCAGAGAGACAACAGCACGCCGTGGCTACTTCAATCATTTCCATGTTTTTATCGAGTATTTTTTTTTTTTTTGTTTTATGTCCACATATATTCAACAACTCAATTACATATTTTACTTAAGACTAAATGTTAACTTCTATTTTACAAATATCATTACTACTTACTGGGTCTTCGCAAGCACTCTAAATCGGCGTACAATAACTGTTTTTATAACATGTCATAATAATTGATGTTTTCTTTTTAAAATTTGTTCTATTTTTTTCTACATCATGTATTATTATATATATATATATATATATATATATATATATATATATATATATATATATGTATTTTTTAAATTACATATATAAGTGGTTGACAAGCAAAATAAAAAATAAAAAATGAAACAAAACGGACAAACATAAACAAGGAATACAGTGTTTATCGATGGTATGGTGAATTCAATCGTGGTCGTAGTTCACTCCAAGATGAATTTCGTGAAGGTCGTCCAAAATCAGTTGTTGTTCCGAAAACCATTGATGCTGTGCGCGAACTGATATTGGAAGATCGTCATGTGACCTATCGTGAGATTGAGACAACCTTAGGCTTTAGTGGGACCAGCATACATTCAATATTGCATAAACATTTGACCGTCAAAAAAATTTGTTCGCGTTGGATCCCACACAATTTGTCAATCGCCCAAAAAAAGGCTCGTGTCAATTGGTCGAAAGAAATGCTCAAAAAATACGGTCGCGGTGCTTCGAAACACGTCTATGACATCGTGACAGGTGATGAATCGTGGATTTACGCGTATGAGCCCGAAAGTAAACAGCAGTCGACTGTCTGGGTGTTTCAAGATGAGCCAAATCCAACAAAAGCTGTTCGCGCACGAAGCACTTCCAAGCAAATGGTCGCCTGTTTTTTCGGAAACACTGGACATGTCGCAACCGTACCACTAGAACAACGCAGAACAGTCAATTCTGAGTGGTACACAACCATTTGTTTGCCAGTTGTCTTCCAAGAAATCAGGAAAACCAACCGCCGAAGACGGATCACTCTTCACCACGACAATGCGAGCTCTCACACATCGGCTGCGACAACTGCATTTTTGAGCACCCAAAACATCGATTTGATGGGTCATCCGCCGTATAGTCCTGACTTGGCACCGAATGACTTCTTTTTATTCCCGTACGTAAAAAACAAACTGAGAGGTCAACGTTTTTCGACACCTGAAGAAGCGGTTGCTGCATTCAGAATGCATATGTTGGAGATACCTCAATCAGAGTGGCAAAAGTGCTTCGACAATTGGATCAAACGCATGCAAAAGTGTATAGATCTTCATGGGGAATATTTTGAAAAACAATAAAGTGATTTTCGATGATCAATATTTGTTTTTGTTCTCTAATCCCGAAATATAAAAGGCAACCCTCGTACAACTTAATACATGGTCTTTTATTGTCTATGGAATATTAATTAAATTATTAAAATAAACGTTGACACTTATTGTTTATTGGATATTAATTACAGGATTAAAATAAACGTTGACACTTATTATTTATTGAGTATTAATTAAATGATTAAAATAAACGTTGACATGTATTGTTTATTGGATATTCATTAAAATGATTATCAAACGGCTCGATATGTATTTTGAAAGCTTTGATCAAATGCTCCAACCGACTCCGAAACACACGACCGCACATCAACGCTATTACAACTCAACTGCGTTTTCGTATATTTAACGTGGAGGCACGACTTGCCTCCACGGAATCCATAACGCGATTACTACTGCCACCGAAGCGACAGAATTACCAAAAATTCATTCATCGCTTCGATGACCATATATGGTAAGAATCCCCTTTGCATTTTGTCCTACAAGAAAGGGTTGAAACACACACACGATGATTACCTCTGCTGCTCATCTCGTGTGTCCACAAGTATGCGAACATAGGATCAATCGAATCTACTAGATTGCAGCTGGTGCAAGTATCTCATCATAGGGGCTCAAATGTTTACACGATCAACGATTGCTTAAAGTATTATTGCTGACCATGTACATGTTGATGGTATCTTCACGTAGTCGGTTTCTCGATGGAGGTTTACCATTTGGGGAACTCGACTTGCCTGGGCAATCAGTCACATGCCTTCATGTATTTGTCGGTCGCGTGACCGATCGAAGTAGGCATGATTCAAAAGGGAAAGATAAACATTTCCTGCATGTGTGCGGCAGGCGCGTAAGGCATATCTCATGGATATTGTTCCGACGATGTTGGTTGCTAGATGGTGCAACCAAATTGCTTTCAGGGAAATTAACATTTGTTGCTGACGAAATTTTATGTCAGCTAGCTTGATTGATTCAAGGTATTCCCAAAATTATTGGTACAACTATGGAAAGTGAGCGCACGTTTTTTATGTGTTTTAGGGACTATTTCTTATCATAGCTGTAGTCACGTTCAATGGAACTGCCACAATACCTGTTTTTTATGCTTTATCATGCCCTAGATGGGGGTTTTTACTTAGGTAATGGGACGATGATTGGTGGCGTTCAAAGGAACCGCCACAGATCTGTTATTCCATACCGACAGCCATACACTAATATTGCTCGGATGAATGCCGAGTATGAAATAATTTTCACCTTGGGGTCCAGAAGACTACTACAGAAGAGACTTCGTGTCATTGCATATGCGTTTTTAGTTGCTGTAAGACCAGCTGCTGTATGCTTATCAAACTAAAGATACTGTTCAAGCTAGATACCAAGGTATCTGACTACAGTTTTTACTTCCTGCAATGGAAAATTTTTCCCAATTCTGTTTTGTATCCCTCGATGCAATGGACAGGGGCGTTCTGAAAAGGATAGTCTCTGTTTTTGGGAATTTATTTTTAATTTGCAGTCGTTGCAAAAACGTTTGATTTTGTTGAAATCATCTTGCAGAAATCTGTTGATGACATCAATATTTTCTCCAGATCTATACACCACAATGTCGTCGGTATACGCAATTGCATGGTTGAGAGAACCCACTTGATCATTAATGCAAATGTTAAATAAAATGGGAGAATTCACTGCTCCCTGTTGTAGGCCGTTTTTGCTGTGGAAGGTTTTGTTACAGATTATATCTCCACATTTCACCACAAATTGTTTACCCATTATCATATCGTAGATAATGTATAATAAACATTCGGCTTTGCCTAGATTTGATAACTTATATACAAGCCCTTCTAACCATACGGTGTCGAAAGCCTTTTCAAAGTCAACCAAATAGGCTGCTGTGCATTGTCGCGTCGCCTTGTTCCACTGTATGTGGGAAACAAGTTTTGTCGCAGCATGAACTGTGTCATGTTGCGATCTGAAACCAAACTGGTTGTTTGGAACAACTCCATTTTCCTCACACCAGTTAGTCAATGCTTTATTTATAATTTTCTAGAATACCTTGCTGATGTTTGGAAGCAAACTAATCGAGCGATGATTGGCTGGATTGGTTCGGTCCTTGCCCTTTTTGGGGATGGGGTGGACTGGCGCAAGACTAATGACCTTGCCCGGAAAAAACAAATCATTATGGAAAATTTAACAAGCCTCAGGACTTGCTAAATAAGGCCAAGACCGGTTCCAGGTTGTAGTGCCGATGATGATGATGATGGACTACTGCAGATTTGCATTGGGTTGGATAATTTACTTTATTTAGAGCGTTATTGAACAAGATAGTGTAAACCTTCACTACTTCAAGAGGTAAATGCTTTAGAACAATGTTTGGACTACTATCTATTCCAGAAGATTTCTTGTTCTTAATGGACCTAAGGATGTTCGTAATTGCATCCTTGTGCACAAATATACTTGTGTTTAGATTTTTAAGCGAAGAATCCGCTTTATTTTTGTCGTTAAAATTAGTGAAATCTTAGAAGAAGGTGTTGAATAAAGAACTCGAAATCGAAGTTCAAGTGAATTCAAGAACAACGTTTTTTTTTTTGTTTTTGGCGACGGTGTGTCCCTTTTCTGAATTAAATTATAACAATTCAAGTCTATTGTTGAACTGTTTAAGAATTACATTGTCTCTACATTCAATCAAAAATAAAGAATTATACACACACGAAATGGCAATAACAGTGATCTTAATTTAAAATCCGTTCTTGGTTAAGTTGCCACTAGGTTTTTGATCTGAGAAGAGGTGTAAATTGTGACGACGAAAAGAGACTGTGGGGGTTCTTTAAGCCATTTCCCAAGAACCACCCATTCCCTTTTACATGTCTCCCACTTCCCAAGCAAGTCTTTATACTTACCTGCAAATGGGCAGTGTAAGCTCCCCTGCAGCGTTTCCCACCTGAAAGCAAACCTGACATGGATATTATCGAATTGTTCTGGTTCATAATACTTGAATCATTCAATACTCCCCTGAGCTGAGCCGAGCTCGTCAGCAATTATAATCGACAAATACACGCTGGCCAGCGTATTTGTTGATACAGCTGTAGCCGATATTCTTTCTACCAGTTCACAATTGTACATTGCTCCTATACCCTTGGGTCCGCAACAGTTGCGACAATTCCCTATTACCGGCTACCAACCGATCATGGGATTTGGGCATGAATATGATCGTTGTTTAGGCAATCATACCCATGTGCATGCCCTATGATGACCCTTCTGCGAACCAAAGCAAACACACAGTACCTCACTGTGCTTGTTGTGTTTACCAACCGCTGGTCCATGGTTCTCCTGGGTGAGAGGTTTGCTTGCACATCGGCAGGTCAAATCCTCCACCACCATATTCATGTACCAGCGCTTTAACCTAACCATCTAGCCATCCAGCCTGACCCTTTGCCACCGTCGGTGAGGTTTCTGTTGACTTAATGTCCACAAATAATTTTCCTCCTTGTGCTCCGGAGCCATACGGCGAAAGCAAACAAAACGAATCTAATGCATATCCCTCGAAATACCGTTTCTGTTTACTTGGGAAGCATAAACCTATTCCGTCTCTCAAGCGGATATCTCAACGATCGACATTTATGTCCGTTCCTTGTTTGAACAGATGCAATATCGTTCGTTGTCGATATTTCGAGCGAAAGGGGCATTATACTTGACCGTACGGTCATACGTAAAAATCCTCCCACTGAATCCCGATTCGATCGCTGATTGGCTACCCTCAGATCGGGAAATCCACCACGATCACCATAAGTGGATGCCGATGGTAAAATCAAGTTGAGTCAGATTTTAACCGTCCAACCACGCACACTTGTCGCGGTCATTGCGTGTCAGATTCTAGTTTCATCCCCCGTCGAGTGAGTACACGCGCGAATATAAAGTTTTCTTTAAACCCTGAATCCAGCATCTAGCTGCTATTTGACCTGCTGCCTATTTTCGTGACGTTCTACTGCTTGCTGTGTTACTTAATTAATATCGAGTGCGCTGAACGAGTTATTCCTTCATAAACAGTGGAGTGTCGCATTCCTAACGCGGGTGGTCTGCTGTGGAAGTAAATCATAGTGACTAAAGACATAGTAAAAAGGCGATGATCGTGCCTTCCTGTTTTAAACAAAATTAAGTAAGGAAGTGACCCAGAGAAACAATAGACACATTAAAGGCCGTCAGCAGACTGTATTAAGTGTATGTGTTGTAGTATTCCAGAATACTACTGTCCTTACATTCATTAACTTTAACACTGAATCTCATTATTTTTCTAAGAGATCCTTAAAACTTCCTCTTAACATATCTTACATTCTCACTTAATATATATCATTAATAAACATTCACAATATTCTATATCAAGTCAGTTACAGTACATTTCATTACATGCCCCTTTTTCATAACATGTGCCCCTCTTTTCATTCAAAACATAGCTCTTTGATTTTCGTTCAAAGTTTATTCAAAATTTAAAAGCCACAGAGAGTAATTAATACTTTGAGAAAATGGTTTTTGTTCAAATTATAATTTACAACCAATTATAACAATAAGTAGCATAAGAAGAGAGAAAAATTTATTGTAAAGTCAGTTTTTTTTTTTTTTTTTTTTTTTTTTACTTCTACTGAACTAACTGCCGCAATTTTTTTTTTATTGTAAAGCCAGTTGAGTTGAAGCAGTTGAGTTGAAGCAGTTGAGTTGAGGCAGTTGAGTTTAAATTGAAGTTCAGATCAGTTCAGTTAGTTTTTAATCAGAGTTTAGAAGAAGAAGTTCAGTTAGTTCAGTGGAAGTAAAAGTTCAGTTGAGTTTTAAGTTTCCGTCGAATAAATACAGTCTTCAGTTTAAGAAGAAGAATAAAGTTTGGAGTTTTAATTGGAAAAATAAAATAAAAGGTCCACGCTCTTCCCTCGCACGAGGAAGCACGGCGTCTCGGACTTACTACAGTGTTAATACCAAATGTTCAAGACTCAATTATTGTCCGCGTCTAGTTTATTTGAACAAGAATATAATGTAATTTGTTAATAAGTAATAGAAAGTTGCTGTGGACTTGGATAATTTGTAAAGAAACAATAAAGTCGAAATAAAAAGAACCTTTAAGTAACAAGCTAAACCTGTCCGTTTTATTTGTTGATTTTTCTTGTGGGACAGTTTTGGCAGCAGACAGTGTAAGGTTTAGTGAATCCTGCGCCCTTGCCAGCTCCCCGACTAACCCACCCCACGAGACCCTAAGTGCATCAACTAATTTCAAAATTACATAAATACTGTAAATAGACCAAATGCGTTCGCCCCTCGCAACTAGGTCCTTGCAGTAAAATACAGTCCACCCAACACAACACAACACAGTCAGTACCAGATACCAAAGCCATATAATTACCGTTACCATTACCGTTAAATAAGATAACAGTCAAAACTATAGGGGTAGTTTTACAACAGCTGGGAATTATCCATCGTTGTACCCTTCCTAATTTTGGTTCGTATGGATCTGGTCCCGTAGGGAGTCTTACTACTGGTACGTCAATAACATCATTGTTTTCAGGATGAATTGTAAAATGAATTCAATACCATCTGAATTCGATAACGCATCATATGTTAAACAGTATTTCTGGCTAATCTATTGAAGGTCTAGTAGATTAATCCAGTTGCATTCTTTGACATGATTTTTATCGAATTAACTCCTTCACTTCCTTGGGAGTTCGAGAATAGATTTGTTGGCACTACACTGAGCATTCAACACGAACATATTTCATCAATACAACAACATTTTCAGGTCCATGAATTAAAATACTTTCTGATTAGTCTCCATATAAGTGAAACAAGGAAGCGCACCGCCATACCACCTTCTTGCTTTAAGTGAAGCCTTATTCCTAGAAGTTTTTTATTCCTCAGTCGATTATTGGCGTCGTAAAATTCACGTGTGCATTTTTATAGTTCCACGAAAAAGATTTCAAAAGCATATGACAACCCAGCCTCTTCTATCCTTCGTAAAATTAACATGTCCTGACTTATAGATCCAGGTTATCGTGGACGAGCTTCTATTTTATTACCTCACTAAAGCACCTTCGAGCTCCACCACGAATTCTACATGACAACTTAATAGCCAATCTCAGTCGCGAGTATCGACAGGATACAAATTCTCCAGAATTGAAAACCACTCGTCAGTCGTAAAAAAGAAGATTCACTTAAGATATTTAAGACAATCCTTTCAACTTCAAAATGCCCAAGTAGTCTGTTTACCATTGCTTTCATAAAAAGAAGTGCCACCCAAGGAATAGAAATATTCAAATGTGCCAACGTAATGGCATGACCAGTGTCGTACAACAAACGAAAATGAAGATGTACCCCTAACTCTGGGTAATTCTATTTGATATGTGTCTCTTCCTGATTCTCATAAAGAAGCTGAGAAAGGACACTCAGCATTTTCTTAAACAATTTGACGACTTTGATGAAATCCATTTACCCATAGTCTTCTTTTATAAATATAATAATGCATTACCGCTATGAAAACGCTGTGTCCACTTACGCGAAATTATGTAAGGGTGGGTGGGTATCGTGTCCTTTCTCCGACGTTAACATCATTATTTCTTTATTTTGTCGCCTTTACTTTCTTCTTCTAAAGGTTGCCACCGGATTCAACATTGCCCGCGGATTAGGGGGACAATAAGGATAGAATGAAGCGGATATCCTTTGGCAACATTACATTGCGGGTGTAGGATAAAGTTAAAGAAGGCAAAAATAAATTTCATTCGTAATTCGCACAATTCTTTCTTGTTTAATAGCATTCATTCTATATCAGCCTATCGTCGCAACCACGCCTTGTGTCCAAAACGCTTTGTCAGTGTTTCTAATGGTAGCACTAACATGTACTTGAGTTTAACTGATACGGTCCAAGTTACCGTTGTAGTTGCTAAAAAAAGTTCAACTAAGGTGACGTTAGTTTAGTTATACGAAACAATGGGTGGTAGATGAGTATGCGTATATGTATACGGCATAACCCGTACGACAATTTGTGAAACTCCGGTCGAAATTTTAAGCTTCTCATTGGCTTGGGCGACACGTGCTTTAATGACGAACAAGCTTGGAATTTGTTTACTACCAATTTCATCAAAAGCAGGAAATACTGCTGCCCGAGCAACCGAACAATCACAAATTATCCGCCGCATAGTATCACGTTACACTTTTTTTTCTTGCTTTGAAAGCTCTCTATCCCATTAAACTGGTCAATTCTCGAGTAGATGGAACTTAGCTAACATCCAATCGATTTCCAAAAATATCGACCTATCATGGTCCTCTTCCCATCGACCCCTAGCACCAACTTCGAATGTATCGAATGTTATACAGCGTGATTAACCTTCAACTTTCGAAACACCTGGAACTAAACGACCTTCTTAATGACCATCAATATTGGTTTCGTAGTAACATATCCTCAGGAGATCTGATGGCGTATCTTGCCAAAGAGTGGATACTTTCCACTCACTGGCGCCGATGAAAATTAGATTATAGAACTAGATATCCCAAAAGCGTTCGGCAGAGTTTGACACCCACCTGGAATTCAATCACCCTATTTGGTCAGGTGCATCTAACAGCCTTGATGGGAACGAGTGGGCTTCCCGAGATGCCACCAAATAACTGTTGCAGTTCTTTTTGAACAGTTGCAGGTTGTAACGCTCCGGGAACACTCGCGTGAGAACCGAGTTCGACAGCTTCCCCGCTCTGTAACGGAACGAGCTCTGATGTAGGGGTGTTCACGCCGTCGTGAGATGAACCGCAAATTGGTACGATCTGTCGGATTGTCGTGTGGAGCGCATATAAACCGAATTGCGTGGAACAATACCGCGAATCTCCGAAGAACAGTACCCGTGATAATATCTGTAAAACAGACAGAGGTCGGCTACGCACCTTCAATAGCGACTGTAGTCCCGACGTCAGCGCCGAGTCCCCGAACTGGCAGATCGCTCGTCTCTGTATGCTTTCAAGTAGGTCGAGGGTATGTTTAGGAGCCGAGCTCCAAACATAAGAGCAATATTCGACCGCGGGTCTAATCTGGGATTTATATAGACTAATGACCTAATGGCGCAAGACTAATGACCTTGCCCGGAAAAAACAAATCATTATGGAAAATTTAACAAGCCTCAAGACTTGCAAAATAAGGCCAAGACCGATTCCCGGTTGGAGTGCCGATGATGATGATGATGATGATGATGATGATGATGGCTCTAAAAGATAGCTCAGTTTTCCTGAGGCTGACCTGACGATGGTCGACATGTGTTTATGCCACGATACATTCCCACAGACCGTGATGCCGAGCAATTTCAAGCTTTCCTTAGATTCGAAGGCGTGGCCATTCACCATCAGCTGTGGAATCGATGATCTACTTTTCTTTGTGAATGTGGTATATTGCGTCTTCGTTGCATCGATTGGCCCATCCCCACTGCAGGACTTTATTGAGATTCCGATTCAGAGAGTTAATCTGTCTACATCTCAGCTGATGCAACATTGATGCACCAATCGGCCTAACACTCGAAAAGGACGAACCAAGCGTACTAACATATCATCCGCAAAACTGAACACTCTGTTATCCGTTGTCTCCAACAAATCATTTATGTGAAGTAAAAACAAGGTTGGAGCCAAAATAGAACCTTGAGGCACCCCGGAATTAACAGGATACTGATCCGAATACTCGCCGTCCACAACAACGCGGGTCGACAGATTTTCGAGAAAGCTCTTCGTCCAGTCACAAGCTGCTGGGGAAGTCCATATAAACGAAGTTTGCCCAGCAATGCCCCATGCCAGACGCGGTCAAAAGCCTTGGAGATATCCAATGCGACCACCCTTGCTCACCATGCCGCTGAATCGCACATGTCCATATATCAGTTATAAGGGTCAAAAGGTGGTTTACAAAATGTGAATGCCATGTGGAGGTTTAATTTTTCCGTCAGGCCCAGGATTTTTAACTTACCTGAACTTCATGTGTCGGCAAAGTAGGAGACACTGTGAGGATAACTTTGTATCGTCGCCCAGGTTTTATCAAGGAATAGATTTTGCCACGTGTGTATGATATTGCGGCACACACGGGTAATTACCGGAAATATGACAGCCTCGTGGGGTTGCCACGTATTCAGCCAAGTCCAGCAGGTTTCTACATACCTATCATACCAAGTCACAGTTTGACATGTGGGTTGTACATCCAACAGCACGCCTATGCCTGTGCGACATTCCACACAACCGAAAGGTGGGCCTGTGGGGGAGGGAGCATGTGGTGCCGGTGTACGGCACGGGGTTCGCTCCGGTACCCATCGCTCTGCCACCGTACCTGTCCACAACGAAGAGAATGGAGGGGGGCAAACGCCCAGGACGCTGCTGCACGGCGAGGAAGCGAAACTGCGGGAATAAAACACACAGGTGTAGTTGGTTTATGAGTTGCTTTAATGGATTCTTGCAAGTTTGGGATGGATGCGCTTGCAGATTTGGCATGGTTGCGAATGTGTGTGTTGTAGGTTTTGAAATGGGTTACAGGTTAGGTTAGGGTGACCGCGCTGTTAGCGGTCAAGATTGGTTGGCATTGTGGGTTGGTTCTCCATGTGGTATAGAGAACCCCCACAGGCCTCCTTGCAGAATCCTTATTGAACAGGCATTTTCGATAAAAGATATGGCGCGTTAAAGGGAAGATCGATAATTAAGGCCGATCATCGAATAAAGCCCCAGCATATACAGGGTGCCCCAAAACTACTTTTCAAAACACAAATTCCACAATAACCTAATAGATTCGGTTCTTGAACCTTCTCAGGGTCTAGTTCTTATGATTGTTTTATATCTGATGACTGTTCCTTCTCTGGTGGAAAATCTTGAACATCAGCTTTTAATGGCTCTTATTTGAGAGGATGTTTTTGTTCCAATCGCTCTCCAACCTCCTTATATATAGTCACAGTCTGTGCGTGTTTTGTAGGTTCTTGCTTTTCTATTGGCACTTGTCTGTGTGATTGTTCTTGTATTATAAGTTGATTTACTTTGTGTCGGAGATTGTTGTTCGTTATTTGATCATATTTTAAAGGGATTAGTTGTTCTAATAACGATTCCTCATCCCTTACTAATTTATCATCTTCGAATTCTTCGGGGTGTACTAAACTGTGTAGAATTTCAGTTGCCTTTTCTATCACAAACCTATAATATTGAAAGTAATCAAGTCGCGAAGATTAAGATGGGCCGGACATGTTGTGAGAATGGGCGGCGATAGGACCGTGCGTAGAATTCTTGACGGTAGTCCAACGGGAAAGAGATCGGTACGATGGCCGTGACGGAGATGGGAGGACAGTGATAGGTTTGACCGTGAGGAAATCAGAATCAGATCGCCAAGCGTGGACAGGGAACGCTGGCGCAGCCGAGTCGGTGACGTCATGAAATTGCGGGTTCCTATAGGCCAATAAATAGTAAATATGGAAATATGAACATTACCAAATCTATCATATCCACGCTTGGCGACATCGATTACGCTTTCTGATCACAAAATTCTGATCATAAAATTCTGATCATAAAATTCTGATCATAAAATTCTGACTGGGGTGACATTTTCCTTGTGGTCTGGGTGTGATGTTCCCACAGTTCCGTCTGATATGAATTGTGCTTGAGGGTCATCTTCCGGACCCCGTTTGTGAAGTATCAACTTGTTCCACAATTATTGTTAGTAATGAATCACGTGGCATCTCAGTGTGATCCGCCACACTTTGAACGTCAGTATCTTCAGCCGAAAAATCAAGATATCCCCCCCCCCCCCCTCCCCCCCACAACCGTCACACATTTTACTCAAATAAACTAAATTAACTACAATTCAAACATGGCATTAAAGTAAATTGTTAAGATTGTACAGTGGCGGTTCTACGAACCACATAATCCACTATAGGTCGAGATATCGTCGTTCCACCAAGGAACATACTCACTTATATCCAAATTACACGTGCTGACAGACACGTGTCCTCAAAGGTCCTCCTTTCCAGCTGAAATAAAAGGTAACATGCATCTGGGAGTCAACAACCCGACGTATCCACAGATACGTGGGTCACAAGTCCGACCAATTATCCTACGCCTGCACGGCGATCGAAGGACATGAACCAGTATAGAAATTGTGTACCAATCCATCAACTGGATATACACAAACGGTTGGCACAGCTGCGCCAGATGTCGACAGACATCAAACCGTTGTTCCTGCCCCAATGTACGTCGCCTAAACAAAGGCCACTGCGATGCAACAGCAATTAACGAAAATGGTGTTCACTTAGGGCTATGTAAACAAGGATAATTACATTACCCCATGATCGCCTAGAGGAAAACGCTCACCCGATTGTTTACGTAAGCAATCCATTAGAGGTGTGAAATTCTGATCACAGAGTGATCTACAGCATGCGGACAATAACCTCCGTATCTGTATGTGTGAGCACGATCTGCACTGGTGGAGAGATTCTCGATCGAGAGAAAGTCACCACCAGCGAAAGGGAAAGGAAAACTGTGGGGTGAATGGAATTGCGGGGGAAGAAGAATGGTGCCAGCACGGACCCTGGTTCACTTCTCTCCCCATCGATTTGCTCACCCGGACACTGTTCACCAATGCAAGGGAAAATAAAACGATGGTCGATCTTCGCAACCGAGCGGACACAACACAGAAAATAAAACACACTGTTTAGTTGTAAATGATTTCTTTATTGTTCCGGTTTATTATTTTATTTTTGCAAATTCACCAAATTTCTGTAGACTTTTATTAATTAACGCAAGTGTCATTATATTCATTTGACGGGGATACTTTGTTTGACACACAATTCACATTTTTAAATGTTTGTTTGTTTGGTTGACTAAAAACGTCATAGTTAAAGAATGTAGTAAAGGGCGAAAAATCAAGATAAGGCACTTACAAATGCAGACAGTGGTCACGGGGAATTTCACAATTACATATACGTTAGATTTTTTGGATACTGGTCGCTGATAAGACACAAAAACTATTTTTTATCCTGTAGTTTATTTAACAGATAACATCTAAGAGACTTTAAAAAACTATATCATCGCGGACGTATAAGATTGCACTCATCACAGTGATCAAGAAAAGGGTCACGTTTTACAAAATTCTCTCTCCACACACTGTTCTAGATTAGAATTTTATTGTAACTGCGGAATGCTGAAAACTCGTTCATTTACTTAGCACCACGCACAGAGACTTATTTTGACTCTGGTCGTACGCACTCCTGTGCGTACGCTACAGGGCATGGAAGACGACTCGCCCTGGTTGGTGGTTGAATCGCGACTCATCGAGGGTTAAATTCCTTTTTATTCAACCCTCAGTTCGAGGTGCGTTTAGTGGTGTGGTGAAGAGGAAATTAAATTTTCCTTTTGGCCAGTGACCAATTGGAGAAGATCTCCCCGGTTGATCTTAGCGAGAGTGCTAATAGATCGTTGTGTACCCATGGAACGAAGGTCATGGCAAACGAAATCGATAAAAGAGAAAATAACAAAGGACATTATTCATGGCATAGATGCATGGTGCAGCTGCGTAAATAGGCCGCATTTCAATTAGACAAATGGTGCTAAGAGCAATTTATGTACACAATGGGTGATTGTGTACCATATTTTGCTGAACGTAAGGGATCGAATTTTTGTATGCATGTTTATATGCGGAAGAATTCGATTTATGGCCACTAGACGCTAGATGCGTATATTTGCTTTGTCGGCTGCACAAAAAGGTTGCCGAGGCCATGAGTATTGCCAGGAGAATGTGGTGTGCACGTGTGCAGCCGAATTGCTTGGCAAACAGGGGTGCCGACAAGGTTTTCTGCTTTAATGATGCATGTATAATTTAAAGAATTCTTTCAGGGAATTTTGAATATGCATTGGATGCATGAATGGTAAGAATTCTTTGCGGGGAATTTTAGGTAATGCACTAAGTGCATTAAAATGTCCTTGAAGAAGGAAATGTTTGCAGGTTTGCAAAGGGAGTTGGGGTTGGAATTGTGGGTGGTTCTTGCGTAAAGGTTAAAGAACCCCCACAGAATCATCCCCAGAGAATTTACCTCAGTGTACTCCGAGCAACACGGTCGAACACAGAGAACCCAACGAGGAGGTCGGTCCGCACAGCGAAATAAAACTAACAAGGGTAACGTACCAAAATCGAGATAGAACACGAGAGAGTAAATCAACCACCGAAGGTCGCGAGTGTGTCGAGTTTAACGTGTCGGTGAATTAATTAAGTGTGATATCAACAAAAACATTTTTTTACAGAGTTAATGATAAACAATAAGCGAAAATAAGTACGTTAAACATTTTCCGTGAGTTGGACGCTTTGCTCGCAACCGCGTAGTTCACGTGGCACACAATATCAAAGGCAAAATATAAGAAAAACCAAAGGTATGCACACCAATGTATTAATAAAAAAATGGAAATTGTGTCCTAAACGATTATCAACCAATGTAAACTAAACTTAATAACAATAAAATAAAAACCACAGGTTAAGAACAAATATCGTTGTGTTTCATTTGTGCAGCACATCATTCGCTCTGGTTTCGTTTTTTTTTTTTTTTTTTGCGCACAGTGTTCAGCGGAACACTGCGTCAACTGTCGACATAGACTAAACATCCGCCAAAGTACTATTCATATATTTAAAAAAAAAGAAACGTGCAGCTTCACAATTGTCATCACTACAAGTTGACGAAAATTATCAAACTCATGCCGTTCCAACCGACATTTACTGAAATTTGTGGCAGTTAGGGGCAATTTTGTGTTGTTGTTTTGTTAAAGGCTTTTTTTTTTGTATTTGTTCACCCAATGCAACATATTTCATCTATGCCCAAATCCTCCCGGTGCCTCAAATTTTTGAACTTGGAACAATTTTTTAAAATTTTATAGTAATTTTGTTGCCTAACCATCATAATAGGGAAGACTCGTCAGTTGAACCCGCATACGAACTGTTGTAACTTCCTTGCGATCATAATGTGACAGATAACCCACATAATCACACGTTGAAAAATATACATCCAATAATGAATGGCATGCACGGGGTTCGAATACTCTATGCCTACAGGCATTTCGAACACATCCTTCCACCCTTTGGTTTCTGTCCTTATTTTTCGCCCCGGCACGCAATATCTCCATTCATAATAGGAAACCTCTTTATCGTGTCCATTTATTGATAGAAAAGTGAACCATAGTTCCTTTCGCTTGAGTTCCCTGGAATAAGAAACCGGCCATTCAGAGGACTTAGCGATCCTTTCTAATACAAAGCTCCTTGATACCGCCTCATCGAAAGTCTCAATTTGCAATGTTCTTAAAGTGAACAGCGATTAAAGGGATGTGTCCAATATCCAATAAGCAGCTTTAACTTCTTGACATAAATACACCGAGTGACACATCCGGTGTGTGGTAGTTGAAGACGCACAAGTCCATGGTATGAGCATGTGTGGAATGTCCCATTGGTATAGGCGTGCTGCTCGGCGTACACCCTGCATGTCAAAGCATCGATAGTTCTCAAGGATTAGAAGGAGCCTGTGCAGATTTGCCTTCTGTGAATTTAAGATAGTCATGGTTGTATTTGTTGAAGGTAATTTCCGGCATACTCGTGTTTTCAAAGCTCTTTGCGTGATACGAATTGCAGACGAGTGCATGGCCAATCATTTCAAAAGGACGTCCTGATTGTGCCCTTGGACCGCAAGTCGTTGGTGAAACATTAGATGCATTTGGCGAACTAAATCCGTTGCATGTTGGACTTCGAAGATTAGTCAAACGTTTGTGTTAAGTATCTAGTATCCAATCATCTCCCGATACCGAACTGAGACGTTACCAGTTGGGGTTTTGTTTAATCGATTTTTTGAGGTCAGTTTGATTGTTTGTCGACGAGAGTGCTACATGAAAATAAACAATCTGTTGGGCGAAATAGAATAGGGGAGTATGGAGTATGTACCTAGTTTGGGTTTATGCAATTTTTGGAAAGCTCGGGTGTCTACTGTTGATACAAAATACACATGAATTAATTCAAGAAGATGTTTCTGTTTCTGTTTTTGTTTTTGATATTGTTTCCCCAGATTTCTTGTCAGGACCTGGGTAAATATACATAAGAAAGGCTCTCAGACAGGATAACACCTTACTGCCTACGAACAGTTTTCTTTCCTTTATTTTTGTTTTTTCACGGACCAACTGCATTGAATGTTACAGGGGAGACATTTGGCCGAAGGATATATAGATCGATATAAGGACATCTGTGGAACAGACCGCTAGACATCAGGACATTGTTTGTGTGTGAAGTGTTTTATATTAGCCTAGTCTACTATAGAAAGCCATAAAGCCATACGCATTGGAGCGAAAGTTCAATTGTCGTCTGTATTGTTGAAGACTGACCACAGCTATTTTATGATTGTTTGGGAAAATTGAAGGATACTTTTTTCCAGTAAATACACTTAAAGGTGTTAAACCCTAGTTTTAGGTCACAGGTTGCTATTCTGGTGGAGCTCTCTGATGGTTGAAAAATCTCTTATTGGTTGTTGTTTGATAACCCCAATTTATAAGAAAGAAGACCCACGCGTCCTCCACACTTAAAGCGTAGTCCGTCATGAGTATCTCGAGTAAACAAAAGATACTGTTTTGTGTGGAATCGATAGATATGCGCGTCCGGTGTGGTGCAACAAAAGGAATCTACATAGGTGTGAAATGCAGTGCTGCAAAACCTTTTATACATTTTACCTATATTCTTTTGTTTTCGCGACTCTTTTGCATTCCACAACCAACAATACTTATCAGAGAATTTATGGGCTCAGGCGGGCCCTTCGTCGACGAGAGTACGTGACTTGAACTTTTGCAGGGATTTAGTGCGTCAGCCGCTACAAGCCTTCGCCTTCCGTCATATAATGCTTGTCTTAGTCCAGTCTGTAATTCCTTTTTTTTTTTTGCCGATACGTTTCAATGACAATAGAATTCCGTCTCGACCAATGCAACATTCGTGGTTTAACGTACCACTTCGGCACTACATCTACATAATATGTGTCTTCTTTAATTTTATAAAACTATTCTCTGAACAACAAGAAACTCTTTGCTCCGCTCAAGACCTAAAACTTCTCTGGGCAACAAAATTCTTGGTGCACTCCAATAGAGGTCCGAAAAATGTGTCCGAGCGACAAAATACCCTTTGCGCACTGATAAAAAAAAAAAGAATAATTAAAAGGAAAACAAGCCCGGAGAAGTGGGAGACGAAATACTTTTTTCCTCCGCCTATTACCGGTAAAAAAAAAAAAAAAAAAAAAAAAAAAAAAAAAAAAATGATAATAATAATAACAATCATAATAATAATAATAATAATAATAAATAAAGAGAGAAGGGAAAACAACCGCTCTTTTTGTGCTTGGCACCGAGATACAACTTTTGTCCATATAACACAACTTTGTACAAGGTGTGTACCACGAATAAAATGAGAGCGGATAAAAGTGACAAGTCTTCATTGAGCTTATAGCTACCAAGAATAACGAATAAAGGGCGCTACAATATTGCACGCCAGTGAACGCGCCCCACTTAGCTTCCGCTGTTGATCTGTCATCCGGATTTCTCGACCTCCTTCCGGTCTTTCTTTGTTTCTTTCCTTTTTCTCGTAGGTCGTAGTCGCGAGGGCAACATCAGCAATGGTCTACGGTACGACGAACAGTGAAACTTATTGGGCACCTAGCCGTAAGTCGATCAATTCCGTCGTGAGAACATAGCCGCAACGTATCAGGCCTGTCCCTTTCTTATGTTATAGTTATTATCACTCAACTGAACTTGCTGAATGTGTTCCGTCCCTTCAGATATTTTCCCGCGATACCCGTTATGAAACACACTTCAGGCGCACAAATAAACTTAGAGAATCATTCTTTAGTCGAACTACACGAATGTGGAATGCCTTACCTGATCATGTATTTCCTCGTCGTTGTGATGTCCAGGCATTTAAAACCAATATACATCAATACCTGCTTTCCTTATCCACTTCCTCTCCTTCCGTTTGCACTGTGTTCTGACATTTAAGGGTGCCTCAAAATCCCCTTTTGTACGCGCGCTTGTGTTGAAAAAATGAAGAAGGCAACTGATTCACTATGTTCGATCGAGTTTAGATCTCTCAGCGGTGCAAAGCACCAAGCACCCAAGCAGTTCAATCATACCCCTTACTTGTCATATTTCGCAGGCATTAAAAAGCATTTAAAAAATCAATATCATGTCATCTTAAATATCTTAAATTGAGCTCCATAATTCACATTAATTCAAGAAGAATGAAGCACTTGTCACTGTATATTTCTGTGCAATTTAAAGAATGTAGCAAGTGGTCCTTTCATCAAACAATTGTGATACTTCTGAATCAGCTCTTTAGTCGTCTTGTTATTTCAGTCTAATCGACTAGGAATTAAACTCCTCCTCTGTGACAAATGGCTTGCTATTTCCGGAAATCGTATCCAGAAGGGCACCCACCACTTGTCTTTGCAAATCTGTTCTCGAGCACATAAGGCGCACTAAAGACCACCCTCCGACGACTCCATTTAGGTGAATCAGCAACTGGTATTACGCCGCGGGAAACTAGGTCAACAGCAAGTCACCAAGTCGCGATAGCCGCCCAGCAAGATTATACGTTCTGCACTTGTCGATACTTGACTGAGGTCAGATGAGTTTCATATAAAACTTCCGCTTCTCCCGTCGTAATTAAACCAGCAATCAATTTTGTTTCGTTCAAAAACCCCTTAAAGTCGTCAACAGGCTCTATAGTTGAGAAGCCAAACACTTCCACATGATTCCTTTTTGGCGGTGAGGTTTTTCTTTTATGACTAAACAACCTCATAAAGAAATGGTCATTGGTGACAACAATCACAGTTCTGGTCGTTATGATACCCAAAATGTCCCCTTCAGTTGACGTGGCTTCAAGGCAAATTTATTTCACCAGAGTATGCGGTAAGTGGCGTTTCCAATAGAGTTGTGTATGTCGAATATCCTCGTACCAAGAAAACCAAAGACGTATCCAACCATCGAGAAGGAGCACGTAAGCCATTAAACTAGCCTCGGATTATATGCCTGGACAAAGAATCGCTTGCACAGACATAAATAAGGACTATTAATGCTCTACTTTAGCGGGAGGTTGCGGGATAGTTTGTGCCAATTATGTGCTAAACACACATACGGTTTGGTTGGTAACGTGACTTTTAATTTGACCCTAGTAAGCACTAAGCCAGAGCTACGAAGAGTCCTTCCAATGGGAAGGGTGCAGGGCGTACACAAGTGCGATGATACAGCATTTTTTAGTATTTCTTGTGAAGAGGATATATGGAATATGGAATGCATACTAAATTGGTACGTGAGCAAGGAAAAACAGGGGAGAAGGATTTGGTGTTGCCCTGCAATCTAATCGAACACCAGTTCTCTAACGAAAGGAACTTCATGTCACGTTGCCCGAGGAGTCACAGGGCACCAGCAATTTAATACCAAGATTTAATATTCGAATTTTATTTCTGTTCGGGATACTGGATAAAGTTACACAACGAGAAGAAGAAATGAGAGGATGCAAATATAATGCAACTTGTCTCACACTGTGTACATCCGAATTGCGGACAGTTAATTTCCGGATTCGGTTTATCGATTTTAAGAAATCTTGTTCATTAACGTGCTGTGTGGTAAATCACGGCAATTCAAAAATTCAATAAGAAAAAAATTGGCACTATAAAAACGAACGAACATGTTGAGATTTTCACACTTTTATTCCAACATCCTTTTGTTTTCATTGATTTTGAATAGCCTGTGTTGAATTCGTTCCTATTTAAAATGCCGTTTATTTCTCTATTTTAGACTTGCAAATCTTTAGATTAATTATCTGCAATGGGGCCGGACTTGGGCGCCCTTGACATAAAGAACCCCAGTTTAAAAAAAAAAAATGTTTCAACTCTCGAAAAATGCACAACTGTTTTGAAAGGAGTTTAATGTTAGAGAAAGTTTCTAATAGAGAAAAGAATTTTTGAAGGGTGGCGTTTTTATGTCTTCTTACTCGCACTAGTCCCTTATGTAGAAAAGGTTTTGACAAAAGGTCGTGTATAGTAGATAAATGCCCCTACAAAGTTATGAAACTCATCAAAAGCTGTGAAAGAAAAGTTCATCATCATCATCATCGGCACTACAACCGGGATCCGGTCTTGGCCTTATTTAACAAATCTCTCCACCGGTCCCGATTTCGAGCCGATGTCATCCAGTTTAGCACTCCCAGGCTCTGGGTGTCCTGGTCTACGCCATCCCTCCATCGCAGACAGGGTCTGCCGCGCTGTCTCCTTCCATACATCCTGCCACAAAGGACTTTCCGGGCAGGGTCCTCTTCGCTCATTCGAGCTAGGTGTCCCGCCCACCGGAGTCTACCGAGCTTGATTTTTCTTACAATATGACCTTCAAGATAGATTGCGTACAACTCATGGTTGTAGCGTCTCCGGAATCGTCCTCCCTCACATACGGGGCCAACAATTCTCCTTAAGACCTTTCTCTCGAACGCGGCCAAGAGTTCAGAGTGCCTTTTATTAAGCACCCAGGTCTCGGATCCATACATGAGTACTGGTAAGACCATGGTCTTGTACAGTAGTAGCTTGGATGTTCTGGATAAATTTCGGGATTTAAAGAGCCTTGATAGACCATAGTAGGCTTTGTTGGATTTAATCAGCCGTTCGCGTATTTCTTCTTCCATATTGTTATCGGCTGATACTATTGACCCAAGGTAGTTAAAGGATTGCACTACTTCAAATTCGTGCTCCACTACCCTGATAGTTTGACCAACGTTAGGTCTTCTCTTCGCAGAAGTTGCCACCATGTACTTGGTTTTTCCCTCATTAATGCGCAGTCCCAGTTTTTGTGCCGCCTGTTCGATCTGGGTGAAGGATTCCTGTACCGCCGATTCGGTTCTACCGATGATGTCGATGTCATCTGCGTAGGCAAGTATCTGGCTGGACTTGGTGACAATAGTCCCTCTAGTTGTAACGCCAGAGTCACGGATTGCTTTCTCCAACGCCAGGTTGAAGAGGAGGCAGGCCAGACCGTCCCCTTGTCGGAGTCCATTATAGATGTTTATTGGTTTGGACAACAATCCAGCTACTTTTACTTGACTAGTTACGTTGGTCATGGTCAACCTACAAAGTCGTATCAATTTATTTGGAATGCCGAATTCTCTCATGGCATTATATAGTTCTACCCTGGCTATGCTGTCGTAGGCGGCCTTGAAGTCTATAAACAGATGATATAGTGGAATCTTAAATTCCAGACATTTTTCCATCGCCTGCCTAAGGGTGAATATCTGATCAATTGCTGATTTGCCTGGGATGAAGCCACACTGATATTGACCAATGATGGCTTTAGCGTATGGGGATATCCGGTCTTGTAGGATAGTGGAGAGTATCTTATAGGCGGTACTCAGCAATGTTATACCCCTATAGTTGCTGCACAGTGTGATATCTCCCTTCTTATGTATGGGGCAAATTATACCACGACGCCAATCTTCCGGCATCTCCTCTTGCTCCCATACGTGCACCACGATCTCGTGAATTGCGTGATGTAACGCTGTCCCTCCTTGTTTGATCAGCTCAGCTGGTATGCCATCAGCTCCAGGGGCTTTATTTGATTTGAGCTGTCTAATGGCTTTTAATATTTCCTCCATGCTTGGTGGCGGCAGCATTTGATCTTGGTCTTGCATTGGTGGAGCCTCTAATTCTTCTGTGAGCTGACCATTTAGCAATTCATTAAAGTGCACTTCCCATCGCTCCAGAATGCCTTCAGGGTCGGTGATCAGATTACCCTCTTTATCCTTGCAGTAAGTGCAGCGTGGTGTGTGCCGCGTCATACTGCGGATTATTTGGTAGAACTTCCGCGCCTGGTGCGGACCTCGCTCTCTACTTTTCTCTATTTCACAGACAAGATTTTTTTCCCAGGCACTTTTCTTTTGTCTGTGAAGTCTTTTTTCAGTTCTTCTGAGCTCTTTGTATTTCTCCTCGCGTATCCGCGTCCTATGAGACTGCTGCATTGCCCGGTATGCAGCATTCTTACGTTCAGTCGCTAGTTTGCACTCATCATCAAACCAGTCGTTCCGATCTCTACGACTACTGCCTAAGATGGAGTTGGCAGTAGTAATGACAGTATTCTTAAGGCGTGTCCATTTCTCTTCTACGTCCGGCATTCTGGCCCCAGGACTTACTCTCCCTCCGTCGAGCTCTTCGAGGGCGAGTGTTAACGCATGACCAAAGGTGTTGCTGGTGTTCTCATTGCGTAAGGCAGCCGTGTTGATTCGAACCTGATCCGTGGATGCAATACGTCTCCGTAAGGTAATCCGCGCTCGGAAAACTGTACCAACAAGATAGTGATCCGAGTCGACGTTGGCACCTCGGTACGTTCGTACCGTCATCAGGCTCGAAGAGTGGCGGCGATCTATCAACACGTGGTCAATTTGGTTGCGAGTGGCTCCATCAGGTGATACCCGGGTGGCTTTGTGGATATCTTTACGCGGAAACCTGGTACTCGCAACGACCAAGTTTTTCGATGCTGCCAGTTCGATGACTCGTAGTCCATTGTCATTAGTGTTCTCATGCAAACTATGGGAACCTGCGTAGTGCCTGAAAACCGGCTCCCGACCTATTTTCGCATTCAAATCCCCAAGAACGATTTTCACATCGTATCTTGGGCAGGCATTGAGGGCCCGTTCGACGTTCTCATGGTAATCTTCTTTTTCGTCGTCAGGGGACTCCTCTGTAGGTCCGTTAACGTTTATGAGGCTTATGTTCTTAAATTTGCCTCGCACGCGAAGAGTGCATAGCCTTTCATTTATTGCATTAAAGCCGATGATGGCAGGCTTCAGTTTTTGGCTGACTAGAAAGCCTACCCCGAGCACATGGTGTTTTGCGTGACAGCTGTAATAAATGTCATACTCTTTTCTTTGAAAAACACCACTCCCCGTCCATCTTATTTCTTGCAATGCTGTTATTACAGCCTTATATTCGGACAGGGCATCGGCTAGTTGCTATGCAGCTCGAGCTCTGTATAGTGAGCGTATGTTCCATGAAAAAATCCTTAAATCGTTTAGCCGTTTTCGTTTCCGTGGTCGTCGTCGTGTATCCGGTCCATATCCGAGGCTTGTTAAATTTGCCATAATAATTCATTTTTACGGGCCTGGTTATTAGCCTTGCGCCAACCTTTCTCAGGATGTCGCTGCATGCATTGGTTCACTACTTGGCGGGTGTCAAAGTAGCTATCCAGGGGTGTCACGTGGAGACTGCATGTCAACTTGGATTGAACAGGGACAAGGATCGTCCTGGCCTTCGCCGGGGTGAAGGCAATCAGAGACTTTGCCCTGTATGTTCGCACCCATCCCCCCGAAAGAAAAGTTCATAGCCTGTTATAAAAAATGTTCTTTTTTTTATTCATCTACAGAAATTTGACCTCCTTTAAAGTGTTGCCTATGCATTTATTCCAGCGCTTCTGTCATTCCTGGAAGTAATGCTCCATACGACTTGAAATCAACGTTTTCAGACGCCAAGTCACGTCGCTTTGCATGTTCATCACCGTCATTTTAGCCTTGGGGAAGATACAAATTCGCATGGAGTCAAACCCATGCGCATAGAAAGGGGGCCTCATGACGGTGATGCTTTCTCCACCTCGAGAGACTTTGCTATCAGGACCAGGTGCTTTCATGGTCGATCGTTTCTCGATCGCTCCAAACGTCATCTCACAACGATGTCAAAAGAAGCATTGCTTCGTTCAAGCCCAAATGGTTACTGAATGGCTGTAATACTTGTACCTGCGACCTCAAACCTACTCATTGACTATGTAGTGCTCCAAGAAGCTTTACCATTTCCTTCCCTACATACATACACTAATAAAATACCCATTCATATCCACAAATCAACGTTGAATTCAATGAAAAGCAAATTGAACCAAACGTTTAATTGTCGTGCGTTGAATTCAATTCCTTAAAACTCATACATCACAACGCATATCTCCATATGCGTTGCATGTGCAATTATCAATTCCTAAAATCAAAAGTCTAAAATAAATACGCGATAAACGAGACAAATGTTCGTTTATCATGCACACACAAAATTCAAGCAATCTAAACATCACAATGCATATCTCCGAATGCATTGTAACCAGATGTTTTATGATATGCAAATAGACCCAGATTCCCATCCAATCTCTCATCCAATTCCCATGGTTTTTGTTCCCATCTGAAGTGCATGCAAACTCTTGTTTGCCTTAGCCAGATTGATAACACAAACAAACCTCAAAAAATATCTATGATAAGAGGGCAAAGCATCCACACTTTGATGAAGAATAAAAAGTAGATTAGAAGACAGTCAGTTGGTTTCGCTAAGGAAGTGAATATCGAACAATAAATAGCATACTAATATAATTAACGTGTTTTTTGACTACGGTTACGATGTGATTCAAAGTTCTTTTGTCGCTGCGTTGGTGTTTCGAATTTTCTAGTGAAATCGTTATTTGGTCGCTCCCTACAGCTCGCCTTTTTGAAAAGTGCCATGGATAGTTTTCTACAAATTATTTTCGAGTCTGTGCATTGACATATATTATCCTGTGATTCACCTGTTGACGGGCGGTGCATTCTGGAAGAGTGGGATATACACGTCCACGTATCCAACAGGATGTATACGGTAGCCCACTCTTCCCGGAAGGCAGGTAAGCACAGTGGTGCACCAGGAATATAATAACTACAACTTTGCCACGTTTCCAGAAAACTGTCTAGAAATTCGCTGTTCACACTTCTAATGTGGTTCAGCCACAAAAGAACATAGTTAGTACCAACCGGGCAGATTGAGGTCCGTATCGGCTGTGTCAGCCTACTTCCAACGGAGGTGAACAGACTGAATTTTGGTAGAGCCAGAAATGCTTGCAACCAAGCGATTGTTCGAAGTTCACAACGACAAACTACTTGAATACCCTACTTTTGGTCAATCACAAATACTCTCAACAATAACTTCAGTCCCTCTTCCTTTTCTCCCTTAATGTCGGGCAGCAGAACACTACCCGGGAACTTAATAAATAAAGCCAAGCTAATTCAACCCTCGATACTGATTTTAAATTCACCTGTGATCGCTACAATACAATCTTCAATGCCGGATGTAAAGTTCCATCAACTGTTCAACGCATTTTCCGTAAACTCGACTGCAAGAAGGCAGCCGGACGGGATGGAATACTAGCAATAATTCTTAAAAATTGTGCGTCGAAATTGTCACCGATCCTTGGCAAACTTTCTTGCATTCTTATGCATAGGACACATTTCTATCATTTTCGAAAACCGCATATCTTCAAACAACTTCAAAGAAAGAAAAACTGCCTCACCTTACTATTCACGTTGTCCAATGTGATAAAAAGATCAGTAAAATTAAGCATTTAGAATGCAAAAGATTCTTATGTTAAATGATCGCAAATACGGATTCGGCAACAGGGGATCCATTGGAGGCCTTTTAAGCTTTGTGACTAACATCAGGACATTCAAAATTAACTTCGCAATCGTATTGGATATCCCCAAGGTTGTTAACCACCACCGGCACAGTCCCTTAATAAGTAAGCTCTGTCTTATCGACTATCCCAAAGACTTTCCGACTGGATGAAGAGTTTCCTCGAAGATCGATCGATTTAAATTGTTGTAGACGACATGTCACGGGTCTCTTTTCCATTAAGTCTGGAATGCCTTAAGGTTCTATCTTAGCCCCCACACTATTTCTGCTTCACATTAATGATTTCCTAGTATCAACGGATAACAAAATATTCTGTTTCACCGTCGATAGTACGTTGATTTCTTCGCTTTCGAGCTATCGACTGCTTAACACACCAAGGTCGCGTCAATGTTGTTACAATTTAGATGTGGGTGCAATGTTTTGTACTTAAGTTTATGTTTAATATTTTGTGTTCCATTTAATGTTTTCTCGCTGGGATAAAGGTGGTGGGAGCGTTACTACGTAACAATGTCACACCCAACAGGTTGACTTTCTAAATGGAAATCTGGATAGAATCAATGCGGAAACGCCAATTTCCTTAACGTCAACAGGAAGAAGAGGAATATACAACGTTCATACGAACAAACGGATTGCCAGTACCAGAGATTATGATGAACGACCTGATCATCAAATCTAAGGGAAGTGTATGGTCGTTCGGCATTGAGTTGGAATGCGGCATACAAGTGTCAAATGATGCCAAGCTCACTTGAAAAGAGAGAGAGAGAAAGAGAGCTTACATCTATATACACACGTTTTTTCTACGATAGCCGAGTGTATAAAAATGAGTTTCTTGCATTTTGTGCCAGGTGCTAATATTGAAAAACTGACTATAATAAACGAATAAATAAAAACAGCTGTACTAACTTTTATAACATTTATTGCTTCACTCCCCTCAACAATGTAACACCCACAAGTCACACTGAACATCTGTTAAAGCCAAATTCAAACTGTCACGGCATACACGGTATTCATGATTTACCGTGTATGCCGTAACTGAGACAAACACCAATGAAAAAAATTGTTAATGGTCCGACTCGAAGGACCAAAAATGTTAGAGATCCGGGTCGATGGACCACTTGATTCTGTTGTTCCAGTTGATTACGGACGGCTGGCTCTCAGCGGGTCCGCAAAACCTCAACAGTGTAGTGGACTGAATTTTTCCCAGCGCCATCTGGTCAAAGGATACCTATAAGAAACACGTCTAATGCGGAAGCACACCTACCTGTCAAACCTACTTGAGCACCCCTTTCCACTGGTGGGGTTTCTGGATTACCTGAAAGCAAGAGTGTTACGTGCGGTTTCCGCCACCCCCATCATTAGATTGCTTTTAATATAATTTTGTTTTAATATAGTTTGATGGTAAGGTGGTGGAAAAAGCGCACGATCCACATGTGAGTGTTCGAACACGCCCCAGTTCGAGTGTGGATCGTGGGCAAGTTCGAATTCTGTTTTTGGAGTGGATGTCGATGGAGAGTGAGAGAAAGAAACAACAAGAGGAATTTTTGATTCCGTTTGTTTTTGTTTTTTGCTTGCTCGGTACGGTTTTTGAAAACGGTAGAAGAAAAACAGTTGATTGTGAAGTGAGAATAGGATTCCGTTTCGAAAATTTCAAAAAAAAGAGAGAGTTGATTTCTGAACAGCAAAAAAGGAAAGTATTGCAACGTACCGTTTCCTTTTTGATAAATTAAAAAATTAAGTTAAAATTGAAAAGTTGCTTTGTTTGTTTTTTTTTTTTTTTTTGATAAACTAAAAAATTGATAAATTAAAAAGTTAAGTTAAAGTCGAAAAGTTGCTTTGTTTGTCTTTTTTGATAAATGAAAGATTGAAAAAGAAAAAATGTTTTCCTGGAAGTACTGCTAAGTTCTGGTCCGGCAGTGTGTATCTAAATAACGCTGGGTGTCAGGCTTGGTGTCGGAGGATATCAATTTGTAATCCAGTTTCATCCATCACCTTACGCAAGTGCGGGAAGATCTTATAATGGATTCTGGACAAGGAAGGGATACATAAAGAGGCTTCCGACTCACAAAGCTAAGAACTTTGCGGAAATAGTCACCTTGACCCCAGGTAACCTTTTTATCATACTTAAATTTCTGTGGCGGAAGACGTTACAAGAGGAGCGAATTGAATAAAAACAAACTTCCCCTGAAAATATTTTCTATCAAAAATTCTATTCATATCAACAAAGCCAACTGGGTTTCACCTGATGGAGCCGCTCGCAACCAAATTGACCACGTGTTGATAGATCGCCGCCACTCCTCGAGCCTGATGACGGTACGAACGTACCGAGGTGTCCACGTCGACTCGGATCACTATCTTGTTGGTACAGTTTTCCGAGCGCGGATTACCTTACGGAGACGTATTGCATCCGCGGATCAGGTTCGAATCAACACGGCTGCCTTACACAGTGAAAATACCAGTAACACCTTTGGTCATGCGTTAAGACTCGCCCTCGAAGAAATTGACGTATGGAGAGTAAGTCCTGGGGCCAGAATGCCGGGCGTAGAAGAGAAATGAACACGCCTTAAGAATGCTGTCATTAGTACTGCCAACTCCATCTTAGACAGTAGTCGTAGAGATCGGAGTTATTGGTTTGATGATGAGTGCAAACTAGCGACTGAACGTAAGAATGCTGCATATCGGGCAATGGCGCAGTCTCATAGGACGCGGGTGCGCGAGGAGAAATACAAAGTGCCCAGCAGATCCGAAAAAAAGGCTTCACAGATAAGATTCCATTATATCATCTGTTTATAGACTTTAAGGCCGCCTACGACAGCATAGCCAGAGTAGAACTATATAATGCCATGAGAGAATTCGGCATTCCAAACAAATTGATACGACTTTGTAGGTTGACCATGACCAACGTAACTAGTCAAGTAAAAATATCGGAATTGTTGTCCAAACCAATAAACATCTATAATGGACTCCAACAAGGGGACGGTCTGGCCTGCCTCCTCTCAAACCTGGCGTTGGAGAAAGCAATCCGTGACTCTGGCATTACAACTAGAGGGACTATTATCACCAAGTCCAGCCAGATACTTGCCTACGCAGATGACATCGACATCATCGGTAGAACCGATTCGGCTGTACAGGACTCCTTCATCCAGATCGAGCAGGCGGCACAAAAGCTGGGACTGCACATTAAGGAGGGAAAAACTAAGTACTGGGTGCTCAATAAAAGGCACTCTGAACTGTTAGCCGCGTTCGAGGGGAAGGTCTTAAGGAGAATTGTTGGCCCCGTATGTAAGGGAGGACGATTCCAGAGACGCTACAACCATGAGTTGTACGCAATCTACCTTGAAGCTAATGTTGTAAGAAAAATCAAGCTCGGTAGACTCCAGTGGGCGGGACACCTAGCTCGAATGAGCGAAGAGGAGCCTGTCCGGAAAGTCTTTTGTGGCAGGATGTATGGAAGAAGACAACGCGGCAGACCTTGTCTGCGGTGGAGGGATGGCGTAGAGCAGGACGCCCAGAGCCTGGGAGTGCCAAACTGGATGATATCGGCTCGAAATCGGAACCGGTGAAGAGATTTGTTATTTAAGGCCAAGACCGGATCCCGGTTGTAGTGCCGATGATGATGATGAAAAAGCCTATTTAACCTTGGAGCTTTTGAAGAGAACTCAACGATTTAAAAAAAAAGATTGTGGCGGGAGGCCGATTTAAACGAGACAAAGAGAAATGTCTTCATTGTGGCACTGGCTTCTGGTCATCTTGTGACAAGCAGAATCACCCACATCCGCGAGAATATTGGGCTCGGTCTCAAGATATCTGAAAAATGAAAAAGGGGGTGGGGGGGGGGGGGGGGTCCCTTAGGATAGTGTCTACAGGGTTAGTTCAAATGGTCGCTAACTACTTGGACGGACGGATGGTGGGATTGAAATCATACAAAACCAGTAGGTCTTGAGTGAACTCAACGATTTGAAAATTGCTATTCCTTTTTATACCATTTCGGCGATCGTCCTTGTGCGCATTTGTCTGATGCGCATTTCAGTTGTGCAGATAGCAGCTGTCGTGTGTCCTGCTATTGCTCCGCAAGTACCTTCCTGTGAATCGACTCAATATTATATTGATGCATTGTATGATGCGTCGCCAACAAAAATATTGTTCGATAAATGATCTTATCGAAAACAAACGACAGTACCGCATAAATGCGGTCAAGAAACCCCTGCTTCGTGAGTGAAGCTGTGGCGGTTCCGCCAAACCCCACGGTGCGCTTTCCTAAAAAACCCCCATACCTTTCACCCAGTCTGCATAAGCTTTCGCTAATGCAATAGCATTAGCATCTTAAATGCTTCACGCATTACAGAGAACAAATTTGTAATCGAAAAAGCCCCTGGAGAAAAGAATTCTTACCTGCATGCATAACTTCGCATTTAAAATCTCCTATAAGAAGTTCTCTCCAAGCTTATCATAAATTTACTGAAAGAAAATTCATCGGTGCATGTATAATACAACCGCATAATCAGGAAACCTTACCGTTGAGTTGGCTTATCCCAGCTTCATCATGTGTATCATAAATTACCAGACAAAAACATTGGCTGGCGACCTACGCCCAAGGGACCAAAACAAATACACGATTCTCTTGGCACCAATTTAATCCTACAGCATAAGCAAATGCAAATAGGAATTCGATACTTACCCTTACCAGTGATGCCATAAACACCATTTCCTGGTAATCTAGCCAAAACCCATTAACACCATTTTTTCGCAGCGGCGCGTCTATTTATTTAGCCGCGACGCACATCTCAAACAAAGATCCAATTAGCATCCGACGAGTTTCGGTTTTGTTTGCTTTACCAGACTCGCATCCCATGAATGCACATTATCCCTTTCTTTGTTTAGAGTCTTTCCCATGGCTTTGATCCATAAAAGAACCAGTGTACACGCATACATGTGTACGGTGGCGATCTTCTGTATGAGATCTGTTGGTTACCCCAAAGAGAGACTTTACGTCTCTCTTGGAACAGGAAATGCATCCTTAAATTAAGAGAGCCAGCTTCACTGGCTGAATTTCTTTCGACAACGATTAAATATCGTGGAGTCGTCTTCCATCCGTTGACCACGCTGGTCACATGCCGCTCCAGCTGTCTGTAGCGCTGCAGACACGCGATAACCCGGAGTCGTGATCGGGTTTACTCTCTCTTAAATTAGATTTACATTCGTGAATAGAAATTACCTTTGTCAAGTGTTAAGCGATAAAAATAAAACAATAGACCAATCCGTGTGTTTAACTGTGCGCGGTGTCCTGGGTGTTTATCTTTCACCCTTTACCCCTGGTTGTGAACGAACGAGGCGGCGTTCGTTCATTTATTTCTGATTAACTTTTGACGGAACTGTAGTGACAGGCGGATGGGGATAGGAGTGAACGGAGTGCCCATGCCTGTCACAATACTCCTTATCCCCACAAAGCAAGATATCGTGGACTTGTAGCGTTCTACGAACGCACAATTCTGCGCAGGTAAGGGTCGTACCTTCAAAGAATTTACTTACCTGAGAGCGTTGCACGCGCCCACAGACGCGTGCTCCAAAGTCCCACGATAGGGCCTGCAACTCGCAGCCAACGTTGAGACCGACACCAAAAAGCAAGGAACTGAACGTCCCCAAAGCTTTTTAGGTCAAGCTCAACAATTATAACTCTTCATGCCTGAAACAATGGTATAAACATCCATGCGTTCTATTCCTAAAAAAAAACAATTCCCAAAATGCCATACATGCTGCCTGCGCCCAGGAACATCTCATCGAACCGGCAATTCCGAAATTCAATACAAAAGAATTGCTATCATCAAAGAATGAGCCGATCAACGGATGCACGTGCGGGTAATCTAACGCAAGGACCACCCAATTCCGTTGAACAACAGAAGGCAGCCACGACCTATCGCAATCGAATATATCTCAACGGGATATCCGATAATTTATGAGGGGTTAAGCCAACAAAGGCAATACTCCGGACCCACGGCCACGCTAAAATTGCACACCCATTAGAGGGATCTAATGGATTTCGGTTGTGTTTGCAAAAGGCAAGCAACCACGGGCTGTACGCCCGAAAAATCATCTCCGTCTTGCGCGCCAGATGTTCTGTGCAAACAGAAGGCCGTGGAAAAGGAAATGCTATCACCAACGAATAATGTATGCAAGATGACTTTCCTTGTCTCAGGAAACTATGAAATATCCCCGGGGATGCGATAATATGCTGCTAACAGAAATTCGGAAATTCTGTTAGCAGGGGGAATAAGAAAATTTTTCGATACAGATACAGATACGATCTGTATCAGGGTATTTTTGAGGAGAATAGCGAGTCAGTGAGATTTCGATCGGCAGAAGACGAGGAGGATAATTTTGAGAGTATAAGGATCAGAGTGAGCATTTTCGAAGTTAGAAAAGTAAAGTAACGTCGAGTGTTGAACGTACGTGCGGTGTAGTGAAGCGCTTTAAAATCAAAATAGAAACAAATATAAAACAAAACAAAACATTTCTCGGAGTTTCATTTGTGTACTGAACTAAGTTTTCGTGTGTCGCTGTGAACAGTGTTCGGCGGAGCACTCTAACGTAAGTAGCTATTGACATTCCATACTAATAGGCCAACATTCGTCAAAGTCCTATCCGTTAAAACTAACTTCCGCCAAAGACTCACATTCGTGCAGTGGGCAACAAAGCAAACTCAGGTCCATAGCCCATGCTAAAGAAGACTGTATCGAAAATTTGAAATTGATTCTTTAATTTTGAGTTTTCTGGACATGTTTGGCTAACATTAATAAAAATTTGTTTAGAATTTAAAAATAAAGAGTTTTGTAAAGTTGCTAGTTCAGTTCGGCCAGTGTATTTCCTTGTATTCTAGAAAAAGATTTTCTCCGGGCGTCACAAAACTGTAACCTCTGCCCGAGACTCATACATACTGTTCCGACCGACCTCCCGTCTAACAACTAAAATGTGATAACGGTGATAATAATCGTTTTAGAGCGCACTCATTGCTATAACACAATTTTCGATTTTACATTTAGACTGTTAAGTCGCTGTTTGTAAATTGATTAAAAATCCATTTTCAGTGGGGAAACATTGGTTCAAATATCTAAAATCCATGTTACATTTACCCTAACCCAGAGTTTCGTGTATCCAATGACCAGCACGAAGGGAATCAAAATAAACCCAAAAGGACGCATTTGAAATCGTATAGAGAAAGTGACCATGGTGAACTTGATTGGGAAACACTCCACATTGGTATATCTATTATTGAACTTCCCCCGCACGTGTCAATACAATCAATCCGAAGGTAAATCTACCTAAAATCTGTTCAACCAACAGTCCAATCAATCGGTCGGTCTTCGCCCTACAGCAGGTGCCTTGCCTTAATTTTCCGAACTTTCATCAAAGTTCAGCAACCTATGTGTATAGCAATTTATCCTCAGAAAACTTCTGTAACATCGATATTGTGTCATTGTTTTCCCATTCAATGCCATCCCACAGGAGACACTTGGCAGCTCAAGACTCTTCACTATTATGTCGTTACAAGGGCCATCATCCGTCCCAACTGAAAAACAAATCCCAAGTCAAACGACGTTTTTTATAGCTCATTAAGCACATAATGCGCCCTGCCTTGCCGACTATCTTAAACATGAATAACAATATTTGTGGTGTGACGGCAATGTCGGCAGGACCAGCTAGGTCATTACTTATTGGTCGATTTGTTTGCTTGGTTCTGAGTCAGTTCCAATCATTTATTATTCATTACTACAAAGAGCTATGATGTTCGATATCCGGTCGGTTTAGGAATGCTGTATCTATAAAGGCAACCCGTGGATGGGTGTTTAGGCGTCAAAGGTAGAAAAACATATTTGACAATTAATGAGGCTGTAAACTAATTTGGCAGACATTTATATAACTATAACAATAATTAATTATCTACTACCTACTTCTTAATTGTTTATTGGTATCGGTTTTTGTTTACCTTTGGTCCAGTAAGAATAATGATTGCCTCGCCAACTTGGCAACTTGGGCATCCATCATGTAAAGGAAGCACATTAGGAGGCCACAATTAGTTGGTGCGGAGGTTTTTTTTTATTTATCTGTACAGCTAAAAATATTTTGTAACGTAAGCCAGTGGGCAATATATGACATTCCGTGGAGATGTTTGGATAGGTGAAATGTATATCCCAGGCTCACGGTAGCAATGACTTTGTCAGTGCTTGAAGAAAGAAAACATTTAAATACGTTACTCGTATGTACGGTACCAAACGTCTTCTTAATCACAAGGAGGATATGCATGAATGGTGCTGTAACATTGTGACATATTCGAACGTTGATATTCCATCGCATGGCTTGGGGTAATTATTCTCTGATCCAGACAGGCAGTTCACCGGACATCAACCCCAGTATTTATTTATAGGATTCTTTGCTATAGTTGTTATATAGTTATATATTCGCATACTCATAGTTGTGTCGCAAATAACTTAACGGATGCTTCCTGCGCAATCTAAAGCCCAAAAATTACTTGAACGACTTTTAGCGAAAGGCCACGACATTACCAGGGGTTTTTTTCTTTTGAAGGAAGTTGGAAATCCTCAAAAGATACTTCTGGGCCGATCGAGACGCATGCTGTATTTTTAACAAAGTCAACTCCGCCCTAAAGACACTTCCTTCGCTGCCGAAACGCCTGTTTAGATATTCCATCGAGTGACAAGATGGATTTTATCCGTTACTCCGCTCGTTTCGTACTTAATGCTCTGGGCTGTGTGGGCACAAATATTCTACAGGTCATTTATTTTATTTCATCGTCATCATCATCGGCACTACAGCCGGGAACTGGTCTTGGCCTTATTTAGCAAGTCCTGAGACTTGTTAAATTTTCCATGATTTGTTTTTCCCGGGCAAGGTCATTAGTCCTGCGCCAGAGGCTCCCCGACGGGGAATCGAACCCCGGTCTCCTGCGTGACAGGCGGGTATACTAACCACTATCCTATCGAGGAGCCCGATATTTATTTAGCTACAGCCAATTTTGCCAAATCTTTTGCACACCCAATAATTGTTTCTCCCTCTGGTGCATTGATCCTAAGTATACTGTCATACTACGTAATATTTCATAATTCATATTTCATAATACAGTGTAGACCCTTGAGGCGTACCTGCTGTTATTTCCTGTGTTTGTGGCCCTTCGTCGGTCTTAAGTTACATTGTTCTATCATCTCTCTGATAGCCATTATACTCACTAGGTAGGATGAAACCTGTATACAGTCGAACGCTCTGGGAGTACATACCCTTGTTGCTCAAATTGGATGCATTTTTGAGATCTAATGTCACTACTGCACAGTACTTTTGGGCCCTTCTGGGACCTGGCGTCGTTCGATACGTGTTTATGCCACGATACATTCCCACAGACCGTGACACAGACCAATTTCATACTTTCCTCAGATTCGAGGGCCTGGTCATTCATCATCAGCTGTGGAACCGATGATCAACTTTTATTTGTGAATGTAGTATATTGTGTTGTCGTTGCATTGAAGTCGACGAGATTGGCTTATCCCCACTGCAGGACCTTATCCAGGTCCCAATTCAGAGAGTCGATGTGGCTACATCTCCGCTGATGCGACGTTGATGCACAAATCGGCCGATCACTCGAAAAAAAAGACACAAGCGTAGTATCATCCGCAATACTGAACACTTTGTAAGCGTTGACTCACACAAATCGTCTATATGAAGCAAAAACAAGGCTGAAGCCAAAATATAACCTTAATCATCGTCATCATTGGCACTACAACCGGGGACCGGTCTTGGCCTTATGTAGCAAGTCCTGAGGCTTGTTAAAATTTCCATAATGATTTGTTCTTTCCGGGCAAGGTCATTAGTCTTGCACCGGAGGAACCTTCAGGCAGCTCGAAATTAACAGGATGCAGATCCGAAGACTCGCCGTCTACAACAACCCGGATCGAGCGATATTCGGGGAAGCTATTCGTGCAGTCGCAAAACTGCTAGGAAATTCCATGTGAACGAAGGTTGCTCAGCAATGCCCCGTGCCGGACGCAGTCAAAAGGCTTAGAGATATCCAATGCGACTGCCTTGACTCACCATACCGATCAATCGCAGATGTCCATATATCGCTTGTAAGGGGCAAAAGGTGTCCCGTATACCGAACGCCCCGGAATCCGTATTGAAGATCATTCAGAAATCCGTTGGACTTCATATACTTAATTAACTCAGTATTGATGACCTTTTCCACCACCTTAGATAACATAGACAGTAATGTTATCAGCCGGTAATTTAATGGGAGACACTTTTTCTCCCTCTTTGGGATCGGCTGAACTCAAGCTACCTTACAGCAGATAGGAAATGTAATATCCTCCGTGCATAAGATAAGCGAAAGAGTCTTGCAAGAACCGGCGATAGTTCCAGAGCGCAGTTTTCAAGGACTATTGGTAATATTCCGTCCAGACCGGTTGCATTCTTACAATCTAATTCACATAGAAGGTGTTGAGTAGTATTTCGGCGGAACTTCACATCCCATATCGAAGACTGTACCGGGGCGAGCACAGGTGGCTCCAAAAACCGGCATCGAGGTTTCAATTCGCGGAAAATAAATTCGCGAACACATTAGCGTTATCTTTTGAATTTGTGACTAGTGTCACGCTACCCGTCACTAACGAGGGAAAAGAGGAGGAAGCAAAGTTATTGCTGCCAGCCCTTGCCATTGACCAGAAGGGACCCGAACCAGTTGGACACTCAAGGAGTGTCAATGTACAACGTACTGTGGCGTTTCTAACAGATACACACACAATACACAAGCAAATATTGAACAACACCGAAAGAAAATCGAGCAAGAAAAAGCATCAGAGACGTATACCATAGCGATAACATAACAATTCCACATCAGTTTGAGTGTACTTGAGTTTAGAAATCGAATTCGTACACGCGGCAGTGACCTGATGCGTTGAGCTTTGGTTCTATCTTTTAGTGATTCTAAATGTGATGGCGTCGGTTCGAATCACACGTTCTTCACTATCGTCGGAAACCGCGATAGTACTGTCGTTGTATGCCTTCGCTGCGGTATCAATCGACTGGTTGCACGCCTATTCACTTTAACACACTTGGAGAGCGCAGAATCGATGCCGACATTACTCTTCATCCGCCGTCTTCTCTCAGGTTCAATCAAATGCCCAAGCCTGCTCTCCTCCATTATATTTCACATAAACCCATGTAACGTGCGAAACGCTCGTCTCTTGTACTTGCCCGCTCACCACACCTCCTACGGCTCTAATGAACTCATCTCGCGAATGCTACGGAGGGCCAAATCTTACCCCACCTCCGTTGACTTCAATCTGACCTCGCCCGCTCTCAAACTTCGCCTCCTCACCTCATTTTTTTTTCGTAAATCACCTATTTAGCCCTTTAAAAACGGAGCACACAAAAACCAGCGACATTAGGCACCACATAGAAGCAACACATTAGGAGTCTTTGGTTCCGTATCATTAAATAGAAATTACTCTTAAGTTTACTACCCAACCACCTTAATAGCCACACTCATCAGATGAACATACGTCAGGGGTAAGGGGATTTTAGAAGAGCAATGTCTTCAAAAACCGGCACCCTTCTGGTGTTGCTCAAACTACCAAATTGTGTACTTACATTCGTCGTTGCCTTCGGTCCCGCCACTTCAGTTCTTAGGTTAATTGAATTTTACAGAGGTAAATACAAATCCTAATGTACATAAAAGTAGTCTTGGGTATGTGGGGGGCGAAGTCGTAGCCCCGACATGGGCGCAGAGTTCTACTCCCTCCCCACAACTTCCACTAAATGTTCCACAGTCTTCTTCCGAAAATTGTTCAGCAAAAACACAAGCACTGGGAGGATAAATGAAAAGACGCTGGAGGATTTTTGACGTTAACTTCTGTTTAGTCGAACAAATTTTATTTCACTTAATTTAATCACTCTGCTCCTTGCCATCATTAAATATGTTGATGTTTTTATATTTTACTTAAACTACGTTTCCACGAGCACTTAATTTTGGGTTCATTTCCACAACGAAATTTCGCAAATCGATTTCAATTAACACGAATGAGGACTTTGGGTATGTAGGCGTCTCCGTGACCATCGGAGAGCGAGAGATCGTGCGACCAGCGTGGTCAGCAGATGAAATTCGACTCAGCGATATTCAATCGTTTGGGGTGAGTTTTTCCGAGAGAGAAAGTGTTTTTCTCGTGGTGGAAACAAGGAAGAGAGACTTGGCAATATATGTGTATGTGTGAGTGAAGATCACATTGGTTTTTTTCATACACAAGGCCATGGGAACGAACCTGAAACAAAGAAAGGGAGAATGTGCATTCATTAGATGCGAGTTCGGTAAAGCAAACAAAACTAAAAACTCGTCGGATGCTAATTGGATCTTTGCTTGAGATGTGCGCCGTGGCTAAATAAATAGACGCGACGCATCGAAGAAATGGTGTTAATGGGATTGGTGGCAGAAACAAATCCCTTGCCTGCATTTGTATAGGCAGGGTAATTAGTTTGTGGCGACGTACGAAATGGATGATTGTTTGTCTATTGAACAACGAATCGCTGGTCGGCTTGTTGCAGCTGTAAAAACAAGCCGTCCGACATTGCGTTTCAATTGATAACAATGGGTGCCGAATGGTTTGAATTTATGGTGCATATGCACCTTAAGGAACTATTTTAAGAATTTTAGATAATGCGTTGTATGCATTAAATATCCTTGAAAAAGGAAAATGTCTCCAGGTGCCAATGCAAATGCGTTGGCGGGAAACAATGGGAGTTGGGTTGTAATAATGGGGGTTCTGCCTGATAAGTTAAGAAAGAAATCTTACGGAGAACTGTATGCGAAGAGATGCATGAAAGGTTAGTTTTCTTTTCCAGGGGCTTTTAGATTAATGATTTGATTTGATATGCTAATGCGATTGCATTAGTGACATTAGGAGATCGGATGAAAGTTATAGGGGTATTTTAGGAAAGAGAACCAATCAAACATTGTTCTATCCCTAAATTGATCAATATATTATATTAAAATTTATTCACTTGGCTCTGAAATGCTCACGACAAAATTTCGATATGCAGTCGCAAAGTTCGTTATATTTGAGTGCTAGTTTAATCATTTGATCTTATGGGTTGTACTAAAACTACCAATTTCATAAATTTATGATTACAAGGTGACATTTGACGCTTTATACACTTATGACTTTAAACAAATGTCAACCGCATCCAAAACTCGACTTCAGCTGCACTATAATAAATAAGCAATCCATCTGAGGTGCGAGTTGGTAAGGAGGTATCGACATGCTCACGAGTGTACGTACTCAGGCTTAACTCTGTGCTATTGTGGTGATGTTGCGTAGAATGAACGATATTCGATAAATTTTGATGTGTTTTTTTATCTGTATTTGCTAACGCCGCAGGTGATCGGTAGATGAACCTACATTACCCGAACTCTGGCAGTGTAGTATTCCACTATACAAAACCCACCTAGCATAATATTCACATTAATTCAATTAACGTAATACTCATAGAATTCATATCACACACGATGCGATACTCATAATACTCATATGAATACCCTCGTTAATAGTCCACCTATGATGCATAGTCAGTACCCATGCTGCACGCTTTCCAATTAGGAGTACATTTTTCGCATGGTATCACATATCCAAAAACAAGCATCACATCTGGCTTCGGATACTGCCGGCGCTTACAAAATTGCTCAGTAACGACATTTGGGGTTGGTTCTCCATGTGATATAGAGAACCCCCACAACTCTACGAAAATATTTAAGGTTTCCTGTTTTTCAATGTTCACACCTTGATCAAAGGTGGCACAAGAATTATTTAAAAATATAGAGACAGCGCCGTCAAAAATGGATTTAATGTGTTGTGTTTTTGAACGTTAACACACCAGTCGAATGGAAGTTGATACTTCGATGTGACAACATTGTAAAAGTACAAAAAACTTGACATAAGGTGTCAAATTACAATTGTTAAATGATGGCCGTTTGTTTAGAAAATTCGCAACAGTTTTTAATCAACAACTGACTAACGCTAACAACTTTTTCCAGCATACTACAATATATACTCTACTTTTCGTAATCACACATTCTTTTCACCATACTCTACTTTTCGTAATCCACTTGTGGATCCACACTAATCCCCTTTTGGCGCTCGGCCGAGGATTGTCCATTAGATTTAATGTTGTCTTTTTCACCACACACCCCAGAAATGTGTGGTGAATATCACTTGCATCTGAAACAATTTACATTTTATGAGATGAAGGGAGAAGAAGAGTGAACCATCGAGTATTAATTGCTGGTTTATCAGACATGGTAAGCATTTTTGTGAGGAGTCTAATAATACCGCTCAGGTATGCTCACTTGTTTATCAGCCCTACTTTATTATAGCACGATTTTACAAACGGGGACCGATGTGATGCATAAATTCTACAGCCACCATAACAAATAAGATTGTAAGGGACTATAGTATTTGAGTAATTTTAAAAATGATTACGATCGAATTATTTATTGTGCAATTAAATAGATTTTGGGATTTCAACAAAATTTTGAAAAATGCTTTGACAGAAATATTCACTTAGTATTAAGCAGAGAGTTTTTTTTTACTTCTTATTCCTGCAAAATCGCGACACGCTAGCTTATCTGGAATTAAGGGGACATCCCGGTTGGTCGGGGCAAAAAATAGGTTATTTTCATGATTTCTTTTAAGAGAAAGTATTAAAGATATAACAACATTTTTTTTTAACATTTATTCATCTTTCGACTACGTTTGTAAATTTTGTCGAGTCACTCCGGAACCGGAAACCCCCGCTCCAGGTGTTCAAAGTTAGCCATCCGTATTGCTCGTGTAAGGGTTATTTTCGTCCCTGGTGAAAAAATACGAAAAATGCAAAAAGTTTATTGAACTTAAATACATTTAGCCCAATGTGAGTGAAAAAAAATTTAAAATTGATAAAAACCAACAAAATGGCGGACTATTGAAAAAAGAATTGATTTTTCGGCCTTTTTTTACTCTATTTTTTAGTTATAACTAAAAAAATAAATAAATAAATAAAAAAGTAATTCACTCACAATTTGCGTGTGCTTGTTAAAAATATGTGTGCGAACTTTCATAAGAAGTCACCGTTTTCATATTATTGCTTACACCGCACTCAAAAAAGTCGTTTCGAGAAAAACGCATTCAAAGTTTGGAGATAAATTAGACAAAAGATAAAAGTGATTTTTTTCATGAAATCATCGGGAAATTTTATACTAACAGCTAGACATCTATTCCTGGACCATAAACAATTCGTTCCACGACTTCGAATTGGTCCTCCAGTTGCATTTTCGCCTTTTTCCTCGTTCGTGCCTCGTGCGAGTTGTCTCGTTCGCAAACACTCTCGCAGCGTACCAAATTTTGATGCCCATGACTTGCATTATTAGCAATACGGGTAAAAACCCCTCATTAAACATACAAGCTGCGGTAAGAGCCGCAACTTCAATGATTTTCTTACCACTGTATGTGTGTTTTGGCGCCATTTGCCAGATAGTAGCATTGAAACTTTCGTTGTTATTTTGCATGAAACCTTCCTCGCATTTTTTTAACAAATCGGGATCTGTCAGTTTTACGTAAACTGGGTAAATAGCTGTTCGTACTTTAGGATCCAATGGAGGTTTGTCGTTGTGGAACTTTGACAGCTCATTCGCAGCTTCCGCGCGTGTTAAGTGTGTCGATGATGTCATAGCTAAAGATAACATACAGGAGATCATTGACACACTCAAACAAAAAAGCGCCACCAAATTCTAAACCCAAATGACCCCACAGAACGACAACGCAATCGAGTCCATAAGCCCATTAAGCAAATCAATCGAAAACGATTAATTTCAATTTCAAATCCCTAAAGCAATTAACGATTGCATAGGCTGGAACAATTAAATTGCAGAGACGTTTAAACTGCATGTTCCAGCACAAACGGCAGAAGTGCAATTAATTTGGCCAGTTCGCAACCGTAGAAGTTGAACCCGAGTTCAAGTCAGTGAAGCAATATTGACTGGTTCAGCGATACACCGCGATTGCGAACTGGAGCCAACAATCGGAAATTGGGGCAATTAAAATTAAATTGCATTATCGTCATCGGGAGGTGTTGACCCCGGGGTGACGAGAGTCGGTGGTTAATGAGAGAAGAGGTAGTCAGTGGTTGGTCGGAGTCTGGGGTTGGTCGTGGAGTCGGTGGTTGATCAAGAAGTGGAGTAGCGAATCAAGAGTTAATTGAATAGATCGGAAAAAAGCCAAAAGTAAAATCGTTTATAAACAGTTTGCCGAGAATCGAGAGCTAAGTGGATAGATCGGAAAAGGCCAAAAGTTAGATCGTTTATTGACAGTGTACTGAGAATCGATAGTTAAGTGAATAAATCGGAAGGCGTCGAAAGTAAAACCATTTATTGTCAATGTACTGAGAATCGATAGTTTAGTGAATGGACCGGAAGAGTCCGAAAGCAAAGTGGTTTATTGATATTTTGCCGAGAGTCGATAGTGGAATTTCGTTGCTAATATAGTCCGTAGTAAATTAACATTCGAAAGATAGGATTCATGAATATACTATGTGAAAAGAAAAGAGAACAGAAGGAAAGTCACAAAAACAAAAGAGAACAAAGGAAAATAAATAAATAATGTGGACAAAATAGAAAGTGGCACAGATAGTTAAGTTTAGTTAAACTGTAGCGATTCTAACAGATACACACAATTCACAAGCAAGCAAAAGTAGTGAAGAACACCGAACGAAAAAAAATCGAATAAGAAAAATACATCAGAACCGTATACCAAGCGATAAATAACAAAAAAATAATTCACACCAGTGGAATATACTCGAGTTTGGAAATCAAATTCTAAACACGGTCAGTAGCCTGGTGTGAAAGCTTAGGTAAAATTTTTTTCGTGATTCGAGCTGTCATAGCGTCAGTTCGAATCACACGATCTTCTTCACTATTATTTCAAACGCTATAATTGGTGACCCCGACGTGATCTGTACACACACGCAGCATACACTTCCCATAGTAAAGCAGAACTTCACACACGGTCACGACTTCCGCATAGAGCACAGCCTCCGATGTTTCCTCGTTTCTCTCGTTCGTCCGTCGTCCGCATACGAATCTGATCGTAACGAAGTTACTGCGGCGGGAGTGTGTAACGATTCTAACAGAGACACACAATTCACAAGCAAAAATAGTGAGGAACACCGAACGAAACAAATCGAATAAGAAAAATACATCAGAACCGTATACCAAGCGATAAATAAAAATAATTCACACCAGTGGAATATACTCGAGTTTGGAAATCAAATTCTAAACACGGTCAGTAGCCTGGTGTGTAACGCTTAGGTAAAATTTGTTTCGTGATTCGAGCTGTCATAGCGTCAGTTCGAATCACACGATCTTCTTCACTATTATTTCAAACGCTATAAAACCAAATAAGAAAAAATACAAATACTATAATATAGAAACTAAATAAAGTGGACAAAATAAAGTTAAACACAGAAACTAAAAAATAGTTTACGCAAACCGAAAAAGTAAAGGTATTGTAAGTTGGACAAAAGAAAGTGAATTAAGTAAATTGAAGACTTTTGGAAGTTTGAAGATAGTTAAGTTAGATAAGAGAAATTGTGCAAATCATTACTCTCTTTAAGGAATAAAATACATAACAAAAAAAAAAGTGGAAGAAAACAAAAGAAATACTCCGTGTTTCAACTATTCAACGAGTGATGTAAGAATGTTTTCGGCGTTTTTTCGTTTATGTTGTAATTTTTGCTCCAACGAATAACTAAAATCATAACTCGCGTTTCCATTTGCACCATGACTCCGGGCCCTCTGGACAGTTTTGATGTTGCGGATTTTCATCGGTTGATATTTTGTGGTAGTATGTTGCCCAAATTTCTTTCACCATTTCTTCAGCAGAGTGAGCATTGCGTCTAATCGCAAGTTCGTAATAAGTCGTCAGTTCTGTTATCATGTTTCCCGTAAGTTTGCCAGGACCAACTCCCCCTAATTGGTCTGTTTTTTTTTTTTTTGCTTTTTTTATGACACCGCGTAATTGCGAACCGATTCGCTTTCCCACGTGATTGATACACTCGGCCTTTACAACATTTGGAAATGATTTCTGCAACGCATTCATTATTTTTACATCCCCGTCTCCAACGTACCTTTCGTAAATGCGACCGTGCAGATCAAAGGCGCGCTCGAACATCTCTAACATTCCGTCAGGCTCCATTTTACCCGAACTTCCATTGTGATCCAATGTGCAAACTGGTTCGTGCTCATCCCACCAAGTATCATATTCAGGGGTGCATTTCTTTGTTTTCATAAGGTTGCAGCCTTGGCAATAACGCGATTTCACAGCAAGATCGACAACTTTGTTTGTTTTGTTGCCGATCAATGTCATAACGCCATAATTAGCAGTATGACCCCTTTTGCTCCAACTACCATCTCCAGAAGCAGTAAATTTTTTATCTTCACTTTCATCAGTTTTTTCTTTTTCTTCTTTGCTAGCCTTTTTTATCACGGAAGAAAAAACGCCGATACAAGCGGTGTGTGCATTATCCAGAGCAGTGTAGTAGATGTGTTTTGTAAATTCGCCAATATCCATCAGTGAAGTGAAACAATGTAATCCATTTAACCCGACACCCAAGATGCGCATTACGAATACTATTCTACGATTAATTTCGTAAGCTTTGTTGGCGATTCGTGGACAGGACTCGATGACCCTCTCACCACAGTTGCATTCGACGACCAGTTTGAATCCTAGGCCTTTCTCAGATTTTTTTGAAAAGTTTATCGAACCGTCACAGTTTTTACAATTTATAATGTTTGAAAGTTCGGAAAAAACTGAAAAAAAGTAACATCACGTATGCTGCCGTCACTGTGACCGTTGGAGCGAAGTGGGGCGATGTAGCCAGTTTTTGTGCCGATGTAGTTGCATACTCCGTTTCCAGTTCATTTACAGTTCCCGTAAATCCTTTTCGTTTTTTATATCGACTCCCTGGACGCACCCCTAACTTACGCGGACCTTTAACGTTTTTAAACATTATGTTAGAAAAATTTACCGTTGAAAAACGTATGAAACGGACGCCTAAGCGCGAGCACTGCACGCTTTGAGACCACGTTTACATTAAATACTTTTTCCTCCTCATGAAAAAGAAACAAACACACATCAAAAATACCTACCCCGCGACGTCACCGGTAGGAACATCTTCCATAGTCACTAAACACGAAAAAAAAACACCAGCACCGTGCAACGGGCAAGTTAGTTTCATATATATGAAACTAACTAAAACTCAGGCGATCGCAGGTCAAAAAAAAAAAAAAATGGGTGGCGAGAGGGCAGAATTTAGCGAGACAAGGACAGATGTGTAAGACTAATGACCTTGCCCAGACAAAATAAATCATTATGGAAAATTTAACAAGCCTCAGGACTTGCTAAATAAGGCCAAGACCGGTTCCCGGTTGTAGTGCCGATGATGATGATGATGAAGGACAGATGTGTCCTTCATCTTGTCTCTGACTTCTGGTCATCTTGCGATATCTGAAAAGAAAAGAAAAAAAGGAGGGGGAGGGGGGGTATCCAAGGATAGTGTGGACAGTGTTAGTCCAGGTGTAATCTAACTACTTTTATAGAGGGATGGTGGCGATCGCAGGTCACCCGCAGTACGCCCGAATGTAAAAACAACATACACAGGAGCGACTATCCATTACCGCTTATGAACATGTTGTTCAGTCGCACAAGATTGCGACATATTCAAAGAAGTGGCAGTTGGCCCAAGCCAACAGCGAAGCAAATTAATGCCCATAAATGGATAGTCTGCATCTTTCTAAATACACGGTAGTTGCCACCTATAATACGAATTTGTATCCGCGGGAGACCCGACCCTTCAATGACCTATAACTTTGGAACCGCCTAAGATTTCGTTTCCAAATTTTAACATATTATTTTTGAAGGATAAAACTATCGATTAAGTAAAAAAAAATTGATTTTTTCAACCGAACAAACCGGAATGTCCCCTTAATATCAGAAGGCTCCCTCCATATATGGGTTGTAATTACATTGATTTTTTTTTTTTGGTTGATCAAGACTTTTGACTAATCCGTATGATTACAAAGGTAAATTGACAAAGTGTTTGAGCACTGGGTTGAATTAAGTTTTAATGTTATTATTCTCCAGTTACCGAATCTGAAATTAATTACAGAAGGTCTGACCATTATGTTTTATATTATAAATCTAACGGTATTCTGCCTTTCTTTTTTGCCTTCAGTTGGTTTTTCCACAGCAGAGAATCTTGCTACTGAATCAAAAATAATTTCGCTGTGGGATTACCAAAAAAAAAAAAAAAAAAAAGAGAAAATGTTTGCTCAGAGGGCGTAATTATTATAATCACCGAACCCAATAGATGGAATGGTATTTGCTTGAAATTTGTACAGAATCTGGGGGTACATTAATTGTTCAAGAATTGGAGGTAATTACTTTCGAAATAGATGATCCAAAAAATTGCCACGAACATTACTGATTAAGCGGGGACTTTACCGAATTAGAACATCCTCTAATGATTAAAAGTCAAGTAATTGTTGGTGCGTGTAGTATCTACAAGAGAACATCTAGCATAACAATATATGTGATTATAAACCTTTAGAGTTTAAATTCGAGGCAATTACCGTCGATGTCGATGGTATATTTCATTATCTTTACATCTCTCAAATTCATAAAACGACATCTCTTCAAGTTAATAAATCGATGGCAATTTCCTCGATCGTAATTTACCTGACGACGCAATTAAACAAACTTCATGTTGTAGATGAGTAAAAAGACACTTGAGCATTTAAGAACAAGCATCTGAGTATTAATAAAATGTTTAATTGTTCAGCTAAAAATGTATATTTTGGTAGGTCAACACGCATAAAGAGTAATTGCTGTATTCACATCTTCCTTAATTAGAAGGGTACTTTCTTAGGAGGCGAAGTTGCTTGTTTTGATAAGATTTTATCAGGTAATGCTATATACTAGCTGATTAAATAACTGGAGATTTGGTTGTAAAAATAGATTTTAAAAACACGAAAATAAGAAATCTTCATAGCATCAATGCACCCTCTTAAATCTTTAATTTAAGAATCCATAATTTGAGACCATTTTACGAGATTAAATTAAGATTACGAGTTTCTTAAATGTATTTATACGAATCATGAGTACAAAAGGGGATTTTGAGGCTCCCTTAAACGTTAGAGCACAATAGCTCGTATAAGGAAGAAGGAGAAGGTAAGGAAAGAAGCATTGGATGACTGGAGCTTATCATTTTTTTACAACTCTATTAGGAATGGCTACAATCTGAACTTAGTTAATTTATTAATACAATGGCAACGGTACTTACCTTCGTAAGCACAAATTCTTATAAATGCAAGCACCGGTGTCTAGTTCCTGAGTTTTATATCATACCATTTATTTCATAGTACCCTTGATCTACCCCTATCAAACCATTTTATTAAATAACTCGACTGACCGTTTTGTACAGTCTTTTTTTTTTCGAAGACTCCAGTTCCTTCATAATAAATGGTTATCGACCACTTTATACGACTGTCAAATTCCAACTGACACAGTGTTATCCGCACCAAAATGACCACAAAACCAAATCGACTTGGAACATGAAAAACACCCTGTAGTATTGTAGTAGTTGTGGTTTTATTTCTTATATGATTGTGGGTATTTCACTGGTATTATGCCGGCCTTGGCAAGGTTCACCAAGATTTCCTCACGATAGTTCCGCCGAACACTGTCCTCCAAGGAAACAAAACTCCGCGACGGACCGTCCACAAGAAGTAAAACACACAAGCTCTCTGAGATTAACTTTATTACCGGTACTTAATTTGTTTTATGTAAATTAGGAACTGCACTATTACAGAAAATAAATTGTTTCGATCATGAACACAGTTGTAGACTTTCTTATCACTAATGAAATATAATTTTGGAGTTAGGAGACTTGTGCAAAGAATGCCGCAGCCTAGTTTGTTGTTCACGGTAATAATGGACTCCAGGAGACTCGACTCCTTTACAACACTTTCATCGACTCAACTACTCTTGTGCGCGGATCACCTTGTTGGCTCGTGACGCGAGCTCATGGGTGGTCGAACCGTGGGAATGAAAATTCCTGAAAAAGCATCTTCGGGATAAATATTTGCAGTTGTCCAAATACTACGTTAGGGATTAGGATACATTTGGGATAATTACACAATGATGGTTGTGTTTACAACCATGTTAATTGTGTATTGCAATCCTAGGGAGTCATGGGTCGAATTCCAGTGTGAGTATTTACACTGGCATTGAATTCGGCTCTTGGCAGCTAGGCGCGAATTGCGCCGGTGCTTTGAAGATTGCATAAAAGCCGCCGTGAGTACTGGTGCAACATGAAAATCTGTTGCGCACGTGTGGGACAGTAAATGCAGGCAGACAGGGGTTCTGCTGATTGTTTTTATAATCCACTTCGGTTAACTAGTATGGCAACCGAAATGTTTTCCTTTTAGAACAATGCTGAGATGCATTGATGTATGCGGTACTGGCGTACCGAATTTCTTCTAGGGAAATTTATATAACGCGTTAATTGCGTGAATGTCCTTGATGGGCAGATGCTTGATGTTGGATGCTATTTGCATAACCGAAAGGTAATGCAATCGGTAGGAGAATGCTTGGGGAAGTTATTGCGCTTGCATGGTAAAATTATGAAATTAATGGAGCTTTAGGAGGGAAGATTTTGAGGTAGATTGAAAAGGTAGCAGTGGCGTTGGTAGATACGCCACAGTACTCCCCCCCCCAGTGACATAGTCACGATATTGTTGGTAGGGCGAAGTAGTACTCAGAAGGCTGTAGTTAAGTGAGGTTGGCCGTACATGCGCCTTGTGGTGGCGCTCGGGTGTGGCTTCGCGTGAGGGGGCCGCTATTTCTGTTTGGTATTCCTGCCGTAGAAGTTGAGGGTAGCTCCTCTGTAGCATCGGGGTTTGTGGTGGCCTTTGGGAGGTTGGCCTCCGAGAAACACGGTTTCAGTCTTTCTACGCTGACAGTGGTTGATCTGCCTTGGATCTCCACTTCGTACACTCGATCGCTGAATCGTTTTAGAATCTTATATGGCCCTTCGTAGGGGGGATCGAGTGGTTTCTTAACTTTGTCCACCCTGACGAAGACGTGCGTGCAGCTATGCAACTCAGGGTGGATAAACACTCTTTTGGTGCCATGTCGGGCTACGGGTTTTGCCCTGATCTTCCGCATCAGGTCGCGGAGGTAGCCTACGCTTTGTAGTTGGTCGTGTGGAGCTTCATTGTCCACAAATAGTTCGCCTGGCAACACTAGGTTGGTGCCGTAGGTCAGTTCTGCAGCGGATGCGCCCAGATCCTCCTTGATACTTGTCCTCAATCCTAGAAGGACAGTGGGGAGGGCGTCGAACCATTGCGTGTCGTTATGACACATTAGGGAGGCTTTTAGCGACCTGTGCCAACGCTCTATCATCCCGTTGGATGAAGGGTGGTATGCGGTCGTACGACTTCTTTGACAGCCCAATAAGTCAGTAAGCTGCTTGAAGATCGTGGCCTCGAACTGTGGACCTCGGTCTGATGTTAACGTTGCTGGTACGCCAAAACGTGTAACCCAAGTCGAGTAAAACGCTCTGGCGACACTCTCGGCGGTGACTACCCGTAGTGGCGTTGCTTCTGGCCACCGAGTAAAACGGTCAATCATGGTGAGGATGTAGGAGAATCCTCTCGAGGGTGTTAAGGGGCCCACAATATCTATGTGGACGTGTGTAAATCGAGCCTCGGGGAGTTTGAATTGCGCTGGCTCCAACACGTTGTGTCGGCTAATTTTGCAGCGCTGGCATTTAAGGCAGGCACGAGCCCAACTCGTGAGGTCTTTATTCATACGAGGCCATACGAACTTACGTCGAATGGCTGCAGCGGTTGCACGTCCGCTGGGGTGAGCCGGACCGTGAAAGGTCTCGAATACGCTCCTTCGCAGCTCTCCGGGAATATAGGGCCTGACTGTTCCCGTGGAGATATCACACCATATCTCGTCTGCGGATTGCTCGAGTGGGAACTTGCGCAGCTGAAGTGCTGTCTCTGCTTTGAGAAGAGACTCGAGCTGGTTGTCATTCTGCTGTGCTTGAGCTAGATCGGCGTCGGCGATGGCGGCGCGTAGCTGAATGGTATCGATGCGGGATAAGGCGTCCGCGATAACATTCTGTTCCCCTGAGATGTGTTTGATCTCAGTGGTGTATTGACCTATCAGGTCGAGTTGCCGTTCCTGGCGTGGGGATGCATTCCCGGACCTCTTCCGGAATGCGTAGATCAGTGGCTTGTGATCCGTTCTGATTACTAAGGGGCGACCTTCTACCATGTGTCGAAAATACTTTACGGCGCTGTACATAGCGAGTAACTCCCGGTCGTACGTGCTATATTTCCGCTCGGCCGTATTAAGTTTCCTTGAGAAGAAACCGAGCGGTTCCCAGTTTCCGTTGCATTCTTGCTCCAATACTGCTCCCATGGCCGTGTCTGGCGCGTCGCATTGGATGGCCAATGGTGCGCCCTCTGCGGGGTAACGGAGTAGGGTAGCATTTGCCAGCTGTGCCTTGGATTGACGGAATGCGTTGTCTGCAGCTTCCGTCCAGGCGATTGGGCGCTTGTCGTTCTTCTTTGCCCCCTTTAAGTACTCATTTAAAGGGGCCTGAATGTGTGCGGCGTTTCGTAGTGTGGGTCGGTAAAAGTTTAGCATACCCAGGAAACGGCGCAGCTCGCGAACGTTGGAGGGACGGGGAAATTGGGTTAGTGCTTCCACTCTGTCTGGAAGCGGGCGGATGCCTTGGCTGTTGATATGGTAACCCAGGTAGGTAACTTGCTCTTTGGCGAATTGGCATTTTTCTGGGTTTATTACGAGGCCAAATTGTCTGAGGCGTTCAAGGACCTGTCTGAGGTGTTGGTGATGCTCCGCAAGGTTCCGAGATGCTATTAGTATATCGTCAATATACGCGTAACAGCAATCCAGGCCGCGTAGTGCCGAATCGATATACCTCTGGAATGTCTGAGCTGCATTCCTGAGGCCAAACGTCATCACCTTGAATTCGAAGAGTCCGAAGGGGGTAATTACGGCGGTTTTGGGTACGTCTTCAGGTGCCACCGGAATCTGGTGGTATGCCCTGGTGAGGTCAAGAGTTGAGAAAACTGTACAACCGCGCAACTTGTACGAATAGTCGTAAAGATGGGCTATTGGGTACCTGTCGGGAACTGTTACTGCGTTCAGCTGTCTATAATCACCGCATGGTCGCCATTCACCGTTGCGTTTTTTGACGAGGTGAAGTGGACTTGCCCATGGGCTGACCGAGGGTTGACAGATGCCTCGCTCGAGCATATATTCGAATTCGGCGCGGGCTGCTCGTAATTTTTCGGGGGCCAGGCGACGTGGGCGCTGGCTCACCGGTGGGCCGCGTGTTTCTATGTGGTGAAACACGCCGGATCTGTGTTGTTGCTGGTTGGAGAGGGGAATTGTTGAATTGCGAAATTCTTCCAACAGCGCGGGGATTGGGTCTGTAGAATCATCGGGTGGGTCGTTCGCCCCTATAGCTGCTTGCGGGGGGAGACGGGTTGAGACGTTGTGACTAACTAACCTCTTGTTGGCAGTGTCTACCAACAGGTTGTGTCTTCCTAATAGGTCAGATCCTATTAGGGGCTCGCTGACATCGGCTATCACGAAGTGCCAGGAGATAGGGCGTGGGAGACCCAGATCGAGTTTAAAATTTTTCCGCCCGTAAGTGGCTATGGGGGAGTTGTTCGCAGCGAACAACTGTAGGTGGCCCGGCACTCGGTTGCGCGGGGCGAAAGATCTAGGGATGACGGAAATGTCGGCGCCAGTGTCGACGGTGAAATTAATATTCGATCTAGAGTCCCTGATTGTTAAGCGACTTATAATAGGGGTGCCGGCCGTTCGCACTCGAACGAGGTTCTGCGCGGGGGCTGGCCGCGTCCAGCTGCAAGGTTGCCTACAATTTCTGGCGTTTGCACCGAAACGTCTGTGGTATATACACCGGGCCTGTGTCAGAGCGCCACTAGGCGTGTTTTGTCTGTTGTCTGGTGCGTTTTCGTTTGTGATTGGTGCTCCTCTGGGCGTGTTAAACTGCCATTGGGGGTTCCTCGTTTGTGGCCGTTGGTTATTAGAACGGTTTTGGATTGCGCGCTCGACATTTCGCATTTGGGCCCGCAGTTGGTTCAGGTCTCGCTCGAATCTCGAGAGTTTTGTTTGCTGGGTGCGCGGTTGAAATTCCTCACGGGAGGAAATCGTAGCTTGTGTTACCTCTCTTGGTGTGGCTTGTGTAAAAGGCGTTACTGGAGAAGTCCGGGGTGCTGTTAGTGATAAGGATTGATGCCGTGTAGGTGAAACGGCGTGTCGGTTAATCGCCGTGACCTGGTATGCTGGGGGTTCAGACTGTGGGTCTGAGCTTTCCATAATTGTGTCGGCTAGTTTCGCCAAATGACCCAAACTCTGGTTGGGTTGTACTATTAATGCCGCGCGGGCATATTGCGGGAGGCACCTCAGGAAATGAGGCCTAATTATGTCGTCCGAAATCTTGGTTCCAGCTATTGAGCGTAAATGTGTCAGAAAATTGGACGGTCTCATTCCAGTAACATTTGTTTCGCTCGCCAAACGCTGCTGTCTGATGCTCCTGGGCTCGTCCAGGGCATTTATGAGCGTCTCTTGCATGTTGCTGTAGGGATTTGGTTCTGTTGACCCAATTATGTGAGCAACATGCGTCCGTTGCGTGTGGTTTAGCACTCGCAACAATTCTACTGCGCGGACTTCCTCATCGTGCATGTCGGCAACCCTGAAGAAGCGTTCGGCTACGGCGAACCATAGCTCTGGGTCCTTCTCGTCGAAAGGAGGCAAGTGTATGCTATGGGAATGCGAGGTGTGCTCGATGCTGGAAGCGTCTACGAACGCTTGATCATCCGAGCACGGCTGGGTCTGCTCTTGCTGAGCTGCCTTAGACCTAGTAGAGTGGGCCATTTTTTCTATTTGGAAAGAGTGGGTGTTTAGCAACGGAATAAGAGGAAGAGAAGCGAAGGAATTTAATTGCTTGGTGGGGAGCGGGCAGAGTAAATCGTCGTAGACAACGACGTCAGGAAACTGAAGGTAGGGTGCGCGTGCGTGAACAATGATGTCACGGGAGTCGATGGAGTTGGGTAAGTAAAGGATTTACTACCTTGCCTAAACTGAAACAAAGGCTGTGACACTAGGAAGAATTTAGACTAACGTCCGGGGTGGTGCAGTACAGTTTTCGGGGCCAATTGGAAGCTAAACTGGGACGGCGGAGTATTCGCGCTAGTCCAATCCGGCCTGACTGAAAAGAAACCACGAAGTGAAGTGGTCCGGACGGCTGAATGGAGTCGAGCTTGAAAGAGTTGGTGGAGTCGATTGCAGTCGAGTGGTGTTGAAAAGAGGCGGATGAGGCTAAAAATAAGTCGAAGGGGTTGAAAAGTGTCGAAAAGAAGTTGCGAGAAGTTGAGCTGAGTCGTGTGCGTGCTGAGAAAGGTTGTGCGCTACTTAATACCCTGAAGGGGCTTACAAAATTTATTTTATTTTGCCTTTATCTCGTGCTGTTTAAGGATATAAATATATTTCTTCTTTTCTAATTTGTAACACAGGTTTTTATTTAAACAAATTTAATTTTGTTGTCAATATCATGTGAAGAAATTAGATACATATACTTGTTTGCAAAAATTTTAAGGATACAATAAAATGATGACAAAAAAATTATGTTTAAAATATAAAGTTATAACAAAAAACAAAAACTGACATGGAATATTATTAAATGCTTCTAAGTAATGCTAATGGAGTCAAAGTAGGCAGTTGCGTTCAAGTAAATATAATCATAATAAGGCGATCAAATGGAAGAATGATTTTTATGAATTGTTCTCAATTAGCAACTGGTCGAAAAAAGGAAAATATTAAATCGGAAGTACAATTAATGAAGATGTTGGTAAATAATTTCGTGTTTACTTTGTTGTTTTGTTTTTCACTTAGCATTTATTTCAGATACTCTATTATTTCGTTTTGAGTTATTTTATTCGTGTTGTTAATAATAAAAAAAGGCACAAATTGTCTTAATTTTATTTGTATAGGCTGATGTTTTGTTGCTTATTTATTTAAATAACTGCAGACAACATTTCGTCAACTCCAGGCTAATAATACATTTTCCTACCCAAGATATCTGTATTAAAATTTGAAATCCTTGCCAGGCATCGTTTAATCTAATTACACATATAAGTATCTTTGCCAATCAGCCACGAAAGTAAAAAGGAAACAAACGTTTTACAGTTACAATGTTATTGATTTTTTTCTTCTTTTTTTTGTCTCACTTTAATTTAGAATTATTATAAACTTTATTTAATATCTCCAAAACAATCAGTTAAACACATAATAAAACTTTGACAAAAAGGAAATGTACGTTAAAATACAGTTGTTTTACCAAGGGAATAATTTAAAAACAGAAAGAAAGGATACCTGCTTAAATCCCTGGTGTTATCGATCGGATGCTCCTGGTGCTGGTGTAGTGTTGGGTAGTTGCTCCTGTTGTTCCTGTTTCCGGTGAATGTTATATGGATCTTCGGCAATTGCCGCCACAATTGCTTACTGCCACTGCGTTTCCGGAAGCACTCGGTTCGGGAAGATTGTCACTGTCACAGTCGCGGCACCGAATAGTCACTGTTCCTTTAAAATTTTTTAGGACACGGTTTTGATCTGACTCCGAATCAGAAAATTGTGTTTACTCGCGTCGAATGGTCACCAATTGTGGGTATTTCACTGGTATTATGCCGGCCTTGGCAAGGTTCACCAAGATTTCCTCACGATAGTTCCGCCGAACACTGTCCTCCAAGGAAACAAAACTCCGCGACGGACCGTCCACAAGAAGTAAAACACACAAGCTCTCTGAGATTAACTTTATTACCGGTACTTAATTTGTTTTATGTAAATTAGGAACTGCACTATTACAGAAAATAAATTGTTTCGATCATGAACACAGTTGTAGACTTTCTTATCACTAATGAAATATAATTTTGGAGTTAGGAGACTTGTGCAAAGAATGCCGCAGCCTAGTTTGTTGTTCACGGTAATAATGGACTCCAGGAGACTCGACTCCTTTACAACACTTTCATCGACTCAACTACTCTTGTGCGCGGATCACCTTGTTGGCTCGTGACGCGAGCTCATGGGTGGTCGAACCGTGGGAATGAAAATTCCTGAAAAAGCATCTTCGGGATAAATATTTGCAGTTGTCCAAATACTACGTTAGGGATTAGGATACATTTGGGATAATTACACAATGATGGTTGTGTTTACAACCATGTTAATTGTGTATTGCAATCCTAGGGAGTCATGGGTCGAATTCCAGTGTGAGTATTTACACTGGCATTGAATTCGGCTCTTGGCAGCTAGGCGCGAATTGCGCCGGTGCTTTGAAGATTGCATAAAAGCCGCCGTGAGTACTGGTGCAACATGAAAATCTGTTGCGCACGTGTGGGACAGTAAATGCAGGCAGACAGGGGTTCTGCTGATTGTTTTTATAATCCACTTCGGTTAACTAGTATGGCAACCGAAATGTTTTCCTTTTAGAACAATGCTGAGATGCATTGATGTATGCGGTACTGGCGTACCGAATTTCTTCTAGGGAAATTTATATAACGCGTTAATTGCGTGAATGTCCTTGATGGGCAGATGCTTGATGTTGGATGCTATTTGCATAACCGAAAGGTAATGCAATCGGTAGGAGAATGCTTGGGGAAGTTATTGCGCTTGCATGGTAAAATTATGAAATTAATGGAGCTTTAGGAGGGAAGATTTTGAGGTAGATTGAAAAGGTAGCAGTGGCGTTGGTAGATACGCCACATGATCATGCACATTCAATTTTACATTAAAATGACAGATCGACGTAGAATAATATATAAGAAAAACTAGAAGACATTCGGTGTTTTATATACAACTAAAGAGAAAAACCTTTTCACAATAGTTAAAGAAGTAAAATGTGTATTTTTAAGATGGCGTGAGCTTTAAAGATTCACAGAGTTAATTATGTTGTACACTAAAGACAAACAAAAATGCCTAATCAAACATAATTCATTACAAACACAAAGCAAAATTTGTATAGGTACAATATGATAAATCGGTTGAAGGGAAATGAATGGATACAAACAATGCTTAAACCAGAATACCAAAAATACGGCATTATCCAGGCTGAAGAGCCACATCTCCACTCCTTTTAGATAGGCACCAGGTCTTGCTAGTGCCTTAATTGATGTAGGGAGCTTGTAAAATAGAACATAATATGTACTGTCTAACTCATGATGAGTCCGGGGCTGAGAAGATCGACAAATCCGAGGTCATTCGGGACACCTTGAGAAGGATCGATGGTGTGCTATTGGGAATCGCGGGCTGTATGGTTGTTGATGGTTCACCTTTCGTCAGCAGTGGAGGAACGCTCATCATAAAACTGCTGTTTCCGGTAGTCACAGTTGTCAGCACTTTGTGGGGTTTCTCTATATTACACGGATAACCAACCCACAATTACGGCCCAATTTCGCCCGCTAACCGCGCACCACGTCTACCCCATTCCCTTCCGTCGGCCAATTTCACCTGCAAAAGGTATACCCCAAAAGGACACTTAACCTGAATTCATTATTCTATGCAGATAATGCATAATTGAATTCAGCCCTTTCTTGCCATACGGCAACATTATATCATAAACCCCATGAGATTTGCACCGGAAATCACAATTTCATATTTGGTTAGCAACACCAAAGTCTGGGCAAACGATGCTGTTGCAGCATCGCGAAACCACTTGGGTAATATAGAATTCTTTTAGTTCTTTTTCTCTCACCAGCTATTATCCCAAGCCATCGCAGCGTCATTTGACCTCCCCCAGACACGGCTATTCGCTGGGGATCAATAAACTCTTTAGTGAGGTGAATAGCACAAAAAATACTTTTCATTACACTCCATTTCCCCTTCTCGGAGTGCATTGCACTCTGAGAACAATCCCATACCAAACTGGGTCATGCGGTCACCAGTTGGTTTTGCTTTTGTTGCATGTTCGGCCCTGTGAGTAGGGCGTTAGAATATACTCACAGCTAAACCAGCTTGTCGTAAGAGGCGACTAAAGGCCGAGTGGTAGCCGGGGTCCCAACGCCCTGTGCGCCCTGTGAAATACCACCCCATCAAGCTTTAGGCTCCATTAAATGGTCGGGAGAAATCCCTGGCCGTCTTTCGCAGCTTGGTTAGGTGGTAGTTGGTCCCAAGGTGAGATACCACCCCATCACGCTGTACATTCCGCGATATCGCCGAAAGAAATCTTCGGCGGTGCTTCGGATGTGTGGCTGATGGCCCGGACTGACACGGGGATAAGCCATGATGGTACCTTCTGATATAAATAATTCCGGAGGTAAACTAGTCTCCCATTCGGATCTCCGGGGGGGACTATGTCAGGGGGAACATCATGCAGATATCATGTTAAATAATGGAACTTTAAGAGGTTCGTCATCGCATAACCGGGCTCGCTCTCGAGGGTCGGCCCACGCTCGACTGGTGACGACATTTTGTAACATCAGGGGCATGGGTTCCACCAATACCAATGTAAACGCCGTCCACCAATATTTGCAAACAACGAAACCTGATATCCTTGCCCTAACTGAGACCCAGGTCGATTCGTCAACTGATTCGACATATCTTCGTGGCTCAGGATACGACTTACATTCGAGATTCCGTTTTAAGGGCGGCGTCTGCGTCTTTGCGCGGTCCAATCTGGCTCGCCAGAGGATGGAGGCGTTGGAACCCAATAATATTGACATCATATGGTTGAGGGTCGTGCTGAGGAATTCCGTTAAATTTCTTTGTTGTCTTTACCGCTCCTCGAATGACGATCGACCTGCGACATTTTTCGAACATCTTTCATATACCATCGACTGGATACAGATCAACCACCCAGCTTCTGAAATTGTTGTCCTTGGCGATTTTAATGTGCACAATTCCGGCTGGTTATTACATTCTAACAGAACCGACGAGGCTGGGAGGCTGGCGGAGATGTTTGCTGTAAGCCACAACTTCACTCAACCCGTGGGGGAGCCAACGCGAGTGCCGGATGCCCGAGGCGATTATGCGAACACCCTGGATCTGTTTAGACATCCGAACCGAGTATTTATGCCGTGGAGGTTTTCACTGCTTGGTATCTGTCGCGCAACCACTTGCATATCAAGCGAATAACCGCCCTAGGCAGCTTCACCATGTATGGAGGTATGGTGCCGCTAACTGGGACGATTTTCGAAATTTCTTCGCATCCTTTCCATGGTCCGAGGTGTGCTTCGGAAACTCCGATGTTAACGCATGCGCGGAGTCGGTATCAGGGATTATTCTTCTGGGGATGGAGATGTATATTCCACATTCAATCAAACGAAGTACTTCTGATAAGCCTTGGTTTGACACAAAATGCGAGCAGATTACGGCGGCAAAAAATAGAGCTTTTAAGCAACGGCGCTCCAATCCCACCGATGTTAACAGAACCAACTTTGTTAGAATCAGAAACGCGTGCAACCAGGCGATTGATGCCGCGAAGAAGGCTCACAACGACAGGGTGATCAATAAGCTCCTTCGGTGCCCAACTTCCCGGTCCTTCTGGTCAATGGCAAAAGCTGTCAGTGGTAACTTCGCATCCTCCTCTTTCCATCCGTTGGTGACAGACAGCGGGACGTTAGTCACGAATCCAAAGGATAAAGCTAATGTGTTCGTGAATTTATTTTCCGCGAATTCAAACCTCGATCCAGGTCTTTTGGAGCCACCTGTGATCTCGCCGGTACGGTCTTCGATGCGGGATGTGAGATTTCGCCCGCGCACTACTCTACGCATTCTACGTGAACTGGATTGTAGGAAGGCAGCCGGCCCGGACGGAATACCAGCAATAGTCTTTAAGAACTGTGCTCCAGAACTATCGCCGGTTCTGGGCAGACTCTTCCGCTTATCTTATGCACGGAGGACCTTTCCTGCCTGCTGGAAAATCGTTCGAGTTCAGCCAATCCCAAAGACGGGAAAAAGGTGTATCCCACAAAATTACCGTCCGATAGCATTACTGTCTATTTTATCTAAGGCAATGGAAAAAGTCATAAATACAGAGTTGGTTAAGTATTTGGAGTGCAACGAACTCCTGAATGATCGTCAATACGGATTCCGTGGCAGGCGGTCCACAGGAGACCTTTTGACACTTATAACCGATATATGGACATCTGCGATTGAACGGCATGGTGAGTCAAGGGCGGTTGCATTGGATATTTCCAAGGCTTTTGGCCGCGTCTGGCACGGGACATTGCTGAGCAAACTTAGTTCATATGGACTTTCCCAACAGCTTTGCGACTGGACGAGGAGGTTCCTCGAGAATCGATCGATCCGGGTTGTTGTGGACGCCTGTTAATTCGGGGGAGCCCCAAGGTTCTATCTTGCCTCCAACCTTGTTCTTGCTTCACATGAATAACTTATTGGAGACAACGGATAACAAAGTGTCCAGTTTTGCGGATGATAGTTCGCTTGTTTCCTCCTTTTCGAGTGATCGGCCGATTGGTGCATCAACGTCACACCAGCTGAGATGTAGACAGATTGACTCTCTGCATCGGGATCTGGATAAAGTCCTGCAGTCGGGAATGGCCAATCTTGTCGACTTCAATGCAACGAAGACCCAGTAAACAACATCCACAAAGAAAAGTGGATCATCGGTTCCACAGCTGATGATGAATGGCCAGGCCCTCGAATCTGGAGAAAGCTTGAAATTGCTCGGCGTCACAGTCTGTGGGAATGTATCATGGCATGAACACGTGTGGAGCATCGCCAGGCCAGCCTCAGGAAAACTGAGCTATCTTTTTAGAGCCATGAAATATTTTACTCCGGCCCAACTTCTTCTCCTATATAAATCCCAAATTAGACCCGCGCTCGAATATTGCTCTCATGTTTGGAGCTCGGCTCCTAAACATACCCTCGACCTACTTGAGAGCATACAGAGACGAACGATCCGCCTGATCAGGGACTCGGCTGACGTCGGGACTACAGTCGCTATCACATCGAAGGCGCGTAGCCCTGCTGTACCTGTACGAACCTCGACGCAATTCACATTCTCGGTAACCTGCAATCGAACCCGCCTAGCGCCAATTAAGTTCCAGTCACCTTACACTCACGCTAATTGTCAATCCAAATACAAACTACTTAACGAGCAATATATTTTTATTTTTGTTTTTAGCGCTGGCGACCGAGGTAATATATTTCCTTTCTTATAGATGATTATTATTTTATTCTTCGCACTTCACTGAATTATGCACATTTGTTTTTAGGATTTATCTTATTTTATCCAGGTTTTTTTTTTTTTTTTTAATTCACTTACTTTTGTTATATGATAAATATACCAATACAAAGTCAATGTCTGTTGTGCCAGTTTGTGATATAATAATCATATATATAGTTTGTTGTTTGTTAATTGTATTGTGTCCTGGTCACGGCCCCAGTTCGGTGTATTATATATATATATATATATATATATATATATATATATATATATATATATATATATATATATATGCTGTTGTATAATAATTGCATATAACTTTAATATTTGTTTGTTGTGTGGAGTCGTGCTTGTAGGTAGCCAGTATTTGCACACTTGGGCTATTGTTCTCTTTCTTGAGCGACACTGGTTGAGGGAAACAGATAATCTTAAGCAAGAGGTACTCATAGTAAGGTGGCCGTCGGTTCGTTGTCTTCACTCTTCACTTGGCATCCCATAGACTGCTTCCAGTGCTGGGCCTCCAAGACGTTAGTCCGCGGGTAATTGGGTATGATGAGTCCTCTTCTCCAGCACAAAAACCCGTCGGAGATGTGTTAGAACTACACTGTGGCCGTGTTGGTCGTCTGCAACCTCTCATTCAAAATAAAACTCATTCTCTTTCGCTTATACTTAGTTTCAGTTTATTAAATTAAGGATACTCGCCTCGATCTGCCATTAACATATTATACACTTGGTTCGTTGTTGTTGAAACTCTGGTGGGCCTTTATTTTATTATTTGTACATTAGGATAGTCCTTGTAATCTCGGTCGGTTCTGCCCTTTCCTCAAGACTTTTCTGGAATTCCTTTCAATTACTCTCCGTTACCACGAACGGAGAAACAAAAAACAGCAACGGAAAACACTGTTGACTACGATAACGGCACGTAAGACCAAGGACCGTGGAAGTTTAACTTCGCAGCTCCCACACATTACAAAATGTTATTCCACGAGTACGCGACGAATTAAATAGCTTAACATGCAAAAATAAACGAAATGTCATTAGAGACGGGCCTCACTGGCGAAAAGAAAGAAAACGTCACACACACGGTCCGCTTCGACTTCCACACCTTTTGCTGTCTGCTTCTCGACTACCTCTCTGACTAGCGGTCCCCCAAGAATCCACACCGTTGGTGTTTTCTTTTTTTCGCTCCACCTCCAACCACCGTCTCAACGAAGGTCTGGGTTTACACGCGGTATTCAACTTGAAACAATTAGTTCGATTGTAAGCTACAAATTGTATACGACGTGTTTAGACATTTGAATTCCTTAACACGTCGATGTGTTCTTGTGTTTCGTTGAAACCAGGAGTTACTTACGTAACACTTTGTAGAATTAAGTTTTTACGTTTATTATTTGTTTTGTTTTGTTTGCTTGTTTTTTTTTTTTTTTTGAATCTCTTTGTTTTGACCGTCTTGGCTGTTTTGATTTTGATCACCACATGTCCATTCCATTTAAACTTTTGGCCTGAGCTCGAGTATATTTATTGTATGTCGCACTTGTTAGATTAATATTTAGTTTGTTTATGTTTATAAATGGCGCAAGGCTAATAACCTTGCCCGCAAAAATAAATTATTATGGAAAATTTAACAAGCCTCGAGATTTGCTAAATAAGGCCAAGACCGGATCCCGGTTGTAGTGCCGATGATGATGATTATGTTTATAAATATGTGACTCGCTTTATCCGTTAACACTACAAAAGACTGATTACTAATTCTACTAATCGAACTGAACACAGGTCCGTACTCTAGCGTAGTCTTTTTTCTTTTTTTTTTTACACAAACACGCGCACAGTTTATCTGTGATGAGTACATCCTTCACATCTATATTGCGTTGCATTGTTTTTGAAGTAATTGTCGGCTTCTACAGCCATATTTACACGTCCCAGATGGTGCAAGTGTTTACATTCACTGCACTTGATCCTGGACACACAACTCCGATCTATTTTGAGTTTACATTATAAACAATTCATTTTGATATAGCGAATGAATATAATACCACACCGCGTTTATTTATGGCACGACGAGTCCACGCTGAAATGCACCCCACGATAGTCAACTGAGAACCATATACCAGCATCTATTGTGGCGAAAAAATAATGCATTTCATTTTCCCCAGTTTACAGTTTACATTAATTACAAGAAAATAATCATTTACAATAATAATAAGATAATACAAGAACATATCGTTTGATTTATAAATTACTTAATGTGGGAGAAGAAATCATTATTTTCTCTTATTAAAATAAGTTAATATTGAATTTTTATTATTATTATCTATTTTAATATTAAATTTAAACTGATTTTGGGGTGTTGAATTAATATAGTTGCGAGCTTAGGGTTCGCTGGATTAATTATTTTTAATAAATAAGAGCCGTTAAATCGATTTTGAATTAATCTAACACTTTATTAGACCGTTAATAACAACCCTTGCTTTCACCATTCACTTAACGATTTCTTGACTTATCGCTTCCGTACTTATCGCGTCTTTTATTGCTTACTTCTTACTTCTTACTTCTCCTACTCGATCTGCGTGCGACGTGCTTATAACGTTTCCTCATTCTGATTCGGCGTTTCGTTTCCGTCCATTCCATAACCATTTTCTACTGTTCATAGTCTCCAGTTTTCAAGTACTTTCTAGAATATTCTAGTACTTTGTTTTGGACTTTCTAGAATATTCTAGTACTGATTGCCATATGCGTCACACTACCCTCCGCCTAGATTAGTTCGTCCCGAACTAAGTTCACTGGTCTTCTGTACCACTTTCATCTTGGCGTTCGGTCTTCGCTGAATCCTATAGACAACGTCGTTAATTCTTGTGAGAACCTTATACGGTCCTTCCCAATGTTGCTGCAACTACGGGGATCTTCCTCTTTGCCAATGAGGGTTATAAAGCCACACATTATCCCCTGCATTAAATCCGGGTGCGTTAGCTCGAACGTCGTACCTTGTTTTCATCCTGTCACTTAATACCTTGATTTGCTTTCGAATCAAATGATGAATCTCATTGAGGCGATTTCTCCATTCGGCTACGTAGTCTTCAGTCTTATCTATGGCGTCTGGGGGTATTCCGAATCGCAGATCGGCTGGTAATCGTATCTCTCGTCCAAATATAATTCTTGCTGGAGAATGGCCTGTCGTATCGTGATTAGCCGATCTATAGCTCATGAGAAAGGTTTGTACATATTTGTCTCAATCTCGTTGGTGATCACTAACGACCTTCAATAAATGCTCTTTTATTGTTCGGTTGAACCTTTCGACCATGCCGTCTGACTGCGGATGTAAGGGTGTGGTCCTGGTTTTCCTTACGCCCAGTGCCGCACAGATTCCTTGAAATATCTGTGATTCAAAGTTTCTGCCCTGATCGGAATGAAGCTCACAGGGAACTCCATATCTGGTGATCCAATAAAGCTGCTCAATGACGGTTGTTGCTTCTTGGTTTGGAATTGGAAGGACTTCCACCCACTTGCTGAAGTAATCCATGATAACCAACATGTATTTGTTGTTGTCGTTTGGTTTGGGAATGGTCCTGAGATATCTGTGGAGGGGAAGTCGTGGCACCGGCATGGGTGCGAGTTCTACTTCCTCCACCATCATAATTAATTGTTCCGACTAGCGCTACACGATTCCCCCGAAGCAAAAGAAACACAAACACAGGAAGTAGGCCGAGAGAAATAAAACACTAGTGTTGTTGTTGGTGATCATCACTTTAAATTAATTTTATTGTTTGTTTCTTATTAATATACACCATACAGGAAACGATAGTGGTATAACTCTGATATATTCAACCAAACGAGGAAGTACAGTTCACGATCGAACACTGGACTGGAAATGATAAATTAAATGCAAGTTCATATCGTTGGATTTATGAGTTTTATATAATTTTTTTGAAATCGTTTGGTTCAAATAAAAACAAATCGACAAAACACCGCTCGACTTCATGGATGGCGAATAAAATTCACTACGTCAATGACTCCGTATAACTGCGCTTCTCCGCCGCGCGCGGAGAGCGGGAGATCGCGTGACCGTTCTGGTCTGCTGATGTAAAACGACTCACCGAGGATAGAACTCTGACATGAACTCCACCCTAGGTTAGGGTTAAGAAAAGGGAAGAGAGAGAAAAACTGTTCTCTTAAGGGTGTGGCCGCCACAGAAATGCACTCTTTAGTGCAGTGGTGTGCGTGCATGGTTCTTTCATGGATGAGCACGAACCTAGAACAAAGAAATTGCATAAAGTGCATTCATAGGATACGATTTCGGTAAAGCAAATAAAACCAAACTCGTCGGATGCTAATGAGGTTTGCTTATGCATCGTTCGGTAATGAGGCTCAGCTAAATAAATAGCAGCCGCCCATTAAATGAAAAAAATGTTTTTCGGATACCACAAACGATATGAATTGTTTATGGTATCGCAGGAAACCTATGTAGGAACAGCGTTCTTCTGTTTGCACATGGTGCGAGTTAGAGAATTTTATTGCTGGGAGAAAGAAGGTCGCCGGCCAATTTGTACGTAAAGAAATTTATCATACACATGGCAAAGTTGGAAAATAGACGGCGCAATATTTATGGTCCCTGTCATGGCGGTTACATTGTATGCAAACCGAATCATTGTGTTTACAGGAATTGTCTGGTACCGAAGGTGCCGAATTAGTTTGGAATTCCAAAGAAAGAAATCTTATGAAAAATTGTATGCGAAGAGATGCATGAAAAGGTAAGTTTTCTTTCCAGGGACTTTATGATCATAGCTTTGATCTAATTAATACGTGAAGCATTGTCAGGTGCTTAATGCGATTGCATTAACAAAAACTTATGCGACTTGGGATGAGGTTATGGGGGTTTTTAGTTAAGTGTACCGTGGGGTTTGGCAGCACCGTCACATATCAATCGCGATTCGCTCGAAAACGGCACCCACGTTGTACTGCTTCACAGCGCACCTTGGTTTTGCTGTTGGTCCCTTGGTCGCAGTGCAAGTTGTGCACTTCCTACACGAAGACTCGACGTCATCTCTCATGTGAAACCAGTAGAAGCGAGATCGTAATTTTTAAGCTGTCTTATTAATTCCCAGATGTCCACCGGAGGCCCCGTCGTGCATTTCTGTTAGTACATCCTTCACTTTTGATGGTGGGACTAGAATCTGCATTCGATGGGATTTTCCGTCCACGGCTTCCCATTTACGCTTTAGAATTCCATCTTCCACCTGCAAGGAATTCCATTGTGCCCAATATGCCTTAAATGTTCCACTCTTGTCGAAAATATTGTTCCAAGTTGGCCGCTCGTTCTTTTCTTTGTGTTTCAGGATTAGCGACATATCTTCATCCTGAAGTTGAGCTTCGCGTATAGTATCACTCGTCCACCCATCTAGTACTTCTACTTGTACATTTCGCAGGTCGTACGCCACTTCTTTCTCTTCCGCTTTATGACAATGTTGACAATCTGGCTTACATGGTCTTTTTGATAGAGCATCAGCGTTATTATGCACCTTTGTGGGGGTGAAGAAGTATTGCACCAAGCACGGGCACACGATTCACTTCTTCCCCACTGCACCGTCACTGCGAAAACAATAGTTCACCCGAAAAAAATAAAAATGAAAACACTTTTTATAGTTGTTATTTTGTTTTATTCTTATTTATAGTTGAATATTTTTCACTTTGGTTTTTTTCAATAATTTATTGTCTTTTTTTACAAATAACTGATTTTAAATTAATAACTTTTCGTTTTATTTCATTAGTTGTTTTATTGAAGGTATACACGACGCGACCTTTCACTCCAACTATTGAGATGTGACTCCTCCGACCGGTGGCGAATTAAATTAAAACCTAGCGCAGCGCGTCCAACACCAATGATGAATGAATAGCGACTGGTGTGAATTAGGGTTGAAATTCATATTTCTTTCTACACACAGGACAACCAAAAGAGACCACGCCTCTGCTCTCTCAACCCCACGCCCGTCAAAGTATGAGTAACTTTTGTTAATAGGGTAATTGACGGACATGAAGAATGAGAGAACAGAAAACATGATATGCTGTGATCTCGGGGTAGCTTTGGTTGTGTGTGTTGGTATCAGATGCAGCTACTGACATGACCTGGTGACCTAGTGGTACGGCTATGGTGTAGTCGGAGCACATTGAACCGTGGAAAGAAATACGAATGAGAGGGAAACCTAGCTGATGTTACTCCCCTGCAAAGAGAGATCATTGATCCCAAGCGAATGGGTGATCTGAGGGAAAGTCGATAGGACGCCGCTGATGTTTGGGAAATAATTCGCGTGAGAACCAGACTCTAAGACGCTGAAATTACCCCAGCTATTTTGCTATGATGCAACAGCGTCGTTCTTTTAGACATGTTGTTGCTAACCGACATAATGAGATTTCCGATGGGAAACTCATGGTTAGCAAGAATGGAGTTGCCGTATGACATTTATGTAGCTAAACTCAATTATGCATTATTTGCAAAGGATGATGAGTTTAGCTATACATCCGTTTGAAATGTTTTACAGGGGAATACATATAAAGGAAATTGGTAAGTATGACGCGCTGAAAGCGGTCGAAATTAGGTGGAAATGTTGGTTGGAATTGTGGGTTGTTTCTCATGTAGAATAGAGAAACCCCCCACACCTTCCCTTGCTGAATTGAGCTTATCATTGATACGGGTGCACATTCTCTGGTTAACTCTCCTTTTCTTATTGCGACCGGCTCCTCGGACGCATTTAGTACTCTGACAGGTACAATGTGCTTCTTCACCTCAGGTTGGTCCGTTGGTAGTCTCCTCTTATGATAAACGCATGAACAACAATTCTCACTCGATGTTTCATTCATTCGTCGATGTTTCCTACAGTCAACAGAGATGTGGCCGACTCCGCCGCATATCCAGCACTTCATAACAGGTCTCGGGATTCTCCGTTGTACATGCCCGATTCTTTGGCAGGAACATTCCTGGACGGACATTTCTCGGACTCTATATGTACTCCTGGTAGCCAGTTTAGAAGATTCATATCCCAATGCGAACGCCAGTATTTCATTAGTCGTCTTCTTTCCTGCCAAACGAATGGCTTGTTGCAAGTCCCGATCTTGAAGTGCATTTATAAATGCATCCATGGCTACCTCATTCAGAAATTTCTTAGTCATATTTGAATAAAACAAGTTTGCCAATCGCTCAATATCTGCCTACAACTGTTGAAAATGTTCTCCAGGTTTCTGCGTTCTGCTCCCCACTTGCATGCGGTAGACCTGCTGCATGTGATTGTCTCCATACCTAGCTTCAAGGCCATCTCTTACCGCTTGGAAATCTGTTTGCTTCTCTGCTGGTATGGTTGGTAGCAATTCTGCAGCCGCCCCGTGGAGTGACACCATTAGTGATGTTGACTTTTGCTCATCCGACCACTTATTATAATTGGCCGCGGCGTCAAACTGACATATAAATACGAGGGTTGCCTCTTATGTTTCGGGATTTGGCAACCCTAGGGTTGCAATCCGGCAACGACAGCTCTGTCGTAAAGTTGGACATTTTTGAGGTTATACGCACTCAGAACGTTTTGACATACGAGCGCTATTTGTGTTGTTTACAGTAACTTAAAAGATTCATCTCGGCCCAAAAATGGAATTAAATCGTCAACATTTTCGTGTAATTATTTTTTACATCTTTCGGCGTGGATTAACTCAGCACCAGTGCATGGATGAACTTAATTCAATTTTTGGCGATGAAGCTCCATCAAGGACCAGTGCTTATCGATGGTATGGTGAATTGAATCGTGGTCGTAGTTCACTCCAAGATGAATTTCGTGAAGGTCGTCCAAAATCAGTTGTTGTTCCGAAAACCATTGATGTTGTGCGCGAACTGATATTGGAAGATCGTCATGTGACCTATCGTGAGATTGAGGCAACCGTAGGCGTTAGTGGGACCAGCATACATTCAATATTGCATAAACATTTGACTGTCAACAAAATTTGTTCGCGTTGGATTCCACACAATTTGTCAATCGCCCAAAAAAAGGCTCGTGTCAATTGGTCGAAAGAAATGCTCAAAAAATACGGTCGCGGTGCTTCGAAACACGTCTATGACATCGTGACAGGTGATGAATCGTGGATTTACTGGTATGAGCCCGAAAGTAAACAGCAGTCGACTGTCTGGGTGTTTCAAGATGAGCCAAATCCAACAAAAGTTGTTCGCGCACAAAGCACTTCCAAGCAAATGTCGCCTGTTTTTTCGGAAAAACTGGACATGTCGTAACCGTACCACTAGAACAACGCAGAACAGTCAATTCTGAGTGGTACACAACCATTTGTTTGCCAGTTGTCTTCCAAGAAATCAGGAAAACCAACCGCCGAAGACGGATCACTCTTCATCACGACAATGCGAGCTCTCACACATCGGCTGCGACAACTGCATTTTTGAGCACCCACAACATCGATTTGATGGGTCATCCGCCGTATAGTCCTGACTTGGCACCGAATGACTTCTTTTTATTCCCGTACGTAAAAAACAAACTGAGAGGTCAACGTTTTTTGACACCTGAAGAAGCGGTTGCTGCATTCAGAATGCATGTGTTGGAAATACCTCAATCAGAGTGGCAAAAGTGCTTCGACAATTGGTTCAAACGCATGCAAAAGTGTATAGATCTTCATGGGAAATATTTTGAAAAACAATAAAGTGATTTTCGATGATCAATATTTGTTTTTGTTCTCTAATCCCGAAATATAAAAGGCAACCCTCGTACGGAGAAGGGTCCCGTTCCATCGAAGATTGGCGATTGTATCCTTGTATCTTTGTACTCATGTTGATTGCTAGGCGATGTCCTATTTCTCTCAATACACTCAAATCCCTTTTCGATTTGCGTTACTTCATCGGTGATTTTTTTGGTCCAGATTTTCTACTTCGTTTCAAATTTTTGACAGAATTTCTTCCTTAAAGTGTTGAAAATTACTTTTCATCCACTGCGTTTGGCATCCAATTTTGCATTAACATCTGCAGCTTGCGCGTCCAATTTTGTGTTAATGTCTGTAGTTTGCGCGTCCAATTTTTTCATCGTCATCCTGAACATCTCCGAAATGTCCAACTGTGGCGAACTCTTCTCCCTTACATTGGCACCATCTTGACTCGCTGTTTCTTCTCCATCCGAACAACCTGGCCCAATCGTAAAAACATATGTGTCGACATCAATACCCTCTTTCTCCATTGCTTCTTGCAGACGCTGTCGAAGAATATGCTTCTGTCCTCTGCTATCCAGATTCCGGTTCTCAAGTTTCTTCTTCAACTCAGGAAAGCGAAGATCCTCCAAATATCGATCTGACATCGTCACAACACACTTTCACAGACTTATTCACTTCACCAATAATTAATCCCACTTTTGACACCAATTGTAGCGAGCTTAGGGTTCACTGGATTAATTATTTTTAATAAATGAGAACCATTAAATCGATTTTGAATTAATCTAACACTTTATTAGTCCGTTAATAACAACCGTTACTTTTACCGTACACTTAACGATTTCTTGACTTATCGCTTTCTTCTTACTTATCTTCCCGATCTGCGTGCGACGTATTTATACCGTTTTTCCTCATTCTGATTCGGTGTTTCATTTCCGTCCGTTCCATAACCTCGAATTTTCTACTGTTCATAGTCTCCAGTTTTCCAGTACTTTCTGCAATATTCTAGTACTTTGTTTGGGACTTTCTAGAATATTCTAGTACTGATTGTCATATGCGTCACAATATGTTTTTTATGAATATTTGGGTTTGTGGAGGTGTATAATCCTAGGAGTGCAAAATAAAACAATGTTGGTCTATACGTGTACATGTTTTACGTTTTGAAAATACATTAGTTCAAAATATATACGAAAATGTATTCATGGCATAATTCGGTGAAATCACTTATTATAAGCATTTTTGTTTAATAAAAAAGGTATGTGTTACATTAACCCAACTACTCTCCAAGGTCAAACACGTCACCGAACCTGGAAACGGCTGGACATAACAAAATGAGATTTGTTATTAGTATTCTACATAATTCTATATAATTCCCAGAATCAACTAAATTAGCAACAGAAAGAAGACAAATCTAAGCAGTGAACACATTAATGCCTTGAAAAACAATAATCTGATCCTTCAACACATCAATGAAGCTGTTAACGTCTTTTGTTTTCTTCAACAAACACATTTCGCTACCTTCTGTCTTGTCCAATGTTCGCACCAAAAGAGGACACACCCGATATACCGTTCAAACATTTGCCATTTGATTATACGTATACCGGCTTGCCTAAAAATCATGTACGAAATCTGAATAAACAACTTTTATTGTGTGTTGACCCTAATTTAGAAGTGACAGGCAAACAAGGAATTATATTGCTGGTTTCCGAAATCACTTTGGCAAACGACAACGCCCCCGATGCCAACGGATAAAACTATTTGATTAGCTATACAAAAATGTTGAAGCAGACAAAATCGCAGGACGACCAGTCTGCCTATCTATTGAGTGTATAAAACTGCAGGGACGGGTACGTAGTTTTCCCTCGTAGTTAGATAACGCGCCACCAGATTACTGGCAGCTATCTGATGATGGAAAACTAATCGAGAAACTTATCGGCCCAAGACTTTTGGTTAAAGGTTTTTGTCCTCATTTTGATCCCTTCCCTCACAGGACTTGTCACAAGATTAAGAGGCCTGTTTGGCACATCACATCACGTAGTGGTAGAAATGAAATTGATTTCTCTGCAAGTTATGAGTTTGCTCTTTGGGACGTTTCCACTATTTATTATTTCTCACGATTATGGGTCCTTATTCTTTTGTCATAGCCAGATGTCCGCAACATGGCTATTATAAAAATGACATGCTGCTAATTTTTCTGGAAATTAAACAGTTCGTGTCCTAGAGCTGTCGGTCACATTTCGATAAAGCACTATCGTATTCATCATATACAGGACTATTTGTGCTTACGGTCCTCTCCACACCCGCAACTCTAAAATATGACACTACTTAGCTGAAGCATCATTTACATCGGATCCTAAATTATGGCAAATAGGTAATTTCAGCGAGTTATTACAATCTATATCTCAACTATTCCGCACACAACTTGAACTGCAATCGAAGGATACGACGCCGGTGCCTTCGTCCTGCAGCAGGGAATTCTTTACACTCTTTACATGGGATTCTTTGGGTGCCTTTGAAGTGTGCTGCTAGTAAATACGCGACAGTGGTACTTGAAAAGAATTCGATTCTCATCCCAGATCACTTGAGGAAGACAGCAAACCAGTGGATTGAAGTTAGCAGCTGCTACGTGACACTACCTTCGCACACAACGAACACTAAGGGGTCACAGTGTGCCGTCCGCATCTGGATCATCATCATTATCATCATCGGCACTACAACCGGGGTCCAGTCTTAGCCTTATTTAGCAAGTCCCGAGGCTTGTTAAATTTTCCATGACAATTTGTTTTTCCGGGCAAGGTTATTAGCCTTGCGCCACCCGCATCTGGATACCGTTCATTAAATCCAAAAATCTGTGTCTTCTCTGTCACAGATGTTGGCGCATCTTTTTGAAAACTGAAATTTGATATATTGAAATTAATTTATAACGTCTGAACTGAAAGGTCAATTGCCTGTGGCCATTCGTCAATACGTTGGCAACCCGGTACAACTCTTTTCTACAAGAACGATAACCTGAGATAATAGCCGTTGGGGCACTAGCAGATAAATGCGAGAGGTAAAGCAATATGATTCGATATCGGAATTTCAGTGTCCTTCGTTGTTATTGACCGAGAATAGGAGTACATAAAGTTTTCAGTATTCACAGTGAAGAACATCTGCAGGATGATTCCGAGAACGGAATGTTAAGGATGCAAAGTATCACATATCCATAATAAGATGTTTATCCTGCGATAGCAACTCTGATTGTAATTTTGTTGCTCGACACAACGAATGATAATCATAAGACAGTATTAATTTTAATAAGCAAACTAGATGACGAGGGTATACAACGATTAGGGTAAAGATAAGACTGTTGAAATAGATTCAACGGTCGTTAAAACAAAATTGTGGAGTTTGTCAACAATAATTACATCCATAAGTCTATAAGGTTCGTCATGGTTGTGACAGCAAAGATGATGTTTTCAAGTATCTTCTTATTAATTTCAGCTTCCCGAATATATCCATTTGAGCTACGTCATGGGGGGTAGAAGTAATCTGTTAGCCAGACCTAACATTTTTGAGCTCATGGGGTATTTAAGCATTTGGTATAGAGCTATTTTATATTGTCTTACAGAGGAAATCCGATCTTTTGTTCATTTGTACTAATTTATGGGGAGATTGCCACGTCTAAAATGTATGGAAGTTCTTGGTGTCATGCACCCTTTTGTAGGCACTGTTTTATACAGAAAAAGAACAATTGGATTCCTTTTTAATGCAGGGTCGTTTGAACCGCTGACAGTCTTTCAACTAGCTCTATAATACAAACGTGACAATTTGTAGTTAAGCCAGGAAGCTTGGTATTTCTTCCCATCTCAGTCCACGAAGAGCAAATCCTAAGGCGCGTCATTGAATATTTTCGTTTCCTAGAATGTCTGTTTCATGATGAAAGGACCAAACTTGACTGGCATATCTTATTAGCGACCGGGCAAAAGAAACGTAGAGAGAATGTGTCACATATTACACTCAAAAATTGCCACGACCAAATATTTTCCCACTGGGGCCGCGCCCCACAATAATTGGATTCATTTAAAGGTAATTTCCCCAAATTGACTAATCTGTCTTAAACACTATGACGCAGGCATCTACCACGTGTGATACACAGGCGACCGATACATCTAGTAACGTGTACCAACGGAAACTCACGAGGAAGTGGTTTATTTAGCAAGGTGTACCACGCAACGCTCACATTAGGTTGTACAAGTTTTTATTTGAAAGATACGTTATGTTTTTCTTTTAATGATAAATTGATTGTCCACTTAATAATGTAATATATAGTCGCACGATAGAGTGAAATGCGAAAATCTCTGCCACCATCAACATGTTAATCAACACGCCCAATTATTTATAGGCACCAGCAAAAATTTACAAAATCCGAAATATATAAGCAGGCAAATCATAGAGTCCAGAAAAACTCTATGATGGCAAATAAAGGCAAATACCCGTTTACAAATAGATCTACTCATGAAATAAGCAATTACGTCGAAACAACATTAATAAGATATACGACCAACAACGGACATTTGTGTAAACACAAGTTACTTGAAACGGTTATTCCCATATCCCGAGTAATAACCAAGTCATCATCATCATCATCATCGACGGCACTACAACCGAGACCCGGTTTTGGCCTTATTTAGCAAGTCTATCCACCGGTATCCGGTCCATATCCGAGACTTGTTAAATTGTCCATAATAATTTCTTTTTCCGGGCAAGGTTATTAGCATTGCGCAAGTAATAAACAGGTGCCGGTGATCAATCAGAAATCGTTATGTAAACATTCCTTTCAAATTTCGGGTAAACGGAGAATGCACTGCAATACTTACATCTAAAATATGTTTAGACTACATATGTAAACGTTGTGCCTTGATTGAAATGAGCCATAAATTAAAGGTAAAAAGAATTAAAAAATTACCCATCGATCTGCAATTTAGCCGTAAGGAAAGGCGTACGTCTACTTATATAAAAACTACGGGTCGAAATTAAAACGTCCACGAAGACGGTCGGACGGGTATGTGGGTATTTTGTATATTTTCTCTAGTGGTAAGGTGCCTCAGGGGCACAGGTTCACCTCTACACCTATAAGGGGAACATTAGCTGACATGGTTGCAACTGGTGCCAGTATTTCGACATAGAGATTTAGGTGTTTACACGATCAGCAACTGCGTAAAGCATTTCTGCTGATCGTGCACATCTTGGCGGCATCTCCACGTAGTCGAATTCTCGATGGTAATTTTCCATTTAGGAGACTCGACATCCTTGGGGGGTCAACCGTATGCCTTAATGTATTTGTCGGCCGGATGGCCGACCGATGTGGGCATGTATACAAAAGGAAAAGATGAAACATCTCCTGCACGTGTGCGGCTGACTCGTAAGGGGATATCTCATTAATATGGTTCGGACAATGTTGGTTGCTTGATGGTGCAACCAAATTGCTCTTACTTGTGGAGATACCTACTATTGCTGATGGAATTCGATCAGAGACATGTGTATTGAATTGGTTCGGTTCATGTTGGTTGCTTGGTGTATGCCGCATGTTATACTTTCATACTAGGAAATCCGCTGATGCAACATACACCCAACGAATTACTTTCTAGCACATGATGCCCGTGAGGAAAATGTCTCTTGTAGTTCGTGCTATTGAATTAGCGAAAATATGGTTTAGGTGACACTTTAGGTGGGTGACAAAAAGGTAAGTACATGCTTAATTGCTAGGCAAGCAATCAGTACTTGTTTTATCGGTTTTCGGCCGCTCTAGGTGGGAGTTTTTACATGGTTAATAGGAAGATGAGTAGTGGCGTTCAAGGGAACCGCCACAGGTACATCGAACATTATCGTGGAACGGGGAGGGGGGGGGGGGGGGGGGATCATTTGAAAGGTAGTTAGCCGGAACAACGTCTTCGAATTCGTCTTTAGGTTGAATTAATTTATTTTCACCCGAGGGAGAAGTTTGGCAAATATTTGTGCTAAGAGAAGATAGGTGCAAGGGGATCGTTCGTGAAGGATGCTTCGAAAAGGTGGCCAAAAACTAGCAATGGTATGTAAATCAGTAGAGATATCTATGTTACAGGAAAGAAAGGTGGGATAACCGCTAGATTTACGTCTGTAATTTGCCATCTACGGGGTTTGTAAGTTGGCTTGCATTTTGATAAAGACTTTTACTAGAGAGTGTTGTAAAGTTGGGTGAAAATAAAGTTAACAGTGAGGTAATTGGAGTAGCCATGGAGAGAACGATTATGAAGGAAAGTAGCCCACAACTTGATCCTTTTATAAACAATAAATCTTCCAATTATGGCAAAACGATGAAAAGGACAATGCTTTATGTCTAGAATAGGAAAAATGAATGAAAATATAATTTTAAAAATTCTCTGCAAAGAATGGTGGTAGCATGTCTATTGTTACTGATCAAAATAAAACGGTATTGTGATATAATAATTCGAAATGAGGCGGAAATTCGCTTTGTGAGAGGAAAGGGGTACGAGGAACGATCACTGGGCATAAAGGAGGTGAAAAAAACATTCAGAATAGGAAGTTCGTGGTAGTTGTCCATGGTTGGGAGGAATAAGGGGCAGTATTTAAATTTATCAAATGTTCTGTGAGGATAAGCTCTAGCTATCTCCCCAGAACAATGGGAGAAACTCTACAATCGCGAATTGGAAGAGCTGTACCCCAAACCTACAGTAGTGAGAATAATCAAGTCGTGAAGATTAATATGGGTCGGGCATGTAGCGAGAATGGGCAACGACAAAACCGTACGTAGAATACTTGACGGAAGACCAGCGGGAAAAAGGCCGGTGGGAAGACCGCGACAATGATAGGAGGGCAATGTAAGGCGCGACCCTGAGGATATCGGATCAAAGGGCGAAGATAGAAGAAGAATGCGCAGGACAGGAAACGATGGCGTAGCCGAGTCAATAAGGTCATGAACTTCCGGGCTACTACAGGCCAATAAATATTAATAATAAATAATAATACCTCCCCATATGACCTCAAAATTTGCTTACATGATAGAACATGAATCTGTTCGTAGATACCGGCATTTTTCCGGTTTAACTAAGAGATGGCGCCAGCGAAGAGTGCGCAGCGTATTAATTTGACACATACATCATTTTGTTCGTCTAAGATTTAACTTCAAACACACACAAGTTCAGTCCGCCAAAAACTAGAGTCTTTGTTTTATCGTTCAGTGGTCATGCCGAGTTTTGTGCCAGAAAAAGAAAATTTGCGGCATGCATTGCTTTTCTTATTTAATCAAAAAAAAAAAGGCTATTGAGAGTCAACGTTTGCTGGTAGGAAATATGGTGAACACACTCCATCAAATAGAATATGTGAGACGTGGTCTCGAAAATTTAAATGTGGTGATTTCAACGTGAAAGACAGTGAGCGCTCTGGTAGACCACAAAAATGTGAAGACGAACAATTGCAGGAGTTATTCGATAACGACCTTTTGGCGGATTTTAGGATCACGTGGAATGTCTGATGATGATGGTGAAGTGTTCCGCCGAACACTGTTCACAAGAAGGCACAACGGAGCGACATATATAACATTAATAAAACTAGTAGAGCAATTGTTTTATAATTTTGTTTTTATTGACACAACCAGTTTATTTTAAGACGCTTTTTTATTTTGGGTTCGTTAATTTGATTATTACAATACTCACTGACGTCTACGACACACAAATGTTAATATTTGGTTCTTTAGTGCAACGACACAAATTTGGGATGTCCTTCGTAAGGGTCAGTGCGAATCACGGACCGGCGCGCGTTGAAAATGCCGGGCGATTGAACATCGGATGAACATGTTTTACGGTGTTTACCTTCGGTGGCAGTTCAGCGAATGTATTCGAGTTAACCCGCGACTTGGAAAAATTGAGTATTTTAAAAGTTAAGTTTCGGATCGACGTCACTTCCTCGTTTTAATTCGTCGCGCAGACCGACCTACTCGTTGGGGTTCTCTGTGACGACTGTCTATCGCAACGGTTGCGTTGCGCGGATCCTGTATCTCGAATGTTCTCTCTGGTTGATCTTATCACGTGTGCTAATAGATCCATTGTTTTCTCATGCAGCAAAGGTCACGTGAAAACCGAATTGAGAAAAGAGGACGGAACAAAGGGGCATCATATGATCATTGAGTACCTGCTTAATAGCCTGCAACGCAATTAGGACAGTGCTGCTATAAGGGATTTCGGTATACAATGGTAATTGTGTCTCGTATCTTAGCTGGCGGCAAGGCTCGGATTATATTTGCGCGTTTGTAGGTAACGCTGGCTAACAGGGGCGCCGATCAGGTTTTCGAATATACGATGCCTGTTTGATGTATAGAATTATTTTCAGGAATTTAGGACGATACGTTAAATGTCCTTGATAAGGCAATGTTTGCCAGTTTGTTGTGTCCTTCGATCGCCGTGCAGGCGTAGGACGATTGGTTGGACTTGTGACCCACGTGTCTGTGGGCACGTGGGGTTGTTGCCTCCCAGATGTATGTTATCTTCGTTTCAGGTGTGGTGGAGTACTTTTGAGGACACGTGTCTGTGGGCACGTGTAATTTATCTATAGGTGAGTGTGTTCCTTGGGGGAACGACGACGTCTCGACCAATAGTGGATTGTGTGGCTCGTCGAACCGCCACAACCCAACTCACACTCAGCGGCAATTAACAGAAGTATTACATGTGTCACAAGCAACAATCAGCAGTCGTTTACGAGCAATGGTGAAGATCAATAAACTAGGTAAATGGGTCCCACACGATTTGAATGGACGTCAAATAGAAAATCGCAAAGTCACTTGTGAAATGCTGCTTCAAGGTCACGAAAGGAATTAATTTTTGCATCGAATTGTGACGGGTGACGAAAAATGGATTTATTTTGAAAACCCAAAGTGGAAAAAATCGTAGCTTTCACCTGGCGAAGCCGGTCCTTCAACACCAAGGCCAAATCGCTTCGCCAAGAAGACCATGCTCTGTGTCTAGTGGGACCAGAGCGGTATTGTGTATCTTGAAACCCGGCGAAATCGTTAATACACAACGCTATAGTTAGAAGACACGGCAAAGTGATTTTATTACATGACAAAGCGCCGTCTCACCCAGACAAAACTAATGAGACACCTTGAAGTCACTTGGATGGGACATCCTTCTGCACCCGCCATACTCCCCAGACATGGCGCCGTCTGACTATCACCTCTTCGCATCAATGGGGCACGCGCTCGCAGAGTAGCACTTCTGCGATTTCGAGGAAGTTGGAAAATAGCTCAACGAATGATTTGCCGCGAAAGACAAGCCGTTTTCCTGGCATCATCATCATCGGCACTACAACCAGGGTCCGGTCTTGGCCTTATTTAGCAAGTCTCTCCATCGGCATCCGGTACTTATCCGAGACTTGTTAAATTATCCATAATAATTTGTTTTTCCGGGCAAGGTTATTAGCCTTGCGCCAATAGTTTTCCTGGCACTCTATTCATAAATTACCTGAAAGACGGGCAAAATGTGTAGAAGCCGATGGTCAATATTTTGAATACAAAAAAGTTAATTTCCCTAGAAAATTACGTATTTTTTTACCAAAGAAACCAGAAAAAACGTATGCATACACCTGATATATTATGAGGACCACATTCTTTGGCACAGGTGGGATAGGTAATATAAAAAAATCGGTCATCTAAACTGACAACGGGTTAGCGATAGCAGCCACATTCCGCCGTAAACGACGAGATTTTTTTTTAACACTAACGCGCGCACAAAAGGGGATTTTGGAGTACAGTGCGAGCGGAAGGAGTGGAAGTGGATAGGGAAGAGCTTTGCGATTGCAGATCACTTGAGGAAAATGAATGCTGCAGATGCGGTCTTTCCGGAAATGTACAATTAATGAACAAATCCAGCGTAACCACGACCTGGCTGTACTGCATTACCAACACCTTCAAAATGTTACTCCTCAATGGCGATAAGAAAATCTCTGTTTTACCGAATTCAATGACGAAAATGTGGAATATTAATTAATTGGCCCGTCGTCCTAACAAGAGGAAACACAAAAGTTCTGAGGAAAACGCCCAAAAACTGCAACACAACGTCCACAGAAACAGGAAAGACAAAAGAAAACACTGGTTACTGTTATTAGTGGAAGGTTTTTTTTTATTTTTAATTAATTTTAAACAAACACTGAAGGACAATAATTTTAATTACACCGAACGGTTAACAGTAAGGCAAAGTTAATTGAAATGAACTGGTCCGCGATGGGGAATATTCGGTGGCTGTGACACTTTTTGGCCAACGTACTCAACACTACCACGACTCGGGGTACAACACGAACACGACTCCGAACTTATCGCGTGTCTGCAGCGCTACAGACCGCGGGAGTCCGCACGACTATTGTCGTCGGCAGATGGAAAAGGACTTAGCGATAATCATCTCGTGCAGCGATGATTCGCTTCTTGGGGTGAGTTTATGGCCTCTCCAATAAGGATATCGTTTTTACCTACCACCAGAGAAACGTAAAGTCTCTCTTGGTGGTATGTGTGCGATCGTTCAGATCTGTGTGGTTTACACGTGCTCGAGGGCAATGGGTAAACGAAGCAGAT